>JAJJWW010011821.1:1291490-1937235 GCA_023531295.1 Papaver armeniacum
TTGGTTGCATATGGGTATACTATGTAAAGACTAATCCTGATAGTTCTATAAGGCAAGACTTGTTGCAAGAGGATTTACTCAAACTTATGGTACAGGTTATCATGAGACTTTTGCTCATATAACAAAAATGAACATTATTCGTGTATTGTTGTCTATAGAAACAAATTTGGGTTGGCCACTGCAACAATATGATGTGAAAAAATACATTTTTACATGGATACTTAGAGGAAGAAGTTTACATGTCATTGCCACCAGGATTTGGTGATTCAGATCCTAATGTTGTATGTAGATTGAATAAACTTTTTATGGCTTGAAGCAATCACTATGTACTTGGTTTGGGAGATTTCAAAAATGCAATGACTAAGTTTGGGTAATTAAACAAAGTAATGCAAATCATATTTTGTTCTTAAAGAAGTATGAAAGTAAATTGACAATAATTATTATTTATGTTGATGATATGGTGGTAACAGGTAATGATGCAGATGAGATGCGAAATTTAAAGACATACTTACTCAGAGTTTAAGATGAAAGATCTGAGGGCTCTCAAATATTTTTTGGAATTGAAGTTGTATGATCCAATCAAGGTATTTTATCATCTCAATAAAAATAAGTAATTGATTAACTCAAGGAAACATGTATGCTAGGTTGTCAACCTTTTAGTTTTCCTTTTGAGAAAAATCATAAACAAGATAAAGTTTCTGATCAATTACCAACGGATAAAGAACGATATCAGATATTAGTAGTACGTTTGATTTATCTCTCCCATACTAGACCTGATATTACTTATGCAGTAAGTGTTGATAGTAGGTTTATGCATAATCCTAGTAAACAACATATGGATATTGTCATAAGAATACTTAGATATTTAAAGTTTGCGCCTTGAAGAGGTTTGATCTAGTCCTAAAGAGATAGGTCAACAAACATAAAGTAAGATATGTCAACAAACTGCAATGGAGAGCTAATCGATTAGCGAACAAGCTCAAACTTGTTCTAAAGTCAAATTCATCTGAGGTATGTAAATTTAGCTCATCTCCTAAGAAGTTGATTTCTAAGGAAAAAGTTAGACATTTACAGAAAAGAACTAGGTCTAAATGATCTCTAAAAAGGGGTGATGAAAACTCTACGCAGGAACCTTGTGGTGAACAGATTATGGTTCACTCCAACATAATCTAATTGTATTGAATGTGCTTCTTGTCTCATGTGCCCGAATTCTGAAAAGAGACAAGAGTTGTGCACAATCGGGTTCTAGGGCCAGAAATTATTCTATTTGATTTCTTTTTGAATTTTGTTTTCTGGATATATGTCGTTCTTTTCATATCCTCAATGGTATTGAAAAGTGTTCACCCTATTTGATTAATAAAAAGGGGGTTAAATAGACATTTCTACCCTTCTTAGGGTAGTGTATGTTGATAGCACGTGAACTCTACTTACTCTGTATATAGGTTCCGTAACCCTACATTCCTTTTCCTTCCTTAAAACTCTTTTCATCAAAAGACTGCTTGTGCAGCTATTGTTTTGTGTGTTTCTATCACAATCCCATATTTTAATGGAGACTCCAAGCATCATATCTTCTGATGGAAAATATGTTAATATGATTGTTAATCCATCAATCATGAAGGAAAAATATAAATCTCATTATTCTATAAATTTGAAGAGAAAAAGGAAGAATATGAAGAAACCAAGGGCTAACACCTCAAATCTTCAGAATTTTTCTAATGTTCTTGAAGAGTTAAAAGAAACAAGGATGGAGATGCAGCAAATAACGGCTATTATTCTAAGATCTCTTGAAATTCAGAAGGCCCTGGTTCGGCAACAGTCAAGAAGGTTTGTTGGAATTGACTCCTTTCTTCATGATCCTTATGTTCCAATGTCAGTAGACGACAAGAAGTTCGGGGACGATAAAGAATTTTTCAAGAATCTTAATGTCTAAGAAACTTCTTATGAGAATTTATTCTTATGTTTAAAGAAGGATAACTAGGGTTTGGAATAGCAAATATTGTGATTACACATAGTTATTTCCAACGATTTTCATCTTGCAATGTTTTTAGATTTATTTATTTAAATTCTAATTTATTTGGAAGATGATTTTTGCAATATTTAATATTTTTGATTTTATATATTGTAATTGCTTATGAGATGAATGCCTTTACGTTCGTGAACTGTGCTTGTATCTCATAATTGCTCAAAAGTTAAGTCTATTACGTATTTATGCAAATATTGATAAAAGATAGAATGAACTTTTAAAAATACCCCAGTATTGATCTTTCCCTGATCCACTTCTATGTGAAACTATTGTATGGCTCCGTAAGTTTTCTTATGTTGAGCGTTTCCGATTAAATTAATCTATAAGGTCTTCTTGTAATTAATTTATTCGAGTTTACTGGATACAAATCCAGGTGGTTTGTTAATGTTCAAATAAATCCTTCTTTTCTCGTAAAAGTAAAGGTCGCTCATGTTATTTTCTTGGGAATGACATCAAATGGGGGACAGTTCTTAATTGAAGTTGTGCTTAATTGTCATATCTTTGTAGGGAGTGCGGATGCGGAATATTATAGGAGTTATCTTGTATCTTTATAAATTCCTTGATGAATACACTAAGTTTCGACTATGTGAAATCATCAAAACAAAGTTGATATGTTCTCTTTTAGTCATGAATTATCTCTTTGAGAATTTCATTATGATCCCGTAGTTTTCGTACCTTTGCCAATTTATATTGACAAAAAGGGGGAGAATTATTTGGTATTTCACACTACGTACATATGGTTTACAGATCATTATGTAAGGGGGAGTGGTTATCATTGTGAGATGGAAGTATTGACTAAGGGGGAGTGATACATATCACCATAATATTATTTCAAAGTTGTAATACAATTGGACTTTGATTCTGTATAATAATACTATGACACTGCATAACAATGATTGAGAATATTTGTTTTCCTATTGTTATGGCTATGGATCTTCAACAACAATGATGCTGAGTTGAACACATTCAGAATCGGTGGAGTATTTGGAGCAGCGAAGAATTCAAGGAATGTCGAAGGGCCAAGGAAATCAAGCATGATGGATGAGAAGCTACAAAGTTTATTTGTTTTGTAATTTATATGTATTGATAGTTTTGTCACTAAAATTGACAAAGGGCGAGATTATTAGAGCACTGCTCGGTCGAACTCGGAAGCGTTGATATCTCAAGATTGTTTGTCAAGTTTAGTTGATCAAAACTATATACTTCTTAGTATACTTATAACTATGTCTCGGATTAGGATAGAATGTGTAGTTGAGCTTTACACTTCACAGCGTTCACCAATTGAAGAGGAAAATCTGCTGAGGAGCTTGGAGGAACTTCATCAACAAAAGGTATGGGGAGACTAAAACCTATCTATCACTCAGAAGTTTATTCTATTTATCTTCTAATGAGACTAAGTCGTATAGCTATATAGACTTTTACATTATACAAATTTGATATTTCGAGCCGAGTTTATCTCGCTTATCTGTTTCTCGAAATATATGTTGGAAGCTTTTTGCTTTAGCTAAGTTCATCATATTCTTGACGAGATTAGTTGGAGACAATTTATTTGTTGGAAACTAAATATTAAGTCAAAAGATGATCATGTGAAAATTACCTTGAACATCTTGCATGATTTGTGTGAGACAGTCATTTGATGTTAGCTTGGAAAGCTTCGTATTGATCATTCGATCACTTGAAAATTACTTGAAGCTATTGGTATGTGTGAGATTACCATTGTCGTCTTCTAAGGATGTTTCAATGGTTTAAATGAGAGTTTAGAACAATTACCCATGTCTGGATGCAACACGGTATGCAGACTTAGTATGTGAACTGTTTTGTAATGATTCAGGTATGGAACTCTTGTTTGCCTACCTAGTATGCGAACGGATTTACTTGAGAAGGTCCGGAACTATTGTTTGCGTACCTAGTATGCGAACAGGTTTATCTGAGTTAGGTCCGGGACGGTTGTTCGCGAACCGGGTTTGCGAATGGCTTGACTAGGCCAAGGTCTGGAACTGTTGTTCGCGTACCTAGTTTGCGAACTCAATGGTTAAGTTCTAAAATCGGTTATGTATGATTCTCATACTCATGAACCAAAACATTTATGATTTAAGGAATGCAAATTAACTTTTCAAACCGTGGCTTAATGTTCATGAATTGATTATTGTATAAGTACTTTGTACGATTACTCAATCCGATTTTGTTTCAATTTGTTCATATATTTCTATGAGATAGTGAACAATTGAACAACTCCATTTGAAACATAATTAGATTCATTTGATTATCTTTCATGATTGATTGATCATCATATTTGATCTAGAAGTGTTAGATGAATATGGTCAAGTCAAAAGTTTTTATATGGCTAACTTCGGTTAACTGTTATTGAGCCAACTTATTATACACGTTTAGGTACAGTTACCCATACCTAAATATAAGTATATTTCATTTGTGTGAAACAAGCTAAGACCATCTAACAGTGGAGATTAATTGCTTAATTTCTAAGCAGACTTAGCTTGACTTTTAAATCAGGATTTCATCTTACGGTGAATGTTGAATGCTTTGTTACTAAGCTATCTCAGCTTTGAGTGTAAGCAACCCTGATTTGAAAGCCTATATAAGGGAGAACTCTAGCAACTGGCGAACCTAATCTCGGTACTTTCCTATGTCCTAGTTGAAAACAAGAGTCGATTCTCCTTTAACCTAGGTTTTTCCAAAACCATATTAGGTTAACGACTTGAAGACTTCATTTGGGATTCGTGAAGCCAGATCCAACTATTTTCTCTGTAGTTACATATTCTGTTCTTACTTGTTCTATCGTGTTGAGTTTTATCTTCTCTAAGATTTACTCGAGATTTATCTATGATAGGTAAGATATAAAAAGTAATCACAACAGTTCTTCATCTCAGACTCTTGTGATTCCGCAATAACTTTTTCTATTAATCAGTTGGGTTATTGTGAGTTGATTGATATTTCTAGGCTGCTCTTCGGGAGTATAAGACCGGATTATCAATTGGTTCCTGTTCACCTTGATTTTATCAAAAGACCGAACAAAAACCGAATAAAGAATAGACATATCTGTGGGAGACAGATTTATTTATAATTCTTCGACTTTGGGTCGTAGAAACTCTTAGTTGTGGGTGAGATCAGCTAAGGGAATCAAATGCGCAGAATCCGGCGTGGTTCAAGAGTCGTAAGTAATGCGACTGTACTTTAATCGGTGTGAGACTTGGTTAGGGCTCAACTATATTCCAGTCCGAAGTTAACTTGTAGTAGGCTAGTGTTTGTAACGGCTTAATACAGTGTGGTGTTCAAAGCTGGACTAGGTCCCAAGTTTTTTTCTGTATTTGCGGTTTCCTCGTTAACAAAATTTCGGGTGTCTGTGTTATTTCTTTTCCGCATTATTTTTGTTTATATAATTTAAATATCACAGGTTGTACGTAGTTCAATCAGTTGACAAATCCGACCTTGTTTGTTGGATATAACTTGATTGACACTTGGGCATTGGTTTTTGGTACCGTCCAAGTTATTTCTCATATCAATCAGGATCACGGATTTCTATCTATTCGATTTACTGATTGTATTGAGAAATATAGATAAAGCTCTTCGATATATTTCTTGATTGAGTCTCACTTTTAAGTTGGTGCTCTCGTAATTATATTGGAGTTTATTCCATACAGATTGCCGAACGAATTATTGGGTGTCGTTATTATACCCCCGCTTTTTCACTTTGTATTTGGTTGATAAACAAAACTAATAGCATGGATATGATGACTATTTTCATTACATTTTTTTAATATGAGATATGTCCTTCCCACCGATTGAATGATTTTTCTTCACACCCATCTGTTTTACGTGTGATCGTAATTGAATGCGCAAGTCTGTAGTCTTGTATCCTTTATATAGACCAATGTAACTTGATCGTTAAGAAAACTCCTAGCAATAGTTCTTTAAGAAAATACCATAACTTTATCGCCTAAATTTAGCATCAAATCTTTAAACGGAAATCATTATCATTGATACTCAATATGGAAGAAATTTTTATTGTTTCAAAGATTTAAAGATGCCGGGTAAGAAATATTTCATGTTAAATATGGAATAAATATCGTTGTTTATGGGTAAAAACTATAAATTGTTTCTGCTGGTTTTGGTAAATTTGGGTGTGTGGAGTCTTGCTTCGGTCACAAAGTGAAGGAGAAGGGTTGGTCTTAGGAAGGGAAGCGAAGAAGGTGTTGAGACCAGAATGGTTAATTATGAAGGTGTGGTTACTTTTATGACTTTTATCAGAATTTGAAACTGGCTTGCGGAATGTAAGCTATCAGTTCTTTGGTATTTTTCTGGATATTGTGTTGTTGTTCTCACCAAAACTTCTTGCTTGGTCGAAATAGGTGAAACCTATTTATACAAGTCATAATTGAACGCACCCTAATCTCGTAGGAAGTGGGAGTCGTTGAGTGATGGAGAAGTGGGGTAATGTGTAAATGCCAGAAGCCACGTTCCCACTATGAAGAAAACGAGTTTGTTTACACCCACTACTTCTTACCACCACTAACTTCCCAGTTTTCCTGACACTTTCTTATGATGGACGTGTTGCACGCCGCACGCTGTAAACCGCCAGACCAATACCCTGATGAGCATCCCCCAGTTTGTGACATGTTTGATGTCTCGAGTATGGAAAAGTGTAGCAGATTGTTGAGTGGGTCTTGTGTACAAGACCTGGCTACTCTGATTAATTGTACGCCAACTAAGTAGCAGATAGCCATGTGTGGCGAGTCAAATTCAGGAGACTTGCCGCAAGAGAATAGCGTGTGATGCTATTAGGCTTGCTGGTCGCCTAAAACTTGCCATAGGCCTGTCAATTCTGTTTGGACGGCTAAGATTGTAATTCATGTGAGAGGGTGGCCATTGATTATGGCCGCATTCCGTTGGCATCTTTTAATAGCATAGTAGAGCCATTGGCACATGCCAGTGACATGGTGGAATGGCCAAAGCTAGGATCTGGCGTGGCAAAAATTAGGGCTTGGCGGCATGGCCAAGGCTAGAATTTGGAATATTGGTATTAGACCCAAATATGGCTTCGGCAACATTGGCTCCAGTTGCCATATCAAACTTAATGCCTTAGCGAGCATTACTTGGCTTGGTTGGCGTGACAACCTTGGCTAAATTATGGTTCGGCATATCGAAACCCTAATTAGCGTGTGTGGCATGTGGCCGTGGCACAACGTCGTTTTTTGTGCAAACGGAGTCATGGCCACGCCAAAGGAATCATGACAGAGCCATAACACGGAGATGGCCACAGGAGCAAGGGAGGCTATGAGTGGCCATAGCATGGAGCCACTTTTAGGGTTTCCTGGGTTCCACATGGCTCGTGGAATGTTGGCGCGGTTTTGGAAATCCAATTGGCTTTGTGACCATCTGGCACAATTTGCCTTTTTCAACATTGTGGCAAGTTTAGAGCAACCTGATTGGTATATATAAAAGAGGTCGGCCAAACATGGGCGTGGCCACACTTATAGTGTGCGTGTGGAGGATTTAAAGCGACCTGATTGGTCGATGGAAAGGGGGCCGGCCTCATTCTAAATGCGTGTGGCACATTTAAAGCGACCTGATTGGTCGATAGAAAGGGGGCTGACAAGCAGCATAGAGCCGGCCTCATTCTAAATGCGTGTGACACATTTAGAGCGACCTGATTGGTCGATGGAAAGGGGGTCGGCCTCATTCTAAATGCGCGTGGCGCATTTAGGGCGACCTGATTGGTCGATGGGAAAGAAGAGGGCCGGTCAAGCAGCATGGGGCGTGACCATTTGCAAGTGGCGCCGGCTGGCTTATGGCATGGCCACACCTCCCTTTGTTGCTTCTTCTTTTTTCCGCGGCTCCTCTTTTTTATTCCTTGTTTTCTGATTTTGGGTAGGATTTTGAACCTAATAATCCATGGCGGATCAATTGCCTAGCTTGCCTAGGTTTAGTCTCGACCAGCAAGGTCTGATATACTGCACCGGGCGCAAAACCCTAATTTTGAAAATTAATTGGGTTAGGATATTTTCGTGAGTTATCACAAAATTGATTGCACTCTGCATAGAGTTCTTTAAATTTATTACTGGAAAGTAGTATGCTTTCCTTTTGAGTTCTTTTATGCAGGTTAAGTATACGTGTGACCCAAGAAAAATCGTAGGCTAAGGATGTATAACTATAAATTGCTAACAATAGAGTTGTAATTATCGACGAATCAATAAAATATGTGTATTATAGAACCAAAGTTTGTGTAGAATCACATTTTCCTTTGATCTTGTTCTTTGGTTAAGTAGGTTATAATCTAATTTCAGCAGAAGATCGTGATAAGCATGCCAAATGTGTTAAATTAATATATAATGGTTTTTGTCCCACTAGCACACCAGGGGCGTAGGCAACCACATGCAAGGGTGTGCAGTTGCACCCCTTGGATTTTCAAAACCAATACTACTCCAGTATTTTCCAAGGCAAAAAACAGAAAAAAAAAAAATATTTGCACACCCTAGAATCTTAACATTTGCACCCCTAGAATCTCTAACATTTGCACCCAACCCAAAACGAAAATACACCCAACAGAATAGCATTTTTGACTTTCTCCCATGAACGTTCGGATCAGAGACCCATAGAAAGAAACCAAACACAAAACTCTCTTTACTGATTAGGGATATTTCGTTTTTCAGAAGAAAAAAAAAATCTTTACCCATTACAACACGAGATTGAGAGTTTGGATTGTATATTTCTAGTGTTGTTGATCGTTGGGTTCTTGTAAATTACCTGATCAGGTCAGGACCAGGTTACAGGTACCTTCTTCTCTCAATCCAATTTTTAAGTTTTGATCAAAATTAAAAATATGGTTCATGTTAAACTTTTGGGGGTTTAGTTTAATTGTCTTGTATGGAAAGTAAACAGATTGGGTATTTGTTATTCTTATGTTTAATTAAAGTATTTGGTTCAATTTGATTTTGGAGATTTTAATCTAAATTTAAAATTAGGGTTTATTTTAAATTTTGGGGGTTTTAGTATCAATTTGTCTTGTTTGAAAAGTTAAGAGATTGGGTATCTGTTGTTTCTTCTAAGTAATCTAAACTAGTGTTTAATCACTTCTATTCAGTTCAATTTATTCATGTTTCATGGTTTAATTTATCTTCATCTTTGTTTAGGAATATCAATGGATAAGTTTGTGATTAAGAGAAAGAGAATACCAGAGGCAACATTCCGTTCATCTTCTAGTACTCCTGAACCACAACAAGTACCTTCAATAACTGAAGTACCCTCATCTTCTATTGCTCCACAACAAGTACCTTCAATAATTGAAGTACCTTCATCTCTGCTCATGGTCCAGAAGTACCTTCTACTGCCCCTGTTTCTAATCCACAAGTAATTTCCACTATTATAAATGAGTTATCAATCTCGGATCTTCAAACAGATCCTGCAATGAGAAAGCCAATCTCGATTTATCACCCGAATGATCAAGATAAAGTCCGGAGAGCTTATATGCAAAGGGGTCCTTTCCAACCTCAGAATTATCCATTTCCGCAAAAGCTAATGGGAAAAAAGAAACCATCAAACCGACGTTTCAATGAAGCTTGGTTCTTAAAACATGGAAGTTGGTTAAAGTATAGCATTTTCAAAGATAATTCGTTTTGCTTGCCTTGTTATCTTTTTAGAAGTTATGTTAAGGGTAAAGGAGTTTCAGATGCTTTTGTAAATGCAGTTTTTTCACATTGGAGTCAACCTGATAAGTTAGAAAAACATGTTGGAAATGAGAATAGTGTTCATAATGAAGCTTGTTGTAAGAGTCGAGACTTAATGCGAGATAAACAACATGTTCGAAATATCTTTAAGCGTCAAACTACACAGGACAGCAAGCGGTACCAGATTCGTTTGGATGCTTCAATTGATGTTATGAGATTTCTATTATGTCAAGGATTACCTTTTCGTGGCCATGATGAATCTGATGACTCAAGTAATCAAGGTAACTTTCGTGAACTTCTTAAATACACAACTGAACATAACGACAGTATTAAGAGTGAAGTGATGAAAAATGCTCCCGGTAACATCAAGTTAACATCACCGGACATCCAAAGACAGATAGTGAGTGCAGCTGCAATGGAAACTATGGATGTAATTCGTGACGATATTGGTAATTCCCTTTTTGCTATTATGGTTGACGAGTCTCGAGATGTATCTATTAGAGAGCAAATGGCAGTTTGTATACGTTATGTCAACAAGAAAGGATGCATTATTGAAAGGTTCATTGGCATCATTCATGTTCGTGAAACGACAATAATTTCATTGAAGAATTCAATTGACGCTTTGTTGGCCAAGTATGATTTAAATATAATGAGATTGAGAGGGTAGTGTTATGATGGTGCTACTAATATGCAAGGGGAGTACAATGGAGTTAAGGCACTCATATTAAGAGAATACCCATCGGCGTATGTTATCCATTGTTTCTCGCATCAGCTTCAATTGGCATTAATGAATGTTGCTCAAAAGCATGGTGAGGTTGCATTGTTCTTTACTATAGTTAGTGAAGTTGTTATTATTGTTTCTGCCTCTTGCAAACGCAGAGATGTTCTTCGATAAAAAGAATTGGCTAGAGTGGTTGAACTCGTTGAAAAAGGTGAACGTTTAAGTGGCTCGGGATTGAATCAAGAAACTTGCCTCAAACGACCTTCGGACACGCGTTGGGGTACACACTACAACACGCTGCTGAGTTTAATTTTGATGTTTCCATCAATTTTAGACATGTTGGAGATTGTCAGTCGAGAATGTGCTAGTGAACCGAGGGGAAAAGCATACGCTTATCTAATCTTGATGCCGACATTTGATTTTGTATTTACTTTGTTTCTGGTAAGCACTTTGTTAGGAGTCACTAACGAGTTGTCGCATGCATTGCAACGGAAAGACCAAGACATTGTGAATGCCATGAATTTGGTCAAGATATCTAAAGAACAACTACAGGCCATGCGAGATGGTGGGTGGGATAGTCTTATGAATGATATTTCTGCTTTTTGTGGTAAAACTAATGTTGTGGTTCCTGAAATGATGTCTCTGTATGTACCACTTGGGCGAGGTAGACGTAACTTACAAGAAGAGACAAATCTGCACCATTTTCAAGTGGGTTTGTTTAACAATTTCATTGATATGCAAATTGCAGCACTTAATGACCGTTTTGATGAAGTGAACACCGAGTTGCTTCTTTGCATGTCGCATTTGAATCCAAACGAGAATTTTTCAGCTTTTGACAAAGGTGCGTTAATTCGTCTTGCCAAATTATATCCATCTGATTTTTCTGAAATGGATATCATGATTCTAGAACGACAACTAGACACCTTTCTTCATGATGTGCTTTCTAGTAACAATTTTTTTGAGTTGGATGGAATTAGTGGGCTTGCCAAGAAAATGGTTGAGACGAAAAGAGATATAGTATATCCTCTTGTTTACTTGTTGATTACATTGTCTTTGATATTGCCGGTTGCTACAACTAACGTTGAACGACTATTTTCTACAATGAAAATAGTGAAGAATCGTCTGCGAAATCGTATTGGTGATGAGTATTTAAATGACTGTCTAGTGACATATATTGAACGAGAAATTTTTCGCAGTATCAGCAACGACAAGATTAGGAAACGATTTCAAAGTATGGAAAACGTCGTGGGCATTGTTGAATACTGTAAGACTTGGGTTTTTAGGTAAAGCATATAAGGCGTTCTTTTGGGTAACAATACTGCATATAAGGTAGTTTATTGGGACTTTTTGTGGATATTGGAAGCACTTCTACATGATGCACAAAAATATAAAATGAGACAAACAGGTCTGAAGATTTAGAATTAACTATCTAACATGTGTCTTGTGGTCTGTATTTTGTTGTTGCTGAAACACGGGTGTTACGATATAATATTATATTACAATGAAAAAATATTTTTGTTAGATCCTTCAGTTCTATTTTTTTGTTGATTCAAGTAGTTGTTGGCGAATTTAATTATGACACCATACTTACACAATCTAAATTCTCCTATTATTGCTTTACATATATAGAAACTAAGATTGTATTGTATAGTCGAAAATGCATGTTTTTTGTGACTAACAGGTTGAGCGTCGAAGATTAATAATATACTACGACGCTAGAGACGATGATAGTCAAATAACATGCATAAAAGGCACTTCGTATTTAATGTACAATGATTTCTTTTCTCTAGTCTTTTTATTTTAGTGTGATTTTTTTTTTTGCTCCCCCTCTTTTAAAATCCTAGCTCCACCCCTGTAGCACACCTTTACGAGGTAAAACAAAAGCTTACCTCATGCTTGTTTTTGTTGTTGGGCATAGAGAAATTGAGCTTCTTATTCTACACGGAAGTGTTCAACATGATATCTGTTTGGGTTTCTGTTTGTACCCAAAATAAATTCTAGGCACAAAACATGATGATTTGATGATGATTATGATGAATTAGGGCTAGAAAACGATAGAAAATAAAGAGAAGATAAGGATTTAACATGGTTCGGCAAGTGTTGCCTACATCCACGGAGGAACGGAGAGATATTTTATTGATTGTGATAATACAAAGGTTTTTCTCCGGGTTAGCTAACCTAAAATCCCCTCTCTTCTTAGGGTTTAGGATACATGTATTTATAGTGTTTATGTAACCCTAATTCTGGTACAAACTTGATGTGCAAGCAACTTAGGCAACAAGCCTTCCGGAAACTTCTAGAATCTTCCTTCACGGGCTTTATTTACGGGCCTTCCGTGTATAAAATACACGGTACAAACAGTTTCTATGACCAGATCAAAATTGGACCCAAAAACCTCCCTTGACATCATTCTGATTAGAGGTGTAAAACGTCTTGGCCGACAAGACCACACTGAGTCGCGTGCTTCACGTGCCATGTAATGTGGTCTTGTCTTTGTGCCAAAGATTTAAACGTGATGTCTTTGTCTTTGTGCTTTACTAGTCAAAAGCTAGGCATTAAAGATGTTCACACGGGCACAAAAAGACACGAATAAACGTGTCGTCTTTGTCGTGCGTCGGGCACACGTGCTATAAACAATTTGAATCACTTAATGTATACATTAAGTCGGACATTATCACAAGAATTTAATTAGACAACATATCATTTGAAATTATTTCAAGTAAAATTAACAAGTTTGTTCAATAAAAAGAAATAGCCCATCAAATATAAAATTGGATTATTGTCAATTTGTCATGTAAATTAATGTTTTAGTTAAATATTGGTGACGACATTATAACAACGATATTGAAATATATTTTCCAAATATTAAGGTATTATATGTGTTGTTATAAATAAGCCAACATAAAATGTTTAAAACTAGCTAGAATAGTGAATCTTTTGTAAAATATACAAAAAATGTGATGTATTATGCCTTGTTATATGGTGTATTTGTACATGTTATGACGTGCTCTCTTAACGTCTTTGAGGTGAAGTCACGGGCCACGTGCTTATCCGTCTTGCAGCGTCTTGTCTTTGTGCTCATCTTTGTGCCAATTAGTCAAACCCAAAGACGTCCCATTTAACTAACGTGTTGTGCCGTCTTGGCTAAAGCCACGTCTTTGGGCTTTTGTGCTCAAATTTTAGCGTCTTTGTCTTGAAATTTGGCTCGTCAAGACAGCCCAATTTACACCTCTAATTCTGATGGAATACAGATCTTCGGGATAGGTGTAGAAAGGTTGCTAAATGATACAATCTTTAAGCTCAGTTAGCAGCATATCGAGGATAGGATTGCAAATCAATGAGAACGAGTGAAGTGTTGTAAGATCGACAACAACCAGTTTTTGCTTAGACACTACTGATACTTAATGACAAAATATGATCCATCAATTAGATCATTGACACCGTAGTAACATGCGTTGAAACACTAGTTCTCGTATGATACGTTAAAACATGAAAAAGTTGATTTTTAAACTATTCATTGACATATACCGATAATAATAAATTGAGATTAGCAGTCACCATGAAAACACGATATTCATGGACCCTATTGTATACACGTACGTGGCAATATCCAATAAGATCGAATTCAAATCAAAAACAGGTTCAAGAAAGCAAAAGGGTTATGCATGGGATTTTTTTTGGAGCTTGAAATCCAAACTTGTGTGTAATGAAAGGAACCCCATTTCATGCAGGGAATAATAATTAAATACCCCTTGAATATAAGGTATTCATAAATATTCCATTTTATTTAAATACCCTTAAGAGGTATATTTTAAGTGGATAATGAAAATGAACTAAGATCTTTTTGGATAATAAAAATGAACTAGTATGTTCTGACAGCGTGAAAACGTCAACCCAACTTTCCTAGGAGGTTGAATTGACTTAATATAATTTTAGATGTGCTTAAAAAAAATTAGACCCTAAAAACCTAAAATAAACCCCTTGGGGGTATTTGTAAATTTCTTAAGGGTATTTGTGAAGACCCCTGAAAAGGAGGGGTAATTATACAACTTCCACTTTCATGCATGCCTATATACTTCCGTTAGAGAGCGTTAATCT
Source organism: Papaver armeniacum (assembly GCA_023531295.1). NCBI lineage: Eukaryota > Viridiplantae > Streptophyta > Magnoliopsida > Ranunculales > Papaveraceae > Papaver > Papaver armeniacum. Next base: position 1,306,015 of record JAJJWW010011821.1, read on the forward strand.
GATCAAAAAAAAAATCTTAACTGTTCCGTCCCGGAGAACACCATAAAAATCACTCACTCATATGTGATACTTCTTCCGTTTCCGGAAGAAAATTACTGAAGTGATAGTACCTCTTTCTCATAAAACATGGACAAAATCGGACTCACAATCAGAAAACTCAATTATAACTCAGTTTAGTACACGATAATTCATGGAAAGACCAACCACAAAATTGGTTAAAAATACCAAATTCAACAAATCGTGGGTGAAAAAGACATCTAGATTTTGATACTGTTTAAATGGACAAAAATACAAAAATAGCCAGGATGTAAACAGTTTCATCCTACCCATTTTCAAATACTTTTCTTTTTTTAATTTACATCAGGATGCATCCAGTTTCATCCTTGTTATTTTTTAAGTTTAAGTCAGGATGAATCCAGGTTTTTTACTCATCCATTTGAACCAGGTTTTAAAAATATTTGGACAAATGACCTATTTTCCTGAAGACCAACTGTGGAGGTTTGGGAGAACATTTTCGTCATGTCAGATTAATGCGGCGTGCCTAAAGAAGGTTCATGAGATTCCCCCGGTGCTCTCTCCGGTTGGTGTAGCTGCGCTCTAATTGTAGTGCTTATGTGTCGTCTTGTAGGTGTTCTCATATCCAGTGTGTGCCACCTCGGCTAAGGTAACCCCAAAATAGCAACATCACGTGCCACCGAAAGAAAGGATTTCTGTACGGTGTACCGACCATCCCAATTATGTAAGCTTATTAAATGAGTACACCTCATCTCACACGACTTCTACAAGTTCCATCACGGGGCCAATAATGAGGTGGTGATGACGTTTTGATGGCGCAATACGCCACGTGGTATAATCTCTAAAACGTGAACGGTCGGAAATGCTGCAGCGAACTAACACGCCACGTGGATAAATCTTTGAAACGTGGATGGCTGAGAATGTTTAGACGGTGGGTCGTTGCTGCGGGCTGCTGGTCATTGTTCTTGTTGGTTACTCCGTTGTAAACCCTACACAAGACAAAGTCGTCCCAAAATTTAAAACCTTCTATTAGCATAAAACTATGATTATAATTTTTGGTTTAAAATGTTAAATCATTAAATATTTAATTTTTTCGTTTTTTTTTTATTTTAAAGATCTTGGAATTTGAATGTAAGAACAAAAGAGTTGGAAAAAAGAATATCTAATTCAATAATGATGAGTGCTGTGGATAAGCTTGTTTATTCAATAATTATTAGTATAATTTTGTGAAGATATTTATGTTTGATTTGGTGTTTATAGAGCTGTGTGGATGATAACTAATCTTAATAAACTAGTCACTAATGTTTTGTGTGTGTTTTTAATATCATTGGGTCTAATTAAGTTGACTAAAGTGGGTGGACTACTGTAGTCTTGATTCTTGAAAGAGTTTTCCATCAAGAAAAGATGGGTGAAATTCTTGAGAGAGTTGAAAAATGCTAGGCTGCTAGGCGCTAGCTATGCGGCAAGGGCAACTGTAGGCCGGTCAGCTCTCTAAATGGAGCTAGGAAACATGAAATATCAAGGACTCGAACTCGAAACATTTAAAAAGTTAAACCTCAAGAATATAATTACCAAAGCTATCCTGGCATTTTAGAGACGTGGCATTAAGTTGATGAAGAGAACCATAATATTTCAGTTTTATGGTTAGCAGTTGTATTTCGATATGACTGGAAATTTTATTGAAGGAGTCGAAATTTTTATCTTTTTTTTTCCGCTAGTGTGACATGTCAACTTATAAGAAACAAACGTTTAAGCTGGTTATGTGCTCATTGCACAGTTGACGCGTCATCAGAAATAAAATGCTTTTCATCTACCATTTTTATACCCAAGATTCCAAGAACTCATACTATCTACACGTCGTATAATAATTAGTCCATGAAGTGTGATTCAACCATGACCACCGCCGATCCAGAATAGTTAACCATCCCAGATCCAGGACTTGCAAAGATCCGGTGAAGAAAAGTTAATCAGATGGCAGCAGAAATGCTTGTCATTGCATCTCAACTACAATATTGACCGCATTTATTATGTTAAGTTGCAACCGAAAGCAAAACTGAATTTATGACACGATGGAGGTTATGTAGTACACACAAGCTAATTTTGTGTTTGCTTATTACTCCATAAATTCATTATTATTACTATTAATAATTAATATGGTGGTAGTAGTGGTGCAAGCAACATCCTATATTCCTATTGTATTGTAATAGCAAGTGAAGTGGTTAGCTAGACTTTATTAGGTTTATAGTTCTAATCTTATTGCCCTATTAAGTAAGCTAATGCATCACGGTCCCATCTCTTTATACACACACATTACGCATTACCCAGATTCGCTCAACAATCGACATGAAATCATGATCATATATTTTATGAATGGATCTCCACAGTTATCTGTTTCCGCTGCTCACTTCTCATCTTGATAGCCAGCCAACCATCCAGCCAGCCAGGGATAATCTATCATATGTGTCGAGCAAAACAATTGACAATTCATGCAAAATGTACACGACGGTACATATTTGACGTCAACAATTCACTGATTCCCAGCAGAGACGATGATATATCGGGCTGGCTGGCTGGACATTAATGAACGGTAGTACTACGTACAATATAAAATCACATGTAAATAAGACTGATACTTCTCTGTCCGTCGAAAGTGGAAGAGGAGAGTACGTACTTTTGTATGACTCTCAAAGTGACGTCCACATCTTCAGTTCCCTGAAACAGAAGGCAATGCTAACCAACCCACTTCGCAGATCTAATAAGAGATCTCAAGTCATAATCTTTTTTTATTTCAGAACCAACACTTATGGTTTCGATTGACACCTCAGTTCCTTAAAGAGATTGGAAAATGATTTTCGAAAAGAATCCTTTTTATTTTTATGTGCACATTTTTTTATTACAGTCATTAACTACTTAACCAGTATCAAATAAGTGTTATAATTTGATACTGGTTAAGTAGTTAATGACTATAATCACGTTCGCGCGCTGTTAAAAATCTCGCCATTTGTTACATAACTCCCAAGATCAGATAATTATAAAATCCCAGGTGAATACAAGTTACTGGTTAGATATTGTGCATAAAATCGGACTCGTGATTCCGGAGCATAAAAGCTCCGGTCATTTTAAATGTGATAATCACAATCATTGATTATTTACGGCCGATTCAGGTATAACATGTTGCTCTTTGTTACGTAACTCCCAAAATTAAATAGGAAAATGTGAATGAAATCTCAGGTGAATCCTAATTAGACAATGGGCACAAAATCGGACTCGTGTCATTTTAAATGGGCTAATGACAATGAGCTAAATATTTACCGCCGGCCGGGCGTTTTTTTTTTTTTTTTTTTTTTTTTTGCTTTAGCAAACAGTGATTTGGAACCCACTTTGAAACCATTAAACATGTCAAATCTACAAAAACAATCATGGAGAACCTATTTCATTTCTAACACTTCTTCTCAACACGACAAGAATGAGGCGTTCTTTAAAAAGCTGAATTAAGGCGCCATTCAGACGCTATTTATTTTCTTATTATTACTCTCTCGCTCAGCAACAACTAAAACATTCTGTAAAAACTCTTCAAGGGTTTCAGAGAGAAACAAACAATTGGCCGCTGAGAGTTGGAGGATTCTAATACTACTATAATTAGGTTTACATTCAGAACTGGCATTCATTCAATCAGTGGTTTGATTTGAGGAAAATTTGAAGGAGAAAAGAAAGAAATCCATTCGGATGGAATCAAGAATTCTGCTATTACAAGGGAATTTTGATGTTAAACTTTGATTCCAGAGTTTCTATAATTTGTTTAAAAGGTAAGGAAGTCTTGAATTGAATGGAGTTGATTACAGGAGATGAACTGAATTATAATAACAGTAGTATTTCTGCCCATTAAACCTTGATTTTTCACTGTTGTTTTCATCTGAAATTTTGTTGTTTTCCAGAGAATACTTTGTAATTGAAGTACTGAATTTTCAGAATTTATTCCAATTTTCAAGTGCTATAGAATTAGAATATCCCATTTCTTCTTTGACTGGTAGAAGAACAAACAAGACCAATTGCTTTTTCAATTCTGAAGAACCCAATTCTTAAATGCGTCATCTGTCTATCAATCTCTAGATCTCCATAATCAATCATCTTCTGTTTCAGACTTCCATCCAATTACAGTTCAAACCATCAATAAAAATTCGGAATTCTGAATATTCTTCTCATGAAAATAAACCCTCTATGTAATCCATGTTTTTGGTTATTGAATTGTTTATTCTTAGGTAAACCCTTGAAGCTACTTCTACTTTCTGGTCTTTTAGTTTGTTTTTTTTTCTGCTTCAACTTGTCTTTGTTGTTACGTTTTTCACCTTCCAAAATTTCGTCCCTTTACGCATTTTAGATGTCCACAAAGCTAAGAAACTGTAATCCTAAAGGGGGATATCATGTGATTCTCTTTGCACTACTTTTTTTTCTTCTCTTGTTGTGTTCTGACAGTGTTAAGAGTTTACTTTATGCAGGGAACTAAAACAATACAAGTTTCTTCTTCTAGTCCAGGTTAGGCTTCTTTGTTTCTTTCTTTCCTTCATTGTGTCGTTTTTCGATTAGTATGTAATTTCATTTCTAATTTGGATGAATGAATGAATTCTATTAATTGCTTTGAGATGGTACTCGTGAATTGCTGACTAACCTTAAGAATTGGTTGGCATTTATGTAACCAGTCATTTCATCATGGGTCGTTTTACCTGTAAAGTAATCTTCTCATGTGAATTCAGTGCCTACTTTGTGAATCTTCTTGACTTTTGAATTTTCATTGTTTATGAATTTCTCTTCATTTAGTTGATGATATTCGTCTGTATTAGCATCTATAAGGTGTGCCTGGAGTTTTTATGCGTTCTTGAATAGTTTCGACAGATATAAGCTCCAGGATATGGGATGCCTGGTATCAATACCTCAGGATACTGGTGCTGGTGGGAATAGAAAAAGGCAAGGAAATGTTGGGGAAGTGGCTGTTTTTGTACCTGGATACAGAATTCCAAAGCCTGTAGATTTCTCTCAGCCTCTTGGTGATAGTTTGTCAAAGAGTTTAGTGGAGCGTCTATCTGCTCTTAGAACTCGTGTAGTTGTCATGGCTGCTCAAGAAGCACCCACAGCATCAAAATCAAGAAAAAGAACAGCTACTCAACATGGTTTGTTGTCTATTTGAAGCATCCTTTTTTTTATTTTTTTTATTATTCAGTTTAACTTCATGTGATGCTAAACTAATTTTTTTTTATGCACAGGTGGTTCAACGGTGTCTGATCTTCAGCAGGCTCTTGAAGATTACTTACCAGTTTTGTTGGGATTACTTAAAGAAGGTAACTAAAACCTCGAATTCCTGAAAGACAGTTCGAGGCTTAGTTCACCGTGTATGGGCTCAGTGTTGCACTTTCTTCTTTGTTTAAATCATGGTGGTTTCTTGATTTCAGGCAGCAATCTACAATATATGGTACACTTTATTTGGGTTAATCAGGAGGACGAAGCAGAGGTGAGCATCAACATAGAGATGTCATTATATATGTCTGAACTATGTGAGAACTGATCCATATACTCACTGTAATTTTCGGCAGGAAACAGCCATACCAAATGCCTGGTATGAGGTACTGTCAGTTTTACACTTGATGGCCATGCTATCCTTATCACAAGCAAATATGCTGCTCCTTCCTAAAACAACTGCTGATGGTTATCTGCCCAAAGTATCAGAAGGTATTTACTCATTAACTTTCAGTCAGGCCTGGCAATTGAACTGAGCAGTGAAGTTTTTTATGTAGTCATATTTGTGTTGTTTCCTTGATCGTTGTTTCCTCAGGCCTTGATCTCCTTCTAATGTACTTGGGTTAGATTTGAATTAGAGAAATTCATGTTGCTTATACTTGCTAATATCAAAATATAACTAGCTGACACTGTCATGTCATCTTGGGTGTTGCTTATTATCTCAATGTGGAATTTAATCTAGTCAGCTTACAGAATGAGTTGCATATATTGATATAATGTTTAGGTACTGAAATGCTTATTTGATTTACCGCTAACTATTTCTTGGTTCCAAGAGATTCTCCTTGATCATTCTCGCTGTTCTCTGGTTTGGCCAAAGAATCTTTCCTCTCAGCTTGTTTATTTATCTTCTACCTATTTTTCATGCTCAGTGAAACTTTCTTGTTGTTTCATTTGTCATTGCTCCTACCACAAGTAATTTTATACTTCTTTTTGTAGCAGAAAACAGGCGAATGTCCGTAGATATTTTCTTAAGAGCGGCAGGATATTTGGACTGTGCTCTTAAGCATGTTTTCCCCCAGCTATCTGCAGATCAAAGGTTTGTTTAATCATTTGAATTTACATTATGTCCCATGATTATAGTTTTTTATTCTTTCATGCTTTACTACTTTATGTCGACCAATACTATTGGACTGACATCAATACTTGTGCTGTTAATTGTAGGAGAGATCTTCCTGTAGACCTAGCAGAAGGGGCGCTCCGATCACTTTCCTTACAAGCATTAGGCCAGGTACTAAATTGGGCATCAGAAAGTTATTCAGTTGATCTGTGCATCTGTTTTTGCTTTGATGTGTGCATCTGTGTATTTAAGCGCTAGAAGGATTAGGAAGCATACCTGGTATATCATGATAATTTGTTCATCTAGTAATTCTTTTGGATTCTGCTTTACTTTTACATGTTCAGATTTTAAGTCTTTATAACGTCTTGTAGCTCCCTAGTTGCCATAAGCTGTCCACCAATCTAAGTCTAGATATGCTTCAAAAAAAAAAAAAAAAATAAAAAAATAGGAAATTGGTGACCTGTTTGAGATTCTTCACTGTCTGATTAATGGTTTTTATAACTCTATATGATGAAGGGTGTCGAAATTCAGCTTGGCATGGCGATTGACAGTGTTAAGGCCACACTGGCAGTGAAAAGGCGGCTTGCTTGTGAGATGGTTAAATACTGGCAGCAGGTATTGTCTCAACTATACCTACCCTCCATTGATAGGTTTCGGACACTTTGTATGATTAGCTTAGTCTATACTCACCAGATGCCAGTGATATTCAAGAATTTGTTGTAATGAGAAAAGAATCATAATGGCATAGTTGTGAACGTTTGTGGATTTCTCTTATTCAATGTTTGTAATAGGTTAGAAAACGTTCTCATTTTTAACAAGAGACATTCTCATTTTTGCTGTTTTATTGCAGGCTCAAGAAAACGTTATGCGCCTACCATTAACAAATGGGTGGGGGGAAAAACATAAGCTTTTTGTGAAGTGGAAACATATTGAAGCAAAGGTATCTCACTCTTTAGTTCATGTAAAGTTCATATTCTATTATATAAACTTTCAAGTTTTAATCCGCTGGCAGCTCTGAGATTTGCTGCGTTCTTTGAGGGTCTTAAATACTACTTATCTTCTGGTGTAAACCTTGATTAGTAACTAGTTCTGTATATTTATAGTTGAGTTGACACATTTAAGTGTTTTTTTGTTGTATTTCCTTGGCAGGCAGCAGCATATTATTACCATGGTTTAATCCTTGACGAGGGTAACACCGAGAAATCTCATGGGATGGCTGTGGCTGCTCTTCAAGCTGCAGAAGAGTTTCTCAAAGAAAGTAAGAAGGTCTCTGACGCTTTTAACAAATCTCCTCCTATTTCAAGGTTAGCCCTTCTCTCTCTTTACTATTTTTACTTTCATTACATTATCTGTTTAGGCTTGTTACTAACGACACTATAAAGCATGATAAAGACACCGCATTAGTTATAATCAAGATATGGAGATTCATACTGAAAAATGTTACAGTTTCTTAAGTGTAAAACAATTACCACTAATTAAGCTCTCTAAGTTTAGTTTTGTCCCCGTGTACCATTAGACTTTGATGCTTGATTCTTTACAATGCTAAGGCCTCGATTTCCTTGCAGGAATCCACCTCTTTGCGGAACAATGAAGTATCTCTCTGAGAAAATCCCAAAAGACACATCAAGCAAGGTTCGGATCAACCGGGATCTCTACTCTTCTGAAAAGTAAGTGCATTCTAATTTAGGATTAAATGTTTGTTAAGGTACCGACCCAAAACTCGTCATAAGCCCATGGGTAGAACTCAACTCGAAAACCGGTTGACTAGATGAGGGAACCCATTGACTTATAAACTACCAATTAAGCCCCATCTAACCAATGTGGGACTAGGATCCCAACATCCCACCACGCTTCCAGACCCAACGTTCTCGTTGGCCCACTCTATCGACAACGACCCGAAGGTAGCCCTTTCTCTTATGGCGGCTTCACTCCCTATCGTATTCAATGCGGGTGACAACTACGCACATACATAGGTGCCCCAACACTTTAATCTAGCCTATAGGTCACCCCTTCCGTGGAGCGGGCATGGGTCGTGGTGGTTGGCTCTGATACCAAATGTTAAGGTACCGACCCAAAACTCGTCATAAGCCCATGGGTAGAACTCAACTCGAAAACCGGTTGACTAGATGAGGGAACCCATTGACTTATAAACTACCAATTAAGCCCCATCTAACCAATGTGGGACTAGGATCCCAACAATGTTGAAGTTGTCAGTTATTTTTATTTTCTTCCCAAGCTCGGTAATATCTCAGGGATCCATCTTAAATTGTCCGGTGAAGCACATTATGTAACTAATATTATTCTAGACATTTGCATAATTGCACATGGATAGTTTCAATAGGTTCGACTCTTTAAGGGACTAAATTCAGGACATTTTATCCTCAAACTATTATGAGTTATGTTGCTTATGGTATCTTGGATTGGTTTTGTGTGGATTGCAGGATAATGGAGACAGCTCCAGCATTGCCAGATTTTGCGCTGGCATTGAAACCAGATGATTATCAGCTCCCACCGGTGGATCCCTCGTGGAATGATCATGAGACAACGAAGACTCAACCTGTTGCCAGCCAGTTTACCCCTGGGAGAATGTAAAGTTGCTTTATCAATGTTCACACTTAGCATTGGGCACTGTACGTGCTCAAGGCACCACACTGGGTCCAAGTCGTTTGGTCCCCAAAAATTTTCATACATCTCAACACACTTCGATATACCTTGCCTGTAGGGGCATCAAGTAGAACAACTTAGGTCTGAAATTTATGTAAGGATCATGGTACCACCATGTAGGTCAACCTTGTAAGAAAATCACATCGTTCTAAAACTTTTTTTAACCTTATGAAATTGAATGAATGGCAATTGAAATTTTAAGCTTTTGAAATTTAGTCCAAGTTTCTTACAATGCCTTTTGCTGCCTTTTAAATTTCCAAATTCCAATAGTATGTAATTCTTTCTTGAAGGTTTGGATGATATGAGTGTCATGCTTTCAACAATGAACTATGGACAAGTTGGACCCTGTAGTTGGCAACTTGGTAGTATAATAGAGCAGAGAAATACCTAGTGTCCGCTTATTCTACATTCTTGCGTTTGCCTAGAGAAAATACGCACCATCACAGGCAGCAAACTGTTTGTCGTCTACATTATAATGAGATTTATCTCTCGAGTTCTCCTTCAGATTGACAGAAAACTCAGAAGAGCTGTGGAGCTCCTCCTATAGTGGGACGATGGATGCCCCACTCCTTTACTTTCAAGTTTATAAAGCATTGTAATCCACAGAAGCCAATTTTCTATGTAAAAGAGTAAATGGAAAGATAGCTACAGAATCATTATTAGAATTGTTAATGTCATAGAGAAGCTAGTTTACTACTATTAGACTTAAGAGGTAGTTGTGGTAACTGGTAATCCACCACTACATTATTCATAATGGTTACAATTTAACCATAATTCCATATATTGTCAAATGCCATCCATATACCACTGTTAGTAAAAAAAAAAAATGATTCTGGGTGGAAACACCTAATTGGTATATGTCAACTCCAGAGGATTAACTTTTTAAATGTGCTTCTACTGCTTGCTACTAAGCTAGGTACCATAATTTTTCATTTCTAGAGCTTTGGTGCAGGAGGAATCATGTCTAATGCCTTGAGTATGAAAGTAAAGATAAAAGCGTCTTCTTGGAGCTTCTCAAACCTGCAACAAAATCAAATTTTATGTTACATAAAAGAATAGAGACTTTTCATAAAGCAAAAAGAAGTGTTTGACTCATTCAGAGGGAAAAAATGAATGCATTATGTGGTTTATTCGAAGTGCAGAGGGTATATAAGTATATCGTCTCTCTAAACAAGGACATAGAAAGCTCTCCAAGTAGCAAATTACCTTCCCGATTTTGAGGAGTGTCCAGCACCGAATTCACACTTGAAAAGCAGTGTGTTAAGATCCGTTTTCATTTCCCTTAACTTTGCCACAAACTTGGCTGGTTCAGAATACAAAACTCTGGTATCTGTAGCAAAAATCAAGAATAAGACGACAAATTTTCTTTTATGAAAAAGAGTGAGCAGATAGATGAGACCTTGCATTCACAAACATTTACGGCTTTCATGATAGAATTCTATGCCTTAGATATAAAGCAGGGAGAACTCTATAAGAAGATTAGTGTACTCGTAGCACCAAAGAGAAGTGTTGAACTTACCATGTAGACCGGCAGTAATGAGAATGTTAGGGTAATTTTGTGCCTTGATCTGTAAAACAAAATAGTATTAGGCTAAATATAACAAATTATAAAAAGAAGTACATCATTTTCTTTTACAAAAGAAGCAATGAAGACTCAGTTAGTTCTTACATTATCCACAGGAGAATAGGATTTCATGTAGTGATAAAATTCTTCTTTACGAGGATCACCCCATTCCTGCAAAAAAAATCCAAGATAAACCATCATTACAAGTCTGAAATCTGACAGAGGATACAGTGGAAAAGCCGAAAAGCGGTGTCATCTTTATTCAAATTCAAGCATCGGAGATGAGATGTATCTCGAGATTTATAAGTCTTAATGAATAAGAAAATTACCTCATATTCTGAAGTTGTAAGAGGAATTTATAAGTCTCAACGAATAAGAAATTTACCTCATATTCTGAAGTTGTAAGAGGAATAGTTGCATCTAGCATTGTTGTCACAACATCTACAAATGGAACTCCGGCTACCGCTGCCTTGAATAAATCAGGACGCATATTGAGAACAGCGCCCATAAGTAAACCTCCAGCACTCCTTCCATTGATGCACAACTTTTCTTGGGCGCAGTACTTGTTCTCTATAAGATACTTGGCACAAGAAATAAAATCTGTAAAAGTGTTCATCTTCTTTAGGAATTTTCCATTTTCATACCATTGCCTTCCCATTTCACCTCCTCCACGAATATGAGCTATTACATAAATGAACCCTCTGTCTAACAAAGACAGCCTTGATGCCTTGAAATATGGATCGATGCACACCTATTAATGTTAACAGTTTATAAAACACCAATTACGTGAGACTTCCATCAACATTACAAAGCAACAAAAACAAAAAAGAACAATAGTCTTCCATGGGCCCAATAGTGTCATGTCATGAGCCCATGACTGTTTTTCCATCGGATTTTTTGGTTTTTTAACCAACTGAACATGTAATTGTTGGTTTAAAATTTGTGGTCATTAAAGAATTTGTACTCTGATTGGTGCACTTTTATGCAGAGCGCCAACCGAAAGTCCTGATGCTCTCTTTATGTTTACGAGTATAGAAGCAAGTTATATACAGGAAACTGACAGTAAACGAAAATCACAAGCTAGTAATACAGGAGAATATTAGTAAGTGGTGAAAACGTTCTTCATACCTCATATGAGCCATAGCCATATAGGAGTAAAGGATCAGTCCCGTCAAGCTTCACAAGATTCTTATTATACACAATTGACATAGGAACTTGAGTGCCATCTGAAGCAGTTGCCCATTTTCTTTCCGTGACATAATTTGATGTGTCAAAACCTCCTAAAACCTGGTAAAATTGTGGACAGTTAAACAAACTGCTGCCTTGGAAACATACACATAATTGACAAGTATATAAGAAGAAACGAGCAGTGGGGGTCACTTACAGTATCAATCTTCTTCAACACAGACACGCCAGTGTTCATATCATAATCATATACAGATTCAGGTGTCTTCAGTGAACTATATGAAAATCTTAAAATGCTTGAAGTAAATTCTGCCTCAGAAGGATCCACGGAGTAGACAGGATCTATAAAATCCACAGCTCGACCTCCAGATAGGGATTCAATTGGTTGGCCTTCGGCCGGAAGTCCATAAACAGTAACTTTAGGCAAACCATTTTCACGCTCAAATACAACAAGGTTGTCTACAAAAAGTTGAATGTCTTGAATCTTCACACTGCATAAAATTCAAGCATTAGTTAGCTTTTAAAGTAACTGAAATTGGTAGTTCCAAATGAATCCTTAAGAGTTTCAATGGATGACTGAGGTGCTTAACAGAGGGTGACTACACGACTTCACCCCAGTGGTTAAATTTTGGTTATGCCTCTTTAAGCAACTGATTGGACTTTAAGAGTAAGAGAGAAACCTTCGAATATTTTAACATATGGTCGGATTGATAACGAAAAATCCTATCATTAAAATTCCTTGCTATTTTGGGTTTTCAGTTTCAAATTTCGTTAAGGAATAAGGTTATCCAAAGTTCCTGTTTAGCATGAACTATGCAATAGCTGTTTCTGATTCTTTGAAACAAACCATATGTAAGCTGTAACCTCTCATGAAATTGCAAATTGCCAGTCATGGTCAATCAATGGCACATCAGCCAGGAAGATTCCACAGCCAATAGCATACAATTTTATAATTACCAAGGACGAAACATTTAAGTTGACAATCAGTAAAGGCAAGTTAGAATATTAGTGTTACCTTTCCCTGTGAGGAAGTATCAATGTTGTCGCAGATGTATTATTTATTGGGCACACAAGTAACTCTGAATTGTAAATCTCATCGCTTCTTCTCTTAATGAAGAAATGACTTCCACGATGGCTGACTGATGTGTCGATGCCATTCAAACGAGGTGTCAAAACAACAAGAGCATCTTCTTGCTTAGAAACGTCAAAGTAAAAGACAAACCGTGTAGTTTTACTTTCGGATGCAACAAACAAAAATCTCTTGCTCTCAGAAAGTTGAAGATCAATAGAGAACATATCATCCTTTTCATGATAAAGACAAGTATCGCTAGATTGGTCAGAGCCCAGCTTATGTAGCCACACCTGTTAAATTGTAAAAATGTTAAAGTCATCGACGTCAAACTAAACTCAAACCCAAGTGGCAAAACAAGCTGAATATTCACTTTCCAAGAACATGGCAGCATGGAAAGGACGACTATCCGTTCTCAAAGAGAACTACAGTAATGTATACAGAAATTCCAAACACAAGTTACTTCACCACTGACCTTGTCTGGCCGAAGAGTCTCGTCCATTGTAACATAAGCTAGCGCCTCATCACCAGCCCATTCAAGGTATGATGTGACACCAACCAATGGCTTCCCAACTAAAGCTTGAGACTCTGCGTCAATGACATAAACAGTATAAATCTCATTCCCTACAGTGTCTTCTGCATATGCCACCAACTTATTATTCGGACTAACCTGTAAAAAGATAACAAACAAAGCAATCAATTAGCGGCATCGACTAAAAGAAGATTACTAAACCATAATACATTTTTAAAAACAAAACGGAAAACCACCCAATAGGTACATACTCTGAAAGCTCCAATCCTATAGTAATCATGCTCCTTGGCCTTGACATTTTCATCCAGGATAACATGCTCTTGAGGATCGTTAGGTCCTATCGGCATTGTATCATGCACAGTAGCAACTCGTTCTCCATTATCGCCTATAAGACGTCTACAATACTGAACATACTCCTTCCCCTCCAATGTCCTCTCATAGTAGTAATAAGGTCCTTTGCGAATAGGAGCAGTTATATCATCTTCCTTAATCCTCCCTCTTATCTCAGCAAATAGCTTATCTTCCATGTATTTAGTCCTAAAAAAATTGAAAACCCGAATGTAACCTAGATTTCAATTATCAAATGAGATCTAATGAAGATGATAAGATTAATAATAATACCTTCCATGACGAAATCAACATACGAATTTTCTTCATTGAGATAAGAAATAACCTCAGGATTAGAACGAGAATCATCACGAAGCCAGTAATAATTGTCGATTCTAACATCTCCAAACATTTCCATTTCATGTTTAACCTTCTTTGCTACCGGAGCTGCTTTCATTGTGACTGATGGTGATGATAACGATGATGATGAAGATGATGATACTATTCCTGCTGCTGCTGATTTTATTACAGAAGAAGGTAATGAGACGGAGAGAAGAAGTGGGAAACCAAAATAAACTAGGCCGCTTATACCAGCGGCAGCAATACTTCTTCTTCTGAGAAGAGGAGGTAAGGTATTACGAACAACACAACCGACTACCATTTTAATTTTTGAAAAATATGAGGGTGGTGAGATTCGAAGTCGAGATCTCTATAATGCAGCAGTGGTACTACTACGAGTGTGACTGCAGTCTGTCGTATACTAGTGGGTGGAATGGATGCTCTTGAGTCGTTGTCTCTGGAGCAGGGATTCCAATCTAGATGGCTGCATGTGAGGAGTGGACCTCCTTATGCGTTTTTAACCAGTTTTTGTTTCGGGAAAAGTGATACATTTACCTAAAAATAAAGTAAATATATTACTTTTTCTGAAACGGAAAGAGTATTACATAGCAAAGCGAGAGGTCTCTTCCTGAATGGTATGTTTGAGAATAAAAAAGTGGTCCTGATAAGATTTCAGACGGTAGTCTCAATGACATAATTTTAGTGTAGGGTTGGATTTTCCCTTCTTTGTATAATGGATGATGATGGGGCTCCTACTTGACAGCAGCTTGTGTTTTGTAATTTGATCTACAGTTTGAGAACTCTTCCTTGTTCTCAAAACTTCTATGTTTTTAGTTTGATTTTTGTTTTCTTGCTTTTTCCTGATGCTTTTTGCTCTCTTTAAGATGTACTCGCATGTACACGTCTTGTATGCCTTTTAGTTAAACTACTTTTTCCGATTTAGAAAACGTATTATCATCATGATATAATGAAGTTTTAATTAAATTTTTCCCAATACCTAACATTCAATTGCGTACAAAGCTTTATCCTAGACCTTATCCTAGAAAATCAGCTAGACATTGAAGAAAAAACAAGTATCAAAAGATTTTACATCAAAAATAACAATTCTACTTACAAAAATTTACCAATGCTCTTCCAGGCTTTTCTCCCGTCTCGGTGTTCTATGCAGTATTTTTTGAATGTACAAAGGCATTATATAGGCAGCCGGGATCCGCACGTTCCCACGTCCCACTTCCTTGGACGTGTAAAGATTAATGGGCCTGGTCACCCTTTATCATTTCCGGTACCCTGGTTTTCTCTAAGATGTACCGGCTACCGGCTAGTTGGCCTTTCAAGTTTAACTACTTTTGCCAATAGAAAAGAAGCATAATACAGTGTTTACAAAAAAAAAAATTAATAATCAGTACAAACTGTTTTTGATCAGTATTTTTCATAAGCAAATAATCACAAGCGCTACTAATAAAATCTACACAAAAGCTTCTAGCAAGTTTCCAATAAGGAAGATACAGACTAATACATTTGGATATAGAGGTTGTAGTTCAGTTTATCGTCTTCCTTGTGGATGGATAAGCAGATCAAAGTTCAGATTTCACGACTGAGGCAGGGACGTGGCCGTGAACCCTCAGGCGGTAAATGCATGTGTGAGAAGCTCCGTGGTTTGAGAAAAAGTCAAATCTGACCATATTGACGATTTGCTTTTCTCCCGACTCCACTTTGAAGGTCTGCGCATTACTTTTATCGAGATCGTAAGCAAACTCAGACAATGTGAACATATTCTCACCCTGATGAGATAGATCATTGTCACCAGTACCGGTACTGGTTCCAATTGTCCCAATCTTTTGATACCAACCAGAGACCCGACAGTCCTTTGGAGCACTTGCTCTGTCGTAGGCTACACTCTGTTTATGTATCACCATTACAATATAAGCCAAATTAGAAAGAAAACTAAAACAAAAAACAACATCAGCACAGGGATATGAAAGAAAAATAAAATGAAAAACAGAAGATATCCAGCATATTCATTCATCATATCATGTAACCATGACTAATGAGGAGGGCACGTGTGGAGCTATGGTTACTGTCACCCTTATAATGTGGCTAAGGTTTATAAGAGCTGATTGGACAGCAAAAGTTAACAACAAATTAGTTTTGGAAGGAGCTCTTACAAAAGAATACCTACTTAACAGCGAAGGCTGCGGTTCAATAAAGTCCTTCAGCCAAGCAACTATTTAAAGGAAGAAAATCTGGGGAGCATCATTTAAACACCCCTCAATTTACTTCCATAGTCCTAAGTTTCATAGATTATAGTAGGGTTCATCAGTTAAAATCTTGTTGAAAAAGTTACTATCAAGAACTTATGGAAAGAGACTCGAAAGAATGCTATCATCATAGATTTAGTTCTACTGTTATAGAGCATAAAATTCGAAAGAACGTAGGGTCTCCAACCAGTTCCAAACTAATTAAATAAACCCTACAAGAAAGATTAAGTAAACTACCTCAGTGAAGAAGTGCCTGCAGCAATGGAAATATATGACATCAAGTAAGGAGGATTCATCTAATACAAACCTATTTCATATCCTACAACCTCTGCACATGACTATTACTCAGTGACTCGATTGTCTATAATCAACCCAGTTCGGTATATGTTTAACTTGCCAAACCTTATTGTGATCCCTAGTTCAAAATTTTAACGGCACCACAACCTTTGAGAGTTTAGGTTGTTCCTATTTCATTTCTATCCTTGAGAAATCGGAAAGCGAGCTGAGGCCAAAGAGAGGTGAAGCCGTGAAGGGTATGGTTTCAGCATCCTCCTTGATCAATGAACAATTTACCAGGTCCTCTATGACTTCCGATAAAGGATAATAAAAAAAAAACACATATTGTTTCATTAACGCAGCAGCAACTCTGGTTAAAGATCTCATTGTGTGGCTTGATAATGACAGAATACGTGCATGATCTGAAGTGTCGGTCTTTCTATTGTTTCTTATCATATTCATCCATCTAGGAGGCATGTGAGCAAACCGGGATGAAGTTATCAAATACAATTATTCACGAAGTTAGAAGGTCTAATGGACAGAGCAAACTATTCAGATAAAGCATGCTAATTTGCAACAAATAACCAGATGAAAAATAAACTAAATATACTTAAATCTTAAAGTTCATACCTACTTAGGCTACTTTTCTACAACATGCATAAAGGATGTAACACACATTACTTATGAGTATAATACAACGTAAGAACAGTGTAGGGCTAGTCACAATACCTTAGAAACATGCTCGACTGTCACAGCCTCCGGAATAATCCCCGTCCTAAGCTTAATTATCACATACCCACTCTTTCCTTGCAAAGGAAAGCATTGACCAGGCTCCCCAAAACTCGGTTTCAATATAATCTGTGCATCTTTCTGAATCCCAAACTGCTTCTTAAACGGAATCCAAGCCAAACCCTTCTTATATATAAAAGGTTCCGAATGATCAAGCACAATCCCTCCTCCAGAACCCAATGCATAATCAACCATTCCAAGCCCATCAGCAGCATGTTTCTCAATTTCTTTCTCAACAATCTCTTTAGCCAAACCTCTAATATCATCCAAAGTCCATTCATTTCCCTCCTTACCCTTCCCATCACCCTTCCCCTTCTCAAATTCCTCCAAGAAATTATCAAAATCTTGTTTAGTAAAGAAACCCTTCTCTTTCAATTCACCAAAACCTTTCTCCAATTCATCAGTCTTCACACCCAATTTCATCAATTCAGACTCATACAAACTCCCTTTCTCATCAATCTTCTTCCCAATTTCCCTCCTTAAACCACTAATTTCACTCTCAACTTTCTTATCCATAATCTCAACTTGAACTTGCATCATCTTAGTAGTTGTCTTCAGAAACGCTTCCACTTCTGCAATCCTTCCTTCAAACTCAGTAATCCCCACATCCCCTCGATCACCAACAACGCCACCATCCTTGAAAACCAATTTCCTTATCATTTGAACAAGACCCAGAAGTACAAGAATAAGTATAAAATTCTTGGCTAATACACTGATTACAGTCTTCCATAAAGGTACTCTCTTTGTTGAAACCAATACTGTCTTCTTCTTCACTAAACCCCCTTTCGATGATGAGACATTTCTATCTCTATCTCCACCGATTGAAGTGGTTTCTCCTGCTTTTCTGATCTGTTCTGATACAATTGAAGTTCCTCCTTCTGCTGCCATTTCGTAATTGGATGATTTCTTCTCTGTAACTACTGTTGTTCTTCTCCTTGATGCAGGATTTGGATCGATTGGGTTTGATGATGTAGACATTGAATTTAATGAATTTGAATTTCTTGATGGAAACCCTAGATTTGATTATTTTTTAAAATAAAGTGGCTTTTTCTTTTTGACTTTCTCTGTTTTGATTGAACAGTCGTTTCGATTGGGAATTGCGGTTATGCAGTTGGGGAATTGGGGATATTTCTATCTAGACGGTGGATGGAATACTTCTCACACCTTATTTACACTTACCCAAACATCACACCGTTTTCTGTCAAAGCTGCTGGCGCTTCATGTTGCCAAAGGGAATGCCGAAATCTGGCTAAATGTTTCGAAAGTGAATGCACCGATTACGCCCAGTTGGTCTGGGGTTGAACTCTAAAGTCAGAGGCGGAGCTAGCGTAAAGCAAGGGTGTGCAACTGGCTCCCGAGCCTAGAATTTCAAATATTTTGGGCTCCCAAGCATGTTTGTGTTATTTCGCACCCCCTATCAATACTTTGCTTCCCCTTAGCAAAGTTTCTAGCTCCGCCCCTGTCCAAAGGTATAAGTTAGGGTTCAACTTCCACTGCTAATTGATCAAAAAAAAAAAAATGATGCACCAAATACAAATGTGAAGTAAGAATTTGGAGCGAAATTCTTCATTCGGCGGATGGAAAATCTCAAAGACAGCTTTGCAGTCGGCTTAATGTTGCGAAAGTATATGTGCTGCGAAGATGAAGAAAAAACTTGGAGCAAAATGTCATCGCTTCATCCGGCTGATATGAAATTCTTTTTTCTTTTTTTCTTTGCGTATTAGACATTCATTAAAAAGAGCTAACTTGAGGTGTTAGTAGCCATCTAATATGGAGGGTATAGAGCCACTCTTAATATTAGATAGATGTGGAAATTGAAAAAATACCCCTCCTTTTTAAGGGTCTTCACAAATACCCTTAAGGATTTCACAAATACTCCTAAAGGGTAAATTTTAAGTTTTTAGGGTATAGTTTTTGGCACATCTAAAATTATATTAAGTAAATTCAACCTCCGTAGGAGGTTGGGTTGACGTTTTCACGCGTCAAGAACATACTAGTTCATATTCATTATCCAAAAAAGTACTAGTTCATTTTCATTATCCACTTAAAAAATATCACTTAGGGGTATTAATAAAATGGACAGGGGTATCTGTGAAGGCCTTATATTCTAGGGGTATTTAAATAATGTTCCCAGATTAGATTTTATCTACCAATAATTTTTGAAAAATGGAAAGATGAGAGATAGAATCCCAATTAAAATTACAACTAAAGTGCTTTGCTTGTTTTGGTATCCGTCATTGTATTACCTGATCTGTGAACAAAGTAAAAGCCCTGAAAATTAAAACAAGAATTAGCAATCTTTCTTGTCTCTTCCAAAATAGCCTTGCATTTTCAAAAGATGGGAGTTCTGATCCCATTCAGATTATCTATCAAGCTCCTACACGCTCCTTCTATGACCGCTTCCATAGTGAAACGCCAAGATGGCGCATTACTGTGACCTGGCCAATGGAGCTGCATAATCCAACGATGAAGTGCCATCATTGCAAAGACAAGAAAGGCTACTTAGCACATGCAATATTATGTCATAATGTCGCATATCCTTGATTGAGTTAGCTTGACTCAAGGAAGGAATTAAGGATGCAATGCAAGTCACACCTTATTGACACTTATCCAAACATCACACCGTTTGATATCGAAGTTGCTGGCGCTTCATGTTACCAAAAGTAATGCCAAAATCTGGCTTAATGTTGCGAAAGTGAATGTACCAAATACAAATGTGGTGTAGAGATGGAGTAAAAACTTGGAGCGAAATTCCAACAGTTATCTTCGCCCAGCAGATGGAGAGTAAGTCTTATGGTGGAAGAATTCCATGTTACGAATTACATGCCACATCACCACTTGGAATAGATCTTGGATATGCAAGTTCAATGGTGGAATCCAGCAAAATGCTAAAAAGCGTTGTAACGTTTTTCGACTTATGTGTATCACAATGAAACACGTGTATTCTTTTACCAACTGAAATGTGAAGTAATAATTAAATTAATAATTAAATAACAAGTAATAAATGATATCCCACCATGTCAAGATCATTTTATGTGTACTACTTTGGACACTATTTTGAATCGCGTTTTACGCAATTCGGAATACCATTTGTTTCAGATTCCACGCACCATTCCATGAAATTATGGAAGATGTCTCAGAAAAAGTGTGGATGCCTACTAACTTGGAAGCCATTAGACTTGACATTCCACAGTTTTTCCACACTTGGGGTTGCTTAGATTCCACCATAAGACTTGCTTTAAAGAAGGCTTTACGATCGGATTAATGTTGCGATGTGATGCGGAGATGAAGAAAAAACTTGGACCAAAATGTCATTTGTCATTGCTTCATTCGGCAGATGGAGAATCCTTTTTTATTTTATTTTCGCAAATTAGACATTCATTAAAAATAGCTAACTTGAAGTGTTAGTAGCCACCTAATAGGGAGGGTATAGAGCCACTACTAATGTTAGATTTTATCTACTGATAATTTCTGATAAATGCAAAGAGGAGAGATAGAATCTCAATTAAAATTAAAACTAAAGTGTTTTGCTTTTTTTGGTAATGTATCCGCCATTGCATTACCTGATTTGTGAACAAAGTAAAAACCCTGAAAATTAAAACGAGGATGATCGATCTTTTTTGTTTCTTCCAAAATATCCTTGCATTGTCAAAAGATAGGAGTTGTGACCCCATTTCAAAAAATACCCTCCTTTTTAAGGGTCTTCACAAATACTCTTAAGGATTTCACAAATACCCCTAAAGGGTATATTTTAAGTTTTTAGGGTATAGTTTTTGGCACATCTAAAATTATATTAAGTAAATTCAACCTCCGTAGGAGGTTGGGTTGACGTTTTCACGCGTCAAGAACATACTAGTTCATATTCATTATCCAAAAAAGTACTAGTTCATTTTCATTATCCACTTAAAAAATATCACTTAGGGGTATTAATAAAATGGACAGGGGTATCTGTGAAGGCCTTATATTCTAGGGGTATTTAAATAATGTTCCCAGATTAGATTTTATCTACCAATAATTTTTGAAAATGGAAAGATGAGAGATAGAATCCCAATTAAAATTACAACTAAAGTGCTTTGCTTGTTTTGGTATCCGTCATTGTATTACCTGATCTGTGAACAAAGTAAAAGCCCTGAAAATTAAAACAAAAATTGGCAATCTTTCTTGTCTCTTCCAAAATAGCCTTGCATTTTCAAAAGATGGGAGTTCTGATCCCATTCAGATTATCTATCAAGCTCCTGCACGCTCCTTCTATGACCGCTTCCATAGTGAAACGCCAAGATGGCGCATTACTGTGACCTGGCCAATGGAGCTGCATAATCCAACGATGAAGTGCCATCATTGTAAAGACAAGAAAGGCTACTTAGCACATGCAATATTATGTCATAGTGTCGCATATCCTTGATTCAGGTTAGCCCAGCTCAAGGAAGGAATTAAGGATGCAATGCAAGTCACACCTTATTGACACTTATCCAAACATCACACCGTTTGATATCGAAGTTGCTGGCGCTTCATGTTACCAAAAGTAATGCCAAAATCTGGCTTAATGTTGCGAAAGTGAATGTACCGAATACAAATGTGGTGTAGAGATGGAGTAAAAACTTGGAGCGAAATTCCAACAGTTATCTTCGCCCAGCAGATGGAGAGTAAGTCTTATGGTGGAAGAATTCCATGTTACGAATTACATGCCACATCACCACTTGGAACAGATCTTGGATATGCAAGTTCAATGGTGGAATCCAGCAAAATGCTAAAAAGCGTTTTAACGTTTTTCGACTTATGTGTATCACAATGAAACACGTGTATTCTTTTACCAACTGAAATGTGAAGTAATAATTAAATAACAAGTAATAAATGATATCCCACCATGTCAAGATCATTTTATGTGTACTATTTTGGACACTATTTTGAATCGCGTTTTACGCAATTCGGAATACCATTTGTTTCAGATTCCACGCACCATTCCATGAAATTATGGAAGATGTCTCAGAAAAAGTGTGGATGCCTACTAACTTGGAAGCCATTAGACTTATTTATATTGCAAGAATAGTAGACACATTGATCCCAGTAAGTGTGACAGTTATTGGAGTGAAAGAGTTGGAAAGTGGGAAATCGTGTTAAAACCAGTTAATCATCATGCGGAGACTTGGTTGATTGTCCACCCACTACTTTGCTAACTCCTCTAACCGCTTGCACGACTTAATCACATTTTCATCTTCGGTGAACACACGTGTCGTAGGCTTCCAGACCAAAACCCTAGTTAATACCCCCCCCCCCCCCCCATGTGACACGATTGATGTCTCGTGATTGTGGAGTCTGCAAGGCAAATGTGTATTTAGTTAATCGGTTGTTGACTTGATCAAACGATGAGTCTTGATATTGTCGAGTCGAGCATGATTGGCGAATGCTCTATGATTTGTGGATTGAGCATGTCTGTTAAGACAGATGTGTAGTTTTCGAATGAATGTTGATAGTTGGATCAACATGATAAATATTGATGGTATGAGTAAATATTGCTCGTCTGAGCAAGTAGTGCTTATTTGATGAATTATTGAATATTGATAGTTGAATCAATATTGCTAATTTGAGCAAATATTGCTTGTGTGAGCAAGTATTGCTCACGTGAATAATTAAATATTGATAGTTGAACCAATATTCCTAGCCTGAGCAAATATTGCTTTATTGAGCAAGTATTGCTCGTTTCATGAATTATTGGTAGCGCGACCAAATAAAATATTAATTTAAAATATTGGTAGCTGGACCAAATATAATTAATTAGAATGTTGATTGCTGGATCAATATAAAAAGATTGGTATCTGAACCCGTTCAAAATTATGCTTTGCAGAGCATTTGGTTCGAAACCCTAATTTTTGATCGATTGATAATCAATTGATGGTTTACTGAAAATCAATCACTGAGTGAGAGAGTGACCGGATACATGGGATGATGTCCCGACCATGTAGCGCCCTGGTGCTCGACTGAGCATACACCAAAGTCCTTTGAAGACCAGTTGGTGAAAGGATGATTAAATGTTGGTTTAATCATTTATTGAAATAGTGCTCGTCTGAGCATTATGCAATAAAACCTAATTGTGGAGAGATGAGGGACCAACCAAGGGGTATGAAACCGGCCCTTGGTGGTCGTGGGACTAGCTGGTGGTCGTTTGAACAAGTTTCAAGATGGTTGGAAAGAGTTTGAACCCAATTATGAATGTAAAAGATTAATTAGGTCAAAATTGTGAAAGAGTGTGGGACTAGCTCCTTGCAAGCCTAAGGGTCGACCCTGGTCGGTCAGGGTGGCATGCCTGTGTCACCACAGTGTCCGTGTCTCAGTCCTGAGAATTTTGGTATTTTCTGGTGAGCGTTTGAGCAATATTTTGGATTTTTCAGAAGAGTTTTGATCTTGACTGAAACTCTCGATTTTGCTCGAATGAGCAAGCAGAACTTTGCTCGTGCGACCAATATTTTGAGAATATTAAAATAATAATATTTTAATATTTGCCGAGAGTAGCTTAGTCGATCATGTGACCTTTTGATTTTTTGGCTTTTTGATGATTTGAGCAATATTTAAGAAAATATGAAAAACTAGGGTTTTTGCTCAAACGAAGGAGTTTCATGAGATGAAAGAAATAATAATAATAATAAAATAGGGATCATAAGTTGTGGGACCGGCCACGTTTAGGGCATGGCCGGCCGGCTAGTAGGCCCGGTCCCGTGATACCTTTCCCTATTTTTTAATTATTTTTCATCGTGTGAAGGAAATATGGAGAAACCGAGAGTTTTGCTCAAACGAGGGAGTTTGATCAAATGAAAGAGTTTTCATGAGATTAGGAAAAATAATAAAATAACAGGGAGAGGCGTGGGACCGACCACGACGGCATGACCGGCCGGCCGGCCGGTGGGCCGGGTCCCTTTATTATTTTATTAGTATTATTTTTCTTCCCTATTTTGCATAGGTTTCCTCGTTTGTCCATATTTTTGAATGCTCCTTCGTGCGTTTGGGTGCTCGTTCGTGCATTATTGCTAAGTACACTCGCACCATTTTCCTGGGGCTTACTCGGTGGTGGTCCAGATGCCCGTACGTTGAATATTTATTACTAACCCATGGAATTATGCTGGGAAAAGCCATGAATTGAAGTAATGAAATATTATAATGAACGTAAAATATTTTCTAGGAATTCAGTTGATGAATCTTGCGACTAGAAATAATTAATTGATGGCTCTATACTAGCAGGAAATCTATCTAGGAGCATTATAATTATTTGAAAATCAAGGTATGTGCTAGTTGAAACGTTTATTCTGTAAGGTCAGGGAACATTGCGACATCCTGAAGACGTTATTGCTCTATAATAGTGGTTAATACATCTAGGAGCCGTCCAATCATTTTGATTCTATACAGAAGTGATTACTTAAATTGCTCAGTTAATGAAATATATGTCGTGGTCTCGGTTGAGAGACCGCATATTCATGTATTCTCTGAGAGGCAGCACACTCAGTCAGAGATTATCATGGTGTTGATGGTGGATTTTCGGCAAGGGCTAAAATCGTAAAATCATGATACTGCATGTTTCTGACCCGACTTCAGGAAGGTATGTGACGATTCATGTTTTATGATCCGTGAACCGTGAACCGTTTCACGATATATGACTGAGTGAGTGTTCCTTTCAGAGCTATGATGAAAATGTTTCTCGAAAGGCCTCCCCGACTGAGCGTTCGATGCTTCACACATTTCATCATCACCTCTACGTAGAATCTTAATGATTGGGCGGTTCCCTAGACATAATGTTTGTTAGGGAGCTTAACGCCTTCAGGACGTCACGCTGCACATTGTTCCCTGACTACATAGAGAGACCCACCTCCACATAGAATCTTAATGATTAGGCGTTTCCCTAGACATAATGTTTGTTAGGGAGCTTAACGCCTTCAGGACGTCACGCCGTTTGTTGTTCCCTGACTACGTAGAGAGACCGTGTATAGAATCTCTTAATGATTGGGCGGTTCCCTAGACATAGTGTTTGTTAGAGAGCTTAACGCCTTCAGGACGTCACACCGCTCGTTGTTCCCTGACTATACACCCCTCGGAACGAATATGATGCTTCAATTATGTCATATCTCGATTCTGCAAATAGATTAATTCTAGCGTGACATTCATTCACTGAATTCCTAGAAAATAATATATTATATCTCATTACTCCGTTCCCTGAATCCCCCAGCTGGATTCATGGATTAATAATAGATACTCAACTCATTTTATTACTCCCCTTTCATGGATCATTTCCGACTGAATTCCATGAATTAGTAATAAATATTCACCGGGCGGACTATCACCTAGTAAGCCCCGAGAAAATGGTGCAAGTGTACTTGATAATAGTGCACGAATGAGCACCCAAACGCACGAAAGAACGTTCGAAAACATGGACAAACGAGTAACTTATGAAGAAAATAATATTAAATAAAATAAACAAGAGGCATGGGACCGGGCCCACCGGCCGGCCGGTTATGCCGTCGTGACCGGTCCCCCTCTCCCATTATTTTATTTAATTTAATTTGTTTCCCTCATCTCATGGAAACTCCTTCATTTGAGCAAACTCCATTGTTTGAGCGAAACTCTTAGTTTTTCTACGAACAAAAAATAGGGAAAGGTGTCACGAGAACGGGCCACCTATCCGGCCGGCCATGCCCTAGCCATGGCCGGTCCCACACCTCACAATCCCTTATTTTCTCATATTATTATTTCCATCATCTCATGGAACTCCATCGTTTGAGCGAAAACCCTAGTTTTTCAATATTTCTCAAATATTGCTCAAACCACGAAAAAGCCAAAAATCCAAATGGTCATTTGACCGTCTAGGCTGCTCATGCTAAATATTAAAATATTATTATTTTAATATTCTCAAAATACCGGTCACTTGAGCGAAGTTCTGCTCGCTCATTCGAGCAAAATTGAGAGTTTCAGTCAAGATCAAACTCTTCCGAAAATCCAAGATATTGCTCAAACGTGCACCAGAAAATACCAAAACTCTCAAGACTGAGACATGGACATTGTGGTGACACGGGCATGCTACCTTGACCGACCAAGGCCGGCCCTAAGGCTTGCAATGTGCCGGTCCCACACATCTTTATAATTTTGACCTAATTTGCTATCAATTGCTCATATTAGGTCAAAACTGAAAAAGCGGGGGTACAACAACCACACCCAATATTTCGCTTAGCAATCTGTATGGACAAACTCCGATATACATTCTAGAGAATCAACTAGACAGTCAGACTCAATCTAGACAAAAAGTATATCAAAGAGTTTATATCTCAATCTCTCGATTTGATATATACTCAAGCAAATAGAAATCTGCGAGTCTTTATCAAATACTAGAGAGATAACTTGGATGGTACCAAAGACCAATATCCAAGTCTCAATCAATTTAAATCAACAACCAAAAGGTCGGATATTCTAATTGATTGAACAACGCACAACCTGTGATATTTCAATTATATAAACAAATATAATGCGGAAATAGAAATAACACAAACACCAGAATTTTGTTAACGAGGAAACCGCAAATACAGAAGAACCCCGGGACCTAGTCCAGATTGAACACACACTGTATTAAGCTTCTACAGACACTATCCTACTCCAAATTAACTTCGGTATGGACTGTAGTGAAACCCCAACCAATCTCACACTGATCCAAGGTACAGTTATGCTCCTACGCCTCTGATCCAAGCAGGATGCTACGTACTTGATTCCCTTAGCTGATCTCACCCACAACTAAGAGTTGCTACGACCCAAAGTCGAAGACTTTAATAAACAAATCTGTATCACATGGAAAAGTCTATGGTAATAGATAAATCCGTCTCCCACGAATATACCTACGGGTATTTGTTCCGTCTTTTGATAAATCAAGGTGAACAGGAACCAATTGATAACCTAGACTTATCTTCATGAAGAACAGCCTAGTATTATCAATCACCTCACAATAATCTTAATCGACGCAGCGAAAAAAGATATTGCGGAATCACAAACGATGAGACGAAGTGTTTGTGATTTCTTTTCTATCTTACCTATCGGAGATATAAATCTCAAGCCAATTATTCCAATTGTACTCGTATGATAGAAACAGCAAGATCAGATCACACAACTACAAGAAAAGTAGTATCGGTCTGGATTCACAATCCCAATGAAGTCTTTAAGTCGTTAACCTGGTTTAGAGAAGAAAACCCAAGGTTAAAGGAGAATCGACTCTAGATTATGCAACTAGTATCACATGTAAGGTGTGGGGATTAGGTTTCCTAGTTGCTAGAGTTCTCCCTTATATAGTCTTTCAAATCAGGGTTTGCAATCAATGTTAGCTTAGTAACAAAGCATTCAATATTCACCGTTAGATGAAAACCTGATTAGATTCAAGCTAATATTTCTCAACCGTTGGATCGAAACCTTAGCTTGTTACACACAAATGAAATGTCCAATTTTGGGTTTATGTAACCGTTCCCAAACATTAACATTTGTTGGTTCAACAATAGTTAACCAAATGGTTAGCCATATGAGCAATTTCATATCAACCATATTCTTCTTCACCATAACTAGTTCAAATGACTCAAATGAACTAGTTAGAGAGTTGTTCAATTGCTTAGATCTTATGTAACTACACAAGACACAATCGAAGCAAAAACAGTTTGATTCACTCGAATCGGTTCATGAACTTTATAGCCACGGTTTGCAAAAGCATTCCTTAGTTTATATAAACATGAGTTCAAGAACAACTGATTTTAGATATAACCTACTCAAGTTCGCGGACTAGGTTCACAGACTTAAGCTCACGGAAGGAGTTCACAAACTCCAGCAAAAATTCTCGGGTCGAGAACTTCCGCCAGTTCGCAGACTGAGTTCGCTGACTTCGCTCACGCCACATTCCATTTCTCTTGATCAACAAAATTCGCAAACTTTGGTTCAAGGAATAAGGACTTATACATATATGTGTTTCCACAATAATGCTTATATCCTACCAATGGTTATGTAATCTAAAGTCTCATTTCAATCATTGAAACATTCTCAGAGAACGTTATATAGCCATTATTCACAGACCATTTTTCGTCAGAGCAATTTTCAAAGTGATTGAAACATAACATGACTTTCGTCACTAGGTAAAGATGAATTTGGCTAAAGCGAAATCTTACCAACACATATTTCGAAAATGCATAAGGCGAGTTAAACTCTAGAAACGCTCGAAATAGAAATGTGTATAATGAAAGTCTATATATCAAAACGACTTTTGTCTCAAGAATAGGAGATAGAGTAAATAGACTTTTGAGTGACAGATAAGTTCAAGTCTCCACATACCTTTTAGTCGATGAAGGTCCACCAGTTCCTTGAGTAGTCATTCGTCTTGTATGATGATTGCCATGGAGTCTTGAGCTCAACTAAACTTTCTATCCTAGTCCGAGACCTTTAGCTATAATAGGCTAGAAATCAAGACTTATAGTTTTGATCACTAACATTGACAAACATGCTTGAGATAGCAACGCATGCGAGTTCGACCGAGCAAAGCTCTAACAAAAACTCTCTCAACCGACTTGAGACTCGCCCAATCGACCGACAGCTGGTCCCAAGACCACCAAGGGCCGGTCCCAACCCTTGGTCGGTCACTCATCTTTTCATAGCCAGGTTTTACTACCTAACGCTCACACGAGCATTCTTTTAATAAATGATTAAACCAACGTTTGATCGTTCTTTCACCAACTGGTCAACAAAGGACTTTGGTGCATGCTCACTCGAGCACTCAGGCGCTACATGGTCGACTATCATCCCATGTAGCCGGCCACTCCTTCACTGAGTGACCTATTTTCAATAAATCATCAATTGATCAAAATTAGGGTTTCGAACAAATGCTTTGTGAATCATATTTCTGAGCGAGTTCAAACACTAATAATTTTATGATTGATCCAGCAATCAACATCTAGGTTGAAAATATAATATTCAGTCAGGCTACCAATATTTTAATTAATATTTTATTTGGTCACGTTACCAATAATTCATCGAATGAGCAATACTTTCTCAGTTGCTCGAATATTGATCCAACTATCAATATTTAGTAATTATCGAATGAGCAATACTTGCTCAGTTGCTCGAATATTGATCCAACTATCAATATTCAGTAATTTATCGAATGAGAAATACTTGCTCAGTTGCTCGAATATTGATCCAACTATCAATATTCAGTAATTTATCGAATGAGCAATACTTGCTCAAATGCTCGAACATTGATCCAACGATCAATATTCAATAATTTACTGATGATCGAACATTGATTCAACTATCTATATTCAACGATTCATCGGACAATATTTACTCATACAAGCAATATCAACATCATTAATTCATGAATCATAGAGTATTCAGCAATCATGCTCGACTGAACAATACTCAGACCCATCTTCTAATCAAGTCAACGACTGAATAATCAAATACACGTCTGCTTCGCAGACTCCACGTTCGTGAGACATCAATCACATCACATGGGGAATATTAATTAGGGTTTTGGTCTGGCGGCCTACAACACGTGTGTTCATCCACGATGAGAAATGTGGGTAACTCATGCAAGCAGTTAAGGGAGTTAGCAAAGTAGTGGGTGGACAATCAACCAAGTCTCCGCACGACCCGGGCCCGGTTAACACACGATTTCCCAATTTCCCACTCTTTCACTCGAGCAACCTTCACACTTACTGGAGATCAATGTGTCTACTATTCTGGCAATATAAATAAGTCTCTGAATCCACGATTGGAGGAATGACAATTTTTCGAGCAATCACTCTCAATAATTCCATCAATCGACCAGAACTTATTCAAACTCAACAGTTCACAGAAAACTTGCAGAAACCTGAAACACATTCACAATCCTTGATCATCAATATTCTCACACACTTCTCAGCTTCCCTCCTACAGATCAACCATCTTCCCTCTTTGTGACCGAATTAACTTCAGAACGGCCATTGTCTTGGTTTAGGCCGGAGTCCTACAGATTGATCTCTTGAACTCAAAGCACTCCCGTGCAGTGCATCTGTTTGAGGTTAGGCAATTCACTCGGTTGAGGAGCCTCCGTCATACGGTCGTTCTCTATTCCCTAAGAAACCAGTGAATCGTTTTTCCCCATCAACAGATTGGCGACCACAATGGGATATTAATATCTCGGTTGCAATCTCAAATTTTCACAAAGATGGTTGGTCTTAGGTCTAACTCAACTACTCCAAATTCCAGTCAGAATATTTCGAATGGAAATGTTCCTCCTTCCAACACTCTATCCGAATGGCACAGTCGATGGAGAAATCCCGACCTTGATCGAGTTAGCACGGGTACAGGAGATTCACACAAGGAACATGGACCTGATGAAAGAGATGTTAAACAACATGTTGAATTTCCTCGTCAGGCTGACATCAGATTTGAGTGGCGCCCCTGCTCAAGGAATTCCGACACTTAGGGCTAATACCTCAAATGATGATCATCCTCAAGCCAACAGTTTCACTACTTATGAGAAGAAGGTAGATCAGGAAGTCACACATTTAATTGAGAATCTATGTGAACTCCTGCACTTCTCCAGATATCAACATACGAACATGTTTTCTGCACTTAACCAAATATCATTAGATGTGCGAGTTCCATCATCTCTAGTAGTTGAAGAAGTTTCCATGGCATCTGAACATTCTATCAACAACATCACCTTCACTGAAGAAGACCGAATGACAGAATAAGGACATAACCGGGCCTTGTACGTAACCGCTTTCATCAAAGACTTTGAATTCAAGAGAGCTATTGTCGATACATGCGCTTCTACAAATCTCATCACCATGAAGACTCTCAAGGAAGCCAAAGTTTCACAAAGCAAAATTGTTCATCATCCCATATTAATGACGGGTTTTGAAGAAAGCCAGATCCACGCATACGGGTACGTCTATGCAGATATGAAAGTAGTACCTATTCAATCCACATTCAAGTTTCACGTGATCGAGAAAGACCCTGATTATCACATGATACTCGGACGACCGTGGCTCCATGACAATAAAGTTATTCCTTCGACATACCATCAATGTATGAAAGCTTTTCTCAACAACAAGATTGTCCGCATTGCTGCTTTAGTGTCTCCTTACGCTCCGGTCTATGACGCTGAGTTCCAAAAACCGCCAAAAAGCATCCACGAACCTCCGAGAAAGATCGACAGTACTCCACTCCCAGGCTGGAAGTCCATCGAGAAAAATACTTACAAGCCGTCATCTTCAGGTGCTAAGCCAACCAAGCCATCTTCCACACCACTCAAGCGTCGCCCGGATCAAATTACAACTCGTAAGAAATCCAACTTTATCACCAGCTATGATGCATAAGGAAGAGTTACTTATATTCGTCGTAAATATTAGAAATTGATAGGGGAGGTCAATGAAAAATCTCCTCGCCCTGAAGAATTGTGTCAGAGCGAGCAATCGCCTGATGAAGAAGTTCAAGACGCACCACGGCAACTACAAGATGGCACGAATTCCACCACTGATGATCTAGAGACTATCAATATCGGAACAAATGAGAACTCGAGACGAATCTTAATCAAATCTGCTCTCTCATTAGAGGAATGAGAAGGATTGATAGGTCTGTTGAAAGAGTATCAAGATATCTTCACTTGGACGTACGAAGAGATGCCCGGTCTAGCTGAAAAATTGGTCACTCATCATCTACACATTACTCCCGGCTCCAAACCTGTCAAGCAACCGCCCTGGCAGTTCAGACACGATGTTTAGGAGCAAATCAAAGTCGAAATCTAGAAACTACTAACAGCAGGATTCATTAGACCCATTCAACATCCAACATGGCTGGCGAACATCGTCCTAGTCAAAAAGAAAAATGCTCAAATCCGATGATGTGTGGACTTCAGGAACCTGAACAAATGTTGCCCGAAGGATGACTTTCCCTTGCCCAACATTGATATGCTCGTCGATGCAACCAGTGGTCATGACATGTTCTCATTCATGGCTGGTTAAAGTGGATACAACCAAATCAAGATGTACGAACATGATGCTAGCGAGACCCATTCCGGACTCCCATTGGAAACTTTCACTACACGGTGATGCCTTTCGCCCTGAAGAATGTATGAGCCACTTATCAACGAGCCATGACTGCAATATTCCACGACATGATCCACAAGCAAGTGGAAGAATATATTGATGATGTAGTGGTGAAATCGAAGACTCGAGCATCCCACCTAGACATTCTGAGACAAGTTTTCGAAAGATGTAGAGAATACAAGCTAAAGATTAATCCTCTGAAGTGCGCTTTTGGTGTTTCTTCTGGAAAATTTCTGGGATTCCTAATCACCGCAGAAGGAATCAAGGCTGACCCAGACAAGACGAAAGCCATCACTACCATGCCTCCTCCACGTACCTGTGAAAGAACTCCAGAGATTTATGGGCAAGGTAAATTATATTCGGTGTTTTATTCCTGGGTTAGCTTAACTCATTACTTCGTTCACTCCTTTATTGAAGAAATGAGCAAGTTTTACATGGACGATCGTCCAACAAGAAGCATTCCAGAAGATACAGCAGATATTACTATCGCTTGCTGTCATGAAATCTCCAGTACAAGGACGGACATTAATACTTTACACGGCTTCTAGTGATTTCGCTATCGGAGCGCTTCTCTCTCAAGAAGACGAAGAAGGCATCGAACGTCCGATCTATTACTTCAGCCGTACGATGAGAGACGCTCAACTCCGATACCAAAAAGTAGAAAGATCGTGTCTAGAATTATTTCATGCGATCCAGAAATTTAGGCATTATCTACTCTCAAACAGAGTTGTGCTTGTGGCCAAAGCTGATCCCATATTCTTACTGTCGAAACCTGCTCTGATTGCAAGACCGACAAACTGGATGCTTCAAATGTCTGAGTTTGATACAGCATGTGTCCCATCTAGAGCGATCAAAGGGGCAGTTGCAGATTTACTTGCTGCCTTTCCCGGAGAGGACGTCACAATACTGCATGAAAACATGCCCGGTGAGTTTCCGGAAATCTCGATCATTCAAGAAGAAACATGGCTATTGTACTCTGATGGATCCGCCACTCCGAGCAATGATACTGGTGGAGCAGGCGTTGTACTAGTATCTCCGTCCGGTAAAGTCTTCTCACATTCATTCAAGATGGATTTCCACTGCACCAACAATTCAGCAGAATATGAAGCCTTCCTCCTAGGATTATCCTTGGCTAAGTAAGCAGGAGCAATGCACCTGGAGATAAGAGGAGACTCGAAGTTACTGGTCAATCAAAAATGAATGGTGTGTACTCTCTCAAAGAAGTAACACTTGCTCCATTCAAGGCTGAAGCACAACGACTATTAGCTCGTTTTTCTGATGCAACTATTGTCCATACCGGTCGTACCAACAACAGACATGCTGACTGTCTAGCGACTCTTGCATCCAAACTAGAATTTGAGGGGTCAGAGAAATCCATCACTATGTAAAGACGTTTTGTATCATCTACATGGCTTGCTCAAGTTGAAGACGCTTAAGCGAACGACTGGCGAGCGCCCATCATTCATGAATTGAGCAGTTCTCTTACATAAAGGAAAATTAGCCTCAAGGAGTTGAAAAACTTTTTTCTGCTATATGGAGCATTATATTATCGCAATCCTGATGGATCCTTGTCACGATGCCTTGGAGACAAGGAAGCGAGCGAGCAACTCAAACGCATACATGAGGAAATATGCGGACAAACTCAAGTGGTCACACTTTATAGAAGGCTTCAAAGGCTCGGGTACTATTGGACCTCCATGGAGGCTCAATCGAGAATGTTACAAGGGTCATGTCCCAATTCATTTAGTGGTTCTAACAATCCACCACATTGGGGACTAGAGGGAACCTTACATCAAATACTTTCGTGACAATACTTTATCGTCAGATAAGAAAGAAATAATCAAACTCACCCAGAGGGCCAAGCGGTTTGTTTATCTGGAAGGGATTCTGTATCGCAAAATTTTTGGTGGGAGATTGCTGAGATGCTTAGCCGGTCATGAGATTCCAACAATCCTAAAAGAGATGCACGAATGAGAACACCAGGGAAAGAAGACATTATTTTTCCAGATCCATGAGAAACATTATTGGCCGACCATGGAAGACGATGCAGCTGCCTACGTTCAGAGATGCCATCAATGTAAAGTTCACGGTAATCTCATTCACACTCCTTGTCTCTCATTATATTCCATGAGCAGTCCGTGGACTTTCTACAGCTGGGGACTGGACATCATCAGAAAGATCAATCTTGCGTCCTCAAAGCAACATGAATACATCATCACAACAACTGAGTATTTCACCAAATGGGTTGAAGCTATCCCTCTTCGAAGCACCACTGGAATCACGATTACGACCTTCATCAAGGAACATATCATCTGCAGATTTGGTGTTCCCAAGCATCTCATCACCGACAACGGAACTCCTTTTGCTAACAAACATGTGAAAGAATTACTTGAAGAGTATGCCGTCAAACAGATTTTCTCTACACCGTACTATCCCCAAGGAAATGGACAAGCGGAGAGTACCAACAAGACTTTGATCCGGATTCTCAGTCGAACAGTTCATGATAACCCTCGAACGTGGCACGAAGAACTACCCATGGCTTTGTAGGCCTACCGCACTGCACCAAGAAGCTCAATCGGGACTTCACCATATTCCCTCGTTTATGGCGCCGATGCTATTCTCCCAGCCGAGATCAAGATCCCTTCTGCAAGGATTGCAGCAGCCAGTGGAGTGCAGTGGGATAAAGCCGAAGTGTCTAATTCAAGGATCACTGAATTGGACATGCTCGAGTCAAGGAGGGCCAAGGTAGAAAAATATGTGGAAGCTTACAAACAAAGGATTTCCAGGGCATGCAACAAAATGGTAAGACCTCGAACATTTCAAGTAGGAGATTTGGTTCTAAAAACAACAAATCATATTCAACAAGACATGTTCGCTCCCAAGTTCTCTCTAAAATGGGAAGGGTCGTATGTAATCATCAAGGCGGTATCCAGCGGATATTACAAAATCTTGGCTGTCAATAGAGGGGTGGAAGGAAACATCATCAATGGCAAGTGGCTCAAGGCATATTACGCCTGAATGATCAGTAGAACAATCACTTTAATTTCAAAATGTAATTTCTATTCCTCCAAAAGAGTATGCAATATGCTCATTCGTTCGAAATTCAAAATAGATTTCATTAATCTAACCGAGAAGTTCTTCCATCCATCAACCAACCTACTTTATTTAAAAACAAGTCTTAAACCTAAAAATAAAATCTCTCTCAAACGCTCACTCAGACCAAACCATCCAACAACGAATAATTTTTACTG
The DNA here is from genome assembly GCA_023531295.1 of Papaver armeniacum. Taxonomy (NCBI): domain Eukaryota; kingdom Viridiplantae; phylum Streptophyta; class Magnoliopsida; order Ranunculales; family Papaveraceae; genus Papaver; species Papaver armeniacum. Next base: position 1,341,722 of record JAJJWW010011821.1, read on the forward strand.
AAAGCCATTTCAAGCCTCTTCTGAAATTTTTCAGTCTTCACTTTTAAGTCCTGGACAGCTTTCTCAACCTTCATCGACTCCAGGGCGAGCGCCTTCTCTTCTTCCATGATAGCAGCTGTAGCAGAAATCATATTAGCAGCAGCTGCCGCTCTATCAATTTTGATGACCTCGAGCTGATGACGGAGCCAACTCACATTGAATCTCAAGATATCACAGTTTGAGATCATGTCATCCCATCGATAAATCTCTTTATTCTTGATGTCACGGAGATTCTTCTTGTTCATCTCATCGATCATTGGCAACAGTCCAGCAACAGTAGTCAGAAGAGTTGCAATGAAGTTTCTCCATACTTCAGTGGTGGCGATATGTCCATACTTCTTCCAAATCTTGGTATAGAGAGACGCGTACCTCATGGGCACGATGAAGCCACCAACGATTTGATTGTAAGAGCAAGTATTTTCCATAGGGACATCAAACGGAAGTCCGGCCATTTGATACTCGCAAACGGGAGTTTCAAGGCTAATATCTACAGGGGCCGAATCAATTAATATGAGCATCTTCATCAGTTGCAGCCGCAGACTTTCTGTCTCTTCTCTTTTCAACACCGACAGTGTGAACATCAACCTGCAACGACATCTAGATTCAGTAAAATCTTAAAGAATTGCTCGAACCTCTGATTAAAAATAAACTTACGGATGTTTCAGCGTCCACACGAGCGTATTTGAAGTGGGCAGGTGCTTTCACAGTCCGCTTGGATTTTAAGTTATAAGGAGTAGATGGAAATCGGTCGTCATGGTTCATCTGCAACAAATATTCATAATCAGCTATTGAACACGCAATGAGAAGAAAGTAAAAAGACGAGGGTACCCAAATATACCTCAATCTGAAACTTTTCTAGCTATAAGTCCTTTCTCTGAAAGTGATTGTCTATGGACTAAGTCGAGACAATACAACTAATCGGTTCACACTTCGTGTGATCGTCTATGGATACGAGATCGAGATAATACGACAACAAGATAACTTGTGTAATTGACTATGGATACAAGATCGATACAATACAACAACGAAGTATGTTTACTTGATAAAGGTTCGAACTTAACCAAACACAATAGGATTGCTATCAAGTAAATAGGAATTAACGATTGTGTATTTTACTTCTAATTATAATAAAATAATTATAATTACGGAAATAGAAAAGTAAAAGACACAGCAAGATTTTGTTAACGAGGAAACCGCAAATGCAGAAAAACCCCGGGACCTTGTCCAGAATTGAATACTCTCAGGATTAAGCCGCTATACAAAATCTAAACCAACTTCATATAGTTGAGACCAAGCAACTAAATAATTTCTTTGGTTCGTATTCCAAATAGTAAAGGAACAACAAATCTGTTTGGTAACAACTCTTTTCAGAAGACGTAATATGAGTTTGACAAAAGGCTCTTCCGTTTATCCCAATAAACTCCTTTGTCCGGTCCTTAGATCTATCTTTTCAACAACTACCAAAGTAATTGCTAAGATTAAGCAATCAATACTTCGAATCACAAAGAAACGTATTGATGCCGATCTACTCAACTAATCAATCACATCACAAGGATAAACCGATTATAGTTGGATCCCCAGCCGATCAAGTTTTGTGCACACCAAAGATTATAAACCCAAATCAGAAATCTTCTTCGTCTTCAAATCTTCTTAGATCTTCAATAAACACCTGCACACAATCAACTTGAATCTCTTGTGATCAATCACACACAGAACGGAGTCTGTTAACAATGGATTATCAAAAGACGTCTTTAGATCTACAAACAGTCTAAAGATCCCCGTCGAAACTTCAATCTAGTTTGAGTGAATCTTATATCAGAAGAGAAGATTCTCAAGCATAAATAAACTAGGTGCAATCAAAGTTTAACAACCGTTAGTTAATCAAATCAATCGAAAACTAATAATAAACTGCAATTATCTAGTTTCCCACCAACGGTACTCGTAGAGCTTCCCAATCCCAAAGAAGTCTTTAAAACGAGCGGTCGTAAGAGATTTTGCCTAATCAGGTTACTTTCCTCTCCGAATAGACGGCTCCACCAGTAACAACACAACAAGATAGTTTTGCTGGCTCTGAGGATTAGTTTGCTTGAAATGCAAACTTCAATATTTATAGACCAAGGAAGTTTGCATACATAGGAATTTCCAAAACCGAAAATATTCTCAAGATATGCAATATATTTCCAAATTCGGTTTCCATAATTCCTGGAAATGCTTTGTCCAAATATTGACCGAAATCTCAGAGAAAATCTCCAATTAGTAAATGCACATTATCAATTTTTATTTTCTAAAGATATGCATTTTAATTCTTTGGAAATTAAAAGCATATAAAACTAAAAACCTTAATTAAAAGATTCTCAATTTATTTCGATCCGGGATTCTCCTTTAGCTATTAAGGAATATCTTTGAACAATAAAAGATAAGTGTTACCGAACATGTTCAAAGTGTGTCGATATCTTTACTTAGTAAATCCTTTTTCATATTTACAATCTTGGAACCGATTTGCGACACTTCCAAACAAGTTTAGAATTGGTTCATCTGCCTTCCAAGAACTATGTGATTGATTATCCTATCAAATAACCAATCATGGGTTTCACGGTTCTACCAAAACAAGTTTCGGTTCTACCTCCATGTGGGTACTAGAATTAGTCACGCCAGTTACCAAAACTTGGTTGACTAGGTACTAGGATCGGTATATATATATGGTATCTAACATGTATTTGGTGCACATGTTCATAGGATCGGTTCCCCAATAACTAAAAACTTGTTGCACCTCTTACAAGGATCGATTACCCTTTTGTGATCGGTTGCACCTCTTATTAGGATCGGTTACCCAATGACTAGAGTTGGTCATACCAATTACAACAAATCTATTATACCATCTCAGGTGATTACTTAAGATCGGTTTCACTAATAAAAGTCATACCAATACAAAAGTCAGGCCTTGTGAATAGTTTTACCAAGAACATAAACAAGTTATGAGAGGTATACTAAACACACATATTGGTAATCCAAAGATTTGCAATGAATAACAATACCAATAAGCCTAGCGATTTCCCTTTCGATTCATAACACAAGTTTATTAATTGTACTTCCTTTAAACGAATGTGAAACATTGTTTCCTAGGACGAAATCTTCACCCATACCTATACATAATCACAATAGCATTCATACGCTTATGTCGATGTCTTATATACGAAGTTCAAAAGATTAGTATTATACTTCGTATTGTAATTCCTTAATACTATGTCTAACTAGAGTATAATCATTCACAAATTCGCAGTTATGTTTTCAATATGCACGACTTGAAAGATACGTTAGGGAATGAAACAGTTCAAGTCAAATATTACTAACCTCAAGTGGAAGGATAATGTCATCGTTGTAGCTCCTTACTTCTTCACATTCTTCAAGTCTTCACGTAATACAATAAAACTTCGATAAATTGATCCGCGATAAATTAATAACTTCGCTAATATTTTTTGCCTGTCCCGACTTGGGCTAGTGTATTAAATTAATAACCTCGCTAAATTTATAAGATAATAAAAATTTTAAGTATCCAATAGGGCCCAACTGAAATATAAATTAATAATCATTATAATAGCATTACATTACTGGTGCGTTACTAAAATAAGATTCCAAAGTTGTTTGTTTCTTGTTCACATTTATGCAACATTGGACTTCATCTCTGGTTTTCTTATAGTCCCCTGGGGAGTTTAGGTATGACTTTTTCAAATTGTATGAGGAAATCATTTAGCTTTACTATTGATAAGATTGCTTCTTGACGATAAACTGGATTCACTTGAGATGTATTCTGATGCACGCTTAATTGTATTTGATATCTTTCCTTTACACACTTGTATGTTAAATTTTTCAAGAAGCCATTTTTGTGTTTCTCTCTGAGCCAAATTTGGATTGGAATGACTATACTCACACAATGCTTTTCGAATCTCGTTTGTCATCGTGGATTTTTTTTACACCTTTGAGATGAGAAGTATGAGCTATTGTTACACTCTTCTTTTGTGTTGTTTTTTGTTTCTTTTAACATCAAAAGATATATAAATTTATGCACATAATATGCAATATACTATACTATATTATATTATATTATGCCAAAAATTTATTACACATCAATTTGAATTGAAAATAATATCTCAAGATATTTGTTATTATGGAAACCATTAAATTTAACTTAAATATTTTCTTTATTTTATTTTTTGAAACTTAAAAATTTAGAGTGTTTCGATAACTTAATAACTTATTAATTTATCGATAAATTAATACTTCGCTAAATTGATAGAATTTGTCGGTCCCAACATTATTAATTTATTGAAGTTTTATTGTACTTGTAATGTCTCATATCCTAATACTTTCAAGCTAACCTATACGAAGTTGACTCTAGTAAATAATCAAGCGACTCTTTAAATGAGTTTTGGTTCACTAAAATATGCCAACCAAACTTGACATACCAACGCTTGGTGGTTTCAACCGAACAATGCTCTAACAGAAAGAAAAAGGGTATTTCATACCAGATTAGGAGTTTCACTTCCTCGTTTCAATGGAGATAAACTTTGGGAAGACGAACTACTGTCAGACATGCTGTTATGAGGTATGATTATGATTAAATTTCTTTTGTGTGGTTAAACTCAGTAATGGAAGAAGATATACTAGTAAATGGAAAACCCTAAGTCTTGAGAGTCGATATGCAAGACCTGGGAGATATTTATCTTCTACAAATGGTCAAATCGGTTGCAATTTTTATTGAGACTCTTAATCTCAAATGAGATTATGTTGGTGACGCGGAAGAAAAGCGATGATACTGGGGACTGATCGTTCTAAGCCGTGACCAGACGCGATCAACAATCAACGCTTCAACTTGGAATCGATCATACGTGCACATAATATGCTTTCTTGGATTGCTCCATAACCAATTTTGCACGCATGGACATTGGTCCATCTCATTCAATTGAGAGCGTAAGGGAATCAAGCAGAGGATATAATAAAGGATGTCATTCTAATAATTCCTGATGCAATATCAGTGTTTTCAAATTGCTCAAACAATAAAAAACCGACAGCGTCTACGTCAACGAAAAATGAATGATCAACTACTCAGGTAAGTTGCAAGCAAGACTAATCATCAGATTCATCGGATCCATCATCTTTTTCACGATCATTATCTGTATCATCTTCTTCAAGCTCTTCCTCGGAATCAGTATCAGAATCTTCACTGAGGACTTCTTCCAATTGGCCTTCAGGATCAGCATACATTGCGTCTAAGTATTCATCTTCTTCACATTCGGCTCGGAAATATGCTCTAGCCAATCGCTCAGTTCTCATAATAGGTGGATATGGCTTAACCTCGCGTTCAACAGGTTCCCAGACAGATTTAACTTCTTCCGTATCTGAATTTGAGGCTACACCATCAGCACGAGACAGAAATTTCATCCTCAGCTGCTAACCTTTTCTGTTGAAGTCGACGTCGTTTTTGTTGATCAGTTGCCAGCTTCTTACCCTCGGCTTCTCTCTTCAAAAATCCATCGCGAACATCCTTCAGACGATCAAGAGGCATACCATTTATTATCTCCTTAGCATCCTTCAGTGATCGATCCATTTTGGCACACGCCTCCGCTGCTGAAATCTTCATCTGTGGCATGGAGGTCTTGGAATCTTCCTCAGAAGAGCTAGAAGAGTGGTCACTACTGGAAATCACCATTATCTGAAGCCAGAATCATAGAGTCATGGATATGCCAATGTCAAAAAACGCAACAAAAACGGTAACAATTTAACTCCTACATTTTATAGTTTCACTAGCTGTAGTGACTATAACACGAAAATTTTGAGAATTTGTTCGATTCTTTAAAACCTGCAAAGACGAACAAAAAACCTCATTAGAAATCATAACTTGATTTTCATTAAACTGTGAACGATTCACGAAATTTCCATCATGTGAGTGATTCACATAATTTTCACCATGTGGCCGATTACACAATCTTCACCGTGTGAACATTCACTAATTTTATACTGTGTGAGCATACACTACTAAATCATGAAAATTCATATAAAACATTATTTCATTACAAACAATTATTTGCTTTCAACAATTACTCAAAATCAAAATTTGGTTTTTGCCAAAAATTTTAATCACAGTAACTCACGTATTTCTTTAAAAAAAAAAAATTACGTGAGCAATTTTTTTTTTTGTGAGTTAAATAACTCACGAGTTTAAAAAAAAAATGACCTTAACTAATAACTCACGTGAAAAAAAAAATTTGAACGAGCGTTCGTCTATCAAATGGGTCTTTTTCTAGTTTTACAAAGGTCCTCATGCTCAAAAAAAAATTTTGTTTTCATAAAAACTCATAGACAAAATTTTCTCTACTGCAATTATATCATGTCTATTCAAAAATATATACACATCTCTTTAGGTATTATCGTTCGTTTCCTAAACCGATGGACGGACGGACTTCTGTTTTCTAAAAATAAATTTTTCATAAAACCTACACATGCACGTATATCTATGAAATTTTGTTTTGAGAACAAACCATGAACGAACAGTAAAAAAAAAATCGCTAACCTAAATTGGATGGAGTTGGCCGGAACTCCGTCGGACGGTGACAGCGACAGTCGGCTCCGGCGAAAATATTTTCCTCTCCTGTTGCTCGAGCATGAGAAGGTGCGGGAGGGAAGAGTTGGTCGGCCAATCAAAGAGAAATAAAAAAAAATTAGGGTCCCTTCCCTTTTATATTAATTTTATTTCCTAAAACCTAATAAAACAAGGATTTCCTTTTTTGGGCCGGGCCCGTAAACACTAAACCGACCAAAACTAGAAATCTGACCGACCAAATCAGCAGTGCCTCATCTCTCCGTACTCATGAGATGACACTCTATCATACTGACAGAGTCCTTATCTGGGCATTTGCTCGTACATGACATCATTGGAGCAAATCGGGATTCTGAAAAATGCCTTTGTACGACTAAGTTCGACTACTTATCTTGTCTACTCGAAAATCACCATCCATTGCTTACTGCGGAACATGACTGTCCCTCACTAAGCAGGGTACTTAATGTTGATGGTGGATTTTCGGCAAGGGCTAAAATCGTAAAATCATGATACTGCATGTTTCTGACCAGACTTCAGGAATGTATGTGACGATTCATGTTTTATGATCCGTGAACCATTTCACGATCTCTGACTGAGTGAGTGTTCCTCTCAGAGCTATGATGAAAATGTTTCTCGAAAGGCCTCCCCGGCTGAGCGTTCGATGCTTCACACATTTCATCATCACCTCTACGTAGAATCTTAATGATTGGGCGGTTCCCTAGACATAATGTTTGTTAGGGAGCTTCACGCCTTCGGGGCGTCACACTGCACGTTGTTCCCTGACTACATAGAGAGACCCACCTCTACATAGAATCTTAATGATTGGGCGGTTCCTTAGACATAATGTTTGTTAGGGAGCTTAATGCCTTTAGGACGTCATGCCGTTCGTTGTTCCCTGACTACGTAGAGAGACAGTGTATATAATCTCTTAATGATTGGGTGTTTCCCTAGACATAATGTTTGTTAGAGAGCTTAACGCCTTTAGGACGTCATGCCGCTCGTTATTCCCTGACTATACACCCCTCAGAACGAATATGATGCTTCAATTATCTCATATCTCGATTCTGCAAATAAATTAATTCTATCCTGACATTCATTCACTGAATTCCTAGAAAATAATCTATTATACCTCATTACTCCTTTCCCTGAATCCCCCGGCTGGATTCATGGATTAGTAATAGATACTCAACTCATTTTATTACTCCGCTTTCATGGATCATTTTCGACTGAATTCCATGAATTAGTAATAAATATTCACCGGGCGGACTATCACCTAGTAAGCCCCGAAAAAATGGTGCAAGTGTACTTGACAATAGTGCACGAACGAGCACCCAAACGCACGAACGAACGTTCGAAAACATGGACAAACGAGTAACTTATGAAGAAAATAATATTAAATAAAATAAACAAGAGGCGTGGGACCGGGCCCACCGGCTGGCCGGTCCCCCTCTCCCATTATTTTATTTATTTTAATTTGTTTCCCTCATCTCATGGAAACTCCTTCATTTGAGCAAACTCCCTCGTTTGAGCGAAACTCTTAGTTTTTCCATACTTTCATCGAACAAAAAGTAGGGAAAGGTGACACGGGACCGGGCCACCTAGCCGGCCAGCCATGCCCTAGCCATGGCCGGTCCCACACCTCATAATCCCTTATTTTCTCATATTATTATTTCCATCATCTCATGGAACTCCATCGTTTGAGCGAAAACCTTATTTTTTCAATATTTTCTCAAATATTGCTCAAACCACGAAAAAGCCAAAAATCCAAATGGTCATCTGACCGAATAGGCTGCTCACGTCAAATATTAAAATATTATTATTTTAATATTCTTAAAATACCGGTCACTTGAGCGAAGTTCTACTCGCTCATTCGAGCAAAATTGAGAGTTTCAGTCAAGATCAAACTCTTCCGAAAATCCAAGATATTGCTCAAACGTGCACCAGAAAATACTAAAACTGTTAGAGCATAGCTCGGTTGAACCCACCAAGCGTTGGTATGTCAAGTTTGGTTGTCATATTTTAGTGAACCAAAACACATTTAAAGAATCGCTTGATTATGTACTAGAGTCAACTTTGTATAGGTTAGCTTGAAAGTATTAGGATATGAGACATTACAAGTATTGCGAAGACTTGAAGAAGTGAAGAAGTAAGGAGCTACAACGACAACATCATCCTTCCACTTGAGGTTAGTGATATTTGACTTGAACGTTTTCATTCCCTAACGTATCTTTCAAGTCGTTCATATTGAAAACATAACTGCGAAGCATGAATGATTACACTCTAGTTAGACGTAGTATTAAGGAATACAATACGAAGTATAACGCTTATCTTTGGAACTTCGTATATAAGACATTGACATATCGTTTGAATGCTATTGTGATTATGTATGGGTATGAGGTGAAGATTTCATCCTAGGAAACAATGTTTTACATTAGTTTAAAGGAAATAAATTCATGAACTTGTTTCGTGAATCGAAAGGGAAATCGCTAGGCTTATTGGTATTGTGATTCATTACATATATTTTGAACTACCAATATGTGTGATTAGTATAACCGCTCATAACTTGTTTATGTTCTTGGTAAAACTATTCACAAGGCCTGATTTTGTATTGGTATGACTTTATTAGTGAAACCGATCCTAAGTAATCACCTGAGATGGTACGATCGATTTAGTGTTATTGGTATGACCACCTCTAGGAAAAGGGGAACCGATCCTATGAAGAGGTGCAACCGATCACAAAAGGGGAATCGATCCTTGTAAGAGGTGCAACACGTTTTTAGTAGATGGGGGAACCGGTCCTATGAACATGTGCAACAAGTTTTTAGTGAAAGGGGAACCGATCCTATGGACATGTGCATCAAATACAAGTAGTTACCATAAGTATGTTGGGAACCGATCCTAGTACCTAGTCAACCGAATTTTTGGAAAGATAGTGTGACTATGCACAGTACTCACATGGAGGTAAAACCGAAACTTGGTTTGGTAGAACCGTGAAACCCAGGATTTGTGATTGAGTGTTCTTAATCAATCACATAGTTCTTGAAAGTCGGATGAACCAATTCTAAACTCGTTTGGAAGTGTGGAAAATCGGTTTCAAGATTGTAAGTATGAAAGAGGACTTACAAAGTAAAGATGTCGACATACTTTGAACATGTGCAGTAACACTTATCTTTTATTGTTCAAAGATATTCCTTAACAGCTAAAGGAAAATCCCGGATCGAAAAATAAGTTGAATCTTTTAATTAAGGTTTTTAATTTTATTTTTGGAAAATGAAAATTGGTAATGTGCATTTACTAATTGGAAATTTTCTAAGAGATTTTCGGTCAATGTTCGGATAAAGCATTTCCAGGAATTATGGAAACTTAATCTGGAATATATTGCATATCTTGAGAATATTTTCGGTTTTGGAAATTCCTTGGTGTCCAAACTTCCTTGGTCTATAAATACCAAAGTTTGCATTTCTAGCAAACTAATCCTTAGAGCCAGCAAAACTACCTAGTTGTGTTGTTACTGGTGGAGCCGCCTATTCGGAGCGGAAAGTAACCTAATTAGGTGAAATCTCTTACGGCCGCTCGGTTTAAAGACTTCTTTGGGATTGAGAAGCTCTATTAGTACCGTTGGTGGGAAACTAGATAATTGCAGTTTATTATTAGTTTTTTATTGATTTGATTGACTAACGGTTGTTGAAATTTGATTGCACCTAGTTTGTTTATGATTGAGAATCTTCTCTTCTGATATAAGATTCACTCAAACTAGATCGAAGTTTCGACGGGGATCTTTAGACTGTTTGTAGATCTAAAGACGTCTTATGATAATCCATTGTTAACATACTCCGTTCTATGCGTGATTGATTACAAGAGATTCAAGTTGATTGTGTGCAGGTGTTTATTCAAGATCTAAGAAGACTTTGAAGATTTCTGATTTGGGTTCATAATCTTTGGTGTGCACAATACTTGTTTCGGTTAAAGAGGATCCAACTATAATCAGTTTATCCTTGTGGTAGATTGGATTGATTAGTTGAGTAGATCGGCATCAATACAATTTTTTGTGATTCAAAGTATTGATTGAAAAATCTAGACGATTACTTCGGTAATTGTTAGTAGATAGATCTAAGGACCTGACAAAGGAGTTTATTGAGATAAACAGAAGATCCTTTTGTCGAACTCACATCACTTGGTTGAAAAGAGTTGATACCAAACAGATTTGTTGTTCCTTTACTGTTTGGAATACGAACCAAAGGAATTGTTTCAAGTACGTAACTTATTGCAAGTTGGAGGTGTGGGAATACAGATGGAACTAGGTGAACTATAGGTTTAGTTGCTTGGTCTCAACTATACGAAGTTGGTTTGATTTTGTATAGAGGCTTAATCCCGAGAGTATTCAATTCTGGACAAGGTCCCGGGGTTTTTCTGCATTTGCAGTTTCCTCGTTAATAAAATCTTGTTGTGTCTTTTACTTTTCTATTTCCGCAATTATAATTATTTTTATTATAATTAGAAGTAAAATACACAAACGTTAATTCCTATTAACTTGATAGTAATCCTATTGTGTTTGGTTAAGTACGAACCTCTTATCAAGTAAACATACTTCGTTGTTTATTGTCTAGATCTCGTATCCATAGATGATCACACGAAGTGTGAACCAATTAGTTGTATTGTCTCGACTCAATCCATAGACAATCACTTTTGGAGATATGACTTATAGGTGGAAAAGTTTTATATTGAGGTATATTTGGGTACCCTCGTATTTTCAATTGGTATCAGAGCAGGCAAACACGAAAAGATATAACAATCTGTATTTGGTGCGATCCAACCTATAAGAAATTGAATCCATGTCTGATTCAGTTAACATTATGCAAGAGTATGAATACTCAAAAGTTGAAGATGTTACTACTTCGTTGAATCATGATCCATGGGTTGCAAAAACATCTATGTCTATCTCTGATGAAAGAGAAGATGCTGATAAAGAGTTGATAAAACTCCTAAAGCCTATAAAATCTTTGTCTTCTAAAGTGCTGATATTAAAGACAGAGTCATATCTTCTTACACAAGAGATCAGAGATAAAGACATTCAACTGAATAGTCTGGCCAAAGAGAATATGGATCTCACTGTCAAACTAGAAGCTCTTGGTAAATCTCTTACTTTAGATAAAGAGACATGTCCTATGACTCTGACTAATAATGTTGTTGTAATTTCTTCTGATAATGAGGAAACTAAAATTCCTTGATCGACTTTTACAGATTGTGATAAAACCGGTTTAGTCACGTCTGAAACAGATCAACATGATGGTAGTTTTCCTAACTACATCAAGTCAGAAGAGGATGAGAAACCATCTTCTAGATCTACTGATGATCAAACGAAATCTTGTGCAAAGGAAACTTTGAACCGATTACGTGTTTGTGATCTTAAGGAATACAACTTTTAGTCACTTGACAGGAAACTTATACTTCTTCAACATACTGTGGTAAAAATATTGAAAGAAGTTTCTTGTCTTAAAAAACTGAAAGATCATTCCTCAGTAGAAAGACAAATTATACCACTACCCGATAAGATCAACTCAAAAGAATTAGAGGAAAGAGTTGATAATCGCTTCTGGAAAAAGGTTCCTCCTCATCCATATCGAAACAGTCCTTGTTTTGATGAAGAACGACTCCAGAAGAAAGGGAAAGAGAGAATCTCTGCCAAAGGAAACAATCAGGAATTTCCGATAATTGTTTCACATAATCACACTGATGTGGATCATAAGGAAGTCCTTAGAATGAGAAAATCTTATGAAAATCTCATTGAAATAATTAAGAGAGATTCATCTATCTTTGAAAATTCTCACATCAGTATATCTTCTCCACATGATCATATCTCTAGAGTTAGAAAAGATCATCATCTTGGGAGAAAATATTTGGGGTAGAAATTCCCTAAGAGACACATGAACTATGTTTCTGATACTCACTGTAAGCTAGAGAAAGCTTACTCCGATGCAACCTAGTTGTATCAAAATTGTGCACTCTCATCCTTTTTCGTGCTCTTATTCATGGATGGGAAATGCACAATAAAACTGGAGCACATTTTTTTGTGTAGTTATTTATCAGAAAAGTTGTGACACTTTATGGATAGCTCCGAATCCATGGTTGTCTGAAAAATGTTCATGATTAACATGATCTTCCAAAAATAGGTTTTATTTAGAATTTTTGAATTTTAATAAACCTTCCAGCTTGAGAAGTTCGGACAAAGGAAACAAAATATAATCTTCAATATTTTCGGATTCTCTGATATCTTTCAGTCCGAAAGTTGTCCCTTATTAAAGGGAAACTATCTCTTGCATGTATTCTGATACCCTGATCAATCCTTTATATATATATATATATATATATATAACCGAGCATGCCTCCAATAACTCGCAGTATCTCAAAGGCTAATAAGGAGGAAGCTCAAAAGGTTAAAGATTGTCAAGGAATCAATACAGAGAGGAAGAAGAAAAACATATCAAATATCATGTCTGGTTATAATTATGATAGTTCATTTGGATCACAAGATGAGTCATGTCTGTTGGACTACAACCAACAAAATCCAACCAAAACCAAGTGGATTCGTTCTGATAGTATGACTCACTATATCCAAGGTTTTGAAGGAAAGAGGAGTTCTTGCTGAACTCAAGGTTCTAATTGAAGAAATTGAGAAACAAGAAGTGGTTGCAGACAAGTCTCTTGAGACATGCTTTAAAAGTTTGAACACTGAAGAAACCTCAGTGAACAACAAGAGCACCACTAGAGATTAAGTTATATGTTGTAATACTTAATCCAGGAAGATAGACAACAATTTTTGATTTCTTTCAATGATTGTATTAGGTCTATTATGAATAAAACTATCTTATTATGAATAAAATTTTTTGATTTATAATTTTTCTTGTGATAGTCTTTGGTTTACATTGCCTGTGCTTGAATGCTTTATCTTATTGCTATGTATGTGTATGGGATGCTTGATTTCGGTTTTCTAACCTTGATATTTGATCTCATATGTTGTGAACCCTTATGGTTTGGGTGACTTTTTGGTTTAGCAGGATTAAGTTCTAGCCCATGTTGGTAGGCTTTATCAAAGGATCATGAGGGGTTTTGATTGAAACAATATGTGAAAAAGTCACAATATGTTGAATCATTTGGTTTAGCATAAAAACATATGTGTTTCGTGGTTTCAACTTTTGCTTGCAATAGTTAAAACCGGTTTTCAACCTTTCTCTGGTAAAGGTTGGTTGTTGTTATTCTTTTGTTTTGCATAAGGATGACAACATAATGATATTTCGATATCAATTCTCCCTGGAAGAAGATGCAAATATATTGGAGAAGAGGATGCGAAATTTAAGGTAACGACTTTGTTAGTTAATCGTTTTCATGTTTAAGAAAAGCCTGGGTTTATTGTGTATATTTATTGCTTTTGCTTAACAAAATTTCGGTACAATTGATGTTTTATTCCATTATTTGTGTATGGATGTGTGTGTGATTCAATTGTTTCTGGTTAAGAAAAACTATTGTTATCTTGCTTTATTGTTTGGTATCAATCGTTTAGGCTTACAAAATTTCGGTGCAATTGCGGTGCTTTAATGTCTATGTTGTTTCAATTGCTTCTGGTTGAGGTGAATAATTATGCAAGTTGATTTATTTGGTTTGTATGAATTATTTATGACTTAACGAAAGAAAAGGTTTATGGGATGAATTGTTTAGTCCAATTCGATTCCGGATAAGAGAAACTAAGTTAATTCTGATCTTAGTTAAACTTATCAAAGTGGAGGTTTCGGTTATTCAAGTATAATTGAATGCCTTAACAAGGAATGCTAGTTAACTAACCTAGTACTTGACTTGTTCAAAATTTAAAGGTCTAAGTTATATGGATAATTAGAACCTGATAGAAAAATAGAGTTATCTTTATTTTGGTCTTATCGAACAAGCGATTGTATTTGTACAATCGGTTTAGCAAAGGAACTAAGGTGCTTAGTCGATTTTTGGTTTGCTAAAATATTAGGGAAAATTGCTTCGGGCAATTGTTTCCTTGATAACATATCAAAACAAAATTAATTTGTAGTTTCGGTTTTGATATTGGTTATCAAAAATGGTGTGTGGAACCCTCGTGCTTAACTCTTATAGGTTTGCAAGTATATTTTGAGATTTGTAAGATCCTTTAGGGTTGTCCTTTATTTAATCGTACCTTTGTCATTTTGTGACAAAAAGGGGGGGAAATATATGGAGTAAACAAGTGATACTGGTATTGATTTATATTGATTGGTATCACTAAGGGAAAGGACATTGGTGCTTAAACGTTTATCTAACGAAAGAGTAAAGCATAGACTAAGGGGGAGTAGTATATCATATGATACTTCTAGTTATATGGACTACAAAGGAATAACAAAGACGTGCGGATTGATAAAATCTAACCTTTAGGGGGAGTATTAGATTTTTTATTATAATGTCAATAGCGGCATTTATGGATTGAATATATACAGGTTATTGTGTTGTTGAATTTGGGAATCAAGTGTATGTGTAATGAATTCTTGTAATTTGTTATCCATATGATGTAAGAGTTTATTCACTAAAATTGACAAAGGGGGAGATTGTTAGAGCATATAGCATTGCTCGGTCGAACTCGCATGCGTTGCTATATCAAGCATGTTTGTCAATATTAATGATCAAAACTATATTTATTGATTTCTAGTTTAATTATGACTAAGTCTCGGTCTAGGACAGTTAAGTGTAGTTGAGCTCCAGACTCCATGGCGATCATCTTACGAAGACGAAGAACTACTCGAGGAACAAGTGGAACTTCATCCGACAAAAAGGTATGTGGAGACTTGAACTCATCTGTCACTCAAAAGTCTACTCTATCTCCTACTCTTGAGACGATAGTTGTATAAGTATGATAGTTTTCATACATACACATTTGCTATTTCGAGCCGAGTTTACTCGCCTATCTTTTTCTCGAAATACGTGTTGGTGAGCTTTCGCTTTAACCATTTTCATCTTTACCCGTGACGAAAGTCATGATGACGTTTCAATCTTGAAAATAGCTTTGATGACGATAGTCGTGAATAACGATTGTTATAACATTATAGAAGAATGTTTCAATGATTGAAATGTAGAGTTGAGATTACCAACTATGGATATAAGCATATATAGTGTGTTCGCACATTAGTGTATAAATCCATGTGTCGGAAACCAAGTGCATGCATATGTGTGCATGCGATATTGGTGAAGGAGACAGGTTGAGTACGCGTACCCACGGAAGTTTTCATACCAAAAATTTCTGCTGAGTTTGTAAGTTTGCAAACCAGTAAACTAGTCACCTTAGGTACGCATACCCGTACGCGTACCCACGGAAGTTTTCGAACCAAAAATTTCTGCGGAGTTTGTAAACTCAAATCTGGTAGCTAAGGTACGCATACCCGTACGCGTACCCAAGCTGGTTATTTCTCAAATCGGTAGTTCATGAACTTAAAACAATAAATTATAAGGAATGCAATCTTTGCAAACTGTGGCTATATTGTTCGTGAATTGATTCAAGTGTATCAAACCGATTTTGCTTCAACTGTGTCTATGAATAAATACCTAAGCAATTGAACAACTCTTGAACTAGTTCTTATGAGTCATTTGAACTAGTTATGAGAAAGATGAATACGGTTAATATGAAAGTGCTCATATGGATAACCATTGGTTAACTATTTGTGAACCAACTAAGTGTACACGTTTAGGTACGGTTACTCAAACCTAAATGAATACATTTCATTTGTGTGTGACAAGCTAAGTTTCGATCTAACGGTTGAAAGATATTAGCTTGGTTGAATCAGGTTTTTCATCTAACGGTGAATATTGAATGCTTTGTTACCAAGGTAACTTAGATTTCAAACCCTGATTTGAAAACTATATAAGGGGAACTCCAGCAACTGGAAAAACTAATCCCCACACCTACTATGTGATACTAGTTGGTTTTGTTAAAGTCGATTCTCCTTTAACCTTAGGTTTCTTCTCGAGACCCTGTAGGTTAACGACTGAAAGACTTCATTTGGAATGTGAAGCCAGACAAAACTACTTCTATTGTAGTTGAGCGATCTGATCTTGCCATTTTATATCGTACGAGTTCAATTGAATAATTGACTTGAGATTATATCTCCGATAGGCAAGATAAAAAGAAATCACAAACATCTTCGTCTCATCGTTTGTGATTCCACAATATCTAGTTTCGCTACCATACAATTTTGATCATTGTGAGGTGATTGATAATACTAGGATGTTCTTCGGGAATATAAGTCCAGGTTATCAATTAGTTCTTGTTCACCTTGATTTATCAAAAGATGGAACAAAAACTCATAGGTTTATCTGTGGGAGACAGATTTATCTATTATCGTAGACTTTTCTGTGTGATACAGATTTGTTTATTGAAGTCTTCGACTTTGGGTCATAGCAACTCTTAGTTGTGGGTGATATCAGCTAAGGGAATCAAGTGCGTAGTATCCTGCTGGGATCAGAGACGTAGGGAGCACAACTATACCTTGAATCAGTGTGAGATTGATTAGGGTTCAACTACAGTCCAGACCGAAGTTAGTTTGTAGTAGGCTAGTGTCTGTAGCGGCTTTATACAGTGTGGTGTTCAATCTGGACTAGGTCCCGGGGTTTTTCTTCATTTGCGGTTTCCTCGTTAACAAAACTTCTGGTGTCTGTGTATTTCTTTTCCGCATTATATTTTGTTATATAATTGAAATATCATAGGTTATGCGTTGAATCGATCAATTGGGAAATCCAACCTTTGGTTGTTGATTGAAATTGACTGATCCTTGAACATTGGTCTTTGGTACCGTTCAAGTGCTTTCTCTTGTATTCAGTTAGACTCGTAGATTTTTATTTCCTTGAGTAAGTATTGAATCGAGAAAGTGAGAAATAAATTTTTGATATACTTTTATTAAGATTGAGTCTGATTGTCTAGTTGATTCTCTTAAAAGTATATTGGAGTTAGTCCATATAAATTGCTAAGCGAAATATTGGGTGTGGTTGTTAGACCCCCGCATTTTCAATTGGTATCAGAGTAGGCAAACACATTAAAGACCTTATAAGTCTGTGTTTGTAGCGATCTGATTATGGACGAGTCTGTCTCTAATAACGTACCAGTTCATAAATTACCAGATGTTTTTCAAAGCTTGGATTCACCTGAGAAAACTGCGACATCTAGGTCAGTATCTAAATATTCTCTTAATGTAAAACCTATTGAAGTCTAGGAAACACCCCTAGAAGAACAGTTAGATGAACTTTCTGATGAAGGTGATTCAGATATTGATACAGATGTTGATGAGGAAGTCTCAGAGTATGTTAAGCTTTTGAATTCGTTGGAAAAGAAAAAGATGACAACTTCTCATGTCACACCTTTGTTCTATACTGAACAAATTGAGACTTAGAGAGGTCGAATTCGATGATTCTGATCCGAAAATCAGCCTGTGAACAAAGTTCTTTTTTATAAAAATTTCTTATCTTCTACAGTTATCCTTCCTATCTTTTAATAAGCCAAAACAGAAAAGCAATAACTAATCTCCACACGACACGTGCGAGATTGTGGTAGGATTCAAATATAAAAGTAATACTCAAGGATAAGACTAGATGAAGGCACCCCAGTTTCAGCTAAGTACAGCCCATAGCCACATGACATTGCCTACCCCTCCAGTTTGTTCTTGTCCTCAAGGACAAAAGCTGGAAAATGAGCTTTAATGTTTGGCAGATCTTCCCAGGTTGCTTCCTCTGCGGTGGCATTAGACCAATGAATAAGAACCTGTGGCACCCTGTGGTCACCCTTGATAGTTGTTCTGTAAGCCAGAGTTGAGATAGGGGTGACAATGATCTGTCCTTCATGATCTACCAGTGGCAGGGTTGGGGATGGTACAGAAGCAGACCCAATCTTCAGCTTAAGTTGAGATACATGGAAAACAGGGTGTACCCGTGCCTCAGGAGGAAGCTGCAGCTTATAAGCTAAGGAACCCACCTTGGCGACAATAGGAAAAGGGCCATAATACTTAGCTGAAAGTTTAAAATTCTTCCTCAGAGAGACAGAGGCTTGTCGATAGGGCTGGAGCTTGAGGTATACTAAGTCACCGACTTCAAAAGATCTTTCCGTCCGCTTCTGATCAGCAAAATATTTCATTCTAGCCTGAGCAGCTGACAGGGAATCTTTAAGAATATCTAACATGGCTGCTCTTTGTTGGAGATAGTCTTCCAGTGCAGCGACAGAAGTGGTGAGGGTGGTTGGAAAAGCCAGATGAGGGGCATCATAACCATATAGAGCTCTGAAAGGAGTCATTTTAATACTAGTGTGGTAGCTAGTATTGTACCACCACTCTGCAAGTGCTAACCAAGCGAACCATTTCTTGGGTTGGAAACCTGTCATGCACCGTAAATAATTCTCTAAACAGGCATTCACCCTCTCAGTTTGACCATCAGTCTGAGGGTGATAAGCAGTGCTGAGTTTAAGAGTAGTACCCAAATGATGAAAAAGGTCTTGCCAAAAATTACTGGTGAAGATCTTGTCTCTGTCAGAGATGATGGATGCTGGTAAGCCATGTAATCTGAAGATGTGATGTAGGAAAGCTTTAGCTACGGTGACTGCAGTGTAGGGGTGTTTGAGGCCAATGAAATGGCTGTACTTGGTGAGTCTGTCCACAACTACGAATATAACATCCTTGTGCTCACTTTGGGGAAGGCCCTCAATGAAGTCCATGGAGATGTGTTGCCATGCTTGCTCAGGGAATGGGCAAAGTGGTTGTAACAAGGCCAGCGAGGGGAGAGTGTGTTCATGCTTATTTCTTTGACAGACATCACAAGAAGTCACCATAGTAATAATATCTTGTTGCATTTTGGGCCAGAAGAAATGCAGCTTAGCCCTATTGTAGGTGGCTTGAATACCAGAGTGGCCACCAATGGCTGAGGAGTGTAAGGAAGATAAAATAGTGGACTTAATGTTGTTGCAGTACCTATGTATAACTGGATTTATACCGATGACCTCGTCATGGTATGTGAAGTGTGGAGTTGTAGAAGGAGAGAGCAGCATTTGAGCAATCAATTGTTGGGCCTTTGGGTCATTGACATAGCTTAAAATAACTTCTTGCATCCAGATGGGTTTGGATAGTGTGATAGCTTGGATGGTAATATCTTCATGAGGTCGCCTAGACAATGCATCAAAGAACTTTGTTTTCGGTCCCCTTCTTGTATTGGATGTCATAATTAAATCCCAATAACTTCATTAGCCACTTTTGCTTTGGAGGCCGTGGTGATCTTCTCGGTCAAGAAAAATTTAATACTCTCATGATCGGTTTTGATGGTAAAGTGATGACCTTGAAGATAATGCCTCCATTTGGTAGCTGCAGATCCTACGCCATGAGTTCCTTCTCATAAGTTGATAATCCCATAGCTTTTGGACCTAATGGTTTACTATGGAAAGCAATGGGTCCGCCTTCTTGCATCAATACGGCTCAATGCCGTAATCGAAGCATTGTTTCTAGGACAAATTTCTTTGAAAAGTCCGGAAGTGCAAAGCACAGGGTGGTTGTCATAGCTACTTTAAGTTGGTTGAATGTCTGTCAGCACTGGGACCAATGAAAAGCATTTTTCTTCAACAGTTCGGTGAGTGGCTTACCGATCCGACCATACCCTCTGACAAATTTTCTGTAATAGCCAGTGAGGCCCAAAAACCCCCTCAAAGCCTTAATAGTGGTGGGAGATGGCCAAGAAGTCATGCTGGTGATCTTGGCAGGGTCAGCTGCAACACCCTGAGCTGTGATGATGTGGCCTAAATACTCCAGTTCAGTTTGGGCAAAACAAACATTTGGATAACTTGGCATGTAGCCGGTGTTGTCGCGGGGACCGAGAGGACTTGTTGAAGGTGAAGCTTGTGTGTTTCCATATCCGGGCTATAAACAAGGATATCATCAAAGAAAACCAAAACAAATTTCCTCAAAAATGGTTTGAAAATGTCATTCATGAGTGCTTGGAAGGTGGCGGGGAGCATTGGTGAGGCCAAAAGGCATGACAAGGAACTCATAATGACCCTGATGAGATCCGAAAGCTGTTTTTGGAATGTCAGGAGGAAATAATCGGATTTGGTGGTAACCTGATCTGAGGTCGATCCTGGTGAAAACCCCAGAACCATGTAACTCATCCAATAATTCATCAATGATGGGAATTGGAAATTTATCCTTAACGGTGAGGTCATTTAACCTCCTATAATCAACACAAAATCTCCAGCTATTGTCTTTCTTTTTGACCAATAATATGGGTGAAGCAAAAGGACTGTGGCTAGGTTGGATTATGCCTTGATCTAGCATTTGTTGAATCAAGTCCTCAATGACACCTTTTTGTACATAGGGGCATTTATAAGGTCTTTGGTTGACAGGTTGTGAATTGGGCTTGAGAGGAATAGTGTGATCAAGGCTTCTGTGAGGTGGCAAAGATGTGGGTTCTGCAAAGACATCCTGAAATTCTTGCAATAAGGAGGCAACATGTGGAGGGTGGGAATATGAAGTGGGGGTATCTGAGATGGATAGAAGTTGAGCACAAATACCATGAGTGGTACTTTGGAAGAATTTATGGATACCCTTAGTGCTTATTGGTTTCAAGGAAGGTGTAGTAGAAGTACCCTGGAGAGTAATATCAACCCCTTGATGTAAGAAGGAAACACTCAAAGTTTTGAAGTTAAACAATACATTACCAAATTGTCTTAGCCAATCAAAGACCCAAAGACTATGTCACAACCACCCAAAGGAAGCAGCCTGAGGTCACCAGAAAATGAGTGATCTTGCATGGTCCACTGTAAAGACTTGCATAACCCTGAACTGACAGTTTTGGCACCATTCGCTACGGTGACAGCCAACTGAGTAGTAGGAGTGATAAGGCAGTGTAGTTGCTCAGCTAAAGCTGAATCTATAAAACTATTGGTGCTGCCAGTATCAATAAGTATAGAGATTCTGTGTTTCTTAAGAAGACCAGGAACTCGAATAGTGTCTCCTCTATGAGAACCTGTTAAAGCATTAAGTGAAATTTCCATGTCACTATCAATTGGAGATTCAACACCCTCATGATCTAGTATGTCTTCTGCAGTAATGGTGTCAGCACTCGCTTCATCTGCCATAATCCAAAATAGTTGTTGTGTTTTGCACACATGACCTTGTCGATACACCTCGTCACAATTATAGCACAACCCCTGGGCCTTCCGGAGTTTGAGTTGTTCAGGGGTGAGTCTCTTAATGGGAGGGTGGGTGGGGGTTGATTTAGGAAGGAGTGGTGGTGGTGGTGGTGGTGGTGGTAGCTTTGGAGTTGTTGGTGGAAGAACAGGTGGCTTTGGAGACATATTAGACTGATATGATGATTTTCCCAAGGAAAATGAGTTGGAAAAAAATTTTGGTGTGGGTTTTGAAGGTTTTTGTTGATGAAGTAAGGACTGTTCTTGCAACCTTGCTAGAGCAAAAGCTCTCATGAGAGTGGTAGGGTGAAACATCAACACATTATGTTGGATTTCTTCCTTTAGAGCCCCAATAAAACTCATTACATAATAACTCTCAGGAAATTCAGGATGAATGCTCATCATTAAGGATCTAGCAACCTCAAATTCATCAAAAAATTCTTCCACTGTAGTTGTATGTGCTAACTTATTAAACATACCCACAATATTATCGTTTGATGGGTTTTCAAAACGAAAACAAGCTTGTTCAGCTAATTCAAACCAACATAAAATAGATCTATAGGTTTGTAAGTTAGAAATCCACCTTTCTGCTTTACCATCCATGTGCATAGCTGCCATTTGCACTTTTTGAGTTTCCTCTCTGATGTTGTGAAGAAGGAAGAATCTCTCACACTTTTGAATCCACCCTTTAGGATTAGTACCATCGAATCTCGGAAAATCAAGTTTTGGAAATCGATTGTAGCTGTTGAAACCCCTGTTCTCAGTGGGTTGATTAATGGCTGGTATAGTACTCCCTTCTGCCGGAGCAACAAATGAATCTCCCTGATTACCTTCCTTGTTATTTAGATTCTGTAACTGTATAACAATTTGATTTAATTGTTCTTTCATCTCCAATACATCCTGATTTGTCTTCTCTATCTGGGTTTGTTGTTTCTTCTGAGCCTCCTGCAATTCCTTAGTAGTTTGAGCTCCTTGTCCTCCCATGGTGGTAGAATCGATCGGCTCTTGATACCAATTGTTCTATACTGAACAAATTGAGACTTAGAGAGGTCGAATTCGATGATTCTGATCCGAAAATCAGCCTGTGAACAAAGTTCTTTTTTATAAAAATTTCTTATCTTCTACAGTTATCCTTCCTATCTTTTAATAAGCCAAAACAGAAAAGCAATAACTAATCTCCACACGACACGTGCGAGATTGTGGTAGGATTCAAATATAAAAGTAATACTCAAGGATAAGACTAGATGAAGGCACCCCAGTTTCAGCTAAGTACAGCCCATAGCCACATGACAACCTTTTCTGACTAATCTCTGTCGTACAAATAATAAATTGAGGAGATGTTACGCAGGTGTTTATGTTTCGAATCGTTTTAACGAATCGATCCTCAAGGATTCTGAGGAAAACTTACGTATGAAGTCACTTGAATGTGATAATCTTTGTCAAAAGTAATTTTTGTTGGAAGAGAAACTTGTAGAAAATGAAGCAAGGATTAACTCTCAGCAATCAAGTTTTGATGACAGAGAAAGCACTTGTCTCACTCGAGAAAAATGCCTTGAGGCTGATTTAGCTGTTGTTCTTGATAAAATCAAGGTGTTGGAAGATGACTTGAAAAAGTTCAATACTAGTTCAAGAAAATTAACCACTATGCTAGAAGCAAGTAAAAATCATCGTGATACACGAGGATTGGGCTATAAGGGTATAGATGCTCCAAGTATTAGCAAAGAGGTAAAAATTTTCAAGGCTAGTGATTCTTCTCAACAAAAGATTTCCACTGATGACAAAAGTGAAATACCTTTACCGTCGGTTAAGGTTCGAAAGAGCAAAGTATATCAACCTCCAAAGTCAGCACACACAGATCGAGGTAAGAACATTCCTTATGTTTGCCACTATTGCGGAAATAAATGTCACCTGGAAAGGAGATGTCGTTTCCGTATAATGAATGAGAAACTTCATGATGTTCTTGTTTGGGCATCACAAGAAGTTGTGAAACCAAGATCATATGTTAAGACTAATCCCCTTAACGCTACAGGTTGTAACTGTCCAACCTTTAGGCAAAGGAATCAGTGCTGTGATAAATCTAGATTTGCCTATAAACGTCATACGAATCCTTTTCACAATCGTAATGGTTATCAAAAGGATAACTTCGTAAAGACTAAGACAATTGCAAGATTCGATTCTCCCAATTGGAGAAAGACTAACTTGCAAAAGAATAGTCAATCCAATTCTCTTCCGAGAAATCTTGAAGAGAGTAATGGGAAGAAGGTTCCGGTTGTTCCTAATCACACTCAGAAGTGGGTACCAAAGAAAGCCAATGATGCTTTGAGTGTGAAAAGGAATGATCTTCCAGAAAATTCCATGACTATGGAGAAGGCAATATCCATGATGTTGGAACTTAACAAGTTTTTTGGAAAAATGGAATTGGATGTGAAAGGTTCTAAAAGCGATCTCTTTCATGATAATCCAAAGGTCACTTGTGGTGAGCAAGACATTGTTCACCCCAACACAACTTGATTGTGTTGTAAGTGCATCCTCACCAAGGAATTCCCTTCTATGTATACGGTGAGGGAAGCATGAGAATTGGGGCACACAGATTATGTTCGGTAAGGCCGTAGAGTTCGACTGGATTCTTCTAAAAAGGTATGAAAATAGTAGTTCGGGATGTTTGGACTTCATGGTGCACCTACCAGTTATGCATAACATCATTTAAAATCAAAATCCAGGGGTTTAAGAACGCATACCCGTTTGCATACTTTCCCAGGTCATGAAAAATTCGTTTGCAAACTGGTATGCATACTTAACGTCGATATTCGGTAAACTTGTTTTGGCCATAAATTCTTCGTCCGAACTCGGAATGACCTCTTTTTTTTTTTGCATTATCTTCCTCTTTGAGTTCTCTTCAAAATAGGGATGAGAATTCCTGAATTTGGATGAGTTAAGATGGTCCTTGTCCTGTCTCTTGTTTTTGAGTGTTTTGTTCCATTTCGTCGCACTTGTTCCATTTCTCTTGGACTTGGGCACTTGGATTATTGGAGTACCTCTCTTCTAAGCTATTTTGTAGCTTTACAAGAATCTTGTTGGTGAATCACAAAGAAGGAAGTTCAAGAATGGGCATTAGCACGCATTGCTATGGGATTCTTGAATGTTCACAACCATCTTATGTGAACTATGGTGTGTTAGAGCATTGCTCGGTCGAACTCGCATGCGTTGCTATCTAAAGCATGTTTGTCAATGTTAGTGATCAAAACTATAAGTCTTGATTTCTAGCCTATTTTAGCTAAAAGTCTCGGACTAGGATAGAAAGTGTAGTTGAGCTCAAGACTCCATGGCAATCATCATACAAGATGAAGGACGTACAACTCAAGGAACTGGTGGAACTTCATCGACTAAAAGGTATGTGGAGACTTGAACTTATCTGTCATTAAAAAGTCTATTTACTCTTTCTCCTACACTTGAGATAAAAAATGTTTTGATATATAGACTTTCATTATACACATTTGCTATTTCGAGCCGAGTTTAACTCGCCTATCTATTTCTCGAAATATGTGTTGGTAAGTTTTTGCTTTATCCAAATTCATCTTTACCTAGTGACGAAAGTCATGTTATGTTTCAATCACTTTGAAAATTGCTCTGTCGAAAAATGGTCTGTGAATAACGGCTATATAACTTTCTCTGAGAATGTTTCAATGGTTGAAATGAGAGTTTAGATTACATAACCTTTGGTAGGATATAAGCATTGTTGTGGAAACACATATATGTATAACTCTTTATTCCTTGAACCAAAGTTTGCGAACTTTGTTGATTAAGAGAAACAGAATTGTCGCGTGAGCCAAGTCCGCGAACTGGCGGAAGTTCTCGACCCGAGAATTTCTGCTAGAGTTTGTGAACTCCTTTCGTGAGCTTAAGTCCGCGAACTTGAGTGGGTTATATCTAAAATCGGTTTTTCTTGAACTCATGTTTATATAAACTAAGGAATGCTTTTGCAAACCGTGGCTATAAAGTTCATGAACCGATTCGAGTGAATCAAACCGTTTTTGCTTCGATTGTGTCTTGTGTAGTTACATAATATCTAAGCGATTGAAAAACTCTCTAACTAGTTCATTTGAGTCATTTGAACTAGTTATGGTGAACAAGAATATGGTTGATATGAAATTGCTCATATGGCTAACCATTTGGTTAACTATTGTTGAACCAACAAATATTAATGTTTGGGAACGGTTACATAGACCCAAAATTGGACATTTCATTTGTGTGTAACAAGCTAAGGTTTCGTTCCAACGGTTGAGAAATATTAGCTTGAATCTAATCATGTTTTCATCTAACGGTGAATATTGAATGCTTTGTTACTAAGCTAACATTGATTGCAAACCCTGATTTGAAAGACTATATAAGGGAGAACTCTAGCAACTGGGAAACCTAATCCCCACACATTCTGTGTGATACTAGTTGTGCTAAGCTAGGGTCGATTCTCCTTTAACCTTTGGTTTCATTGGGATTGTGAAGCCAGACCGATACTACTTTTCTTGTAGTTGTGTGATCTGATCTTGATGTTTCTATCGTACTAGTTCAATTGGAATAATTGGCTTGAGATTTATAACTCCGATAGGCAAGATAAAAAGAAATCACAAACACTTCGTCTCATCGTTTGTGATTCCACAGTATTTTTTTTCGCTGCGTCGATTAAGATTATTGTGAGGTGATTGATAATACTAGGATGTTCTTCGGGAATATAAGTCCGGGTTATCAATTGGTTCCTGTTCACCTTGATTTATCAAAATACGGAACAAAAACTTGTAGGTATATTCGTGGGAGACGGATTTATCTATTACCGTAGAGTTTTCTGTGTGATACAGATTTGTTTATTAAAGTCTTCGACTTTGGGTCGTAGCAACTCTTATTTGTGGGTGAGATCAACTAAGGGAATCAAGTACGTAGCATCCTGTTGGGATCAGAGACGTATGAGCATAACTGTACCTTGGATCAGTGTGAGATTGGTTGGGGTTCAACTACATTCCAGACCGAAGTTAATTTGGAGTAGGCTAGTGTATGTAGCGGCATAATATAGTGTGTGTTCAATCTGGACTAGGTCCCTGGGTTTTTCTGCATTTGCGGTTTCCTCGTTAACAAAATTCTGGTGTCTGTGTTATTTCTATTCCGCATTATATTTGTTTATATAATTGAAATATCACAGGTTGTGTGTTGTTCAATCAATTAGAATATCTGACCTTTTGGTTGTTGATTTAAATTGATTGACACTTGGATATTGGTCTTTGGTACCATCCAAGTTATCTCTCTTTGATAAAGACTCGCAGATTTCTATTTGCTTGAGTAAAGATCAAATCGAGAGATTGAGATATAAACTCTTTGATATACTTTTCTCTAGATTGAGTCTGACTGTCTAGTTGATTGTCTAGAAAGTATATTGGAATTTGTCCATACATATTGCTAAGCGAAATATTGGGAGTGGTTGTTGTACCCCCGCTTTTTCATGGTGCATGGTCGTTAATGACTTTGTATGTTCTTCCTTGTTAAGAAAATCTTTTTATACGCCATTAGCAGCTATTATTGGTGTAAATCCGTGCGAAAAAGATTGATTCTACCTTCTAAGGACAAAGGTTAATTTTTTGCAGTAATAATTCTTATGGTTTTATATATTGCAATATGTTATGGTATATGTGTGTTTGCGTCCGTGAACTATTATTGTCCCATACGATGTCAAAAGTTATCTCTTTCATATGTCGATATGCATGTATTGATACAAGATCGATGAACTTTTGACAAACAAAAGTTAATCCTATTATGTCATTTATTGATGGAAGATAGGTCAAAATCTTTTGTTTACAAGGATTATGTCTATTTTATGTCATTGTGCAAATAGTGATGGAAAATAGAATGAATCCTTGTATATTCCGCAGTATTGATCTTCCCTGATCCATATTTTATGTATATACTGTGCGGCTCCATAAGCCTTCTTATGTGAGTATTTCCAACTAGACTAATCATAGATTCGTTTGTGGTTATTTTGGTTGTGTATTCCGATTAAATTAATCATGGGTTCTCTTGTGGTTAGTTTAATTGAGAATTTTGGATACAAAATCATTTTGTAGTTTTTGGTGTCCAATGAAATCCTTATTTTCTCGTAAAAGTAAGGTCGCTCTTGTTGTTCTTTCGGGAATGACATCAAATGGGGGGAGAGTTCTTTTGAACTTGCGCTTAATTTCCATATCTTTGTGGGGAGTGCGGCTGTGGAATATTTGAGGAGTTATCTTGTATCTTTATAAACTCCTTGATGAATGCATTTAGCTTCGGCTTTATGATTGCATCTAAACAAAGTTGATATGTACTTTTTTTTGCTCTTGAAGTGTCTCCATGGAAATTTCATTAGGATCCCGTTTTCGTACCTTTGCCAATTTTATTGACAAAAAGGGGAGAATTAATATGTAGTTCACACTACAAATACATATGGTTTTCGGATCATTATGTAAGGGGGAGTGGTTTTCGTGTTGAGACGAAGTATTGACTAAGGGGGAGTGATACATATCACCATAGTATTGTTGTCGAAGTTGTGATATGAGAACTTTGATGTTGTGTAATAATACTATGACACTGTATAACAATGATCGAGAGCTTTTGTTTTCTCATTGTTATGGCTACGGAACTTCAACAACTATGATGTTGAATTGAACATCTATGGAATCTTAGGAGTACTTGGAAAAGATAAAGTTTTCGAGTAACGTTGAAGCACCAAGGAGATCAAGCATGTGGACTAGAAGCTACAAAGTTTTATCTATTTTGTAATCCATATGTATTGATAGTTTTGTCACTAAAATTGACAAAGGGGGAGATTGTTAGAGCATTGCTCGGTCGAACTCGCATGCGTTGCTATATCAAGCATGTTTGTCAATATTAATGATCAAAACTATATGTATTGATTTCTAGTTTACTTATGACTATGTCTCGGTCTAGGATAGTTAAGTGTAGTTGAGCTCCAGACTCAATGGCGATCATCTTATGAAGACGAAGAACTACTTGAGGAACAAGTGAAACTTCATCCGACAAAAAGGTATGTGGAGACTTGAACTCATCTGTCACTCAAAAGTCTACTCTATCTCCTACTCTTGAGACAATAGTCGTATAAGTATGATAGTTTTCATACATACACATTTGCTATTTCGAGCCGAGTTTACTCGCCTATTTTTTTCTCGAAATATGTGTTGGTGAGCTTTCGCTTTAACCATTTTCATCTTTACTCGTGACGAAAGTCATGATGACGTTTCAATCTTGAAAATAGCTTTGATGACGATAGTCGTGAATAACGATTGTTATAACATTATAGAAGAATATTTCAATGATTGAAATGTTGAGTTGAGTTTACCAACTATGGATATAAGCATATATAGTGT
The DNA here is from genome assembly GCA_023531295.1 of Papaver armeniacum. NCBI lineage: Eukaryota > Viridiplantae > Streptophyta > Magnoliopsida > Ranunculales > Papaveraceae > Papaver > Papaver armeniacum. The sequence continues at coordinate 1,370,949 of JAJJWW010011821.1, forward strand.
GTTCCCACATTAGTGTTGATAGGGTGTAGAATACATCCTATTTACTATCTATTGTTTATGCTTTCTTTGCTATTTTTCTTGTAAAATATGTATTTTATGCTTGTTTTGAGTTTTATAGCCACTATGGAGTCGCACGGACGAAAAGAAGAAGAAATCATTCAAAGTTGTGCTAAAGGGCGTAATTGTCATTTCACAAGCAAGTAATATATGGAGCCCAGTCACGGTTAAGGGGCAACTCTTATGGAGGAGCACTGAAGACAGCCAGATATTGTTAAGGGGTTACCATCTGGGTAGCCCTTATCCAGAAAATGTGTGTGTCATTAGCACCCGACTGGGGTGTAGTCGTCTAACCCTAATGACTATACCCTAAAATCGAGAGGAGTCTGCCTCTCATTCATTCCTACGCCTGAAGCCGAGAGAAGCAGCCATTGCTGCTGATAATTTCAAGAAATTGAGAAGGAGATGAAGGAATCGAGAATCGATCTTTGCAATTGATTCGGGTAGAGTGGGTTTGATGGTGTTTCGGTGCAGAGACGAGGAAATTAAAGTGAGAGGTTGAATCGAGAAGAAATTGAGATACGGGGATCTGTGGAAATCGAAACGGTGAGAAGAAATCGAAGAACGAATTTGTGCCGGGCTTGAGAAATTAGGGGTTCTGTTCGGATGAGTGAATCACGAGAGATTATGGTTCCGATTTGAAGACGAAATCAGAATAGGGTTCGATTGATGAAAGATGCAGATGGTGGTGGTTTCTTCTGTTGTTAACCGAAGAGAACAGGGACGAGAGATTAGAGATGGGTTCGAGTTATTTATGGGTTTGTGGATCGATATGTGTAAGGGAATGGATAAGCTGTTGTTACTGATGGTGTTGAATGAATCAAGACAAAGAGAAGGTAAATGGGTTTGTGAGAGACTCAGTGAGAAGAAATGTGCAGAGAAGGAGTTGATGCCGCTGTTGGTGGTAAGAAATGGGTTCGAGAAATGCAGAGAAATGGGTATGCTGCTAGAGGAAGGGCTGTGGCTAATTGAAGTTGATGTGCTGGTTTTGAATCGAGTATCCTCTGTTTAGGAGATGGTGAGCTGGGTTGTGGTGTTACAAGTGAAGCTGTCAGGTGGTGGTAAAGGTTTTGAGAGAGAACTGGTGGTGCAAGGGCTGAGAAGATTGAGCCGATGGCCGTTGCCAGTGAAGCTGGTGATGGGATGAATGATAGCAGGGATCGATGGAAGGTAATGAACATAATGGAGTTGAACTAGGGGTGTTGCACGAGTTCAGGGAGGCATTGCAGAGCTAGCTGCAATTGCAAGCCATGATTTTGAGTTGCTGACAGTGTTAGAATGGGGCTGTGAAGGTGGTAGTGCTGCTCTGATGGTGTTATGGAATGGCATGAAACTAAGCTGCAGGATGTGGCATTGCAGGGAAGAGCTCACTAGATGTATGTTAGGATTCTTAACAGGAGAAAGGCCGAAGAGAGGCACGATTTTGGCGGAAAATCCCAGAAAACAGCCGAAACTCGGCCAAATTTCTCTTCTGGCGAGTCAACCCGGCGATGAGCCGATCCAGCTCAGCCGAGTAAGACAAGTCCGCCACCTAGGGAGCTGACTCATAGCTGATTCAGTGTCTGACTCCACCTCCCTTTGACCTGTTGACTAACGGTTGGTCGACGGTTGACCCTGTTTGACCGTTAGTCCTAACGGTGGACGACGGAATATTTCGTCGAATATTCCAGCGACGGAGAAAATTCTCGGGTTACGGGCGGCGACTATTCCTACGGATTAGGCCATAATACCGATTTTCCGGCGAGCCAAAAATTCCGAATTTTCTATGGACTTCTCTCATGGGTGTGAAGACTTGGACTAGGAATTGGATGGAGAATTGGGCTCAAACTTGGAAAGAGAAGATGGAAGAAGAGAAAAACTTGAATTTGGAAATTGAATTGCTAAAGGAAAAGGATTCTATTCCTTGGAAGATTTGGAGAATATTGAAGCCTATAAATAGAGAAGTTTTCTACATCTTTTACACACCTCTCTACACACACAACACTTGTGTTTTTGCTTTCAATTCTTCTTCTTAATTATTTGTGTGAACTTGAAAATTCTCCCTTTAATTATTTTGTGTGAATTTCAAAAACATGAGTAGCTAATTTTATTATTGATTGAGGATGAATTCCTAGTTCTTAATATGATTTAAGTTTTTGTTTTCAATTCTATCTTGAAGTTTTTCACATAATTATCGTTTGTTTTTACTAATAGGAATGATCTTAATGACATTCATGATTGACTGATAGATTGTTTGGGTGGCCAACTAAATTGATTTATTAATTTGATCTGAATCTAGTGAAAGTTAGGGGATAAGTAATCGTTTCTTGACTCTTTACATAAGTAGCAAACACGAGACCTTGCGGAGGGATTCCGTGGAGCAATTGTGTGTGAAAACAACGTTAGCAAGTAGACCTTGATCTAAGAGTCTAACTACTAATATTAACCTAATAAGTTCATAAATCTTAATGCGTTTATTTAAATTACATCTAGAGTGATCTACTACTAGGTGGTTTGGTAAATAGAATCCGGTAGTCGAGAACTTAGTGTCCGGTGATACAAGGGATTTAGGGGTTTAGCACTGATCTAGCTGCTTTACCTACGGTTGGTGATAATTTGTGACTTATAACAAGTAGAAAAGAACATAACTTTATTCATTGTTTCGTAACGAAGAAGGATTCCTTGGTCTTGTCTCTCTTATTACTTTCAACTTTCGATTTTAATTGCTTTGTTTATTTTTCTTTTGCTTTTTACACCCCCCTTTCGTGACAATTTTTACAACTAGAATCTCTTGCTCCTCGTGGGAACGAACTTGACTTCCATTATATTATTTTTAATTGAGTGGAAATATTGATTAATTTGATTGCACCTACGACACGCATCAAGTGTATAAATCCATGTGCCGGAAACCAAGTGCATGCGGTATTCGTGAAGGAGACAGGTTGAGTACGCGTACCCATGGAAGTTTTCAAACCAAAAATTTCTGCTGAGTTTGTAAGTTTGCAAACTAGTAAACCAATCACCTTAGGTACGCATACCCGTACGCGTACCCATGGAGGTTTCCGAACCGAAAATTTCTGTTGAGTTTGTAAACTCAAATCCGGTAGCTAATGTACGCATACCCGTACGCGTACCCAAGCTGGTTATTTCTCAAATCGGTAGTTCATGAACTTAAAACAATAATTTATAAGGAATGCAATCTTCGCAAACCGTGGATATATTGTTCATGAATTGATTCAAGTGGATCAAACCGATTTTGCTTCAATTGTGTCTATGAATAAAGACCTAAGCAATTGAACAACTCTTGAACTAGTTCTTATGAGTCATTTGAACTAGTTATGAGAAAGATGAATACGGTTAATATGAAAGTGCTCATATGGCTAACCATTGGTTAACTATTTGTGAACCAACTAAGTGTACACGTTTAGGTACGGTTACTCAAACCTAAATGAATACATTTCATTTGTGTGTGACAAGCTAAGTTTCGATCTAACGGTTGAAAGATATTAGCTTGGTTGAATCAAGTTTTTCATCTAACGGTGAATATTGAATGCTTTGTTACCAAGGTAACTTAGATTGCAAACCCTGATTTGAAAACTATATAAGGGGAACTCTAGCAACTGGAAAAACTAATCCCCACACCTCCTGTGTGATACTAGTTGGTTTTGCTAGAGTCGATTCTCCTTTAACCTTAGGTTTCTTCTTGAGACCCTGTAGGTTAACGACAGAAAGACTTCATTGGGATTGTGAAACCAGACGAAACTACTTCTCTTGTAGTTGAGCGATCTGATCTTGCCATTTTCTATCGTACGAGTTCAATTGAATAATTGACTTGAGATTATATCTCTGATTGAGCAAGATAAAAAGAAATCATAAACATCTTCATCTCATCGTTTTTGATTCCACAATATGTAGTTTCGCTACCATATGATTTAGATTATTGTGAGGTGATTGATAATATTAGGTTGTTCTTCAGGAATGTAAGTCTGGGTTATCAATTAGTTCCTGTTCACCTTGATTTATCAAAAGACGGAACAAAAACTCATAGGTTTGTCTGTGGGAGACAGATTTATCTATTATCGTAGACTTTTCTGTGTGATACAGATTTGTTTATTGAAGTCTTCGACTTTGGGTCGTAGCAACTCTTAATTGTGGGTGAGATAATCTAAGGGAATCAAGTGCGTAGTATCCTGCTAGGATCAGAGACGTAAGGAGCGCAACTGTAGCTTGAATCAGTGTGAGATTGATTAGGGTTCAACTACAGTACGTACCGAAGTTAGTTTGTAGTAGGCTAGTGTCTGTAGCGGCTTAATACAGTGTGGTGTTCAATCTGGACTAGGTCCCGGGGTTTTTCTGCATTTGCGGTTTCCTCGTTAACAAAACTTCTCGTGTCTGTGTTATTTCTTTTCCGTATTATATTTTGTTATATAATTGAAATATCACAGGTTGTGCGTTGAATCGATCAATTGGGAAATCCAACCTTTGGTTGTTGATTGAAATTGATTGATCCTTGAACATTGGTCTTTGGTACCATTCGAGTGATTTCTCTTGTATTCAATTAGACTCGCAGATTTATATTTTCCCGAGTAAGTATTGAATCGAGAAAGTGAGATATAACTCTTTGATATACTTTTATTAAGATTGAGTCTGACACTCTAGTTGATTCTCTTAAAAGTATATTAGAGTTAGTCCATACAAATTCCTAAGCGAAATATTGGGTGTGGTTGTTAGACCCCCGTATTTTCACATAGCTCGGTTGAACCCACCAAGCGTTGGTATGTCAAGTTTGGTTGTCATATTTTAGTGAACCAAAACTCATTTAAAGAGTCGCTTGATTATGTACTAGAGTCAACTTCGTATAGGTTATCTTGAAAGTATTAGGATATGAGACATTACAAGTATTGCGAAGACTTGAAGAAGTGAAGAAGTAAGGAGCTACAACGACAACATCATCCTTCTACTTGAGGTTAGTGATATTTGACTTGAACTGTTTCATTCCCTAACGTATCTTTCATGTCGTGCATATTGAAAACATAATTGCGAAGCATGGATGATTACACTCTAGTTAGACGTAGTATTAAGGAATACAATACGAAGTATAACGCTTATCTTTTGAACTTCGTATATAAGACATCGACATAATCGTTTGAATGCTATTGTGATTATGTATGGGTATTAGGTGAAGATTTCATCCTAGGAAACAATCTTTTACATTAGTTTAAAGGAAGTAAATTCATGAACTTGTTTCGTGAATCGAAAGGGAAATCGCTAGGCTTATTGGTATTGTGATTCATTGCATATCTTTTGAACTACCAATATGTGTGATTAGTATAACCGCTCATGACTTGTTTATGTTCTTGGTAAAACTATTCACAAGGCCTGACTTTTGTATTGGTATGACTTTTATTAGTGAACCCGATCTTAAGTAATCACCTGAGATGGTATGATCGATTTAATGTTATTGGTATGACCAACTCTAGGCAAAGGGGAACCGATCCTATGAAGAGGTGTGAAAATTCGGGGGTCTAACAACCACACCCAACAATTCGTTTGGCAATCTGAGAGGACTTACTCCAATACACTTTCTTGAGAATCAAAAAGACAATCAGACTCAATCTAGATTAAAGTAAATCAAAGAGTTTAATATCTCTAACTCTTAATTTCATCCGCAATCAGCAAATAGAAATCTGCGAGCCCGGTTGAATATAAGAGGAGTTATTTGAACGGTACCAAAGACCAATGTTCAAGTGTCAATCAATGTAAATCAACAACCAAAGGTTGGATATTATAATTGATTGATCTTAACGCACAACCTGTGATATTTCAATTATATAACAAAATATAATGCGGAAAATAAATATCACAGACACCAGAACTTTGTTAACGAGGAAACCGCAAATGCATAAAAACCCCGGGACCTAGTCCAGATTGAACACCACACTGTATTAAGCCGCTACAGACACTAGCCTACTACCAATTAACTTCGGACTGGACTGTAGTTGAACCTAATAAATCTCACATTGATTCAAGGTACAGTTGCGCTCCTTACGCCTCTGATCCCAGCAGGATACTACACACTTGATTCCCTTAGATGATCTCACCCACAACCAAGAGTTGCTACGACCCAAAGTCGAAGACTTGATAGACAAATCTGTCTCACACAGAAAAGTCTATAGGATTGAATAAATCTGTCTCCCACAAAAATACCCAATAGTTTTTGTTCCGTCTTTTGATAAATCAAGGTGAACAGGAACCAATTGATAAGCAGGAGTTATATTCCCGAAGAATAGCCTAGTATTATCAATCACCTCACAATAAACTTAATCGACTAGCGAAACAAGTTATCGTGGAATCACAAACGATGAGAAGAAGTTTGTTTGTGATTAGTTTTCTATCTTGCCTATCGGAGATATAAAATCTCGAGCCAATTATTTCAATTGCACTCAACACGATAGAAACAGCAAGATCAGATCATGCAACTACAAAGATAATAGTTGGGTCTGGCTTCACAATCCTAATGAAGTCTTCAAGTCGTTAACCTACGGGGTCTCGAGAATAAACCTAAGGTTAAAGGAGAATCGACCCTAGTTATGCAACTAGTAACACACAGAAGGTGTGGGGATTAGGTTTCCCAGTTGCTAGAGTTCTCATTTATATAGTTTTCAAATTAGGGTTTGCAACCCAAGTTACCTTGGTAACAAAGAATTTAATATTCACCGTTAGATGAAAAACCTGATTCAACCAAGCTAATATCTTTCAACCGTTAGATCGAAATTAGCTTGTTACACACAAATGAAATGTAACCTCATTTAGGTTTATGTAGCCGTACCTAAACGTGTACACCAGGTTGGTTCACAAATAGTTAACCGAGGTTAGCCATATGATTACTCTCATATCAACCTTATTCATCTTACCCATAACTAGTTCAAATGACTCAAATGAAACTAGTTAAGAGTTGTTCAATTGTTTAGAAAACACAATTGAAATCAAATCGATTTGATTCACTTGAATCAATCATGAACATTATAGCCACGGTTTGCAAAGATTGCATTCCTTATGATTTAAATGTTTAATTTCACGGACTTGACCGATTTGACAAAGTAACCAGCTTAAGTATGCGTATGGGTATGGGTACTTAAGAAACCGGTTTTTTGAGTTTGTAAAGTTCCCAAACTCAGCAAAAAAATTCGGTTCAAAAACTTCCGCCAGTATGCGTATAAGTACGCATACTTAAGGTGACTAGTTAAGAGTTTTGCCAAAACCAAACTCAGCAGAAATTCTCGGTTTGAGAACTTCCGCCAGTATGTGTATTAACCTGTCTCCTTCACCAATTTCATATACACACATATGCATACTCTTGGCTTCCGGTTTATGGACTTATACACTAATGTGCTAACACACTATATATGCTTATATCCAAAGATTGTTACAACATCAACTCTTTATTTCAATCATTGAAACATTCTTCTATAATGTCAATAGCCGTTTTCACACACTATTAACATCAAAGCAATTTTCAAGATATTGAAATAATCATTATTGAAACCTTCCAAGTCTTACACCAAATGATTGTATCACACAAACCATGTAAGATGTTACTCGGCAATTTTCTCATGATATAAGATGAACTTGGTCGAAGCGAAAGCTTACCAACACATATTTCGGGAAATATGTAAGTGAGATATACTCAGCTCGAAATCTCAAATGTGTATAAAGAAAACTATATCGTAACACGAGTTATGTCTCAATATAGGAGATAGTAGAAATAGACTTTCCAAGTGATAGATAAGTTCAAGTCTCCACATACCTTTTGTCGAAGAAGTTCCACAAGCTCCCCTTAGTAGTTCTTCGTTTTCAAGAGATAAACGTCGAGAGATTTAAGCTCAACTACACTATCTATGTCCTAGTCCGAGACATCTACAAATAGGCTAGAAATCAAGACTTATAGTTTTGATCACTAACATTGACAAACATGCTTGAGATAGAAACGCATGCGAGTTTTACCAAGCAATGCTCTAACAATATCCCCCTTTGTCAATTTTAGTGACAAAACTATCAATAAATATGGATTACAAAAAAGATAAAAAAAAATAAGCTTCTTATCCACATGCTTGATCTCCATAGCATCTTTAACGCGACTCGAAATCTTCGTCACTTCCAAGTACTCCATGATCCTAAAGGTTGTAAGTTCAGCATCACAATTGTTGAAGATCCGTAGCTATAACAATGAGAAAACAAAATGCTTTCAATCATTGTTATACAATGTCATAGTATTATTACATAGCATCAAAGTTCAATTGTATCACAACTTTGACAATAACACTATGGTGATATGCATCACTCCCCCTTAGTCAATACATATCTCAACATGAAAACCACTCCCCTTTACATAATGATCCGTAAACCATATCTCCCCCTCTTTAATAACATCAAGGAATCTCACTAACAATTTTTTCGTTCACTTAAACGCCCGCACATTTAATCTCAACCGTTAAACCCATCTCCCCCCTGTTTCTCAACCGAGTTCTTCTTCCCTGTTTTTCTCATCTCCCTTCTCCAAACAACAATAGAATATTCTTTGATTAATTCAACTACGGTTTCGATTGATTTCATTTTCTCTCTGAAACTTATTCTAGGGAAGCAACAAATCATTGATCACCTCCCAAATCGGTTATTTTAAGTTTATTAATTCATCACCATTATTATCAGATCAGTGTTCGTTTTTCGAAAGTTAAATTGCTTCATTTTCTTTGTGGATAGAGTTTTCTCCTGCCACCCCAAAAGTATGTCACTTTTTATGTGGAGAATAGTTTGACTGTGCAACAAAGCTTTGTGCACAGAACATGTTCGATGATATTCCTCTGAAAGTGTTCTTTGTTTTCTAGCCTACGTTCGAGAGTGTGGAATTCGGAAAATACATAAAAACTCTATGAAAAGACTGCAGACTGCTGACGTGCAAAGCACGTGCACTCTACTTGTGTATTTGTAGTGTGAACTACACATTAATTCTCCCCGTTTTTGTCAAAAAAATTGACAAAGGTACGAAAATTAGTGGGATCCTAATGAAATTTCCACGGAGATACATCATGACCAAAAGGTGTATTAGCATACCAAAAAATTTAGATGCAATAATAAAGCCGAAGCTAAATGCATTCATCAAGGAGTTATGAAGATACAAGATAACCCCTAAAAATTCCACAGCCACACTCCCCACAAAGGTATGGCAATTAAGCACAAGTTCAAAATAACTCTCATGATCGCTGTCGTAGGCGTCAAAAATAAATTACACTTTCTTACTACTCAAAATATATAATGAAGCAAGGGCAAGAAAGGATCGTTCCCACAGAGAGGTCTTGGATTGTCAATATGTTTTGGTTTCCTAAAGATAACAAGGGGGTTTTCTGATTTTTATAAACCAAAATAAAATAAAGGCAAAACAATAAAAAGTAAACACGCAAATCAAGGATGTGAAAATATTGGATAAAGGTTTCATCTTCAATTGTAAACAAGTTTTGAATGTATGATTAGAATTCGTATTTAATCTCACTATCATCAAAATCCATAGAATATCTTATTGCAAGAATACTCCATAAATTTCCTAAGTCATCAACACACACATTAGAGCTGCGTATGTGAATTCTACCTAAAGAATAACCTAACGCCTTGCGCTAATTAAGTTCAATTCCTAGGAGCATTAAGTTTCAGAAATAGGCTAATCAATGCAATTGAAATACATTGCGCAAACAATTCGAACAAAGGTCAACTTCTACATATGATTACAAGAGTGTATCGCTACAAACCATAATCATATCATGCTACTCGTATTCAAGGTTATCGCTTGATGATGAACCCTAAATTAGCTATAGATATGGATGTGAGTTCAATCAATTCTAGACTTAATTAAACAAACATTCAATCATATTGCAATACATCAATCATGTAATCATTATAACCCGTAGAAATCAAACGATAATATTGAGAGAAAACTAATTCATAAAATCAATAACTTGGTTGCAAAATCCAACTACATCTTTAACCAATAATAAAAATCAACTACTTGGGTTTTTGGAAATCATCACAAAGAGTTTAGAAGAATCTATCATGTGAAACCCTAGAAAAACAAGTAAAAGCCTCCCTCATGGAGATCTCTAGGTTTAGAGAAAGACTTTTCTATTTATACTCTTCTCCCATTACAAAAGGATACTCTTTCCAAATTTAGGTCTTCTCAAAACCCATCTCCACGTGGTCTACCAAGCCCATAAAACCCATATGTGAAAATAACTTATCTGGAAATTCGAGACAAAACTGGTCGCCGTCTTGCTGACGTCATCACCGAAATCCGGTCACAGATTCTAGGAATTCGGTCGTTTAAAACCGTCTCGGCCGCTTTTGTCATCGGAGCTTGTCACCCAGCAAGTGCATACTCCCAGCATCTCAACTTTACTTCTCCTCAGTTCAAACATTCAAAAGAAGAATCATTTCAACCCATTCCTTGTTCTTGCGAAAATATACCAAAAAGCGTGACTCGTAGCTCATATATCCCACCGTCGACTCTTGCATCCGACTCGAACCCCCTGCATGATTCAGTGAAACATTGCAATTCCCATTTTCTATTCCGAAATCCGGCACCCGGAACTAGTACCACCGACTCGCCATTTTCGCTCACTTTTCACACTATTTCTGCAATCTTGTTCAGGCACCGTCACTTCCCTGCAATTCCTAACATGCATCTAAGCTCATTTTGTAGCTTGAATCACCACCAGTTCCATCTATTGCCAGCAATAACATACTCATTTGAACAATAGCATTACCTTCAGCTTCCCTAATCAAGTCTCCAATTTATTACAACCACCAGAACCTCAATCCTGTACTGCAGTTCAGCTGATTCATTCATTCAGTTCACAGTTGCTGCAGCCTAGCTTATACTGCACCTAAACATACATCTAATCATCTTGTAGTCACTCCCCTGTAGCGCGTTCTGCTCTTTGCGTCATTCAGTCTTGCTGACCTACACCGCCACAATTCACATCACATTCTCTACATCACAGCCAGCAAACCCATCAAACTGCACCATCCAAATCTGACTGCAATTTGGTCGCAACGATAGCTTCTGCAACTCCACTTCATTGCAGCATAACCTGCAATCTTCTCTTCGAGCCATTCTCCACATCTTCACAGTTTCCCATAGTTGCAGCAGCAACAACTTAAACTCAATTCATCCATCTTCACAATCAATACCCAACTCTGATTCCATTCATTTTATATTCAATTGCAGCGAGAACCCATCAGTTCATTCCTAGCTCAGACTTGAGCTTCAACACCAACAAACCTATAGCAACACCATCTCTGCAGCTCAACTCCTAGTTCCACCAACGACGCGAGCAATCCCTTCTCCGCACAAACCAGTTTGCATTTGCATCACTTCAATCACTCAGCACACCACCAGCTTCAGTTCAAGGCCATCATCTGACTTGCGCATATTCCTGCAATAGTTCACTCCTACAGCTGCATCGCCATCAGCAGCATCACTCAGCCACAACAAACAGCTTCCTAACCAGTTTCAACTCCACCTACAGACTGCAACTTCAATTCTGCAGTTCCCAGTTCCAACTCCAGCTCAGCTTTGCTCCTGAGTCCCTGCATTCTTTCTCATCCTAATTCAGCCATCTTTCATCACTAGCAGTCTCGCATACAACCATCACTACCAGAACCCATGACCATCGGCACCTGCAATTTCCCATGACTTCACTTTCACTGCACTCATAACACACCATTAAGCAGCTGTTGTGAATACCAGCTCGTGTAATTCAGTTTTACTTCAGCTCAGCTTCCACTAGCTCAACTTAAAAATTAAGTCATAGCCGCTGCCTAACAAACCCATGTATTCAGCCATTGCCCATGGCTAGCAGCTGGCTCGAATCGCACTGCACCCAATATTGCTTATACTTTCCAGCTTCTAAATCACGGCCTGAGTCTTCCGCAATCACAGCATCAACAGTATAGTGTGCCACTGGATCATGTATCCAACTTCTAAAACAAGTCCTGGCCATTGTTGACTAACCCTTGTACAAAATCATTGAACCCTGGTTAGCTATCAAGGAGACTGTTCAGTCACAGCTGCTTCGATGCTCGAAACATCAACCATAAACTCAACCCAAAACCACCAAGAGCTCAAGCCGCTTTTGCCTTGTTCTTCCTCCAATTTCGTTTCAAGCACCTACCAGGACACGACCTAACTGACTGCAACAGAATCAGTGAACCACTTTGTTGCCACAGGGAAATTCAGATCCTTCTATGTCTCGTTATTGGCCACAGCAAGACCTGACAGTGAGAATTTGTTATTCAATCATTTCATCAAGCACCTAATGTGCGTTTTGCAAACTGATGACTGCTATGCAGCGGCTGTAAATTGTAGATTGCACAACTCCTTCCCTGTTCACACAACACCAAGACAGAGCCATTTCGTCAGCTTCAGTCACCACTGCATCACCAATATCAGTTCAGTACCCATTTGCTCAGAAACATCAGAGCCACCACTTGAAACTCAACTCAAAACCAATGATCCCATTTCAGTTCTCTTGACTGCACCACTGACTCCTCCATGAGTTCAGTACCGCAACAGCTTCGCCACCTGCAATTCTTCTTGCATTCAGCCAACAACAACCTATTTCAGATCCTTGTTACCATGGCAATAGCACCACCACTTCCTTGAGCCCACAAATTCAACCTTCCATGTCACTTAGAAACCGACTATGAGGCAAACCCATCCAACTATTTATCAAACCAACAGTAACATATCACCAATTTCTCATCTTCTGAATCTATGCCAACAACAGTCCATCTTCTCATTCTTCAACAGGAACCCTGATTGTTCTTGTTCTCATCTTAAATCAATCTCTAGCATCAACCCTAACCTCTTATCTGTTCTCAGCTTTGAATCCCATCTCCATTACTCCGTGAAGAACGATTTCACCATGAACACGATCTCATCTCATAAAGCGCGAGAAAACCGAGAAGAGGGTAGAAATGAGGAAGACTAGGTCTGTTCGACCTAATGTAGGACTAATGTCGTTCGGACAGGATTTAAACACCCCGACTGATGGATATGGGCCACCAAAATGGCAGCCTTACTCTGATATGCTTCAAAAGCTCACAGCTTCTTCATACGGTGTCCGAATAATCTCATTCTTTCGCTACTAGCTTCGTATTTTCGTTCACTTCAACATGATGAGAAGAAATCCTGGATTTGAGCTAGTTCCACTTCCTTTTTGCTCCAATGACTCCATTGCACCTAATAAACTCAAAAGCAAACATAAGAGATGCAATTTAAAAGGATTATAACAAAGAAAGCATAAATACTAGATATAAATCTAGGTGCTTTACAACACCTATCAAATTCCCCCACACTTAGACTTTGCTAGTCCTCGAGCAAATCAAATAAAACAATTCTAAAAGATACATACAACTCCGTGTCGTCGAGGCTACGGTCACACTTAGCACGTATAACAAGCCTTTAAACCCCTAGGTGTCCCTAATGGACGAGTTATAGTCTCGTGAGGGTTTACTAGAGATATACCCACAAAACCTACTTTTCCAACTTACTAGTTCTCCGTAATGATAGCATCCAACGCGCTAAGAAGACATAGAGATTCTGCACACTAGTCATAAGAAGTTAGACACATAAATGAACACAATCTCATCCTTAAAAGTTGAGAGAGAAATAACCATCCCTTCTCGAAATAAATTCGGGTTCGGAGTGATCAAAAGTCTCGACTCTGCCTCACAAGAGAGGGTTTTATGAAGTTGCTCTCAATAATAAATAGCTTTTTATGGGTCACACATGTGTCCAGGTAGGAATGAAGAGAGAATCCCGCGACACGTTGAATAATAGGAAGGCCAAACCCTCCGAATCGTTTTGAAAACCCACATCTTTTATTCATTTTGAAAACTCATTTTTCTGACGATCTCTAAGAAAGGAAATCAACCACTTAACGAAGGTGGGAATATGCTTACTTACCTCGTTATCCGTTCGACGTGCATCTAGCACCACTCTCACAGCATCCATAGAAACGTCTTCGGTCTTCAATCGGTGTCTTCATCTTCGTCTTCGGTCTTCAACTCTTGATGATAACTCTTGAACTTCGTAGAATCTTGACAATGTAACTCTTTTAAATCCTTATTACTTGAAACTTCATTGTAGATATTCTTTCTTCCATTGGCTTTATTGAAAGAATACAAAACTAAAAACGAACTATACAAACCCAAAATATGATACAAAGAATTTTTCTTGTCTCTCTTTTTTTTTTCTTTTTTTTTTTTTTTTTTTTTTTTTTTTTTTTTTAATTGAGACAAGAAAAATAAAACAAATACAAAATGAAAACAAAACAAAACAAAACAAAATAATGAAACTAATAATGCACCTAACAAAATTTTCTCTTGTCTTTTTTTTTTTATTATTTTTTTATTTGGAGACGAGAGAAATAAACACAAACTGAAAATAAAAATAAAAATGCAAGTACAAAGTCCATGGTGAAAGTACTTTACCGCTTAATTCTTCACAACTTGTATGTCTCGATATCATAAACTTCTCGAACTCTCATCTTTGATAATCTTCGCTCTTGTACATAAAGTCTTCAACTTGTAAAAATTTTGCTCCTTGTCTTGTTGCTTTACTTGAATCTGAAATCTGCTCATTTATGTATTGTTGCTTGTAAACCTTGAACGTCTTCAACTTTCCTTCGAATTCGTGATGCTCCTCTTGTTGATGATGATGGTGTTTCTATGGACCTGTTGGTGTAGAGAGAGATAAAGTGGATGGTGCTAACTTCGAACAAGATTACAAGTGGTATGTAAGTTAGCAATTCGATGTCACCATCATGATTGAAAAAATAGCACTCAAGAGATCAAAATAGTGCTTCTATTGGTGGGAGGTTGGGTAGCTCACCATTCTACCCGAAATTTATGTACGGTAACACACACTCTAAAAGCACAAATTTAGACAGGTACAAATAATTGAGGGTCGGTGCCTCACATGATGTAACATGGGTAGTCTCCACTATAGGGGACCACTACTCTAATACCGAATTCAGTCTGCACCTCATTTGCCACTAGCATGGTTAAATCCAACTTTAACTCTCATACAAGTAAGAAACCCGATCATGTTCTCTGTCATCTCTAAGTTCAGTCACTCTTATGAGATTCTCGATGTAATCTTAGCGACATGTATACTATGTGACTCTAAACTAACTACAAGTTGGAGTTTTTTATTCACTATTTTACACAAAGGTTGAACATTTTGAAAAATTTACAATGCAATGCAAATGCTTAACCACTCCCCCACACGTAAACTTTACATTGTCCTCAATGTAAATTGAATCGTCCAAAGAAAGTCAAGGTGGGAAATTTATAATAATATGCGACAAGAAAAAATAAAAACATGAAAAGAAAAATTAAAAGATAAGAGATACAAAACCTATGGGTTGCCTCCCATGCAGCGCTTGGTTTAAAGTCGTCAGCCCGACTTGCAAGATCGATTCCCCATACACCAATAACCTGAAAAGTTGAGGATCCTTCCATAGAACCTGTTTTGCAAACACTAGCTGCACACAAATATTAGTAATATAAAACAGAAATGAAGCGATTAGCCGATAAAAGTCTCCCCCACACTTATTCTTGTCCACACTTGGAAGTGTATAAAGAATATAAAAGTTGGGTACTTCCACGGTTTCTTGTTCCAAAACCTGCATAGTTTGAGAATCAAGTATCTCTAATGGCGGATATCGAGTAACAAAGTCATTCACAAATATTCTCGAAGCACATACATTCAAACCAATAAGAGGTAAAGGAGAAGAAATAATAGGCAAAGGGTTAGACAAACCTATCACAATCTCTTGTATTACAGAATCCTCTGCATCCTTGAAAAACTCAAGTGAATTGTTCACCTCTTGTATATCGTGGTCCTCTATCAAACCTTGCAACCATTCTTCGTCCGTTTTTGCCTTAACCAAAGTCTCGACATCAACATCTTCATAACAATCCTTTGCAAGCTCAATTGGGTCTTCCACAATATTGGTCATATCGGTTTCATTCTCAACACACTCCTCTTTGTTGTAAGGCACACACTCTTTTGCGGATCCAAATCTCGCTATAAGGAACTTTTTTAGAACACTCGAAAATGCATCATCCTCAAGCTCCACCCTTTGAATAGGCTCTTGATCATTATTAAGATCAATGCTTGAGTAATCTACACAAGTGTCGACATATTCCTCTTCGTCTTCATCTTGGTCCCAAAAAGAGTCCATTGTACACCCTTCGGAGATGTCACCATGAGTTGGTTCAAGCAATGTATCATAATCACCGTCACTATCATAGTCAACATAAGATTGGTCCTCGCTGAATTTAGTGTTGCTAATCTCGAACTCATCATTTTGAATAGGTGAATGATCATTATTACGATCAAGAGTTGAGTTAACTACACAATTATCCACGAAAGTCCCCAAAGGTTCGCCTTTTCCAACATAATTATTCATTTCCTCTATGTATTCATCAATGCCCTTTCTTATGTCGGAAACACCTCTTTGAAGCTCTTGGAGTGATCCATCCAAATTCTGAATATAGTGCTCCATTTGTTTGTAAAGCTCATTCGACAAGGCAAAATTATAATTACTTACTTCAGTATTGCTAGGCCAATTATCTTCCCTTTGAATGGGTGAATGATCATAACTACGATCAGAAATTGGGCCAAACATACTATGAGCATATTCGGTCGATGAAACTGGTTCCATGCTTGGTTGTCCACAAAATGACTCCATGTTGTCCATAAATTGTTGCATTTCATCTACCAAACTAGAAGAAATATTAATAGGAGCACAAGTATCATCCCCTCTTTGTGGTTGCTCACTTACATACCCACCGTAAAAAGATTGGAATGTATGAGAATAACTAAAAGGGTACGTAGAGTATGGAACATAACCAAAGGATTGATTTTGATTGTACTCCCCGTAAGGGTGATAGTTTTCAAATTGTTGAGGTTGAAAGCCGTATTGATTACTCTAATATGCTCCGTCCATAGGAATCGGTACCTGAAACGAGATTCTCAAAACTCGGTTAAGAATCAAACAATAGGAAAAAAAATAAAACAAAAATAAGAAACCAAAAACAAGTGACAACCGCTGCCTCCCCGGCAGCGGCGCCAAAATTTGATCGCTGTCGTAGGCGTCAAAAATAAATTACACTTTCTTACTACTCAAAATATATAATGAAGCAAGGGAAAGAAAGGATCGTTCCCACAGAGAGGTCTTGGATTGTCAATATGTTTTGGTTTCCTAAAGATAACAAGGGGGTTTTCTGATTTTTATAAACTAAAATAAAATAAAGGCAAAACAATAAAAAGTAAACACGCAAATCAAGGATGTGAAAATATTGGATAAAGGTTTCATCTTCAATTATAAACAAGTTTTGAATGTATGATTAGAATTCGTATTTAATCTCACTATCATCAAAAGCCCTAGAATATCTTATTGCAAGAATACTCCATAAATTTCCTAAGTCATCAACACACACATTAGAGCTGCGTATGTGAATTCTACCTAAAAATAACCTAACGCCTTGCGCTAATTAAGTTCAATTCCTAGGAGCATTAAGTTTCAGAAATAGGCTAATTGATAGGTGTTGTAAAACACCTAATATTATATCTAGTATTTATGCTTTCTTTGCTATTTTCCTTGGGAATTGCGTATCTTACGCGTGTTTTTGAGTTATTAGGTACTCTGGAGTCGCACGGACGAAAAGATGGAGAAATCACCCATTTGAAGCGTAAAGGGCTAGAAGGTCAATTCATAGGCGAGTGATTCTTGGAGCAGGCTAAGGCTGCGCAAAGGCAGCGAAGAATGAACTGTCAGTTCCCCGCAACTGACAGTTGAGCAAGGAAGAGTTAGGCAATCGGTTTGAAAACTGACAAGCCAAAGATAAACTGAGGTGGCCCTTATCCAATTCTGGGCGGTTAGATCTAATGGCCCTTCTTACACTGTCCAAAAATTGAGAAAATTCATTTCTCAATTATTAGTTCTTCACCTGAAACCAGATCGAGAAAGAGAGAATAAGAGAGATGGAAAGGATTTAGGGATTTTACTTGACAGGGAATTGTTGCTAATGAAGAAGTCGAAGTTGAGAGAATGAGAAAAGCAGTTGAGTAGTTGTGATGTTGAAATTGAGCAGATCGAGATGAAGGAATTGCTATTCAGATCGAGAAGAAGGAGGAGCAGCTGGTGTTTGGAATGTTAGAAGTGATGGGTCTCTGTGATGTTCGATTGAAGAGATTCAAGGGTTGTTGGATGTTAAAATTGGGGAGAAGAAGATGATGAAGTAACGAGTTGTTTTAGGGTTGTATTACTGGTGATTGAGATGCTAATGCTGATAGATGTTTCTGCCAGGGGCTGTGTTGCAGTGAGATGGATTGTGGCAGTGGGAGTGCAACTCAGATATTAATGGAGTTAAACCAAGAGTTTTGGTCAAGAATTACAGGGAGGAGGTTCTGATGGTGTAGCTGGAATTTGGCAGTACAGGTTGAAATAGCAGGATCTGGTGATTAAACATGAGCTGGTGGTGATGCTGAGTAACAGATATAGCTGCCACTGTGATGAGAATGGGCCGGTTCAGGTAGTATGAAGCTACAGGTGTTGGTGCAATTAGGATGATGTGAGGCAAATGAGCTGAATTCAGGTGCTGGGTTCTGAGCATGGAGATGATGATTGAGATTGCAGTGCTGGCCAGAGAAATGAGATATGAGATTGTGCTGCTGCTGCTGGTAGCCTTGAATGTGGAGTTACTGGCAAGAGAAATTGGGGTTTATTGTTGTTGTTCAATTGGAAGTGATGATGGTGAGGTTAGTGGTTGTGAAGGCAAGGCATTGGTCTCAGGCAAGAGAGGGTGGATTGAATCTGGTTAGATGTATGTTTAGGTTGCAGAATTGATAGTGAAACTGGTGTTGGGTCACAATGAAGGGTTAGCTTTGTTGCAGTTCAAGATGGTTATGAAGTTGCAGGGTGGTGCAACTGCTACTGAAGTTGAGATTGATGATAATAAGAAGCAGCTGGGTATGGCAGCTGGAATTGAATTACAGGGTTTGATGGCAGCTGAGTTAGCAGGTGGTGCTGGCCTGGGATTGTAAACAGTGCTGGTGCTGTTGGGAATTGCAGGTTTGCTTGTGGCAGCTTACAGCTAGCATCATGACTGAAGCAGAGTTGGTGTTGAAGCTCAAAGAAATTGAGGCTAGGGTCTGTGTTGGTTGAGTTAAGTTGGCTGAGATGGGATATGCTGAGATGCAATTTAAGTTTCATGGCAGCTGTGAAGTTGGCTGGGCAATGGATGCAGCTGGGATTGGAATTGAGAGTCAAGCAGGGTACACTGGGAAGTTTACAATGAGTGTAGTAGGCTGTGCTGTTGCAGGTGTTGTATCTAAATTGGTGTTGCAAGGATTATACATGGTCTGAAATGGCAAAACATTGCAGTTCAAGGTGTTTCTGTGTTGGTGATGATTTTGATGGTGAAGCACAGGGAGGTTGGCCTGTGGTGTTGAATTCAGGTGATGAATGGTGTTGAATTGCAGAGGTAATAAGGTTGCAGGGTTAGTGAGATTTTGGTAAAGATTCAGGTTGCAGGTTATTTTTGAGCCAGGGAGGAATGACTTTGAGTCTGTTGTGTTGAGACAATGGAGTAAGCTGAGACCTTTGCTATGGAGATGTATGGCTAGGAAATTACAGGGAGGCACAAGATGGCTTGATGTGCAGCTATGGTTTGTGCAAATTGGAGGGGTAATTGGTGGTATAGCTCGGGTGGAAGTGCTGGTCCTAGTGAAGCAACAGATTAAAAGAAATGAGTTGTTGTGTGCTGGTGATGGCGGGTGCGAGCTTGCGGGTGGTGTTGTTTTGCTTGGGAAAGGTGATAGACAATGAGGTTGTGTTGGTAATAGTTTGCAAAGTGGGGGAAGAAGTGCGGGATTAAAGGTCTGTGGTATGAATTAGTGGTGATAAGGTCGAGTTGTTGGTGGTACTCGGGTGGAGCTACAATGTTGGTGGGGTTATGAGCGACATGGGATGGAAGTGCAAGTTATGGAGCTGTTTCAGTTGATGCTGGGTTAGTGGAGTTGCAGCTGCTTTAGGAGTTACATAAGAGCAGGGTGAGAGTGCTGGAATGGAGTTGGCAGAGTCTGAGTGTTGCAGTTGCAGAATTTAGGAGATGCAGGGCCATCTTGGCTGCTGCACAGCTCTGCCTGTGCAATGGGTTGAGCCAGTACTGACTTATACTCTGACTCGATCAGTGAGTGAGTTTACCCGCTGAGTGGATCATTGACCGACTTGACTCACTTAACCCGCCGGTCTGACTCGTTGACTTGACCCGATCCGACCCGTTGACCGGTGACCGGGCGGACTTTGCCGGTCACCGGAGCTGTTTTCCGGCGACTTTCCGGCCGATTTCCGGCCACAATACCAGAATTCCGGCGACGGTTTTTGGACATATTTTCTACATGGGTTTTTCTCTCTCGTGGGCTTGGTGGATTTGCATCTAATGGACTTTGAAGAGTTGACCTAACTTTGGAAGGAGAGGAAAGGCTATAAAAAGAGGAATTCTACAACTTTTGGAAATCTCATCTCATATCTTATTCTTGGAACTTTGGAGAGCCGTTTTTGGTTACACAACTAGGGTTTTCTTTTGTTCATCTCTTTCTTTATTCCATTGATATTTTGTGATGAACTCCATAGCTATGAGTAGCTAAATTCTCTATTATTGGTTAAGGATGTAGTCCGATTTCTAAAACTTGTGTTTGCTTTATGTATTAGTTTTCTCTCTTGTTTATCGTTCAATTCACTGCGGTTTTTATGATCACATGATTGAAGTATTGTGATAGGATTATGGTGTTTGATTAGTTAAGTGGCCAATTAATTGAACTTGCATCTTAGTCCGTAGCTATTTTAGGGTTTTTCATCAAGCGATAACCCTGAATACAAGTAGCATGATATGTTTACGGTTTGTAGTGATACACTCTCGTAATCATATGTAGAGTTTGACCATTGTCCGAATTGTTTTGCGCAACGCATGACAATTGCATTGATTAGCCTATTTCTAAAACTTAATGCTCCTAGGAATTGAACTTGATTAGCGCAAGGCGTTAGGTTATTCTTTAGGTAGAATTCACATACGACCCTAATGTGTGTGTTGATGAACTTGAGAAATTAATAGATTATCTTGCTTTCTTGATTCTCTAGGCTTTTGATAACACAAGAGATTAAATCGTAATTCTAATCATATATGCAAGCACATGTCTAAGATTGAAGATGAATTCCTTGACCAATATCTCTCTCCATTGATTACTTTCTACAATTTACTTTGCTTTTAATTTGTTTTTATTGTTTAAATAGAAACAAGAAATCCCCCAATTGGTTACTTTAAGAAATTGATTACGAAATAACTACAATCGCCTCTCTGTGGATACGAACTCTTTCTTATCATATACTTTAGGAAAGTGAAATTATTTTTGACGCATACGACAATGATCAAATTTTGGCGCCGTTCTTGGGAGGCACACGGCTAGTTATTAAGTTTTTAGTTTCTTTTACAATTTCTGCTTTCATCTTTGCTTTTTGTTTCTTGTCTTGTTTCTCACTTGTTTGCGAGAATTGTTTGCAGGTACCTAATCTCTGGCTTCTAAGGATTGGAATTATCCAAGGTGCGGGATAGCTACTCGACGAGGCACAATACTCCAACCAAGTCAAGACACAACGGACGAGCACGAGGAGGAAGTAGGAGAAGAGATTTTCCAACAACAAGAAGAAGGAAAAGAGGTTCCAATCGTAGAGGAAACACACGTGGAAGAACAAGGAGCAATGGGTGATGCAAATCGTTCACTCAAGGACTTAGCTTCTCATAGGCTTGATATACAACAGGGGTGTATTCAAACGGACTCTACTTTTGAAATTAAACCGGGGTTGCTTAGAGAATTACCAAAGTTCCATGGCATGGTGAATGAAGATCCAAACAAACATCTTATGGACTTCCACACCATTGTCACGGCCATGCTTCCAGCGGATGGTGCAATGTTGAAAGTTTTCCGTTTCTCTTTAATGGATAGCGCTAAGGATTGGTTGTTCTATTTACCTCCCGGAAGTGTCACAACATGGAATGGGTTGAAGAAACTCTTTTAGAGAGATATTTTCCTGCATCAAAGGCTACTCAAATTCGCAAGGAGATTTGTGGGATGAAGCAAAATGTGGGAGAATCCTTATATGAATGTTGGGAACGCTACAAGAGATTGGTGGCAAGCTGTCCTCGCCACCAATTCAGTGACGCTATGATCATCCAATACTTCTACGAAGGACTCCAATCAAGTGATAGGAATCTTCTCGACG
Source organism: Papaver armeniacum (assembly GCA_023531295.1). NCBI lineage: Eukaryota > Viridiplantae > Streptophyta > Magnoliopsida > Ranunculales > Papaveraceae > Papaver > Papaver armeniacum. Next base: position 1,393,388 of record JAJJWW010011821.1, read on the forward strand.
CTGCAGGTGGTGGTGCACTAGTTAACAAGACGGTGGCACAAGCTAGAGAGTTGATTGAAAACATGGCAGCGAACTCACAACAATTCTTGAGTCGTGGTTCGGATGTGATTCTAAGAAGGGTGAGTGAGGTTAGCGAGGTTGAAGAGCTTCGTCAACAAATGGGAAACATGAACGCAATGCTTCAACAAGTTGCAGCCGCGGTTATACCAAGTTCCTCTCAATCTTATGAAGACGAGCAAGCTAATGCGATCTTTCCTAATCAACAAAGACGGTATGATCCCTACTCCAACACTTACAATCCGGGATGGAGAGATCACCCCAACTTTAGCTATGCCAATAAGCAAGGAGCGGCTCAACAATCTAGTTTCAACAACCCGAGTGGATTTCAACCTCAACAACAACAATTCCAACCGAGACAACAATTTCAACAACAACAACAACCTCAAACTATGGGGTCCAATATGGAGGAGTTCTTTGAAATCTTTTATGCAAAGAACGGAGAGTTCGGTTAAGGAGTTGCAAACTCAAGTTGGTTCTATGGCTATGGAGTTGAATAAATTGAAGGCACAAAATGGTGGGAAACTCCCTTCTCAACCTATCAACCCAAAAGAGGGTGTCAATGCAATTACGTTGAGAAGTGGTACACAACTTGTGCAACCCGAAGTTGCTGATTCGGGCGTGGTGGAAACACCAAAGGAACCTGTTTTGGAGGAGAAAACCGAGGATTCTCCCCAAACTTCTGAGGTACCTATTCCTAACTCTAAAACTCCGGTTTCTACTTATGTTCCTCCTCTACCTTTCCCTCGCAGATTTGCAAGTTCTAAGAAGGCGGAACTAGAAAAGGAGATTTTAGACGTTCTAAAGAAGATCCATGTGAACATACCACTCATAGATGCTATCAAGCAAGTTCCAAAGTATGCAAAGGTGTTGAAGTACTTGTGTACCAATAGGCAAAGGCTCAAAGGTAATGAAGTGCTTAGTGTGGGGGAGAATTCTTCAGCAATCTTGCAACACAAACTCCCACTTAAGTGCAAGGACCCTGGTAGCTTTGACATTCCCGTCACAATTGGTAACACAACTTTTAACAAAGCTATGTTGGACTTAGGTGCTTCCGTTAATGTCATGCCTGCGTCTATGTATAATTCACTTGATCTTGGTCCTCTTAAAAAGGCTGGAATTGTGTTGCAATTAGCCGATCGTTCTAATGTCTACCCAATGGGTATTGTTGAGGATGTTCTTGTGCAGGTTAATCAACTTGTATTTCCAGCGGACTTTTGAGTTGAATGGTGTTGATGCTTTGGAAACCGTGCTCACTACACCTATTGACAACGGTTATGCGTATAGTGATGAGATGAAAGAAACCATTGGTTCTCTTGACTCATTACCGGAAAAATCAGCAACTAAGAATGTTTCATATGCATCTTTACCTTGCAATAATGAAAAACTTGTGCCATCTATTATTAAACCTCCAAGTTTAGAATTGAAACCTCTTCCAAGTCACTTAAAGTACTTGTACTTGGGTGACAACGAAGATTTACCCGTGATTGTTTCTAACGAGCTTAATGAATTACAGGAGCAAAAACTTCTAAGGGTGCTAAGGACGTACAAGACGGCCATAGGATGGACAATTGCCGATATCAAGGGTATTAGCCCTGCCGTTTGTATGCATAAGATCCGTGTGGAGGATGATTCAAAGCCTACAAGGGAAGCGCAACGCCGTTTGAACCCTCCCATGATGGAAGTTGTGAAAAAGGAGATACTCAAGCTTTTGGACGTGGGTGTTATCTACCCCATATCCGATAGCAAGTGGGTAAGCCCGGTACAAGTGGTACCAAAGAAATCGGGTGTGACGGTGGTGGAGAATGATAAGAATGAACTTGTCCCAACTCGTGTGCAAACCGGTTGGAGGGTTTGTATTGATTATAGAAAATTGAATGCCACCACTAGAAAAGATCACTTTCCTTTACCTTTTATTGATCAAATGCTTGAACGTTTAGCTGGACACTATTACTATTGCTTTCTTGATGGCTATTCAGGTTATAATCAGATTGTGATAGCACGGAGGACCAAGAGAAAACCACTTTCACTTGTCCTTTCGGTACTTTCGCTTATAGAAGGATGCCTTTTGTCTTATGCAATGCTCCGGCTACCTTTCAAAGGTGTATGGTAAGTATCTTTTCGGAATATGTTGAAAACATAATCGAAGTGTTCATGGATGACTTTAGTGTCTTTGGCGATTCTTTTGACCTTTGCTTGAATAATTTGTCTCTAATCCTTGAACGATGTGTTGAAACAAATCTTGTGCTAAATTGGGAGAAGTGCCATTTCATGGTAACTCATGGCATAGTTTTAGGCCATATAATATCTTCTAAAGGCTTGGAAGTCGATAAATCTAAGATAGACCTTATTCGTGCTCTAACCCCTCCCACTACGGTGAGGGAGATTCGTTCTTTTCTTGGTCATGCAGGTTTTTATCGTAGGTTCATCAAGGACTTTTCCAAGATAGCATCACCACTTTGTACCCTATTGCAAAAAGATGTGGTTTTTAACTTTGATGAGAAGTGTGTGGCGGCATTCAATCGTTTGAAAGAACTTTTGATTTCAGCCCCTATCATTAAACCACCGGATTGGAGTAAGCCGTTTGAACTCATGTGTGATGCAAGTGACTATGCGGTTGGTGCGGTGCTTGGGCAGCGTGTGGGGAAGCTTCCTCATGCCATTTATTATGCTTCTAGAACGTTGAATGAGGCCCAACAAAACTACACAACCACTGAAAAAGAGTTATTAGCTATTGTTTTTGTTTTAGAAAAGTTTCGCTCTTATCTAATCGGTACAAAAGTTGTTGTCTTTTCTGATCATGCAGCACTTAGATACTTGCTTACAAAGAAAGAGGCGAAACCGAGGCTCATACGATGGATATTACTCTTGCAAGAGTTTGATATTGAAATCAAAGACAAGAAAGGAATTGAGAACACCGTTGCTGATCACTTGAGCCGACTTGCTGTGGACAAGGAGACTATCCCGTTGCGTGAAAGTTTCCCGGATGAGCAACTATTCTCAGTTGCCTTTGGAGAACCATGGTACGCTGATATTGTTAATTACTTAGTGTCTAAACAAATCCCAAAGAACTTGTCTCGTGCTGAGAAGGACAAACTTAAGAAGTTAGCAAACCAATACATATGGGATGATCCATACTTATGGAAGCATTGTAGTGACCAAGTAATACGTAGGTGTGTTCCCGAAATTGAATTTAATTCTATCTTGTCTTTTTGCCACTCATATGCTTGTGGAGGACACTTTGGGAGTAAGAGAACCGCTCTCAAGGTATTAGAATGTGGTTTCTTTTGGCCAACTTTGTTTAAGGATGCACATGCATTTTGTATCACATGTGATAGATGTCAAAGAACCGGCAATCTAGGTGCTCGAAATCAAATGCCGCAAACTATTATTCAATTTGTGGAGGTTTTTGATGTATGGGGAATTGATTTTATGGGCCCTTTTGTCAATTCTAATGGGAATTATTATATTTTGCTTGCTGTGGATTATGTCTCGAAATGGGTGGAAGCTAAAGCCACCCCGACTAATGATTCTAAAGGTTTTTCAGATTTTGTGCAAGCTAATATTTTTGCAAGGTTTGGAATTCCAAGGGCTATAATTAGCGATGGAGGTTCACACTTCAAAAACAGGTTCTTGCAAAGCTTGTTAAGGAAGTACAATGTGTCGCATAGGATTGCAACTCCCTACCATCCGCAAACAAATGGACAAGCCGAAGTTTCCAACCGAGAGGTGAAATCCATTCTTGAAAAGACGGTGAATCCCACAAGGAAAGATTGGAGTTCGCGACTTAATGATGCTTTGTGGGCGTATAGAACCGCATATAAAACACCTATTGGGATGTCTCCTTTTAGGCTTGTGTATGGTAAACCTTGTCACTTACCCGTGGAAATTGAGCATAAGGCGTTTTGGGCTATTAAACAATGCAACATGGAGTTGGATGGGGCTGGAAAGCAAAGAAAGTTACAACTTCAAGAGTTGGAGGAGATTCGTAATGATGCATTTGAAAGCTCACGGATTTACAAGGAAAAAACGAAAGCTTTTCATGATAATATGATTTCTAAGAAACAATTTTGCATAGGGCAGAAAGTGCTTTTGTTTAATTCTCGCTTGCAATTATTTCCGGGTAAACTAAGGTCACGATGGATCGGACCTTTTATTGTGACTAATGTGTTTTCTCATGGTGCAGTAGAAATTCGTAGTTTAGCTACATGTAATGAACTTAAAGTGAATGGGCACCGGTTGAAACCATATTATGAGAACTTCTCTTCGGATGTCGTGGAAGGAGTTAATCTTGTAGAAGTGCTCCCTCTGGAGGAGTCATAGAAAGCAAGGAGATAGTCGGGCTGACGACTTTAAACCAAGCGCTAATTGGGAGGCAACCCAAAGGATGAGTATTTCTTGTCTTGTATTTATTTCTTTTCTTGTTTTTAGTTTTTTTCTTGTTTTGTTTTCTTTGTTTTTGCTGATTTCTTATTAGGATTTCCCACCTTGACTTACTTTGGACGATTCAATTTACATTGAGGACAATGTAAAGTTTAAGTGTGGGGGAGTGGTTTATGTTGTACATTTTTGCAATTTTTCAACTTTTTTGTGAACTAGTGAATAAGAAAACTCCAACTTGTAGTTATTTAGAGTCACATAGTATACATGTCGCTAAGATTACATCGATAATATCACAATAGTGACTGAACTTAGAGATGACAGAGAACATGATCGGGTTTCTTAATTGTATGAGAGTTAAAGTTGGATTTAACCATGCCAGTGGCAAATAAGGTGCAGGCTGAATTCGGTATTAGAACAGTGATCCATTATAGTGGAGACTACCCATGTTACATAATGTGAGGCACCAACCTTCAATTCTTTGTACCTGTCTAAATTTGTGCTTTTAGAGTGTGTGTCACCGTACGTAAATTAGGCGAGAATGGTGAGCTGTCCAATTTCCCACCATAGAAGCACTATTTTGATCTCTTGAGTGCTATTTTTATCAACCATGTTGGTGACATCGAATTGCTAACTTACATACCACTTGTGATCTTGTTCGCAGTTAGCACCATCCACCTTATCTCTCTCTACACCAACAGGTCCATAGAAACACCATCATCATCAACAAGAGGAGCATCACAAATTCGAAGGAAAGTTGAATACGTTCGAGGTTTACAAGCAACACTACAGTAATGGGCAGGTTTCATATTTGAGTAAAGCAACAAAAAAAGGGGCAGAATTTTTATAAGTTGAAGACTATAATACAAGAGCGGAAATTATCAAGGATGAAAGTTCGAGAAGTTTATGATATCAAGACATATAAGTTGTGAAGATTCAAGCGGTAAAGTACTTACACCATGGCATTGTACTTACATTTTTATTTTAATTTATTTGTATTTTTACTTTCTCTTGTCTCAATAAAAAAAAAAAATTTAAAAAAAAAAAAAAAAAAACGAAAATTATAAAAAAAAAAAAAAAAAAGAGAGACAAGAGAAAAATGTTTTTATTTTGTTTAATTTTTATTTGTTATTCAGAAAAAAAAAAGAAAAAAAAAAAAAAAAAAAAAACAGAAAAAAGAAAAAAAAAAATAATAATAATAATAAAAAAAAAAAAAAATAGAAAATTTTTTTTTGGGTTTATATAGTTTGTTTTTATTTTTGTATTCTTTCAATAAAGCCTATGGAAAGAAGGAATATTTGTAATGAAGTATCAAGCGACAAGGAATTTGAGGAAATAATCATATTGTCAAGATTCTACGAAGTTCGAGAGTTATCATCGAGAGTTGAAGACCGAAGACGAAGATGAAGACACCAATAGAAGACCGAAGACGTTTCTATGGATGCTGTGAGAGTGGTGCTAGCTGCACGCCGAACGGATTCACTGTAAGTAAGCATATTCCCACCTTCGTTAAATGGTTTGATTTCCTTTCGAAGAGATCGTCAGAAAAATGGGTTTTCAAAAATATATAAAAGATGTGGGTTTTCAAAATATTTCGGAGGGCTAAGCCTTCCTACCATTCAACGTGTCTCAGGATTCTCTTCTCATTCCAACCTGGACACATGTGTGACCCATAAAGAGCTGTTTATTATTGAGAGCAATATCATAAAACCCTTTCTTGTGAGGCAGAGTCGAGACTTTTGATCACTCCGAACCCGAATTTTAGTCGAGAAGGGATGGTTACTTCTCTCTCAACTTTTAAGAATGAGATTGTGTTCATTTATGTGTCTAACTTCTTATGACTAGTGTGCAGAATCTCTATGTCTTCTTAGCGCGTTGGATACTATCATTACGGAGAACTAGTAAGTTGGAAAAGTAGGTTTTGTGGGTATATCTCTAGTAAACCCTCACGAGACTATAACTCGTCCACTAGGGACACTTAGTGGTTTAAAGGCTTGTTATTTATGCTAAAAGTGACCGTAGCCTCGACGACACGGAGTTGTTGTATTTTATTGTTTTATTTGATTTGCTCGAGGACTAGCAAAGTCTAAGTGTGGGGGAATCTGATAGGTGTTGTAAAACACCTAATATTATATCTAGTATTTATGCTTTCTTTGCTATTTTCCTTGGGAATTGCGTATCTTACGCGTGTTTTTGAGTTATTAGGTACTCTGGAGTCGCACGGACGAAAAGATGGAGAAATCACCCATTTGAAGCGTAAAGGGCTAGAAGGTCAATTCATAGGCGAGTGATTCTTGGAGCAGGCTAAAGCTGCGGAAAGGCAGCGAAGAATGAACTGTCGGTTCCCGCAACCGACGATTGAGCAAGGAAGAGTTAGGCAGTCGGTTCTGCGAAACTGACAAGCCAAAGATAAACTGAGGTGGCCCTTATCCAATTCTGGGCGCTTAGATCTAATGGCCCTTCTTACACTGTCCAAAAATTGAGAAAATTCATTTCTCAATTATTAGTTCTTCACCTGAAACCAGATCGAGAAAGAGAGAATAAGAGAGATGGAAAGGATTTAGGGATTTTACTTGACAGGGAATTGTTGCTAATGAAGAAGTCGAAGTTGAGAGAATGAGAAAAGCAGTTGAGTAGTTGTGATGTTGAAATTGAGCAGATCGAGATGAAGGAATTGCTATTCAGATCGAGAAGAAGGAGGAGCAGCTGGTGTTTGGAATGTTAGAAGTGATGGGTCTCTGTGATGTTCGATTGAAGAGATTCAAGGGTTGTTGGATGTTAAAATTGAGGAGAAAAAGATGATGAAGTAACGAGTTGTTTTAGGGTTGTATTACTGGTGATTGAGATGCTAATGCTGATAGATGTTTCTGCCAGGGGCTGTGTTGCAGTGAGATGGACTGTGGCGGTGGGAGTGCAACTCAGATATTAATGGAGTTAAACCAAGAGTTTTGGTCAAGTATTACAGGGAGGAGGTTCTGATGGTGTAGCTGGAATGTGGCAGTACAGGTTGAAATAGCAGGATCTGGTGATTAAACATGAGCTGGTGGTGATGCTGAGTAACATATATAGCTGCCACTGTGACAGAATGGAGCAGTTCAGGTAGTATGAAGCTACAGGTGTTGGTGCAATTAGGATGATGTGAGGCAAATGAGCTGAATTCAGGTGCTGGGTTCTGAGCATGGAGATGATGATTGAGATTGCAGTGCTGGCCGAGAGAAATGAGATATGAGATTGTCTTTGCTTTCGTGCTGGTAGCCTTGAATGTGGAGTTACTGGCAAGAGAAATTGGGGTTTATTGTTGCTGTTCAATTGGAAGTGATGATGGTGAGGCTAGTGGTTGTGAAGGCAAGGCATTGGTCTCAGGCAAGAGAGGGTGGATTGAATCTGGTTAGATGTATGTTTAGGTTGCAGAATTGATAGTGAAACTGGTGTTGGGTCACAATGAAGGGTTAGCTTTGTTGCAGTTCAAGATGGTTATGAAGTTGCAGGGTGGTGCAACTGCTACTGAAGTTGAGATTGATGATAATAAGAAGCATTTGGTATGGCACTGGAATTGAATTACTGTGGTTTGATGGCACTGAGTTAGCAGGTGGTGCTGGGCCTGGGATTGTAAAATGGATCGGGTGTTGTTGGGAATTGCAGGTTTGCTTGTGGCAGCTTACAGCTAGCATCATGACTGAAGCAGAGTTGGTGTTGAAGCTCAAAGAAATTGAGGCTAGGGTCTGTGTTGGTTGAGTTAAGTTGGCTGAGATGGGATATGCTGAGATGCAATTTAAGTGTCATGGCAGCTGTGAAGTTGGCTGGGCAATGGATGCAGCTGGGATTGGAATTGAGAGTCAAGCAGGGTACACTGGGAAGTTTGCAATGAGTGTAGTAGGCTGTGCTGTTGCAGGTGTTGTATCTAAATTGGTGTTGCAAGGATTATACATGGTCTGAAATGGCAAAACATTGCAGTTCAAGGTGTTTCTGTGTTGGTGATGATTTTGATGGTGAAGCACAGGGAGGTTGGCCTGTGGTGTTGAATTCAGGTGATGAATGGTGTTGAATTGCAGAGGTAATAAGGTTGCAGGGTTAGTGAGATTTTGGTAAAGATTCAGGTTGCAGGTTGTTTTTGAGCCAGGGAGGAATGACTTTGAGTCTGTTGTGTTGAGACAATGGAGTAAGCTGAGACCTTTGCTATGGAGATGTATGGCTAGGAAATTACAGGGAGGCACAAGATGGCTTGATGTGCAGCTATGGTTTGACTGCAGCTGGAGGCAGAATTGGTGGTATAGCTCAGGTGGAAGTGCTGGTCCTAGTGAAGCAACAGATTAAAAGAAATGAGCTGTTGTGTGCAGCTGATGGCAGAATTGCAGGCTTGCAGGTGGTGTTGTTTTGCTGGGAAAGGTGATAGACAATGAGGTTGTGTTGGTAATAGTTTGCAGTGGCAGGAAGAAGTGCAGGATTGAAGGCTGTGGTATGAATTAGTGGTGATAAGGTCGAGTTGTTGGTGGTACTCAGGTGGAGCTACAATGTTGGCTGGGTTATGAGCAGACAGGGATGGAAGTGCAAGTTATGGAGCTGTTTCAGTTGATGCTGGGTTAGTGGAGTTGCAGCTGCTTTAGGAGTTACATAAGAGCAGGGTGAGAGTGCTGGAATGGAGTTGGCAGAGTCTGAGTGTTGCAGTTGCAGAATTTAGGAGATGCAGGGCCATCTTGGCTGCTACACAGCTCTGCCTGTGCAATGGGTTGAGCCAGTACTGACTTATACTCTGACTCGATCAGTGAGTGAGTTGACCCGCTGAGTGGATCATTGACCGACTTGACTCACTTAACCCGCCGGTCTGACTCGTTGACTTGACCCGATCCGACCCGTTGACCGGTGACCGGGCGGACTTTGCCGGTCACCGGAGCTGTTTTCCGGCGACTTTCCGGCCGATTTCCGGCCACAATACCAGAATTCCGGCGACGATTTTTGGACATATTTTCTACATGGGTTTTTCTCTCTCGTGGGCTTGGTGGATTTGCATCTAATGGACTTTGAAGAGTTGACCTAACTTTGGAAGGAGAGGAAAGGCTATAAAAAGAGGAATTCTACAACTTTTGGAAATCTCATCTCATATCTTATTCTTGGAACTTTGGAGAGCCGTTTTTGGTTACACAACTAGGGTTTGCTTTTGTTCATCTCTTTCTTTATTCCATTGATATTTTTGTGATGAACTCCATAGCTATGAGTAGCTAAATTCTCTATTATTGGTTAAGGATGTAGTCCGATTTCTAAAACTTGTGTTTGCTTTATGTATTAGTTTTCTCTCTTGTTTATCGTTCAATTCTCTGCGGTTTTTATGATCACATGATTGAAGTATTGTGATAGGATTATGGTGTTTGATTAGTTAAGTGGCCAATTAATTGAACTTGCATCTTAGTCCATAGCTATTTTAGGGTTTTTCATCAAGCGATAACCCTGAATACAAGTAGCATGATATGTTTACGGTTTGTAGTGATACACTCTCGTAATCATATGTAGAGTTTGACCATTGTCCGAATTGTTTTGCGCAACGCATGACAATTGCATTGATTAGCCTATTTCGAAACTTAATGCTCCTAGGAATTGAACTTGATTAGCGCAAGGCGTTAGGTTATTCTTTAGGTAGAATTCACATACGCAGCCCTAATGTGTGTGTTGATGAACTTGAGAAATTAATAGATTATCTTGCTTTCTTGATTCTCTAGGATTTTGATAACACAAGAGATTAAATCGTAATTCTAATCATATATGCAAGCACATGTCTAAGATTGAAGATGAATTCCTTGACCAATATCTCTCTCCATTGATTACTTTCTACAATTTACTTTGCTTTTAATTTGTTTTTATTGTTTAAATAGAAATAAGAAATCCCCCCCAATTGGTTACTTTAAGAAATTGATTACGAAATAACTACAATCGCCTCTCTGTGGATACGAACTCTTTCTTATCATATACTTTAGGAAAGTGAAATTATTTTTGACGCATACGACAGCGATCACTAATCAATGCAATTGAAATACATTGCGCAAACAGTTCGAACAAAGGTCAACTTCTACATATGACTACAAGAGTGTATCACTACAAACCATAATCATATCATGCTACTCGTATTCAAGGTTATCCCTCGATGATGAACCCTAAATTAGCTATAGATATGGATGTGAGTTCAATCAATTCTAGACTTAATTAAACAAACATTCAATCATATTGCAATACATCAATCATGCAATTATTATAACCCGTAGAAATCAAACAATAATATTGAGAGAAAACTAATTCATAAAATCAATAACTTGGTTGCAAAATCCAACTACATCTTTAACCAATAATAAAAATCAACTACTTGGGTTTTTGGAAATCATCACAAAGAGTTTAGAAGAATCTATCATGTGAAACCCTAGAAAAACAAGTAGAAGCCTCCCTCATGGAGATCTCTAGGTTTAGAGAAAGACTTTTCTATTTATATGCTTCTCACATTCCAAAAGGATACTCTTTCCAAATTTAGGTCTTCTCAAAACCTATCTCCACGTGGTCCACCAAGCCCATAAAACCCATATGTGAAAATAACTTATCTGGAAATTCGAGACAAAACTGGTCGCCGTCTTGCTGACGCCATCACCGAAATCCGGTCAAATTCGGAATTCGGTCGGAAAACCGCCGATCTCTGGCCGCTTTTGTCATTGGAAACTGTCACCAGCAAGTGCATACTCCCAGCAGCTCAACTTTACTTCTCCTCAGTTCAAACATTCAAAAGAAGAACCATTTCAACCCATTCCTTGTTCTTGCGAAAACGTACCAAAAAGCGTGACTCGTAACTCATATATCCCACCGTCGACTCTTGCATCCGACTCAAACCCCCTGCATGATTCAGTGAAACATTGCAATTCCCATTTTCCATTCCGAAATCCGGCACCCGGAACTAGTACCACCGACTCGCCATTTTCGCTCACTTTTCGCACTGTTTCTGCAATCTTGTTCAAGCACTGTCACTTCCCTGCAATTCCTAACATGCATCTAAGTTCATTTTGTAGCTTGAATCACCACCATTTCCATCTATTGCCAGCAATAACATACTCATTTGAACATTAGCATTACCTTCAGCTTCCCTAATCAAGTCTCCAATTCATTACAACCACTAGAACCTCAATCCTGTACTGCAGTTCAGCTGATTCATTCATTCAGTTCACAGTTGTTGCAGCCTAGCTTATGCTGCACCTAAACATACATCTAATCATCTTGTAGTCACTCCCCTGTAGAGCGTTCTGCTCTTTGCATCATTCAGTCTTGCTGACCTACACATCCACAATTCACATCACATTCTCTGCATCACAGCCAGCAAACCCATCAAACTGCACCATCCAAATCTGACTGCAATTTGGTCGCAGCGATAGCTTCTGCAACTCCACTTTATTGCAGCATAACCTGCAATCTTCTCTTCGAGCCATTCTCCACATCTTCACAGTTTCCCATAGTTGCAGCAGAAATTTTTAAACTCAATTCATCCATCTTCACAATCAAGACCCAACTCTGATTCCATTCATTTTATATTCAATTGCAGCGAGAACCCATCAGTTCATTCCTAGCTCAGACTTGAGCTTCAACACCAACAAACCTATATCAACACCATCTCTGCAGCTCAACTCCTAGTTCCACCAACGACGTGAGCAATCCCTTCTCCGCACAAACCAGCTGCAGCTGCATCACTTTAATCACTCATCACACCACCAGCTTCAGTTCAAGGCCATCATCTGACTTGCGCATATTCCTGCAATAGTTCACTCCTACAGCTGCATCGCCATCAGCAGCATCACTCAGTTACAACAAACAGCTTCCTAACCAGTTTGAACTCCACCTACAGACTGCAACTTCAATTCTGCAGTTCCCAGTTCCAACTCCAGCTCAGCTTTGCTCCTGAGTCTCTGCATTCTTTCTCATCCTAATTCAGCCATCTTTCATCACTAGCAGTCTCGCATACAACCATCACTACCAGAACCTATGACCATCGGCACCTGCAATTTCCCATGACTTCACTTTCACTGCACTCATAACACACCATTAAGCAGCTGTTGTGAATACCAGCTCGAGCAATTCAGTTTTACTTCAGCTCAGCTTCCACTAGATCAACTTAAAAATCAAGTCATAGCCGCTGCCTAACAAACCCATGTATTCAGCCATTGCCCATGGCTAGCAGCTGGCTCGAATCGCACTGCACCCAATATTTCTTATACTTTCCAGCTTCTAAATCACGGCCTGAGTCCTCCGTAATCACAGCAGCAACAGTATTGTCTGCCACTGGATCATGTATCCAACTTCTAAAACAAGTCCTGGCCATTGTTGACTGACCCTTGTATAAAATCATTGAACCCTGGTTAGCTATCAAGGAGATTGTTCAGTCACAGCTGCTTCGATGCTCGAAACATCAACCATAAACTCAACCCAAAACCACCACGTGCTCAAGCCGCTTTTGCCTTGTTCTTCCTCCAATTTCGTTTCAAGCACCTACCAGGACACGGCCTAAATGACTGCAACAGAATCAGTGAACCACTTTGTTGCCACAGGGAAATTCAGATCCTTCTCTGTCTCGTTATTGGCCACAACAAGACCTGACAGTGAGAATTTGTTATTCAATCATTTCATCAAGCACCTAATGTGTGTTTTGCAAACTGATGACTGCTATGCAACGACTGTAAATTGGAGATTGCACAATTCCTTCCCTGTTCACACAGCACCAAGACAGAGCCATTTCGTCAGCTTCAGTTACCACTGCATCACCAATATCAGTTCGGTACCCATTTGCTCAGAAACATCAGAGCCACCACTTGCAACTCAACTCAAAACCAATGATCCCATTTCAGTTCTCTTGACTGCACTACTGACTCCTCCATGAGTTCAGTACCGCAACAGCTTTGCCACCTGCAATTCTTTTTGCATTCAGCCAACAACAACCTATTTCAGATCCTTGTTACCATGGCAATAGCACCACCACTTCCTTGAGCCCACAAATTCAACCTTTCGTGTCACTTAGAAACCGACTATGAGGCAAACCTATCCAACTATTTATCAAACCAACAGTAACAGATCACCAATTTCTCATCTTCTGAATATCTGCCAACAACAGTCCATCTTCTCATTCTTCAACAGGAACCCTAATTATTCTTGTTCTCATCTTAAATCAATCTCTAGCATCAACCCTAACCTCTTATCTGTTCTCAGCTTTGAATCCCATCTCTAATTACTCCGGCAGCAACGATTTCACCATGAACACGATCTCATCTCATAAAGCAGCAGAAAACCAGAAAGAGGGTAGAAATGAGGAAGACTAGGTATGTTCGACCTAATGTAGGACTAATATCGTACGGACGGGATTTAAACACCCCGACTGATGGATATGGGCCACCAAAATGGCAGCCTTACTCTGATATGCTTCAAAAGCTCACAGCTTCTTCATACGGTGTCCGAATAATCTCATTCTTTCGCTACTAGCTTCGTCTTTTCGTTCACTTCAACATGATGAGAAAAAATACTGGATTTGAGCTAGTTCCACTTCCTTTTTGATCCAATGACTCCATTGCACCTAATAAACTCAAAAGCAAACATAAGAGATGCAATTTAAAAGGATTATAGCAAAGAAAGCTTAAATACTAGATATAAATCTAGGTGCTTTACAACACCTATCATCTCCCCCATAAAATGTCATCCCCGAAGGAACAACAAAGGCGACCTTACTTTCACAAGAAAAGAAGGATTTATTTTGGACAACCAAATCATATGGAAACATGAATTTGTATCCAAAAATATTCAATTGAAATAACCACAAGATAACCCATAGTTAGTTCAATCGAAAAATAACAACCAAATTAAACATAAGAGAACCCATGATTAATTCAATTGAAATACACAACCAAATTAACCATATAAAGTGATCAATTTAATTGGTCATGCTCGACATAAGCGAACTTACGGAGCAACAACTAAAACAACCAAAAGAAACTGATCAATTTAGTTGATCATGTTCGACATAGGGAACCTCATGGAGCAACAACTAAGTTAATCATAAGAGAATGAACAACTCAGTCGATTGTGCTCAACCTAAGAAACCTTATGGAACAACACAGTATATGCACAAAAGATTGTGGATCGGAGATCGACCAAATACTGCGGAATAGACAAGGATTCATTCTATTTTTCATCACTATTTGCACAATGACATATAATAGACTTAATCCTTGTAAACAAAAGTTTTATCCTTTCTTTTTATCAAAACATGACATAAAAGGCTTTAACTTTTGTAATGTCAAAAGTGCATTCTATATTCTATCAATACTCTCATATCGACATAATAGAGATAACTTTTGAACAAGTATGGGACAGTCACAGGTTCACGGACGTAAACAACATATCCCATAACAATTTGCAATATATAAAATCGTAAAGATTAAAATTGCAAAAATCATCTTCCAAATAACTTAGAATTTAAATAAATAAATCTATAAATATTGAAGATGAAAATCGTTGGACATAGCTATGTGTACACACAATAATGGCTATTCCAAACCCTAGTTATTCTTCTTAAAAACACAAGAATAAAATTCTCATAAGAAGATTCACTAGACATAAAACAAACTTGTAATGCACATACAAGATGATTTGTCCTTAGAGGGAAGAATCACTCTTTTTCGCACGGATTTACACCAAGAATAGATACCAAAGGCGTATAAAAATATTTTCTTAACAAAGAAGAACATACAAAGTCATTAACGACCATGCACCATAGTTCACAAAGGATGATTGTGAATATTCAAGAATCCCATAGCAATGCGTACTACTGCCCATTCTTGAACTTCCTTCTTTGTGATTCTCCAATAATATTCTTTTAAAAGCTACAAATTAGCTTAGAAGAGTAGTACTCCAAGAATCCAAGTGCCCAATTCCAATAGAAGTGGAACAAGTGCGACGAAACGGAGCAAAACACTCAAAAACAAGAGAAGGACAAAAACCAATCTTAACTCATCCAAATTCAAGGTTTCTCATCTCCATTTTGAAAATAATTTAAATATAAAGATAATTCAAAAAGAATGAGGTCATTCCGAGTTCGGACGAAGAAGTTACGGCCAAAACAAGTTTACCGAAAATCGACGTTAAGTATGCATACTGGTTTGCAAACGAATTTTCATGACCTGGGGGAGTATGCAAACGGGTATGCGTACTTAAACCCCTGGATTTTGATTTTAAATGATGTTATGCATACCTGGTAAGTGTACCATGAAGTCCAAACATCCCAAACTACTATTTTCAAACCTAAACGTTTAAGAACCTTTTTAGAAGAATCTGATCGAATTCTACAGCGTTACTAAACATTTAAAATCATACCCAACTTAATATGTGTGCCCCAGTTCTTGTGCTTCCCTTACCGTATACATAACAGGGCATTTATTGGTGAGGATGCACTTTCAACACAATCAAGTTGTGTTGAGGTGAACAATGTCTTGCTCACCATGGCACCAAGAAAGAGTTTCTTTCCAGCAACTCTTACATCTTGTAGTGTTGAGAAACACCCAAGGAACTGTTTTTATAAGTCTATCAAAGAACTTCAAGAGAACCCAAAAAGATTTGTGTTTCTGATTTCTTGTTTTCGAACTTATAAAAAACAGTTTATGTAGATAGTTTTGAGTACTGCGAAGGGAAACTCTTTTGATAAAAAGAGAAGTCCTAGCTTCTTCATAAAAGAAGACAATACTACTATCTTGATAGTAAGTATCAGGAATTGAGCAATGAATCGATTCATGCTTTGAAGTGATATACTTAGATGACTGAGATTTAAACTCCTCTTGTAATTCGTTTAGTTTGTTACAATTAATTGAATTACGCAGAGGAGGATCATTGCTCTCACTGATTAGTAAATCAATGTCGACTTCAACATGAATATTATTCCTCATAACTTGATTTAGCTTATCAAGAGATTCTTGTTCTTTCAGGAGGTATAACTCAACATCAAGAGATAAGCTTTCAAGTTTCTTTTCAAGCCCTGAAAACACTTCAAGGGATTTTAAACCTGGTGGAGGTTTAGATAGAATTTCTTCTACATATTTTATTAAATCAGTCATACAAGAAACTTCTACAATCCCTGGACCGGGTGGTGCATTTATTGAGATAGCACTACTGTCCATATAGTTAGATCGCTACAAACACAGACTTATGAGGTCTTTAATGTGTTTGCCTGCTCTGATACCAATTGAAAATACGTGGGTCTAACAACCACACCCAACAATTCATTTGGCAATCTGAGAGGACTTACTCCAATACACTTTCTAGAGAATCAACTAGACAGTCAGACTTAATCTAGATTAAAGTATATCAAAGAGTTTAATATCTCTAACTCTTAATTCAATCCGCAATCAGGCAAATAGAAATCATGAGCCCGATTGAATATAAGAGGAGTTACTTGAACGGTACCAAAGACTAATGTTCAAGTGTCAATCAATGTAAATCAACAACCAAAGGTTGGATATTCTAATTGATTGATCTTAACGCACAACATGTGATATTTTAATTATATAACAAAATATAATGCGGAAAAGAAATAACACAGACACCAGAATTTTGTTAACGAGGAAACCGCAAATGCAAAAAAAACCCAGGACCTAGTCCAGATTGAATACCAGACTGTATTAAGCCTCTACAGACACTATCCTACTACCAATTAACTTCGGACTGGAATGTAGTTGAACCCTAATCAATTCCACACTGATTCAAGATACAGTTGCGCTCCTTACGTCTCTGATCCCAGCAGGATACTATGCATTTGATTCCCTTAGATGATCTCACCCACAACTAAGAGTTACTACGACCCAAAGTCGAAGACTTGATAGACAAATCTGTCTCACACATAAAAGTCTATAGGATTGAATAAATCTGTCTCCCACAGAAATACCCAAGAGTTTTTGTTCCGTCTTTTGATATATCAAGGTGAACAAGAACCAATTGATAAACCGGACTTATATTCCGGAAGAACAGCCTAGTATTATCAATCACCTCACAATAAACTTAATCGACTAGCGAAACAAGTTATTGTGGAATCACAAACGATGAGATGAAGTTTGTTTGTGATTACTTTTCTATATTGCCTATTGGAGATATACAATCTCGAGCCAGTTATTTCAATTGCACTTAACATGATAGAAACAGCGAGATCAGATCACGCAACTACAAAGATAATAGTTGGGTCTGGCTTCACAATCCCAATGAAGTCTTCAAGTCGCTAACCTAAGGTTAAAGGAGAATCGACTCTAGTTATGCAACTAGTAACACACAGGAGGTGTGGGGATTAGGTTTCCCAGTTGCTAGAGTTATCCTTTATATAGTTTTCAAATCAGGGTTTGCAATCCAAGTTACCTTGGTAACAAAGCATTTAATATTCACCGTTAGATGAAAATCCTGATTCAACCAAGCTAATATCTTTCAACCGTTAGATCGAACTTAGCTTGTTACACAAAAGAAATGTACCCTCATTTAGGTTTATGTAGCCGTACCTAAACGTGTACACCAGGTTGGTTCACAAATAGTTAACCGAGGTTATCCATATGATTACTCTCATATCAATCTTATTCATCTTAACCAAAACTAGTTCAAATGACTCAAATGAAACTAGTTAAGAGTTGTTCAATTGTTTAGAAAACACAATTGAAATCAAATCAGTTTGATTCACTTGAATCAATCATGAACATTATAGCCACGGTTTGCAAAGATTGCATTCCTTATGATTTAAATGTTTAAGTTCATAGACTTGACCGATTTGACAAAGTAATCAGCTTAAGTATGTGAACGGGTATGCGTACTTAAGCAACCGGTTTTTTTAGTTTGTAAAGTTTCCATACTCAGTAGAAATTTTCGGTTCAAAAACTTCCGCCAGTATAAGGTGACTAGTTAAGAGTTTTTCCAAAACCAAACTCAGCAGAAATTCTCGGTTTGAGAACTTCCGCAAGTATGCGTACTTGTACGCATACTTAACCTGTCTCTTTAACTAATTCCGTATACACACATATGCATACTCTTGGCTTCCGGTTTATGGACTTATACACTAATGTGCGAACACACTATATATGCTTATATCCAAAGATGGTTACAACATCAACTCTTTATTTCAATCATTGAAATATTCTTCTATAATGTCAATAGCCGTTTTCACACACTATTAACATCAAAGCAATTTTCAAGATATTGAAATAATCTTATTGAAACCTTCCAAGTCTTACACCAAATGATTGTATCGCACAAACCATGTAAGATGTTACTCGGTAATTTTCTCATGATATAATATGAACTTGGTCGAAGCGAAAGCTTACCAACACATATTTCGAGAAATATGTAAGTGAGATATACTCAGCTCGAAATCTCAAATGTGTATAAAGAAAAATATATCGTGACACGACTTATGTCTCAATATAGGATATAGTAGAATAGACTTTCCAAGTGATAGATAAGTTCAAGTCTCCACATACCTTTTGTCGAAGAAGTTCCACAAGCTCCCCTTAGTAGTTCTTCGTCTTCAAGAGATGAACGTCGAGAGATTTAAGCTCAACTACACTATCTATGTCCTAGTCCGAGACATCTACAAATAGGATGATCACTAACATTGACAAACATGCTTGAGATAGCAACGCATGCGAGTTTGACCGATAAATGCTCTAACAAGGTGCAACCGATCACAAAAGGGGAATCGATCCCTGTAAGAGGTGCAACACGTTTTTAGTAGATGGGGGAACCGATCCTATGAACATGTGCAACAAGTTTTTAGTGAAAGGGGAACCGATCCTATGGACATGTGCAACAAATACAAGTAGTTACCATAAGTATGTGGGGAACCGATCCTAGTACCTAGTCAACCGAATTTTTGGAAAGCTAGTGTGACTATGCACAGTACTCACATGGAGGTAGAACAGAAACTTGTTTTGGTAGAACCGTGAAACCCATGATTTGTGATTGAGTGTTCTTAATCAATCACATAGTTCTTAAAAGTCAGATGAACCAATTCTAAACTCGTTTGGAAGTGTAGCAAATCGGTTTCAATATTGTAAATATGAAAGAGGACTTACAAAGTAAAGATGTTGACATACTTTGAACATGTGCAGTAACGCTTATATTTTATTGTTCAAAGATATTCCTTAATAGCTAAAGGAAAATCTCGGATCGAAAAATAAGTTGAGAATCTTTTAATTAAGGTTTTTAATTTTATTTTTGGAAAATGAAAATTGGTAATGTGCATTTACTAATTGGAGATTTTCTAAGAGATTTTCGGTCAATGTTTGGACAAAGCATTTCCAGGAATTATGGAAATCGAATTTGGAATATATTGCATATCTTGAGAATATTTTTGGTTTTGGAAATTCCTTGGTGTCCGAACTTCCTTGGTCTATAAATACCAAAGTTTGTATTTCTAGCAAACTAATCCTCAGAGCCAGCAAAACTACCTAGTTGTGTTGTTACTGGTGGAGTGATAGGTGTAGAATACACCTAATTTACTATCTAGTAGTTTATGCTTTCTTTGCTATTTTTCTTGTAAATTATGTATTTTACGCTTGTTTTGAGTTTTATAGCTACTATGGAGTCGCACGGAGAAAAGGAAGAAGAAATCACTCAATTTGAGCAAAAAAGGGCAATTTTGTCATTTTCAGGGTAAACACTATCTGGAGTCCAACCAAGGTTAAGGGGCTACTACTGGAATTACTAAAGGCGGACAACTACTTGCTCAGGGCCACTACCAGCTGGGGCTGGTATAGCAATGGGTGTAAATAGCCCATTCCAAGGTTAAAGACCTAAACTAGGTCGAACTGAAGAAGAGTCTTAATCTCTTTCTTTCTTCTTCATATGAGGCTGTTGATCCACAGAGAAGAAAGGCACTGGTTCAAGGGTTTGAGCTGAAATTGGAGGTTGATTGCATAATGGGTTTTTTGATAGGTTGTTAATGCTGCTGTAGAGGAAGAATTAGGGTTCGATTCGAGTCTAAAGATATGAAGCTGCTGATTAGAAATGGATCTTTGATGAACCCAATTCCTGTAGCTGTGATGAAGGAATTGAAGAAGATACAGATGGTGTTGGCAGCTGTAAGAGAGTAATGGGTGTGAATCGGTGATGGGATTTGCTGGAATCGATGGATTCAAGAGCTGTAAAATGAAGATTTAAGAGATTAGGTCTGCTGTTACAGGGTTTTGAGCAGAATTTGAAAAGGAGAATTCTGTTGAATCGAAGATGGTGGAGTTGCAGAAGGTTAGAGAAAAGGGTTTTTAGTGGTCGTCGCTGTTTGAAATAAAGAAGGGTTTCAGTAATTAATCGATGAGATGCAGAGACGAGAAGAAATTAAGATAATGGGTCTGTGGTTGAATCAAGAGAAGAAATTGGCTGTTTCCATTGATGGTGTTGATGAAGCTCGGTGAGAGGAGCAGCTGTTGTTGAATTAGATGGATTCGAAGATTTCAGGGATAGTTCTGTGGATCGATGAATGAATCAAAGAGATGGCGAAATTGAATTAAAAGGTTTTTCGGTTTAACAGATGATGGTGTTTGAGAACTGTGTTGTAGAGATGCCATTTGTTGAGAGAACCGAGTTCTACGTGTTACCATTGAAGATGCAGATTGAGAAATTGGTGGTGATTTTGGCATTAAGATAATGGGTCTGGTAGCTGTTGTTGATTTCCTGTCACTGTTGGTGGTTCTGTGAGATGTTGAAGATAATATCAAGCTCAGATGGGTTTTGAAGATTGTGGATGTGGCTGTCAAATTATAGGAACTACAATGGAGCTGAGCCTTTGTTGATGCAAGAAGAGAAGGAGGTGTTTGTTGCTGTTACAAAGCAATTGTGCAAGAATGAAGCTGTTGATTGCACTTAGATGTATGTGTAGGTTCTTAGCAGGGAAGACTGAAGAAAATTGAGGCATGAATTCGGCCGGGAAAGCCCTGAAATAAACAGAACTCGGCCGGTTTTCTACACCAGCGAGTCAACTCGGCGATGACCGATTCAGACGAGTCAGAGCGACTCAACTCACCCCGAAGAAGACCGGGGCAGTGAGTCGAAGGTCGACTCGGTAGCTAAGTCCCTCTTCTTACTTGACCCAGTTGACTAACTAAGACCGTTAGTTTGACCTAAGTAACGGAATCTTGGAATGAGAATATTCCGTCGACGGACATAATTCTCAAAGTGGCCGGCGGTGGCGTTTTCCACGGATTAGGCCATAATACCGCTTTTTCCGGCGAGCCAAAAATTCAGAATTTTCTATGGATTTCTCTCATGGGTGTGAAGACTTGGACTAGGAATTGGATGGAGAATTGGGCTCAAATTTGGAAAGAGAAGATGGAAGAAGAGAAAGGCTTGAATTTGGAAATTGAATTGCTAAAGGAAAAGGATTCTATTCCTTAGAAGATTTGGAGAATATTGAAGCCTATAAATAGAGAAGTTTTCTACATCTTTTACACACCTCTCTACACACAAAACACTTTTCTTTTCTTATTCTTTGTGTGAACTTTTTAGCATGAGTAGCTAATTTTCTTATTGATTGAGGATGAATTCCTAGTTCTTAATATATGTTTTGAGTTTTGTTTCAATTCTATCTTGAGTTTTTCACATGATTATCGTTTGTTTTTACTAATAGGAATGATCTTAAAGACATTCATGATTGATTGATAGATTGTTTAGGTGGCCAACTAAATTGATTTGTTAATTTGATCTAAAGCTAGTGAAAGTTAGGAGATAAGTAATCGTTTCTTGACTCTTTACATAAGTAGCAAACACG
The DNA here is from genome assembly GCA_023531295.1 of Papaver armeniacum. Classification (NCBI taxonomy): domain Eukaryota; kingdom Viridiplantae; phylum Streptophyta; class Magnoliopsida; order Ranunculales; family Papaveraceae; genus Papaver; species Papaver armeniacum. The sequence goes on from JAJJWW010011821.1 coordinate 1,415,613, forward strand.
AGACCTTGCGGAGGGATTCCGTGGAGCAATTGTGTGTAGAAACAACGCTAGAAAGTGAACCAAGCGAACCGAGTTTAACTACTAGTACTAAACCTAAATTCATAGATCTTAATGCATTCGGGGAATTACATCTTGTAAGCGAACCTCAAGGTGGTTCTTTTGAATAGAATCTGATAACTAAGCGGACCTGTTACTCAGTGAAATAAGGGATTTTGGGGCTAGCTAAGCGGACCTGCTATCCTATGGTTGGTGATAATCTGTGACTAATAACAAGTAGAAAAGAACATAACTTGATTCATTGTTTCGTAACGAAGAAGGATTCCTTGGTCTTGTCTCTCTTATTGCTTTCAACTTTCGATTTTAATTGCTTTGTTTATTTTCTTTTGCTTTTTACACCCCCTTTTGTGACAATTTTTACAACTAGAATCTCTTGCTCCTCGTGGGAACGAACTTGACTTCCATTATATTATTTTTAATTGAGTGGAAATATTGATTAATTTGATTGCACCTACGACACGCATCAAATTTTGGCGCCGCTGCCGGGGAGCAACGGATGATTTTAGTTGTTTTTATTTTTCTTTTTGATTTATTCTTGCTTTGTTAGATTCTATACCGTATCTAACTTAAGTTTTTGAATCTTATTTCAGGTATCGGTTTTCCATGTATGGTGGACAAGAGCAAGCATATTACAACAATCAATACGGTTTTCAACCTCAACATTATGGCAACTTCCAACCATCCTTAGGATACAATCAAAACCAATCTTTTGGCTATGATCAAATTCCTACAGAACCTTATGGATATTCTCATACATATCAACAACCTTATGACGGATATGTAAGTGGACAATCACAAGGATGGGAGGATAGTTTTGTTTATGATCGAAATTCTCTAGTTTTGCGAGATAAGATGTCTCGCCATGATTGGGTATCTTCAACAAAAGTTGCAAGAATCACATCGAGAAATTCAAAGGAATTCGGAGAAATTATACGAACAAATTACTCAACCTTTGGAGACTTTTGAAGACGCTAGTGTAGCTTACTCGAGCCTTGATCTTAATAATGATCAATCACCTATTCAAAAGGAAGAGCTTGAGGAAGATGCATTTATTGCTTGGAAAAAAATTTCTTAGGGAAAGATATGAGTCCGCGGAAGTGTATGAACGTTGCAACAATGAGGAAGTTATTCCAACTCCGGATCATAATAAAGATCCTTCACCTATTCAAAAGGAGGAGTTTGGATATCACTTGCCTATTGTTGTAAACGAAGTAACACCCTCACAAGAAGATCTTACAATCTATACCGACGAGAATCATTTTAGTGAATGGCCCGATTCCGATGATGAGAATGTTGAAGAGATGATACTAGAGGATGAAACCAAATTGATTTATTTTGTGGAAGACCCAATTGAACTTCCCAATGATTTTAATGATACCGAAACTTTGGTTAAGGTAGAAAACGACGAAGAATGGTTGCAAGGTTTAATAGAGGACCACGATATACAAGAGGTAAGTAATTCACTTGAATTTTTTAAGGATGAAGAGGATTCTATAATACAAGAAATTGTGCAAGGTTTGTCTAATCCTTTGCATATTGATTCTTCTCCTTTACCTCTTATTGGTTTGAATGTATGTGCTTCGAAAGTATTTTTGGATGATTTTGTTTCTAGATATCCACCATTGGAAACACTTGATGCTAACACCATGCAGGTTTGCCAAAAGGAATACATGGAAGTTCCAAAATTCTATGTTCTTTATACACTTCCGAGTGTGGAAAAGAATAAGTGTGGGGGAAATTTCTATCGGGCGATAACATCATTATTATTTTCTTGTGCTAACATTTGTATGGAGTTATTGTTTGCAAAACAGGTATTATGGGTGGATCCTCAAATTTTCAGATTGTTAGTATATGGGGAATGAATCTTGCAAGAGCTAAGTCGGGCCGTCGACTTTAAAACAAGCGCTTAATGGGAGGCAACCCATAGGTTTTGTATTTCTTATCTTTTTATTTTTGTTATTTGTTTTTCTTGTTCCTTATCATGTTAAAATTTCCCACCTTGACTTTACTAGGAAGATTCAATTACATTGAGGACAATGTAAGGTTTAAGTGTGGGGGAGTGGTTAAGCATGTATTTTAAAAAAAAAAAAAAAATTACAAAAAAATTAAAAAATTATAAATAAAAAAAAAAAAAAGTTTTACTTAAAAAACTCCAACTTTTAAAGATTTTAGAGTCACTAGCATACTTCTAGGTATGTTTACATAGAGATTTTGACCGACATAATTGAACTTGGAAATGTTAGAGAATTACATTCGGATTTCTTGTATGTTAGAGTGTTAAATAATGGATTTAATCATGCCGGTGATGCGAATTTGGTGCAGGGAGAAGTGCATTATTAGAGTTGTTGATCAATCATTAGTGGAGACTACCCGTATTCATATCATGTGAGGCACCGACCAGAAATTTTTCCATCTACTAAAGAGCTTTCTTTTGAGTGTGTGTCACCGTACATTAATTCCGGGTAGAATGGTGAGCTACCCAACCTCCCACCAATAGAAGTAATACTCTTTGATCTCTTGAGTGCTAATTTTGTCAATCATGAGGGTGACGTCTATAGATGAAAGCCTCCTTCTTGTAGTTCGATTTGCAGTTAGCACCATTCTCTCTCGCAACAACAACGGGTCCATAGAAACACCATCATCATCAACAAGGAGCGACATCAAAATCTACAAGGAAAGTTGGAAAAGTTCAAGGTTTACAAGCAACGGAACGAGAAAAAAGAGCAAATTTCATATTAAAGTAAAGCAACATACAAATGAGCGGATTTTACATATTTGTTGAGGACTTACAATATAATGAGGTAATTTTATATCTAAGTATAAAGACTTATTCATAAGAGCGAAGAAAATCAAAAGGTGAGAATTGTTGAAGTTTATGATTTTGAGGCAATACAAGTTGTGAAGAATCAAGCGGTAAAATACTTCTCCCACGGCCATGGTTGTATTTAATTTCTTTTGTTTAAAAAAAAAAAAAAAAAAAAAAAAAAAACAAGAGAAATATTTGTTTTGTTAATAAGCCGTGGGAAAGGAAAATTTATAAGGAAGTTTCAAGCGACAAGGATTTTAAGGTAAAAAGAGTTACAAATTGTTAAGGATTTATGAAATTCAAGAGTTTATCATCAAAAGTTGAAACCGAAGACGAAGACCAAGAAGATAAAGACAAGGAGCGGAAGACGTTTCTATTGGATGCCGTGAGAGTGGTGTTATCATAATTGGCGATCGGATGTGAAGGTGAGTAAGTAATCTCATCCTCGATAATAATGGTTGATTTCCTTTCGTAGAGATCGTTAGAAAAATGGTTTTTCAAAATATTAAAAGATGTGGGTTTTTAAAATATCTCGGAAGTTGTCCTTCCCACCATTCAACGTGTCGCAGGAATTTTCTCTTCATTCCTACCTGCACACATGTGAGAACCATAAAAAAGCCGTCTTTTTGAGTGCAATTATCATAAAATCCTTTTTGGTGAGGCAGAAGTCGAGGCGAAATGCTTATTGATCGTTTCTCAAACACGTGTTCTCTCATTATGGTGTGGATATTTCTCACTCAACAATTAAGAATGAGAATATGTTCTTTAGTATTTTTAACTTCTTATTACTAGAATGCAGAAACTCTATGTCCTCATAACTCTTTGGATGCTTGTGACGCTGGAACGCTTTGAAGTTGTGAGTTTTTAGTTTGATTTGCTCGAGGACTAGCAAAGTCTAAGTGTGGGGGAATTTGATAGGTGTAGAATACACCTAATTTACTATCTAGTAGTTTATGCTTTCTTTGCTATTTTTGTTGTAAATTATGTATTTTACGCTTGTTTTGAGTTTTATAGCTACTATGGAGTCGCACGGAGAAAAGGAAGAAGAAATCACTCAATTTGAGCAAAAAGGGCAATTTTGTCATTTCCAGGGTAAACACTATCTGGAGTCCAACCAAGGTTAAGGGGCTACTACTGGAATTACTAAAGGCGGACAACTACTTGCTCAGGGCCACTACCAGCTGGGGCTGGTATAGCAATGGGTGTAAATAGCCCATTCCAAGGTTAAAGACCTAAACTAGGTCGAACTGAAGAAGAGTCTTAATCTCTTTCTTTCTTCTTCATATGAGGTGTCGATCCACGAGAGAAGAAAGGCTTTGGTTCAAGGGTTTGAGCTGAAATTGGAGGTTGATTGCATAATGGGTTTTTTGATAGGTTGTTAATCTTGTAGAGGAAGAATTAGGGTTCGATTCGAGTCTAAAGATATGAAGCTGCTGATTAGAAATGGATCTTTGATGAACCCAATTCCTGTAGCTGTGATGAAGGAATTGAAGAAGATACAGATGGTGTTGGCAGCTGTAAGAGAGTAATGGGTGTGAATCGGTGATGGGATTTGCTGGAATCGATGGATTCAAGAGCTGTAAAATGAAGATTTAAGAGATTAGGTCTCTTTATTTGTGAGGTTTTGAGCAAGAATTTGAAAAGGAGAATTCGTTGAATCGAAGATGGTGGAGTTGCGAAGGTTAGAGAAAAGGGTTTGTAGTGGTCAGTCATTGTTTGAAATAAAGAAGGGTTTGATGAATTAATCGATGAGATGCGAGAGACGAGAAGAAATTAAGATAATGGGTCCGTGGTTGAATCAAGAGAAGAAATTGGCTGTTGCCATTGATGGTGTTGATGAAGCTTCGGTGAGAGGAGCAATTTGTTGTTGAATTAGATGGATTCGAAGATTTAGGGGATAGTTTACGTGGATCGATGAATGAATCAAAGAGATGGTAGAAATTGAATTAAAAGGTTTTTCCGGTTTAACAGATGATGGTGTTTGAGAACTGCCGTTGTAGAGATGCCTTTGTTGAGAGAACCGAGTTCTATGTGTTACCATTGAAGATGCAGATTGAGAAATTGGTGGTGATTTTGGCATTAAGATAATGGGTCTGGTAGCTGTTGTTGATTTCCTGTCACTGTTGGTGGTTCTTTGAGATGTTGAAGATAATGTCAAGCTCAGATGGGTTTTGAAGATTGTGGATGTGGCTGTCAAATTATAGGAACTGCAATGGAGCTGATCCTTTGTTGATGCAAGAAGAGAAGGAGGTGTTTGTTGCTGTTACAAAGCAATTGTGCAAGAATGAAGCTGTTGATTGCACTTAGATGTATGTGTAGGTTCTTAGCAGGGGAAGACTGAAGAAAATTGAGGCCTGAATTCGGCCGGGAAAGCCCTGAAATAAACGAGAACTCGACCGGTTTTCTACACCGCCGAGTCAACTCGGCGATGACCGATCCAGACGAGTCAGAGCGACTCAACTCACCCCAGGAAGACCAGCATACAGTGAGTCGGAAAGTCGACTCGGTAGCTAACTCCCTCTTCTTACTTGACCCGAGTTGACTAACTAAGACCGTTAGTTTGACCTAACCGTAACGGAATCTTGGACGAATATTCCGTCGACGGACATAATTCTCGGGTGGCCGCGGTGACGTTTTTCCCACGGATTAAGGCCATAATACCGCTTTTCCATGAGCCAAAAATTCCAGAATTTTCTATGGATTTCTCTCATGGGTGTGAAGACTTGGACTAGGAATTGGATGGAGAATTGGGCTCAAATTTGGAAAGAGAAGATGGAAGAAGAGAAAGGCTTGAATTTGGAAATTGAATTGCTAAAGGAAAAGGATTTTATTCCTTGGAAGATTTGGAGAATATTGAAGCCTATAAATAGAGAAGTTTTCTACATCTTTTACACACCTCTCTACACACACAACACTTTTCTTTTCTTATTCTTTGTGTGAACTTTTTAGCATGAGTAGCTAATTTTCTTATTGATTGAGGATGAATTCCTAGTTCTTAATATATGTTTTGAGTTTTGTTTCAATTCTATCTTGAGTTTTTCACATGATTATCGTTTGTTTTTACTAATAGGAATGATCTTAAAGACATTCATGATTGATTGATAGATTGTTTAGGTGGCCAACTAAATTGATTTGTTAATTTGATCTAAAGCTAGTGAAAGTTAGGAGATAAGTAATCGTTTCTTGACTCTTTACATAAGTAGCAAACACGAGACCTTGCGGAGGGATTCCGTGGAGCAATTGTGTGTAGAAACAACGCTAGAAAGTGAACCAAGCGAACCGAGTTTAACTACTAGTACTAAACCTAAATTCATAGATCTTAATGCATTCGAGGAATTACATCTTGTAAGCGAACCTCAAGGTGGTTCTTTTGAATAGAATCTGATAACTAAGCGGACCTGTTACTCAGTGAAATAAGGGATTTTGGGGCTAGCTAAGCGGACCTGCTATCCAACGGTTGGTGATAATCTGTGACTAATAACAAGTAGAAAAGAACATAACTTGATTCATTGTTTCGTAACGAAGAAGGATTCCTTGGTCTTGTCTCTCTTATTTCTTTCAACTTTCGATTTTAATTGCTTTGTTTATTTTCTTTTGCTTTTTACACCCCCCTTTTTGTGACAATTTTTACAACTAGAATCTCTTGCTCCTCGTGGGAACGAACTTGACTTCCATTATATTATTTTTAATTGAGTGGAAATATTGATTAATTTGATTGCACCTACGACACGCATCATGGAGCCGCCTATTCGGAGAGGAAAGTAACCTAATTAGGCGAAATCTCTTATGGCCGATCAGTTCAAAGACTTCTTTGGGATTGAGAAGCTCTATTAGTACCGCTGGTGGGAAACTAGATAATTGCGGTTTATTATTAGATTTCGATTGATTTGATTGACTAACGGTTGTTGAACTTTGATTTCACCTAGTTTGTTTATGCTTGAGAATCTTCTCTTCTGGTATAAGATTCACTCAAACTAGATCGAAGTTTCGACGGGGATCTTTAGTTTGTTTGTAGATCTAAAGACGTCTTGTGATAATCCATTGTTAACAGACTCCGTTTTGCGCGTGATTGATCACAAGAGATTCAAGTTGATTGTGTGCAGGTGTTTATTGAAGATCTAAGAAGACTTTGAAGATTTCGATTTGGGTTCATAATCTTTGGTGTGCATAATACTTGTTTCGGTTAAAGAGGATCCAACTATAATATGTTTATCCTTGTGGTAGATTGGATTGATTAGTTGAGTAGATCAGCATCAATACAATTCTTTGTGATTCAAAGTATTGATTGCAAAATCTAGACGATTACTTCAGTAATTGTTAGTAGATAGATCTAAGGACCTGACAAAGGAGTTTATTGAGATAAACGGAAGAGCCTTTTGTCGAACTCACATCACTTGGTTGAAAAGAGTTGATACCAAACAGATTTGTTGTTCCTTTACTATTTGGAATACAAACCAAAGGAATTGTTCTAAGTACGTGACTTATTGCAAGTTGGAGGCGTGGGAATACAGACGGAACTAGGTGAACTATAGGTTTAGTTGCTTGGTCTCAACTATACGAAGTTGGTTTGATTTTGTATAGCGGCATAATCCTGAGAGTATTCAATTCTGGACAAGGTCCCGGGGTTTTTCTGCATTTGCGGTTTCCTCGTTAACAAAATATTGTTGTGTCTTTTACTATTTTATTTCCGCAATTATAATTAGAAGTAAAATACACAAACGTTAATTCCAATTTACTTGATAGTAATCCTATTGTGTTTGGTTAAGTCTGAACCTCTTATCAAGTAAACATACTTCGTTGTTGTATTGTCTCGATCTCGTATCCATAGACGATCACACGAAGTGTGAACCGATTAGTTGTATTGTCTCGACTCAGTCCATAGACAATCACTTTCGGAGAAAGGACTTATAGGTGGAAAAGTTTTAGATTAAGGTATACTCCCTCCGTCCCTAATTAGATGAGCTACTTGTAGTTTGCACAAATTTTAAGGCAAGGAGGAAAGTGGAGTATATTTAAGTATTTTTTACAATTATACCCTTATGGGTAATAATTAGTAAAATTTAGAAACGATTTATCTCTTAAACTATACCACGGTTTTTTATAAACTTTATACCGTTAAAAAGCATTTTAAAACACCTACGCAACGAATATAAACATGACTATCAAATTATACATATTTCTTATAGAAAAAATAATCAATTAAAAGGGTAGTTTTAGAAATATCCCCTTGGTTAGTGAAATAGCTCATCTATTTGTGGACAAAACTATAAACCAAATAGCTCATCTAATTAGGGACGGAGGGAGTATTTGGGTACCCTCGTCTTTTAAAAAACTCTCAGGACTGGGACACGGACAATGTGGTGTCACGGGTATGCTACCTTGACCGACCTAGGCCGGCCCTAAGGCTTGCAATGATCCGGTCCCACACATCTTTATAATTTTGACCTAATTTGCTATCAATTGCTCATATTGGGTCAAAACTCTCTCAACCGACTTGGGACTCGCCCAATCGACCGACAGCTGGTCCCACAACCACCAAGGGCCGGTCCCATGACCCCTTGGTCGGTCCCTCATCTCTTCATAGCCAGGTTTTACTACCTAACGCTCACACGATCACTATTTTAATAAATGATTAAACCAGCGTTTGATCGTTCTTTCACCAACTGGTCAACAAAGGACTTTGGTGCATGCTCACTCGAGCACTCAGGCGCTACATGGTTGACTATCATCCCATGTAGCTGGTAACTCCTTCACTCAGTGACCTATTTTCAATAAATCATCAATTGATCAACAATTGATCAAAATTAGGGTTTCGAACAAATGCTCTGTGAATCATATTTCTGAGCGAGTTCAAACACTAATAATTTTATGATTGATCCAGCAATCAACATCTGGGTTAAAAATATAATATTCGGTCAGGCTACCAATATTTTAATTAATATTTTATTTGGTCACGTTACCAATAATTCATCAAATGAGCAATACTTGCTCAGTTGATCGAATATTGATCCAACTATCAATATTCAGTAATTTATCGAATGATCAATACTTGCTCAGTTGCTCGAATATTGATCCAACTATCAATATTCAGTAATTTATTGAATGAGCATTACTTGCTCAAATGCTCGAATATTGATCCAACTATCAATATTCAGTAATTTACTGATGCTCGAACATTGATTCAACTATAAATATTCAACGATCCATCGGACAATATTTACTCAGACGAGCAATATCAACATCATTAATTCATGAATCCTAGAGCATTCAGCAATCATGCTCGACTGAACAATACTCAAGCCCATCGTCTAATTAAGTCAACGACTGACTAATCAAATACACGTCTATTTCGCAGACTCCACGTTCGTGAGACATCAATCACGTCACATGGGGGATATTAATTAGTGTTTTGGTCTAGCGGCCTACAACACGTGTGTTCATGCACGATGAGAAATGTGGGTAAGTCGTGCAAGCAGTTGAGGGAGTTAGCAAAGTAGTGGGTGGACAATAAACCAAGTCTCCGCACGACCTGGAACTGGTTAACACATGATTTCCCACTTTCCCACTCTTTCACTCGAGCAACCGTCACACTTACTGGAGATCAATGTGTCTACTATTCTGGCAATATAAATAAGTATCTGAATCCACGATTGGAGGACAAATAATTTTTCGAGCAATCACTCTCAAGAAATCCATCAATCGACCAGAACTTATTCGAACTCAACAGTTCACAAAAAACTTGCAAAAACCTTAAAGACATTCACAATCCTTGATCATCATTGATCTCACATACTTCTCAGCTTCCCTCCTACAGATCAACCCTCTTCCCTCTTTGTGACCGAATTGACTCTGGAACGACCATTGTCTTGGTTTAAGCCGGAGTCATACAGATTGATCTCTCGAACTCAAAGCACTTGAGGTTAGGCAATTCGCTCGGTTGAGGAGCCTCTGTCACACGGTCGTCTCTCCATTCTTACCATGTTATGATGAGAAAGTGCTGACAATTGAATTGACAGGCTTAGGAAAAGAAGGAAACATTATTTGCACGCTACGAGAAACAGTAACAACAAGTTAACGAGGTCATCCTCAAAACAATAATTGAATTCCTCAAGCACAAAGCTTTCTGAATAATGATCAAATGAAATCACAATTAGTGATCTGCAATAAGAGTTTTTGTCTTCATTTTTTTACCAGATGTTATAAATTAGAGAAAATAATAAAATAAAATAAATCAATCCTTAGATTATAATGGGGGAGTTCGTATATAGACTACCCTAGCCTACATCCGGAGCTCAACCTCTTCGATTTTAATAAATATATTATAAAATATAACTCAAATACCATTCTTTTTGGCGGGAAATCTTGACGGGAAGTATAAGAGAAACAGTCGAGCAGGATTTACAGCAGTGAATTTGGAAATTTAATTGAATAAGAAATATAATCATAAAAGCTAATTGAATGCTCGGATCTGTCCCAAAAAACAAACTCACTGATTGGTCGATCCTAACTGTCCGCGACCTATTTTTAAAAGTCTGGTTTGTCATATAGACAGACACCAGTTCTTTTTTAAGTGTGTGATCGTGACGGTTCGTGACCCGGTCAAATTTAGTTCCGAAAAAAAACTAGATTGACTCTAGTTCATGGTACATAAGCCGCACAATAGTATAAAACAAGGGTGTTATACACAATATATATATACAAAAAACAAAGTGCACATCATGACGTAGCATACTCTTTTGAACCTCTAGAATTAGATAACACATTGTCTGTATACAAAAAAAGTTTTCCAAGTCAGCAATCATTTATAAATTGATGACTTGTACCCTTAACCTTAAAGAGATTTTTGACATTTACTTCAAGCATAACATATGTTCAACAAAAAGATAATCTAATGGAAGAGAAAAATACCGCAAAGATATTGTACAAAGAGTCCTCAAAACTGCACTAATGAAACCAAATAGTGAACATACTTCAGCACACAAACGTATTGAAAGAATACTACAAATAATAATCTGGGTTTTACAGATAGGAAACTGAATCCGGGTTAGCTTACGAACTACATCTATAATGTAGCACGACAGCCAAATACATAAATCTATTAACTCGAACTGAAAAGTTCTTATGCTTTTAGCTAGGTGATTAAATTAGGCCAATCAGCATTCCAAAAAATATTTCGAATAATTAAAAATTACAGACAAATTGAGGTGGCAGAAGAACTCTTCAACAAATTGTAGTCCCAAAGAACTCACAATTTCCACTTAAATAGTGCAACTTTTCTCGCGCCAAAATTAACTCAATAAGTAAAACATAATATACTAGATTTGTTTGTGCATCGACTATTGTTCTCATACCTTCCGGTGTGCATGATGCGCTTTGTGCATAACTACATGTACGATGTTGGTCTACCGGGGTGCATGCAAGTGATTCCATAATTACATACAAAACTTGCATTAACTGTGGGGTAGTTGATCTAGGATGCTATAATTTATATTGTGTATTGTTCTTAAACTTTTTAGTGTGCAGGATGCTCTTTGCGCATAATTGTATGTACGGTGTTGGCCTAGCGGGGGTGCATGCAAGTGATTCCATGATTACCTACAAAACTTAGGTTAACTATGAGGTAGTTAACTGTGAGGTATAATTGGATTATACGCATAAATGATAGTTGATTAACTTTTTATGTTGGTTTCCGATTAAGGGAATCAAACCCACGTCCTCGTGGCGGAATGCCACACGCTCTACCAACTGATCTAGGACGGCAAATGATGGTATGGGGAGTCGTGTCCTTGTCAAACATAAATGAAAACCCAACAAACAAACAAACAAACAAAATATCTTGTGCACTCCACCATTCTATGAGCTTATTGATTGCATATAACCAAGCCCTCCCCTGTTCCTAGGCTGCATATGGACATGAGAGTTGAGACACTGTCATATTATCGTGAAACGAAAGCAGTACAAATGATTAACATGAAGAGAAACATACAAACATGATAAGAACAACATATATTAACTTTTGGATAAGCAATAGGCAGAAACAAAAACTAGGATATTAGATTACTCAAACTAATTAGATCCTGAATTCCAAAAATTGATGTTTCTCAATCAACTAAAAAAACCTAATTTACGATGATGTTTACCAATGGGAAACTCAAAAATTGGTAATGAGAAGATTCAAAAGTAACAATTTGAGAAAAAAACTTTCACATCTTCTCCGGCAATAAAGAAAATTTGAATCCTAATTAAGGATTTTTCAAGTCATATCTCCAAAACAAAATTTGGGTTTCCATTAAGTTATTTATTTATAATCAAACTGCGAAATAACAAAAACCTATACTAACAAATCAGAAAAGTATAAATGTAATATAGTGTTATTAAAAAATAGTGAAGATCCCTTCACACTTTTATTCTCACACACTCTCACACTTTAGACGCCATTTTTGTGAATAAAAACCATATGGTTTTCGATTTGAAGCTAATATCTTAGGATACGTTCCTCTTACAAAACTTTACGTTCCTACCGTAAATGAGTGCATTCCGAAATACTGAATCTCACAATATATCGGTTTTAATTTCAATAGTTATCCGTTGGTTTTCAATGTTTCATATTCAAAGTTGTGGATGATGATGCGTGTCGTAGGTGCAATCAAATTAATTAATATTTCCACTCAATTAAAAATAATATAATGGAAGTCAAGTTCGTTCCCACGAGGAGCAAGAGATTCTAGTTGTAAAAATTGTCACAAAAGGGGGGTGTAAAAAGCAAAAGAAAATAAACAAAGCAATTAAAAGATAAAGTTGAAAGCAATAAGAGAGACAAGACCAAGGAATCCTTCTTCGTTGAAAAACAATGAATCAAGTTATGTTCTTTTCTACTTGTTATTAGTCACAGATTATCACCAACCGTAGGATAGCAGGTCCGCTTAGCTATCCCCAAAATCCCTTATTTTACTGAGTAACAGGTCCGCTTAGTTATCAGATTCTATTCAAAAGAACCACCTTGAGGTTCGCTTACAAGGTGTAATTCTCCGAATGCATTAAGATCTATGAATTTAGGTTTAGTACTAGTAGTTAAACTCGGTTCGCTTGGTTTACTTTCTAGCGTTGTTTCTACACACAATTGCTCCACGGAATCCCTCCGCAAGGTCTCGTGTTTGCTACTTATGTAAAGAGTCAAGAAACGATTACTTATCTCCTAACTTTCACTAGCTTTAGATCAAATTAACAAATCAATTTAGTTGGCCACCTAAACAATCTATCAATCAATCATGAATGTCTTTAAGATCATTCCTATTAGTAAAAACAAACGATAATCATGTGAAAAACTCAAGATAGAATTGAAACAAAACTCAAAACATATATTAAGAACTAGGAATTCATCCTCAATCAATAATAAAATTAGCTACTCATGCTAAAGAGTTCACACAAAGAATAAGAAAAGAAAAGTGTTGTGTGTGTAAAGAGGTGTGTAAAAGATGTAGAAAACTTCTCTATTTATAGGCTTCAATATTCTCCAAATCTTCCAAGGAATAGAATCCTTTTCCTTTAGCAATTCAATTTCCAATTTCAAGTCTTTCTCTTCTCTTCCATCTTCTCTTTCCAAGTTTGAGCCCAATTCTCCATCCAATTCCTAATCCAAGTTTTCACGCCCATGAGAGAAGTCTGTAGAAAATTCTGGATTTTTTTTGGCTCGCCGGAAAACTAGTATTATGGCCGGAATCCGGCCGGAATAGTCACCGGAAAGTGTCTCAGGTGACCGGCAAAGTCAATCCGGTCAACGGTCGAGTCAACTCGGGTCAGTCACTGAGTCAAACCGGGTCCAGTCAGATGTGAGTCAAATCGGGTCAGATCATGAGTCAGTTCCAATTCGGATTGAGTCGATCTCGACTCGGATCGATTCACTTTGGCCTAAGCCATTTGCATTGGCTAATTCTTGTGATGCACAATCCTTGTGCATCCGGCCATGATGGCCCCGCACAACCACAACTCCCAAAGACACCAATAGTGCATATGTAGCTTAACCGCAACTGCAGGCTCTTGCAAAATCCTTCAATATCGCCTCATACCACCACCATACTATCAACTCAGGCATCCAGTATCTCAAAGACACAAACACAATGCTCAACACTGCAATGGCTAAAGCCATTCATCCATTCCGCATCTCCACTTTCTCAGTAGCTTCTACAACAGCTGCAACTTCAACACTCCACACCGTCCACAAAGAAGATAAGCCAATACCCTGTCCAATTTCATGCAACACTCTGACCAATTCATCAATGCAACACCAGCTCCTTGTACTCGCTCTTTGGATCTTCAATGCCGGTTTCATTCATTTCCATTTCGTACTCGCAAAGACAATCCTCTTCAACTTCATTAAGCTCCAAATACATATAGCTGCATCTCGGCTCATCACCACTAGCCATTGTCGTATTTTATACCTCCAGCCCTAACATACATCTAAGTTCATCCACTCCGCATCTTCTAGTTCCTCACCCAACAACTCGCTCCATCTTGCCATTCGAGTCCATTGCAATCTGTTTCAACCCATTTAAGCAACTAATTGCAAAGAAGACTCAAACCTCCAAAGAAGCTCGCACTCCATCTTGCTAGCTTACCAAGCCACCAGAGCTTGTATTCATCTGATTTCTCACCACTCAACCACCAGTACTTCCCTGAATTGGTCCTCAACCTGAGCCATCTCCTTCCCACCAGCCACAGACTTAAATTCATCCTGTAGCTCCACAATATTGCCACCAGCTTCATTGCCTAGCCATTGCAAACTCAACTTCCACCACCACCTGCAGATTCTGTTCCATTTCATATCAACAGACTACACATCCACCACAACCAATTCTCAGTTGTCACCAGCAGACTCCCAATCAAGCTCAATCTCTACCCAATTTCATATCTGCATTGACCCCACTTCATTTTCCCCATCTGAATCTCATTCTCAGGTTACATCGACACCCTCACTTTCACTGAGTTCTCAATCTCTCGGTTCTTCAATCAACAAACTACTAACAAAGATCGAACCCATCTTTCGGTCTTCTTCATATTTCGATTTGCAGCTCATCTTCGCTCAACCAAGTCAACAGCAGAGACAACCCCAGATCTCGGCTTCGCTAAATCAAGCAAACCCTAAGATTCAGAGGAAAACCCATCTCAAATTTCTTCATTTTATACTCAACAACAAAGATCAACAAACACAATTATATCGATTCACAGCGAGCTTCTCTTCCTCTTTTCGATTCCATACCCCTATCTCTGAGATTCTCGATTCACTTGCAACATCAAACCCTAATTTTTCTCAGTCTGATTTCGATTACTCTTCTTTCTCATTCAGTTCTCGATCTCCTCTTCGATTGGTTCTCTCGATGAACAAGCAGCATCCATGGCTGCTTTTCTCACTTTCAGTGTAGGAATAAATGAAGAAAAATGATTGATAAGAGAAAAAGAAAACCCTTTCTCGATTTTAGGGTTATAAATGGGGCGGGATATTGGTACTCGGGCTGCCCTGATAAGGGGTAACCAAGTTTACAGCCCCCCTTTACCTCTGCTGGTTTGTGTATAGTGCTCCTCCAAAAGACTTGTCCCTTAACATTAACCGGGCTCCAGATAGTGATCGCCCATAAAATGACAATCTTGCCCTTTTCGCTCAAATTGGGTACTTTCTTCTTCTTTTCCTCCGTGTGACTCCAAAGTAGCTACAAAACTCAAAACAAGCGTAAAACTACATAATTTACAAGAAAAATAGCAAAGAAAGCATAAACTACTAGATAGTAAATTAGGTGTATTCTACACCTATCAGATGATGGTGTTATATATCTCGTAATATGCTCATTTTCTATGAGAATGTAAAGAGGCCAAGTTCTTAACTTATATCAAATATCATTAAAAAAAAACCTATACAGTTAGATAGTATTTAGTCCACCACTAAAAGACTTTTTGTTAATGATGTTTTAACAGGAGTTTTAGTTTCAATTGTCATTTCATGCACCGAGAATGTTGACCGTTTGGTGTTTTGATCCCGTGAGGAGTGGCCACACAGGTGAGGATGCATGACAGATTTTACAATATCACGTTTTACTGTTAGCTATTACTTGAAAGAACCTTTTTTTTTTTTTTTTTTTTTGGCTTTAGTAACTAAACCTTCTTTAAGTGCAACTTGGCTTCGTAATTTAATTCCACGTGCAAACAAAGCAGTTTCTTGTGAATACGACGTCGTTGCCCCAACATGAGAAACGACTTGATCTTGACTGCATCAATAAGAGCTTCACGCAACATGTCATTTAGGTGATAATATAGATAACATTCCAACAACACCTTCATACTCCTTCTATAAACTAATTTAACCAGTCCAACAATACCTTTTTACTCGTGTGATAAATATGATGGACATGGATGCTTTTGAGGCTATTGTAGATACCCGAAAATATAAAGTGCGTGAGTAAGGGGAGAAGCAACAAAGTGAAAGGACGTACACCAAGACCCTACACAAACGTGGAGATGTAATGAACATGGGAAGAAGAGGTGATGGGGATGTAGAGACATACTCCAAGACCCTACACCTTAACAAGATGTAAGAACCTACCTTAAGACCCTACATAAACATGAAGATATAATGAATATGGGAAGAAGAGGTGATGGGGATGTAGGGACATACTCCAAGACCCTACACCTTAACAAGATGTAAGAACATACCTTAAGACCCTACATAAACATGAAGGTATAATGAATATGGGAAGAAGAGGTGATGGGGATGTAGGGACATATTCCAAGACCCTACACCTTAACAAGATGTAAGAACATACCTTAAGACCCTACATAAACATGAAGGTATAATGAATATGGGAAGAAGAGGTGATGGGGATGTAGGGACATATTCCATGACCCTACACCTTAACAAGATGTAACAACATACCCCAAGACCCTACATCTTGTGACAAATCGTGGAGATGCAGTGTGCGCGGAAGGAAGAAGGGATGAGAGTGTAGGGACTTGCCCCAAGACCCTACACCTCATGGCAAATCATGGAGACGCAGTGCGCGTGAGAAGAGAAAGTGACGAGAGTGTAGGGACTTACCCCAAGACCCTACATCTTGTGACAAATCGTGGAGATGCAAAGTGCGCGGAAGGAAGAAGTGATGAGAGTGTAGGGACTTGCCCCAAGACTCTACACCTCATGGCAAATCGTGGAGACGCAGCGCGTGAGAAAAGAAAGTGATGAGAGTGTAGGACTTACCCTCAGACCCTACACCTTGTGACAAAACATGAAGATGCAACGAGCATGAGAGGAAGAAGCGATGGGAGCGTAGGGACTTGCCCCAAGACCCTACGACTTGTGGCGAAACATAGAAATGTAATGAAGAAATGATGGGAGTGTAGGGACTTACTCCAAGACCCTACACCTGGTCACAAAGTATGGATAAATATTGGAAGGGAAAAGGGGGGCGCCCACGAGCTGAATAGAAGAGTGCCAATAGTGAGTGGGTCCCAACAGAGGGTAGCCCCATCCAGAGGCAGAGGTGTTCCATAGTGGAAGGGATATCAAGGACACGTGTACGGACTCGGGATGCCAGAGTGAGAAAGAAGTCAAGATGGTGTACGTGTACGGTATCTAGGAACTCAAGGGAAATTTAGGAGGGTTATAAATACCCATCTCTTAAGGAGGAGAGATTAAGCCTTTTCTGTGTAAAAATTAGTATTGTACTACTTGTTGGATCAGAGTTATTCTTTTCCTCTTTGGTGTAATTCAAGGGTTTACCCATTTAATGTATACCATATTTACATTGGCGACTTCTACTGGGCTCTGATCTTAGTAATAGTACACTTCCTATGATGAATACACAACAACCAAACATGACACGACAATCATACATCTGACCGTACAACACTAAAAGACCACTACTTGCATAAACAATGTAGTATGTACCACGACGCAAGGGAGCATGTCATTCTGAGATGTGTTGCGCGGAGACAACCCCTCCCCCATGATGTTCGTGCGTAGACTACACCCTCCCTCCCCTCATGGAAGCATGCTCTACTCACTTCCACGGACGCACGCCTCACTCCTTCCGAGAGACGCATGTCTTACATACCTGGATGCACGCCTTACTCATATTGGGGGACAACCCTCCTTCTCATGATGTTGTACAACACCCTCCCTTCCCTCGTATTTTTGCGCAGAGACAACAACCTCCTTCTCCCACTATCAATACTTTATAAGAAACCCATCTCAGGAACCTTCTTATGAATCAGCTTGTTTAATCTTTAAAACCAAATTCGAATTTCAGAAATCAACCAATCCCACCTTGAAAACTTAAGTCAATGGAAAGCATTTTCTCATTAAAATGTTCAGCTCTCGTGATGAAGAGTTATCAAGTGAATCATCAACAATATCAAGACGAATTGAAAGATGCTCAAGAGTTGTTAGTGGAACAACATTAGTCACACACATGACTGTATTCTCTCCATCAGCAAAAAACTACAAGGATTACTTGAAAGAAGCCCTGGCCCTTTATCAACAACTCTGCTTTTGCTAAGCCAGAGCTTGTTTAATAGTATGTCTCCAAGAGGCGCTGCCCAAGTACATCACCATACACGACCACAATCATCATTGTTTATTATTTCGACCATCCAAAGTTCACACAGCCATCTTCCCTACTCCATTCCACATCCCATAGCAACATCATCTCCACGAGTAACAACGAGAGGTACCAACCCTTGCTGCTAACCGCCACTACTAGCATCATTTTTAGCGAACCAACACCCTATCCCATCTCTGCGCTTCCACCAGCTCAAAACCCATCAACACCACCAGTGCGCCTAGTCCTTATGACACCCCTAACTCGACTTTGAGAAAAGGAAATCAGCACCAACCTGACTTCGCGCGGATCAAGCCGCCTTCTACAAGACGCGTTATCTAAGCGTGACAATGATTATCTCGCAAATAATCATTGATCAAGATCAACTTAAGACTCGGCTCAACTCAATGGTGATGAAGCCGTAGATAGAGGTCTCTCATGAGAATTGAACCATATTGCATCTGCCACTTTCACCACCAGCAACACGTCCATAAGTCACAACGAGAGTAGAATTTTCCACCTCCACAACCAGCGAATTAGAGTCAAGCTATGACCTTAACCTGATGCAGAACCTCCATATGGCATGTCCCATCACCCCTGGTGCCACCCAATGAGAACAGTTCCTTGTACAAATAAGATCTGAGCAAGACATGACCATATGCTATCATGACAGTCTCCATCTTTCCAAGGCAACCCTTCTGCAACAAGAAAGCTATGATTTCAGCAACAACCAACTAACCAAGTATCACCGGCATTTAACACCAGGATCAATTACTAAAATACTAAATGTCGCAAAGATAAGTTCTTACTTCCCTTTGATATTTCATTAAAGATTTACAATGCTATCTTCGATTGTTTTCAATCAAATGACTTAAGCATCTGAACCTAACAAGGACTCTTTTAATATGCATCTTTGACGATTGAAATTTTTTCATAAACTTCAATATAGCTTGCACGGTCATATCCCTACACTTGAACTAGCATCCACGTGTTTTATAATCATGTAAATATAGATATATATTATATCAATTGGCATCGACATGAACCTATAAACACTTTACTTTGCCGAATTTAAATTACTAAAGATGTGTATGATATTTACAAATTAAGCTGATAAATGTGCAGGCGCTGCTGGTTCGCAATAGCAAAAATAAAACATATACCTGCGGGACAAAGTTAAAAGCATTATAGTCACATAAGGCCATGGCATTTGACTGCATATCCCACTACCCCAGCATACACATCCCATTAAGACGGGAGGATATTTAAGCAAACAAAGAAGCGCCATCTAATGGTGAAGATGTCACCGATTGATAATGTTCAAGAGTCGAACACTCAACGAAGAACAAACAGATTAATCACCTTCACTGAGTTACAAAAAGCACCATCACTTGCACCACCAGTTCAGCTCACAACAAGATTGTCACATGTCTACGCAGACATGGAATCAAGATGATGAAGATAAGGTAGTTAAGCACCGCCGCCACTGCCACTTAAAGGATTACTATTTCTAATTCATACGGGAGCAAGTGAAAAGGTTAACAAAAGGTCACCAACCGAATGTAGCTCTACTGGATGCAGCATTGACTATCCAAGAGCCAAGTCTTAAGTCTATGTATCTGACCTCAAAAGGAACCTAGATGTAGTTGTTTTCATGATGGACCTCAAATTCATGATACTGAATGCTCAATGTCAAGACAAGAAAACTAGCAACAATAATCCCCCCTCCGAAGCATGCCAATCCTACTGACTAGCACCGGAGCATGCAAGTTACTCCTCGAATAATTTTGGGTTGATACCTACAGCGTTATTTTCAAAAAAGAGTCATGGAAGTTGACAAAGAAGACTACTACCCAGCGCTTCTCCATCCAAATCTTGGTGGATGTATCACCTTCAAGACCACGTAGCACCGCCAGGTTCGAAAGAACTACTTGTTTATCACCTCCATCCAAATCTTGTACTAACAACTGCTGCTTCAGAATCAGGAAAATCAAAAGGAGTAATGGTTGCCGCTTTAAAACAAGAAAAGGCAAAAGTAATAACAGTTGCTCCTTCAGAACAAATTTTCTGAAACAAACGCAATAAGAATGCACCAAGACTCGGTGTGGCTTGCTTTAAAACAAAGGAAAGCGAAAGCGATGAAAACACACCAAGACTCGGTGTGGCTTGCTTTAAAACAAAGGAAAGCGAAAGCGATGTAAATACACCAAGACTAAGTGTATCGTGCTTTAAAATAAAGGAAAGCGAAAGCGATGTAAATACACCAAGACTAGGTGTAGCTTGCTTTAAAACCAAACAAAAGAAAGCAAAAGCGATGAAACGACACCAAGACCGGGTGTTGGTTTCTTTAGAACAAATATAAGAGAAAACAACGAAAACACACCAAGATCGTGTGTTGCTTTCTTTAGAATGAAAGAAAAGCGAAAGTGATAAGAAACCACCGAGACTAAGTGTCACATGAATTCAAACAATGAAAAATTGAAAGCAATGAGAATACATGCATCAAGACTAGGTGTTCCTTTCCTTAGAACGAAAGAACGTAATAAGAATACACTCGAACATATTAATAAAAAAAAAAGGGGCGGGGGATGGAGAACCTAAGTTTTCTCAAACATAGACCCCAACATGAGTGAACACCCCAAGCTTGGTGGAGTGACCATACATTCAAAGTAAAAGATCTCCGAAATTCATGCATGTCCATGACAAGGATGACGCATCATAACGAAACTTCAAAAAAAAAAAAAAAAAAAGAGAAGGACAAACACCTTCTTATATGTACATAATAAAGTGAAAGAAATGAAACCACACCACGACCCGGTGTTGTTTAAATTCGGAACGAAAGAGAGCATAAGGGATGAGAACAGACCGTCATTAGGCGTTACATGCCTTAGAGAGAAAAAAATGAGAATACACCAAGAGAGGTGTTGCTTGCTCTAGAAAGAAAGTAAAAGAAATTAAGTAGTAGAAACACCTCAAAACGAGAGGAGCTTAAGACATATACTCCAATATGAGTAAACACACCGACAAAGAATTTGAAATAATAAATCATGCTTCAAAAGAGCAAAAATTTCAAAGAAAAAAAGTGAGAAACTAGAAATGGAATAAATCAATGCACAAGAGCAGGGCACTCTAAAGTTTGAAGTCCATGACAAGGACAATAGCAATAATAGCATCGTAATAGTGATATACCGAAAGAGAAAGACTTTGAGCATATGAACATAACATACCTCTAACAAACGAGGTCGCAGAACACATGCACATCAATTCTCATGACCAATAAGAGTGGGGGTCATAGGCACATGACGATAATATCTCATACGATACCATAACGCGGCTCCTAACACCCTAAGAACCCACAACACCTTGCAATTAAGGGGCTCTTAGATGAGCAGAAACTTAAACAGATATTCTTACATATGCAGAGGCTCCTTGACGAGCAGACCACTAAACAAAACCTTGCCTAATAAGAAGGGGACCTCATCTCCTTGGAAAAGCATAACTCTATGCCATAGAATGTAACATGAATCGCGAATATACACGGAAATACCCATATGTATTAATGCACTCTACTCCCCTACGTGATCTAACACTTTACATGATAGAGACGAGGTTGAGTTCCTCAAAAGCAAATACTCCAACACTGGGGTGCAATCAAAAAAATTATCTTTCTTAAGGTGGAAGGATGAGTTTAAACTCCCTCATAAATATTACCAGATCATAGTCATTTATCATGGCATCGCTTCACTCACACCAACACCTCGATAGAGGGACTGGCCAATATAAGCATTTCACAATGGATGGATCGTACATTATAGAATCTGAGAATACTTGAACATGAGGGAAAATGTCTTTCACACACACGAAGAAAAACCATTAAACAAGAGAGTGGCGAGTCCGAGTTGGGACAATAACATGTACCATATGCATGGAAATCCAACATGAATAAGAAATATGAAAAGAAATATGATGTTAGACTAAGAGAATGCCATGTTTCCTAAAGACAACACCCATATTTCGAAAATACAACTTATTTTCTAGTCAAACTGAGAAATACAAAAGAGATTCAAACAGACAAGATGGTTTGGCACAATACTTACCATCTACAATTTAGACCACAATCCAAAAGGAAATAACATAACAAGGACAGGGGAGGCTAGCATGCCATACCCAATACAAACACATACAACATAATCAAGACAGAACTCATGACTAAGGAAAAGCTCCAATCTTTGCTTCGAGTTCGTGCATCTCACATGCAGCTTCTGACAATGCGTTACTCTCATTGGTAATATCAGTAGAAAATCTTGCAAGGGATTGAGCTGTCAAGATACGCTCAGTACTAAAGGAAGTAATATGTGCTTCATGGTCATGAATACGGGAACGAACCTCCTTGATCAGCTGAGGAAGTTGTGTACGACGACCATTCGCGTCTACCTCCATACCAATCAACTTATCGTCCAACCACTTTGGACATTAAAACCTAGGAACTTGGCATTTACCACACACATGATCTCCAAAAGGCTAGACGATTTGTTGGAGGAAGAGTGACACTTCCCTCATCTATCTCAGCCGATACTTCCAAAACTTTATTCACAAGATTAACCAAAGCATCAACAAAAGGAAGCGACCCCCAGACGGGTATATGACCATATTCCTTGACAACTGAGCATAACGAGTTCGATGACGGGCAAAGAACCTGGATACCATGTACCAACAAACAAAGCACCAGAATTACTAAGCTCTTGATGTTAAATCTCATGTTCAAAATTGGGAGACATCAGGATCAGTAATAGGAACAGCTACATTGGCCAACCTCCCGGAAGACGATGAAACCGAAGGACGACGGTCTTCACTCTCACGACCAGCTGATACGTTCAAGATCATTGGAATCGAAACGACCCTTTTGAGCCACGGCGTGCCCCATCACTTCCTAAAACAAAGAAAGGGAGAAACCGGTGAGAGGAAAGCTATTGATAAAAAAGAAGGGGAGAGATGAGGTACGAGTGATACGAGTAAGGGATAGAGGATGACTAGAACGTCTTGAATGATTAGAGCAAGGAGGAGGAAGTGGAGCGACTCGAGCACTAAAAAAAAGGGAGTAAACGAAATACTTTGAAAAAATGAAACAAAGGGACGGAGGTGTCCGACCAAGCCTCGGTCATGCGGAAGAGGGAATGGGTATGGTGGTACCAAGTCACCACTCTATGATTCTTTGTCTTAAACGAAATAGAGATGTAATACCACATGAAGTATGACGGAAAAAACATGGTGGAGTGGAATCACCACCCAATATTATTGGTGTATACATTTGTAAAATTTATTAAGCAAGAGTTGTGTCCGCCATATGGGGATTAGCAGAAAAATGAGTTGATAAAAACAAAATCTCGAGCATGCGACTACTAAGCAACTGGATACTTGGGGAATGAGTCTGACAACAAGACGCGGATACTAGAAGAATTTTGAGACATGAGACTGTTGGATAGATTGACGCCTAACCAGGATAAATGGGACTTAACATACATATCAAGGATATAATAGGGAATTATACACCCGAGATTGACCACCAAAACCAACGAAGTCATCATAACAAGAGCTAGCGATGCGAAGCAGGCACCATCAGAAGAGTTTATTATAAGATAAAGAAAGAAAGTAGGAATTTCTCCTCAGGGTAAAGCCAAGAGACCAAGGAAGATACGGGTTGGAGCTTTTGCGCTGGGAGGATATCGAAGTTAGCATATGAAGTAAAAGGAAATGTTTGGCGCTGGGAGGTAGAAGGGTCTCGCGCTAATGTTGATGAAGGAGAGTCTATGGACAAGATAGATAGATAGATAGAGAGACGGAGGGAAACGGCACAGTTTGAACTTTATTAAATAAGTAAGTAGTTGATGGATGTCTGCTAGCACCGTGAGCAGTCATGAGTGAGTATAAGCGGACATCAAATGAAACCCTTTCAATCTCTATAGTCCGTGCGTGTCTGTGATGACCTGGGGACTCGAAGAAGAAAATAACAGTTGAGTGGAAGAATATCGTAATTTTGGGTATATGACTGCTTGTCCGGTCGATACGTCTACCCGATCGATCAGAGAAGAGAGACCGCATGGGTTCAACAGGTTTAGAAAAAGTCAGGGGTGGCATATGCAAGGAAGAAGGGTCAGGAAACTAGGTTATTCCTTTGTAAAGGCAAGAGAAGGTGACGGCAATGAGAGACGTAGGAATGTATGAAGAAGACAGGGAAGGGTGACAGCACAGAGTGAAGTCGAGTAGTCCGTGCACTTTTGCTCGAGTGACTAGTATGAGCAAGATGGGAAGGAAATGAAATGTAGCTGTAGCTCATGTGTTTTACATCCACACAAGTGAACGCCGAGAGTGGACATGGCGGAGTTACCACGGATGTAAGAGAGAGGTAACACGTACGGGCATGAGGCGATGACGAGTCAAATGGAATATTATGATTTTGAATACATGATCGCCGCTTACCCTGGATGTGCAAACGGTCGATCAGGGGGACTTAATGTAGATACCCCAAAATCAAGTGACAAGATGTAGCAAGTCATGCCCCCGTGAAGATAAGAAACTGACGAAATGAATGAACAAAAGGGGTTGGTGATGGTATTTGAGGATGTATGACTAAGGAAGGTGATCTTTGGTGTTGAGAGCACAAAAAGGGTCATGATGCAAGGCTATAATGAAGAGAATTCACCGTGGGTGTGGGAGTAGTCGAAGGAGAAGTGACAGGCGCGGAATGAAGACTGGTACCTTTGCGCCTACACAAACAAGAGAATTCACTCTCGCGAGCGATTTGCGCCTGCACATGAGAGCAGCCCATACCCAGGAGTAAGGTTGGTGAGGTTAGCACTTGAAGCAAGGAGAAACGAAGGCATGCGTGAAGACAGGAGAGATGACAGGCATGAGGAGAGGTTGAACAACTCCCCTTGTACGGGTGATTAGTATGGGTAAGGTATGGAAAATTGATAAAGTGAAGACGCATCTCATATGTCTTACACATACGGAAGCAAGAGCCACGGGTAAGGCATGGAGTACTACCGTAGCCAGAAGATGGAGGTGATGCGTACTTGGGTAAGCTGATAATGAGTGAAGAAGAATATCATGACTTGTGAAGTATATGACTGCTGCTTACCTTGGATACGTAAACAGTCAGTCAGGGGACTTAATGTAGATACCCGAAAATATAAAGTGCGTGAGTGGAGAAGCAACAAAGTGAAAGGACGTACACCAAGACCCTACACAAACGTGGAGATGTAATGAACATGGGAAGAAGAGGTGATGGGGATGTAGAGACATACTCCAAGACCCTACACCTTAACAAGATGTAAGAACCTACCTTAAGACCCTACATAAACATGAAGATATAATGAATATGGGAAGAAGAGGTGATGGGGATGTAGGGACATACTCCAAGACCCTACACCTTAACAAGATGTAAGAACATACCTTAAGACCCTACATAAACATGAAGGTATAATGAATATGGGAAGAAGAGGTGATGGGGATGTAGGGACATATTCCAAGACCCTACACCTTAACAAGATGTAAGAACATACCTTAAGACCCTACATAAACATGAAGGTATAATGAATATGGGAAGAAGAGGTGATGGGGATGTAGGGACATATTCCATGACCCTACACCTTAACAAGATGTAACAACATACCCCAAGACCCTACATCTTGTGACAAATCGTGGAGATGCAGTGTGCGCGGAAGGAAGAAGGGATGAGAGTGTAGGGACTTGCCCCAAGACCCTACACCTCATGGCAAATCATGGAGACGCAGTGCGCGTGAGAAGAGAAAGTGACGAGAGTGTAGGGACTTACCCCAAGACCCTACATCTTGTGACAAATCGTGGAGATGCAGTGTGCGCGGAAGGAAGAAGTGATGAGAGTGTAGGGACTTGCCCCAAGACTCTACACCTCATGGCAAATCGTGGAGACGCAGCGCGCGTGAGAAAAGAAAGTGATGAGAGTGTAGGGACTTACCCCAGGACCCTACACCTTGTGACAAAACATGAAGATGCAACGAGCATGAGAGAGGAAGAAGCGATGTGAGTGTAGGGACTTGCCCCAAGACCCTACGACTTGTGGCGAAACATAGAAATGTAATGAAGAAATGATGGGAGTGTAGGGACTTACTCCAAGACCCTACACCTGGTCACAAAGTATGGATAAATATTGGAAGGGAAAAGGGGGCGCCCACGAAATTTGAATAGAAGAGTGCCAATAGTGAGTGGGTCCCAACAGAGGGTAGCCCCATCCAGAGGCAGAGGTGTTCCATAGTGGAAGGGATATCAAGGACACGTGTACGGACTCGGGATGCCAGAGTGAGAAAGAAGTCAAGATGGTGTACGTGTACGGTATCTAGGAACTCAAGGGAAATTTAGGAGGGTTATAAATACCCATCTCTTAAGAAGGAGAGATTAAGCCTTTTCTGTGTAAAAATTAGTATTGTACTACTTGTTGGATCAGAGTTATTCTTTTCCTCTTTGGTGTAATTCAAGGGTTTACCCATTTAATTTATACCATATTTACAGCTATCTTCAAAGGCTTGGTTTACACCGTTTGCACTGAACCTTGAACACATGTATACAGATTAACATTGAACATAATGAATAGGGCAATGATGGTAAAATTAGTCCGGAGACGGGTAACACAGCCAAACGTTATTTGGTCCTCTATTCTCAGAGATAAATACTTTCGTAATACCTCTATATTTCGCGCAAAAAAAATATAATATAATGAATCATGGATATGGAGATTCACTTTGCAGTGAGTTTTTATCCCATCCATATATTCACTCTACATGGAGTTTTTATCTCATCCCAATGTCATCTCATCCGTAGACATCCGACGGATGTAAGATTTGCATAGGTATGCAACTTCTCCTCATTATGAACTTGCATTGATTGGATTTCCACTTATAACTAAATGCTAAAAAAAAGTT
This sequence comes from Papaver armeniacum, assembly GCA_023531295.1. Taxonomy (NCBI): domain Eukaryota; kingdom Viridiplantae; phylum Streptophyta; class Magnoliopsida; order Ranunculales; family Papaveraceae; genus Papaver; species Papaver armeniacum. Next base: position 1,443,017 of record JAJJWW010011821.1, read on the forward strand.
ATGAGTGGAAGCTCAATTAATACAAATTAATGGTAAAAGTGATACAAAAGATTTAAGATTATTCTTTGTTCTTTGGAATTCGCAGTTACAAGCATGATGTATATATATGTAAAGAATTTTCTTTATTAATCAAGTGAAAAAAAAAACTTTTAAATCCTACAAAAAAAAATCAGTCTTAGAGACTTTATCTATTAAACTCCAACAATGATTAAAAATATTATAATAATATTAAACTCCAATATATTAAAGAATTGTGCATAAAAATAATTATATTTTTAAAAGTTTCATCAACAAGACAAGTAAACCCAAAAAACAGCAAAAATAATCGCTTACTTTAGCCTGGCATTTTTAGGGGCGACCCCAAAAGAATTAGGGGCGACTTTTTTATTCCCAACCCATATACACCGTTAAGGGATGTCCAAAAACGCGGAGAATACATTAATGCCCTTACATAATCGGAAGCTATTTTGTGCCCGATTATTATAAAGAAATCGGAAGCTTAGTAACGATATTATACTACCGATTAATATCGATTTTGTGCCAAACGCGTATCTTGCTTCTATAACAATCGAAAGGAACAAGAACCTCACTAGACTACCGATTATATTAGCTCCTAAATTCCCAAAATTGGTGATTTCGTCAAGGAAGAAATTTTGGGCAACTTTATAATCGGAAGTCATATTAACTACCGATTATTCTAGTTCCCAAATTCGAGAAAAATGACATTTCTGCAAAAACAAAATTTGGGGCAACTGTATAATCGGAAGTCTTATTAACTACCGATTAATATAGTTCTCAAATTCGAAAAAAATTGAGATTTCTGAAGAAAAAAAAATTTGGGGCAACTGTATAATCGGAAGTGAAAATACTTCATTTGACTGCCGATTATACAGGTTGGATTTGGGACTTCGTATAATCGGACGGTAAGAAGTAATAAACTCTACCGATTATGGTAGATTTCAAAATTCATCACATGAAGGATTTTAGAAAAAACTCATTTTGGGGCAACCTATAATCAGTAGGTTTTGGAACCTATTTGGATTACGATTATGGCTACATCCAAATCACGAACCACATGGTTATGCCTGGCTCTGTACACTCAAAACCTATGGAATTTGGCAAGGGTTCGATCTGGGGCTCCTTATAATCGGTAGGTTGTTAACTCTACCGATTATGGTATATTTCAAATTCCCTTACATGAAGGATTTTATAAAAACTCATTTTGGGGCAACCCATAATCGGATGGTTTGGTAATATATTTAACTCCCGATTAACGATGCACCCAAAACACGAACCAAGTGGTTATGGATGGCTGTATACACTCAAAACCTATGAAATATGACAAAGGTTGGATCTGGGGCTCGTTATAATCGATGGGTTATATAATTATATACCCTACCGATTATGGTAGATTTCAAAATTCATTACGTGAAGGATTTTAGAAAAAACTCATTTTGGGGCAACTTATAATCGGTAGTGTATGTAACCTATTAGACTTCCGATTATGGATACATCCACAGCTCAAGCCAAGTGGTTATGGTTGGCTCTGCACCCCTCAAAACCTATGGAACTTGGCCAAGGTTGAATATGGGGCTCCTTATAATTGGTAGTCTTACAAGTTGGATAAGCTACCGATTATAAAAGGGATTATTAGCCGAAGTATCTACATAATAATCGGTAGGTATAGTTTCAATTTAACCTACCGATTCACCTTTAACCTACCGATTATGGTGTAGGCTCCCGATTATATAAGGGCATATTGGCCATTTCGAAAAATCGAAGATAAGGGGTAGCTTAGATTTACGTTTGGGTGACCTTTTTTGTCTTTTAGTGTCGCCCCTAAAAATGCCAGGTACTTTAGCTTAAATATAAACCAAACAAAAAAAACAAACCATAACAAACTTATTATTTTATTTTATATAAGTCATCACAAAACCAACTATACCCTAAAGAATCAAAGATTTCTCCAAAATATTATCTATAAACAACAAAAAATAAAAAACATTTACCGAAATTACCTTAGTCATATGGAGACATTTGGTGCGCGTCAAGGCCTCCTTCATGGTTTTGGAACCATTAGCGGCACCAATAAAAACACTATAAAATTATCATTTCTATGGATGACTCGAAAAAAAGGGATTGAATTAATTTAGTGAGAAGATTGGAAATCAGATAACAAATTCAAAACTCATTCAGCGGAATGCATCTCTTTATTTTTTTGAAAAAGAAATATATCCCTTTAGAATTTAAACGGTTTGACCAACAAAAAGAAATAAAGACATAAAAGTTAGGAAAGTTCTTGGTTTTGGGAAACTTGGTGATGTTAGGAGAAGAAAAATAACGACCCCCCACAAATTGGGGTCTGAAATATCGCTCACCATTTTAATATTGGATTAAAGAGTCTCTTTAAAAAGAAACGGGTGATGAAAAAATCATCAAAAACTCATGCATGGTGAAAAGTACAAATAAATGGGCTCTTGACATGATTATTACTATCAAAATAGATATTGATTTTACTTTCTTTCTTCACGAAAACGTATTTTGTTAGGTGCAAAATACGAAGAGTATTCGATTTTAAAATGAGAAAAACTACTATAAATATCCAAGACACATCTCTAGCATCTTCATTCGTGTGCATCAAATCAAGAAGCCTTTGAAAATTTGAAGTTTTATAGAAGTCAACAGTTGTTATAAAGGCGAGTAACTTTTTACTTGAGGGATTCGAATTATTGATTCATTTGATAGTATATCTATATGTGATTTTTTTTGTTCCCAGTGATTGTCTGTTATGATCACCATATAGTTATCTTTAAAAATCTATAGAAATCTCAATCCACTTATCCCGATAAAGATTTCAATACAATGATATCCGGTAAGATTTTTCATTGGGTTTTGATAATGAATAAAATAGAGTGGCATACATTATTGATTGAGTCATAGATTTATATGTTTAATTATAATCTTGAAATGATTTGAAGTATTATACAACTATTATTTCGCTGCCTATTGAAAATGGATGCTTATTTCACGGTAATAGGCGATTTGTGTTTCTTCATTCATGACTGTATTTGGTTGAATTCTCTATCAACGGGTTCTTTTTTATGTTTTTCTTTCTATAATGAATTTTTACCCGAGTAGGTAACTTTCTCAGACATTTGACGGATTGTATATTGTTTATAATCAATTTCTCACAAGTTGTGTATAATTTCTCCCTATATGTATAATTTGCTAAGTTTGATTGGATTGCTTATGTTTTTGCAGGTTCTAAGATATCACGATCTTTTTGTGGAACGGTACAAAATGGTGAAACTTTTTTTTACCTATCTCTTTGCATCAAACTATTACAAGAACTTCAAAATGGAGCTTTTTTCTTTTTGATTTATTAGTTTTGATTTTCTTTTCTTTTTGAAGCATATTAGTTTTGTTGATAGCTTCTTAGGTATTAATGAAAGTGTGTTCTTAATTAAAACGAAATAAGACCAACTTCTTTTTTTGCATTTCTCAATCGATGATACCAAAAATTGATTTCATATGATTTGAAATTAACATCTAATGTGTGGCTTTTACACAGAGTAAAAATAAATGAAGATATAAAGTTTTAGATAGTAATCTCCTATCATTTTGAAAAATAAATTATGTGTATTTTCTTTCCATTAATTTTTTTTCATTTTAGCTCCAGTATTATCATCACTCTATCATTTTTTGAAAAAATAAATTATGTGTATTTTCTTTCCATTAATTTTTTTTTCATTTTATCATTTTGGATTATGCATCACTCTACTAACCTATAGATTAAAAAAAATTGATGTGATGAAAAGCATCCACTTTTGGTCATAATTATGAAAGGTTTTGCTCTTTTTGTCACGTTATACGACTTAGCAAAACTCGTAGTTGGTTTGTAAAATGAACCCTAGAAATTTCAATTTCTAAATTGGAAAAAGAATCTCCACTCTTGTACGAGTTCTTGAAGATAAAAACCGACTATCATTACTTGAATCATTTGTATTTTGAACAAATCAGTAAAGAAAAGCACCTCAAAATTAAATCCAAATTTACCCACGCTATGATACGATGGGAACGGAGGAGGATAACAACACTAGTTATAAAGTTGTAAAACAGTGGGATGAAGATATAAATTGGAACTTGAGACTTGTTAATACCATTGCATATCTTTTGCTGCAATTACTACGTTTGAGAATGAAGATATAAATTGGAACTTGAGACTTGTAATACCATTTATAATGACAACGTGCAAATTAATAATTCGCTAAAATTATAAGATAATACATTTTTAATTACCTATGTAGACCCCATATGAAATATAAATTATAAACATTAAAGATTTTTGCTAAAATCAATATAAGAACTTTTGGAGTTGTTTTCGCTCAACAAGAAATTATTTGTGTGTAGAACTTTCATCATCTTCTTCCACATCTTTATTAGTTCCCATAATATAATTTAGGACATCTTCGACATTCATTTTACGATCAAATTTTGCAAGTTTTGCTATTGGTGATTTGGGAGTTGGATTCATTGCATCTAACACATTTATCATGCAAAAAAAATTAATAATCCGTATAAGCAAGGTTGAATTTTTGGACGAATAGTTGATGTCATCGGAAATTTTCCATCCAAGTCTTAGATTTGTTTAAAGGTGATGTTGATATATTTCAGTTTGAAATTTTCCATCCATTGCTCTCCCTCTAACAAAAATCTTAGTGATTTGGGAGTAGGATCATGCAAAAAAAATTAATAATCCGAGCATGAATAGTTGATGTCATTGGAAATTTTAGTCTTAGAAATGAAATTTTCCATAACTGTCTCAAAATGTAACTGTCTCATATTTGGGTGGCTATATGACAACTACTTTCTTTAACACGAAGAAAACACGATCAAACCAGTGCCGTTATGGCACAAGTTATTTCTAGTACCAACTAAAAGGCATCTTCTTTTTATATTAGAGATTTACAATCAAGTTATGTCAGAACTTAGAAAGAACCAACAAAGTAATTAACCTAACAAGAAAGGCCTAACAGAAATTAGTCATTTGTTAGTTACTAGTCTATTATATAGTACTCCACAGAGATCATCCCAATACAAAATCACTTCCAAAGCTTGACAAACTTGTCATGACTAGCAGAAGCCACCAAATTCGTCACATTTGAAACCGCAAGACCAGCAATCAGTCCTTCATGCGCAGACAGAGTCATTGTTTTGTTCTCACTCATGTTCCATAGCTCCAAAGACTGAAAAAAAACATACAAAGTCTTGATAAATTGGAATTATCTCGAAGCTGAAGTTCAAAAGATAACTCGAACTCACTAATATTCAAATAGACACATAATGGATCGGAAATAGTGAAAGCATGAAACAGAGACTTGCCTGGTAGCAACCAATGACTAATAAATTAGGATATGATGGATGGAAAACGCAAGAATGAAACTTGTTGCCGTTGCAATTCAACTCGTGCACACACTCGCCTTCATTTCCTGATCCAAGTGTCCAGACCCTGACAGAGTCCTCACTTACTGATGCCAGTAACTCACCAGAAGGATCCCAGCACACAGAGTGAACTGAACCCGTATGTCCCTGCAGATATAAAAAAATTCAACAAATATAGTCACCTCACTAAGACTGGTGGCAAACATAAGATGTACAAAACAAAAAAGGGCAAGCACCCCAAAACATGCAAATTAGATACGAGTGGTTTCACATCCATCAGTATCACAAAATTGTGTGGCCCACTTGTACACGAACCTGTAATGAATGGCGGCAAACAGTAGTCTCAACATCAAGGATCGAAATGATATTCTCCGCAGCAGCAGCAAGGTACCTCCCTAGACGAGGTTGGAATCTAATCTGGGTCGTTCCACCCTGGATAATCAAATAAGCAAAAGGATTAGAAACCAACGCACCTAGACCAGCAGAAAATCACATATGTATGTAGTTTACCGAATCCAGCAATACAGAGCAGCTTGATCAATAAAAAAAATTCTTGTGCAAGATGAAAAACTTGAATAAACTATTAGCTTTAGGGAGGAGTGCTAGACCATGGAGACGTTCTAAAAGGAACATCCAAGATTTCTAAAAAGAACATTCAAGATGATTGTATACCTTAAAGCTAAAAGGAACATCCAAGATTTCTAAAAAGAACATTCAAGATGATTGTATACCTTAAAGACCCGAGAACAGCTACCATTGTTGACACTCCAGTATCGTAATTCGCTGTCCCCATCACACGAACATAAGAGATCATCTTTATTTGGGTGAAAGTCTAGTGACATGACAGGAGCAGAATGCCCCGTAAAAGTACGCAGTGAATAGCCTGGCTGCACATGGTGGACCCACAATTACAGTCAATATGATATATATAATATATATATATGGAAGAAAGGCGAAAAGGGATATACTAACATTGTCAGCATCCCAGACCCTGACAGTTTTGTCGAATGAGGAGGTAGCCAAGCGTGGCATACTTGGACTGAAGCGAACATCAGTGATCAGCAAGGAATGTTCTTCCAGGGTTGTTTTAGGCTTGAAGGAATCTGTGTGCCAAAGTACAGCCTGCAATTGCAAATTCACGGAACAAGTCCATGTTAAAATTAATACTTAGCATGTTACATCTGGCACTACCACATAATAATAATTCCAAATACACAAGCCTACACCTTTTTATCATGCCCACCACTGGCGAGTAGCTTCCCATCCGATGAAAAATGGCAACAGACCACTTTACTTGTACTTGCTCGGAAAAAACCAACCTCGGTAAATGTGAAACCTGATACAAACCAAGAGGGCATCCATCAATTGAGCTCAAATTAATAAGAATGACTAAAAAACATGATAATCAACAACAGAATCTCATTACTAGCTACTCTGCTCTGTGACAGTTTCTTAGAAAAGAATGCTCATGACAGTGTGTAACCAAAATCAAAGTTTTTTTCCTTGACTGATATCCATACCACGGCTTACAGGATCTCTAGCATCATTGTCATCACGTAGGAACGACTCAACATTATCATCAAGGGATCCATCCTCCACAAAATCAGCCTGCACATAAGGGTCGTTATCATCTCACTGCTAAAATGGAGTGCTCTCAAAATTCACTTTGCGAACTTAAGGAAAGGTAAGAGAGATCTGCTTACCAGCTGATTTGATGGTGAGGCTAGAGGTCCAGTTCCATCGGCTCCAAACATTATTAACGCCTTCGAGGAATTAGCACCATGTTGTACTGAAGGCACATCTCCTGGCGTGTGAGTTGAAGGTGTGGAGGGTGCAGAACCAGGAGAAGGGCCAGCTGTGTTTGCAGTTCCTGAACTGTTGGCAGGACCAGAAGATGACACTGGTTGCTTCCTCTTTCGCCCAGTCGGATTTTTCGAAGTCTTAAAAGGCACCAAATTAATCATCATTAAGAACAGTCGCCACAAACAGAAGAACATACAAGAAATTTCGACCAAGTAAAAAAGTAACAGATTTATACTAGAAATTCAGATGAAGAAAAGGAAAACCTGATCATTTCCTCGGAAAGAGTTTGACATGCTACCATCTAATGATATGCTGCCTACACCCGCAACTTTATCTTGCTGGAGGAGGTGATGATTTGAACCCTGGGATTGACTAAGAAGTGCATGTTGCTGGAGCTGAAACTGTTGCTGATTACTGTTCTGCTGCTGCTGCTGCTGTTGTTGTTGCTGTAACTGGGCTATTTTCTACTACATATAAACAAATATAGTCAGAATAGCTGGAAGAATTTCCATATCTATTGAAACCCTTGTAGACATCAGACTGCAATTAGCTAAATGGATACCTTGATTAGCAATAAATCTGTTTCTCCGCGAGGCATCACTGGGCATGGAGCTTGCATTGGTGATCCAACATTAGCAATTATATCACCAACGGAGCTGGATTGACCATCCTTCGATAGACCCATATTCCGACTGTTTAGAAGCATTCTCATTCTTCTACTGTCTACATCGTTGGCTGAAGGGGAATTCAAATTTTGCTGTGCCTGAAGTAGAACTTGCTGCTGCTGTGGAGTCAACATTGGGAGTTGATGAAAAGGTGGAGGGGACTGTATAAATGACTTTTGCGGCTGAAGGAGCCCTGAACGAAGTTGATCAAGCCCTTGCTGAAATAGAAAGAATGTGCACATATAAGATGAGAAAATAGTGCCAATGTGCAAAACTGAATGTAACCAAATATCTCTCGCGGTTATTGTGTTTGTTGACTAACATATCTAGTATTGAAATATGGATCTCTTTTTGTAGTCACTGTTCAGAACATTGTGGTACAACTGGAAGTACGTTGGTCATCAAAAACTAAGAATATGGATGGTTAAGAGAACAGGCTAAATTTATACTCCCTCCGTTCCTAAAAAAAGAGTTACTTTTTGTTTTTTCAATTTGACCTATTTTTAGGCTAAAATGAAAAAGTGATAGTGCCTCTTTTTTAGGAACGGAGGTAGTATGTGTTTAACAATCAAGTATAGGAAAAGAAAAACTAAACACCAGAAAACTTACTGTGAGTGGCCATCCTTTCAAAGTCAAATTGTTGTTGCCTTGATTTGAACCTGAACAGACAAGAACAATCAGCCACAAATGTAAATTTCAGTGAAGCTCATACTCAATCAGGGAAGGAATTCATAAAAGTACTTGAACATAATGCTATCTAGAATTTTGAAACTCAAGTCATCTATGTTAGTTGAACTGCTTGTGCAATGAGTGTGCTAAACCCGGCTTCAGCCATAAATTTTTCCCAGTATCTTTTACTTTCTATCTTCTCAAACATAGATAATTTTAATTCTACATACAGGTGTCACAGTTTGGTATTACAACAGGAAACTGACTTCCAACCCAACAAATTCAGTTGCATATTATACAGCTAACAATAGATGAGCACAGAACATAAAACAGTAACAAGATGAAGATCTTACCAGGAACACCAATGAGTGAACCATCTGGCCCTGCACCTCTGGGGGTTAATATTGGATTCATCTCACTCTTTATTTCCTGTTTCAGAAACACAGTAATAATAAGAGAAAGAAAACTCTACTAACAACACATGAAACGTGCTTTAAGAAAAAAGCTATACCTGTGTAGATCCAGGAAGCTGCTGGTTTCGGGCTTGCACTTGATGCAGATTTCCTGACATACCACCAGCAGTACCATGCAATACTTGCCTGAAAAAAGTAGGTTTGAAATCCAATAAATAAACATATAAAGCCAAATTTGAATGTTAAAACATCAGTAATATCGTGATCATACCCAGAGGACTGGCCGGCAGGGGATGACTTCAACATTGACGCGTGGTTTGCTTCCAAAAGCTGGCCCACGTTATCACTAAACCTTTGCTGTAAGAGAATTTTTAGAGGGTTAACCAATGTATTTGAGATGGGTTATAAGTTATAACTATTAAGTTTCTGTGAAACAAATAGAGGATGTATTACCTTAATTGCAGCATCATCCATCGAATCCCTTTGATTTGGCAACTTTAATCTCTCCTCGTACATTTTCGTAGCCAAGGCGTTTGCAGTTCCAGGATTCTGCCTCATAAGGGGGTCATTTCCAACAAGGCCGTTTGCAGCTCCGTTAAGAAGGTGGGCTCCATCTCGTCGTTGTTGTTGTTGCTGCTGCTGTTGCTGCTGCTGATGGTGTTGTTGTTGTTGCTGCTGCTGATGGTGCTGCTGCTGTTGCTGTTGTTGTTGTTGTTGTTGTTGCTGCTGCTGTTGTGCGTGCCTCTGCAATAAAAGCTGTTGCATCTGCATGTGCTGTTGCTGTTGTTGGGGTTGCTGCTGTTGTTGATGCTGCTGCTGATGTTGTATTTGTTGCTCCCGAGCTTTAATCAATTGTGTCTGAAATGTAAGATCTGAATACTGTAAGTTTATGCACACCTGTCTAATTCAACACCAGTTACTTTGGTCACTGTTTTGACCAAAGGTTTGGCAATCCAAGGGTTTGCCTCCCACACAAGTGAGCGGCCAAAACAGCATGCTATCTCACAGCATCTAGATCTCGACATACAAAATCTAGGACAATCTTTTAGTCGGTCATAACATATCCATGCACCCTCAACTATGATAAACGGAAATCGAGACTTCATACTATCATATACATGTTTCCATTTTTATAGCACCCTTAAAGTTGCAATTCCTACAGCATTCTGAGTTTCACCTAAATTGATGAAATATTACACGAACTTTCTGAATTCTGCAATTTTATTTTACTTTAGGTTATCACATACATAACGTCTTGTGCTTATACCTCAAGTTTCTAATTACCTAAAACTTTTCCGGACTCATTTTAGCCTAATGAAAACACTTGGTAGACATATGGCTCCATCCTAACTCAAAGGCAACAGAAATCCCAAGTGATACGAGATTTTGGGACTATCGTCAAGAAACAAATCCGGCATGCAAAGTTCCGAAATGTGTATTAATTTCAACTTGCCACGAGAAAAACAAACAAGCAAAGAATCCTATCCATACTTCTATATTCACCTTTTGGTAATCGAGTTTAAATGTCTTCTAACGAATAACAAAAACCTAACACAATCAGTAGGTTTCAAAGAACAAAAATAAATAAATAATCGAAAACTCTCTAAAGCTTTAACTTTGAAAACAAAACCCACCTCAATGTAAGAAGCTGCAACTTCAGAATGCTTCTCATTCGTTCTAGCAATAAAAATATCCCAAAAAACTGACCACCATTCGAAGAGAAACCCACCAGGAGCATCAATAGCTACAAAAAAGCCCCAAAACAAACACAAAAATGCATTAATCTTCAAGAAACAATACTCCATTTTCTAACCCAAAAAAGAAAAAAAATCTTACCAACAGGATCAGATGAGACTTTCCCTTCAGCTTGAAATGCCTTAGCTGAAGCTTGTAAGTTCCTTTTCACTAAGTAATCATAAATATACACATCTAACCTGTAAACATCAGTCAACATAAGTCAAAATAGGTCAAACCTTAAACTGCCCTAAACAACTAAACAAGAACTAGAGAGTACTAAAAGCTCAAAAGAATAAATCTTCTTGTATAAAAAAAAGGGGGTTTTAAAAGATGAAAAAAAACTAAACCCTAGAAATTCAAAACAAAAAGGAGAGATTTTTATTAGTACTATTACATTTTATCAGCTTCCCAGTTAGTCTGAGACATGGTGTTGTTGTTGTTTGGTGAACACCCTTTCACCACCACTGTCTCTTCCTCCTCTTCAATGACTGGTTATTGTTTGTTCTTCTTCTTCCACTTATTGTTACAAAGTTCGATCTTTTTCTTGTCTCCTCCTCCTTTGAGTATAATAAACAACACCATTACATCTTCATTAGAGAAGTTTCTTCACAAACCCAATCTTCTTCGTATTTTCTTCCTTTAATTTTTTTATTAAAGCAAAACCCAACACAGAGGGAAAATAGAGACAGAAGACAAGAACTACTCTTTGAGGAGAGCTTGGGGAGAAGAGAAACAACGCCTCAATATCTGGCTACACAAACAAAGAAGAAAAAAAAATAAACTTTTTTTTTTAATTATTATTTAAATACGTATTTTTTAAGATAATAATTTATTTATTTGCGAAAATTAGAGAGAAATTGAGACAGGAATTACCTGAAAAAAAAATGGGTTTTTCTTTTTATTTTGAAAATTTGGATTATTTTTTTATTTATATTTGGGTGAGTCTGACAAATTTTTCTTTCTGGATGGACTGAGTTTACAGCAGCAGAATACACAGCAGATTATCATTATTGCTCTTTATAGCAAATGACATCATATACCCTTATCTTTTCACTAAATTACAACTTGTACGTGATATGACTATTATACCCTCGTGATGTGAGGTGTTTTTGCGTTGGTTTCGGATGTTGATGAGGGTATTTTTGGTTTTATGTCGTGACCTAATCAATGACAGGCTAACGAAAGTACACGTGGTTCTTTTAAGTTTGTTGTTTAATTAATGGTGGAACCCACTGCACGAATCTAGGGGCAAACGAGTTCTTCTAAATTCTCATCTGATGTCGTATTTGTAATTTATAATGTACTACTGGATTTAATTTAGAACTCTTAATTTAGGGTGTTTATGGACATTCTGTTTGGATAATGATTTTTTTTTTTTTTTTTTTTTTTGAAAGAAAACATAATTATTTGGACGCTAGATCTGCAGCATGCTCCGATCGACCTCATGGCGTATATTTTGAAGGTATCTGTGTGACTTTTTATGTTTAAATGTTGCTTTTTGATTTATAAAAATAGAAAAATATGAAGTTAATTTGGATATAGAATTTCAAAACGACTGTTAGAAGCAAAAAAAATAATTTATCGTATAACAAAATAATTTTGCTTCTGAGATGCATAAGTCAGAAACAGATTTGTATTCAAACGCACTCTAAGTTAATTTTATAAGCTAAAAAAAAAAAAATAGTTCTATAAAAATTAATTTATTTTATTTTAATTTGTTCTATAAAAATTTAATTTTTTATTTTTAAAAATAATTCTGAAATATTAGTTTATTACGAAAATATACTGAAATTGTGTTGGCAATTTTTTTCTTTTTTTCTTTTTTGACTTGGATCAGGATTTATATCCTGGCATCATTAGGGGCGACCCCGAAAGAATTAGGGGCGACTAATAAGACAAAATAGGGTCACCCAAAACTAAAATAAAGCCACCCCTTATCAAAATTTTTCGAAATGTCTAAAATGCCCTCAATAATCGGTAGACAATACTACAATCGGTAGTTTAGTTTGATGTATGTTGGTTTGTGTTACGAAAATTATAATCGGTAGTTAAAATGGTAGTCTCGTGATGTTCATTACCTACCGATTGTGGTTGTAGCCCCAAATTCGAAATTTTCAAAAACCAATGGAATTTTGAGTTTAACTATTTTCACAATCGGTAGACTCGTGATGTTTATTATCTACCGATTATACAATCGGTAGTCTCGTGATGTTCTTTATCTACCGATTGTGGTTGTAGCCCCAAATTCAAAATTTTCAAAAACCAATGGAATTTTGAGTTTCTCTATTTTCACAATCGATAGACTCGTGATGTTTTTATTATCTACCGATTATACAATCGGTAGTCTCGTGATGTTCATTATCTACCGATTATGCTAGTAGTCCCAAATTCGAAATTTTCAAAAACCAATGGAATTTTGAGTTTCTCTATTTTCACAACCGGTAGACTCGTGATGTTTATTATCTACCGATTATACAATCGGTAGTCTCGTGATGTTCTTTTTCTACCGATTGTAGTTGTAGCCCCAAATTCCAAATTTTCAAAAACCAATGGAATTTTGGGTTTCTCTATTTTCACAATCGGTAGACTCGTGATGTTTATTATCTACCGATTATACAATCGGTAGTCTCGTGATGTTCATTATCTACCGATTGTGCTAGTAGTCACAAATTCGAAATCTTCAAAAACGAATGGAATTTTGAATTTCTCTATTTGCACAATCGGTTTTTTCGTGATGTTATTTATCTATCGATTGTGGTAATAGCCCAAAAATTCAAATTTTTCGAAACCAATGGAATTTTGAAGTTTCTCAAAGAAGAGAAGAACATAGTCACAATTGGTAGATAAAAAAAAAAAAAAACTAAACTACCGATTATGAAGGGACATATAAGTATTTTCAACCTATTTTGTCTTATTCAGTCGCCCCTAATTCTTTCAGGGTCGCCCCTAATGACGCCAGGATTTATATGGATAAAAATAGATACTAGTTTTACCGGGATCTGGTGGATATATAATGTTTCTTAAAAGAACCAAGTAGATTCTTATAGATATATAACTTTGGATTATAAAGGATTGAGTTAGGATTAATTAAAATTAAAATTAATTGCCAATCGTAATAGAAGTTAAAAAAATTAAGGTTATCATGTGGTAGGTGTTGGTGGTGGTTGGCGGTCAGTGTTGGTGCGCGATGGTGGTGGTTGGTGATCGGTGTTCCCGGGTGATTATGGTGGTGGTGGTGGTTGGTGCTAGTGGTTGGCGGTCGATGTTAGTGGATGATAGTGGTAGTCGATGCTAGTGGGTGATGGTGGTATTGGTGGTCGGTGCTGGTGGTCGGTGTTGATGGGTAGTGGTGGTGCATGTGATGGTTGGCGGTACGTGGTGGTGGTGGTGGTTGGTATTGGTGGTAGTGAGTGGTGGTGGTGGAAAAACGTAGCGTGTTGTGATAAAAAAAAATGTCCATAAGAATCTATGAAACTCTTGTAGTTTCGGTTGAGATTAGTATGGGATAATAACATGCATATTTTCACTACAAATATCCATATGAATCTTAATATATCTTACTCATCAACTATCCTAAGAGCAACTGCAGTGGGCGACTATACCCATTTTTTTGGTCTCAGAACCAGGCGTAGCGGGACGGACCATCGACCAAATACCAGACTAAATGAACAGTGGGCGATTATATTTGGTCGGGGACCAAAGACTGAGAGATATCATGTTGTAGCTCTGGGCATGGAGTAAACCCATAGTCGAGCGTGCATATAATGTTCGCCCCCAAAACCAGGCGAACTTAAAGTTTACGCCCCACACCGGGGGGATATAGTTTACGGCCCACACCAAGCGGGGTAAAATGTTCGCCCCACAATTTTTTTTTTGTTGAGCATTATATGTGATCTGGTGTGGGGCGAACATTATATGTGATCCCCACCGAGGCGGACATTATATGTTCGCCCCCTTTTTTTTTTTTTTTTTTTTTTTTTTTTTTAGTCGGGCGGGGATAAAATGATTATATTACCATACACCCACACCATGTTTTACACAAATATAACATGAGAGTGCGAACTTATATGTTCCAAAGCCCCACCAAATTTAATCGCATAGAACCCATCTGTCATACTCGTCATCACATGTATAACATAAATCAGAGAGGACCAAACTAAAATTTGGTCTATTTTTTTGGTCTTTGATCTTTGGTAATAGTCGCGCTAGTGGGTATGCACATATGGATATTCATTGTATGGTTGTGCATGAGGTTCACTAGAGAGTTGCTCTGAATGAAGGAATCATAAATGAATTGAATACCTAGGATAATTGTAGAATCTAAAAAAATCCAAATTGAATAAGATGCCGATCAAGGATAAAACAATAAAGTTAAGGTGGAATTACAAACAAGTATGTACAAGGGTGAGTGAGAGTAAACCACGAGAACCACTTGGTAGACTTGTGGTGCTTATGTGAAGGTTTATGCTAATTTCTAAGAAAATGTAACACATTTAAGGTTGTTAAGGATAAACGACCGAGGTTGAGTTGAAGTGACTTAAAAACTAAGGTATTGGGATAGAGGGATGTAGGGTTACTGTGGTACGCAAATCCACCACTAACTCCTATTGTGAGTTCAACCGAGTTGAAGTTCTTGTCTATGGGAGACAAGTGTAGTTTGTCAATTCTACCACCTATCTAAGAGTTTCTCCTAGTGATTCTTCAATTAACAACTGAAAGTTACTAACCTAGAGTACTAGTTGTCTAACGAAGCACAACTAGTCAAGAGAATCAGTATTAATAATCGAAGCAAGAGTCGAAACACACTCAACTCGAGTTATAAACCTAACTACAATGCATACTTGGCATGCATTGTGAGAGAAAAGGGTGGGGTGTTAAAATGAAGCTATCTAATAAAATTAAGCACCCAAGAACAATCCAACGAGTTTAAACACAACATTGAGTTGTGGTTTCAAAGAAACCCAGCACACTAATTTAGAACATTAAAACAACAAATTAAATCTAATTTTTTAATTGAGTTTTTACACATGCAACTCAATCCTATTTATACAAGCAAATCACTAAACCCTAGTTCTCTTCAAAGCATAAATTAACAAATAAACTCTCAAAAGTTTTCAATTCGCCTCAATAGCTCCATTGATTGATTGACAAAACCTAACCCTAGTTCTTCCTATTTCTCACTTAGCCTCTAGGAAAGAAGCTATGAGAGAAACAGAGAGAAGCTAGGGGAGAAGGTGGTGAGTTTGCCGAGATGAGGAAGGCGGAGCGAGCGTTGGATCAAGGGAGTGAGATCCGAATCTGGCCGAGGGAGACTTGAGTGATCTCGGTGTTGCACGGAGCAGCGAACTTCGATGCGCGTGCGGAGGCAGCGACCGTTGGATGTGGAGATAGAAATCTCAACGGCTCAGATGAAACGGCTCGGATCCGGATCATGGATAGCTCTAGCCCATGTCTTGGTTGGTTTGCAACCGATTTTTTTCCATGGATGCTCGACCCAATTCTTCGTCTTTGGATCCCCGCTCCGAACCTTATTTATTACCTAAAAACACAAAATTAATTAATACAAATATTTATTCTTGAAAACAAAGAAAACAGTAACTGGGATAATATCTCGATTCTTGAGCACAAAAGATGAGTAAAATGCCAATAAAAAGATGTATAAATATGCAATATTTGGCACTCATCATGTTCCGGGGTGATTATGGTGGTGGTGGTGGTTGGTGAATCATAAATGAATTGAATACGTTATGTGGTGGTGGTGGTGGTTGGTATTGGTGGTAGTGAGTGGTGGTGGTGGAAAAATGTAGGATAATGAATCTATAAAAAATCCAAATTGAATACTAAGGAATCATAAATGAATTGAATACCTAGGATAATTGTAGAATCTAAAAAAATCCAAATTGAATACCATGGATATATAATGATTCCTTACATATCTTAATTGAATACCTAGGAGTTTTTACGATTGTTAAATATCTATGTAAATCGTAATCCAATACATCCCTGTTAATTGAGTGGAAAATTCAAGGTGCACTCAAACATCGCATTGACCTTCAAAGTTTTTATTTAAAAAATTGTTATTATCATCTTTTAAGGTAGATTAAATTTCGCATATTACTGAGTGGATATGTAAAATTCCACGTAATCAAAAATTATAAGATCAGAGCGTATGTTGAGACTAAATATGAAGGAAGATAAAAATTGTAGGTATTGATGTGTGCGACTCAGTCTCATAAGTATGCCCATGGCTGGCACCATGGGTCTAAGACATACAAACACGTGACAAAGCTATACACAAACCCCTCGAAAATCTACACCTTTTTCAAAGGGACCCACACGGCCGACCTCTGTAACCAATTCTTGGTCGGCCACAAGGTTGATGCTCAACCCAAACTTCTTCGTTGCCTCAAACTCGATCATAATGTTGTATGAAGTTATTTCGTGCTCTTCACATTACTCAAACTAGTCATAACGCACAAACTAACTCCACCTTATTTAACATCGAATAAATAGATTATTGCTAACCAGCCAACATATCATGCAGGAAGGATGACTCATATACATAAATGGGTTGATATTAGTTAGGGTTTTGGTCCGGCAGTACTCTATATGGCATGCGTGAGGATACCCATCTGTATTTCTCACCGCAAAACAAAATAGTATGGCGGCAAAGGTTATGAGAATCATGGGATAAACTCGACTCATCGATCTATCCTTTGTTATTCTTATGATCATAGATAAGGATAAAATCGTATCCTCCATCCTTATCTCACCGCAACTAAAAATAATTCATCAATCGTTTATTCACGGACTCAACAACATGCAAAAATTTCTCTCCGAGATTTCCTTCTGCAACTAAGAGCGTTGAATATCTTTCTCTTTATGCTTTCCTCGTTGAAACCAACCATGTTACCCTTGGGACTGAAGCAGTATTTGAACAACCATTATCTTGATCTAAGCGAGGATTGTTCGTTATCAATCTTTCTAAACTCATCCTAAAGCTTAAACCTCACCTCAAATGTCCGATACCTACATTTTAGCAACCACAATGGGAAGTTGATCATTCAGTTGCCCCTACGGTTCACAATCATGGTTATTACCAGGAAGGAAACAAATTCTTCAAGCAAGAATCTCAACAACAAACATCTCAGTGATCTCATACCTGAAAAACCAAAACCCTACTAAAAACTATGAAGAGCTTTAAAAAACTTATCAGAACCATGAACAACGCTCATAGAAGTCCTTTTATAATCAATCTCACTTAAGATACCGAAAAATGTGCTCATGAGGATCGTGAACAAAAAAGAGAAAATAATCAAAAGAGTTTATCACCCTCAATGATTTGGAGAGGCTCTTGCAAGCTCGCGATGGAGAAAACGCTACAGATCCACTATATTTCCACATATCGCTTTATCTAATTGAGATTCAACATATCACTCTTCCAAGAGGACCTCAAGCCTTTGATTGTCACGACCAAAATGTAATAGAGTCACACCTGGTGAATATGGGGATCGACATCATGTTACATGTCTAGGGTGCTCTACTGGATCTGTAGTATCCCTCTTCTTAAGTGGTTGTTAATCAAGGACGCTTATTTTCCATCGTCAGCATTATATGCTGAGAACCATAAGAAAAAAGTCTCTCAGAAATAACCCAACCCTCCTCTCGTTATTGATAGCACTCTAACATCCTTACACAACAACAGGGGTTACAACTTCACAACTAGATATGGTGTGAAGGATATGGTCCTCTACATTCGTTGTAGTTATTAGAACGGGGATCATGATGACGGCAAACCTCCCAACTCTACAGAGAATTAATGTAGTTTTGATGAGATCCAACAAGTATCGCATCAACCCCAAGTTGGAGACTTAGAATGAGATAAAGCAACAAAGTCAGTAGCGTCCCATATTACAGACTTTGTATTAAAAACAGTTAGATATGTTTGAAAAGTATATTTTGCTTCGAATATGATCACCATATAAGGTGAATGGGTCCAGAAAATTGCCTTTATACATCCTTGAATAATGACTTGAAAATATTGGGGTACCAAAATACACCACCAACATTTTCTTTGGGAACCTGTATGGACTAAACTCAAATACAATACCGAAAGTCACACCTTAATGATTCTCAATCAGGAATTATATGAAGAGCTTATATCTCTTTCTCTCACAATCAGTATGTAAATAGAGACAAGTCCGTGAATCTGATTATTTCGTGAGAGTACTTGGACAATTCTAAAGATCAATATCCAAGATCAATCAAGTCGTATCCAACAATTGCGGTGGACTTATCTACTTGATTGATTTTGTTAGAGCATTGCTCGGTCGAACTCGCATGTGTTACTATCTCAAGCATGTTTGTCAATATTAGTGATCAAACTATATATCTTGATTTCTAGTTTACTTATGACTAAGTCTCGGTCTAGGATAGTTAAGTGTAGTGGAGCTCCAGACTCCATGGCGATCATCATACAAAGACGAAGAACTACTCGAGGAACAAGTGGAACTTCATCCAACAAAAAAGGTATGTGGAGACTTGAACTCATCTATCACTCAAAAGTCTACTCTATTTCCTACTCTTGAGACAATAGTCGTATAAGTATGATAGTTTTCATACATACACATTTGTTATTTTGAGCCGAGTTTACTCGCCTATCTTTTTCTCGAAAGATGTGTTGGTCAGCTTTCGCTTTAACCATTTTCATCTTTACACGTGACGAAAGTCATGATGAAGTTTCAATATTGAAAATAGCTTTGATGACGATAGTCGTGAATAACGATTGTTATAACATTATAGAAGAATGTTTCAATGATTGAAATATAGAGTTGAGATTACCAACTATGGATATAAGCATATATAGTGTGTTCGCACATTAGTGTATAAATCCATGTGCCGGAAACCAAGTGCGTGCATATGTGTGCATGCGGTATTGCTGAAGGAGACAGGTTGGGTACGCGTACTGGCGGAAGTTTTCATACCGAAATTTTTTGCTGAGTTTGTAGTTTGGAAACTAGTAAACTAGTCACCTTATGTACGCATACCCATACGCATACCCACAGAAGTTTTCGAATCGAAAATTTCTGCTGAGTTTGTAAACTCAAATTCGGTAGCTAATGTACGCATACCCGTATGCGTACCCAATCTGGTTATTTCTCAAATCGGTAGATCATGAGCTTAAAACAATAAATTATAAGGAATGCAATCTTTGCAAACCGTGGCTATATTGTTCATGAATTGATTCAAGTGGATCAAACCGATTTTGCTTCAATTGTGTCTATGAATAAAGACCTAAGAAATTGAACAACTCTTGAACTAGTTCTTATGAGTCATTTGAACTAGTTATGAGAAAGATGAATACGGTTAATATGAAAGTACTCATATGGCTAACCATTGGTTAACTATTTGTGAACCAACTAAGTGTACATGTTTAGGTACGATTATTCAAACCTAAATGAATACATATAATTTGTGTGTTACAAGCTAAGTTTCGATCTAACGGTTGAAAGATATTAGCTTGGTTGAATCAGGTTTTTCATCTAACGGTGAATATTGAATGCTTTGTTACCAAGGTAACTTAGATTGCAAACCCTGATTTGAAAACTATATAAGGGGAACTCTAGAAACTGGAAAAACTAATCCCCACACCTCCTGTGTGATACTAGTTGGTTTTGCTAGAGTCGATTCTCTTTTAACCTTAGGTTTCTTCTCGATACCCTGTAGGTTAACGACTGAAAGAATTCATTGGGATTGTAAAGCCAGACGAAACTACTTCTCTTGTAGTTGAGTGATATGATCTTGCCATTTTCTATCGTACGAGTTCAATTGAATAATTGACTTGAGATTATATCTCCGATAGGTCAAGATAAAAAGAAATCACAACCATCTTCGTCTCATCGTTTTGATTCCACAATATCTAGTTTCGCTACCATACGATTTAGATTATTGTGAGGTGATTGATAATATTAGGTTGTTCTTCGGGAATATAAGTCTGGATTATCAATTAGTTCTTGTTCACCTTGATTTATCAAAAGACGGAACAAAACTCATAGGTTTATTTGTGGGAGACAGATTTATCTATCACCGTAGACTTTTCTATGTGATACAGATTTGTTTATTAAAGTCTTCGACTTTGGGTCGTAGCAACTCTTAGTTGTGGGTGAGATCAGCTAAGGGAATCAAGTGCGTAGTATCCTGCTGGGATCAGAGATGTAAGGAGCGCAACTGTACCTTGAATCAGTGTGAAATTGACTAGGGTTCAACTACATTCCATACCGAAGTTAGTTTGTAGTAGGATAGTGTCTGTAGTGACTTAATACAGTGTGGTATTCAATCTGGACTAGGTCCCGGGGTTTTTCTGCATTTGCGGTTTCCTCGTTAACAAAATTTCTGTTGTTTGTGTTATTTCTATTCCGCATTATATTTTGTTATGTAATTAAAATATCACAGGTTGTGCATTGTATCGATCAATTGTGAAATCCAACCTTTTGTTGTTGATAGGAAATTGATTGATCCTTGGATATTGGTCTTTGGTACCATCCAAGTTTAAATCTCTTGTATTTGATAAAGACTCGCAGATTTACATTTGTTTGAGTAAAGATCAAATCGAGAGATAGAGATATTAACTCCTTGATATACTTTTTATTAAGATTGAGTCTGACTGTCTAGTTGATTCTCTTAAAAGTATATTAGAGTTAGTCCATACAGATTGTTAATCGAAATATTGGGTGAGGTTGTTGTACCCCCCGCTTTTTCAATTGGTATCAGAGCAGGCAAACACGTTTAAAGACCTCAAAATTATGTGTTTGTAGCGATCTGACTCTATGGACAGAAGTACTATCTCTGATAAACGCATCATCAAAAACAAAAGTTTTGTCTCGACTAAATCTATTAAAGAGAAAGATTCTTCAATCTCAAATATAGACGAACCTTGCGTTCTGACGAGACAGACAGACACTGACATATGTTCCTCCGATTACCCTTCAAAGGAGTCTATCTCTATTAATGAAATGGAAACAACTGAAGAGAGTGAAATGATCCTAAATCTTGTTAGAATCCAAGCTGATAAATTTAATCGGTTAAAAAACCATGTCAATGCTCTTCTTGGTATAGTAAGAGACGGAAATTCCAAAAACACAGAAGCTATGTCTTCACAAATCCTTCTTGAGACTCTCCTTGAAAAGGATATTTTGGAAATTGAATATCGTTTGAATAACCTCTCAATTCAAGGATGCTTAAAAAAATCCTTTATACCATCTACTTCTCTTAAAACCAAAAGTACGCCTGGTTCAGAAGTAAAACCGGAATCTCTTCTAATTAAAAAGGATGTGCTTGCAATCTACATTAAAGGATGTTGTACATCACATGGGAGGAGGAAATCTTCATACGAAGATGTCAGGACGAAACTTTCTAATTACTCGATTGATCATAAAGTATGTCCCTTTTGCAGTTCAAAAGGGCCTGTTGTGCAAAAAGGGAACCATATGTTGAATAACATGTTGAATAACAAGTACCTTGTTCGATTTCAACACACCTCGGACTTAATCCTCAAAGGTGTAACTGACATTTGTATGTGTAAACCAAATGGTTTCATTATTCATCCTGTGTATCCTACCAGGAAAATCAGTTCAATGGGTCTCTCAAAGATGTATAACATACGTTTGAAAAATGGTCTATGAAAAGATCAGAAATCCTTCTTTAGATACAGAGGAGATAATAGTTCCGATGATGTGAACAAAGTATCAAGAAAAGGGAGCAAAGATGATGATATAAGAAATAACCTAAAGGAGGTAATTAAGGGTTACAAAGAAATCGTCAGCAGGTTGTCAACCGTCTCCCACGAAAATCTTCTGGTAAGGACCGGTACTATGAGACTCATTTTGGAAACAATAATGTTTATGACAACTGTTCACATCATAATGATGTTCCTCAAAAGTCTCGAAGAAAGAAGGATAACCAAAGACAACGTTCATTTAATGAGCTGAAGGCTCATACTTGTGTAAATTAATCACAAGGTTGAAATCTCACCTACAAAAATCCTAGTTGAGTGAAAATTGAATAGGTATACTTTTGGCAAAGTGTCTCTGATTATCTAGCTAATTTCTTATCGTTCTTAGATGGATTGTCAGTCAAAAACACTTTTACATGAGTATTCCTTCGTTACCTTTTTGTTCTTCATCTTTTCTTTGGACCCTAGAGCTAAGATGCATGGGTATTGTGCAGACTATCTTCACAAACAGCCTTTTTGGTTAGGTCTTTGTGAACCCTCCTTCCTATGGGTATACGTACGGTCTCTAGGTTGCAAACCGTGCATGTAAACCCTAAGTCTGTTCGAAATCGTTTATATAACCTTCCTATTGAGTTGATATATCTCACTTTAGGACTCTTATTGTCAATGGCGTCTTCTTCTTGCTCTTGGGATTTACCTGAAGACTTCGTTGATAATCCGGTGTATTTCGAGTTCGATAAAGAGAAGGGAACTTTTGTTGAAGTTGAAAGGTCTTTTCCTCAATCTCCTAATTCCTACTCGGATATTGAGGACGTTGAAGAGATTTCAGATGAAGTGGTTGTTGACTTTCTCAAGAACTTTGAGGATGCAAAACAACAACTTGTTGATACAATGAAGTGTCTTGATATGGTAAGAACTGAGTTGAAAAAGGTTAATTATGACCTTGTTCTCATGAAAACTCATGTAAAGGGACTTCTCAACAAGGATATCCACTCTAAGGAAGCAGAGGATGCTGTCAATCACAAGCTAAAAGATCTCAAGGATCCTGAATCAGCTGTTTGATGTTTATCTCGTATTCGTTTTTTGGCTTGTTGATTTTCTTTTATTTGTATAGTAAACTTCTTAAAAGAATTTTTATTCTTGTTTTTGTTTTTGTTTAAGAAGGATAACTAGGGTTTGGAGTAGCCATTATTGTGAGTACACATAGCTATGTCCAACGTTTTTCATCTTCATGTTTTTTAGGTTTATTTGTTTAAATTCTAAAAAGTTGGTTTGGAAGATGAATTTTGCAGTATTAATCTTTATGGTTTTATATATTGCAATATGTTATGGGATATGTGTGTTTGCGTCCGTGAACTTTTATTGTCCCATACGATGTCAAAAGTTAGCTCTTTCATATGTCGATATGCAAGTATTGATACAAGATCGATGAACTTTTGCAAACAAAAGTTAAGCCTATTATGTCATTTATTGATGGAAGATAGGTGAAAATCTTTTGTTTACGAGGATTATGTCTATTGAATGTCATTGTGCAAATAGTGATGGAAAATAGAATGAATCCTTGTATATTCTGCAGTATTGATCTTCCCTGATCCATATCTTATGTATATACTGTGCGGCTCCATAAGTATTCTTGTGTGAGCATTTCCAACTAGACTAATCATATATTCGTTTGTGATTATTTTGGTTGTGTATTCCGATTAAATTAATCATGGGTTTTCTTGTGGTTAGTTTAATTGAGAATTTTGGATACAAAATCATTTTGTGGTTTTTGGTGTCCAAAGAAATCCTTCTTTTCTCGTAAAAGTAAGGTCGCTCTTGTTGTTCTTTAGGGAATGACATCAAATGGGGGAGAGTTCTTTTGAACTTGCTCTTAATTGCCAAATCTTTGTGGGGAGTGCGGATGTGGAATATTTGAGGAGTTATCTTGTATCTTTATAAACTCCGTGATGAATGCATTTAGCTTCGGCTTTATGATTGCATCTAAACAAAGTTGATATGTACTTTTCTTTGGTCTTGAAGTGTCTCCATGGAAATTTCATTAGGATCCCGTTTTTGTACCTTTGCCAATTTTATTGACAAAAAGGGGGAGAATTAATATGTAGTTCACACTACAAATACATATGGTTTTCGGATCATCATGTAAGGGGGAGTGTTTTTCATGTTGAGACGAAGTATTGACTAAGGGGGAGTGATACATATCACCATAGTATTGTTGTCAAAGTTGTGATATGAGAACTTTGATGATGTGTAATAATATTATGACATTGTATAACAATGATCGAGAGCTTTTGTTTTCTCATTGTTATGGCTACGGGACTTCAACACCTATGATGCTAAATTGAACATCTATGGAATCATAGGAGTACTTGTAAAAGATGAAGTTTTCGAGGAACGTTGAAGCACCAAGGAGATCAAGCATGTGGACGAGAAGCTACAAAGATTTATCTATTTTGTAATCCATATGTATTGATAGTTTTGTCACTAAAATTGACAAAGGGGGAGATTGTTAGAGCATTGCTCGGTCGAACTCGCATGCGTTGCTATCTCAAGCATGTTTGTCAATATTAGTGATCAAAAATATATGTCTTGATTTCTAGTTTACTTATGACTAAGTATCGGTCTAGGATAGTTAAGTGTAGTTGAGCTCCAGACTCCATGGCGATCATCTTACAAAGACGAAGAACTACTCGAGGAACAAGTGGAACTTCATCCGCCAAAAAAGGTATGTGGAGGCTTGAACTCATCCATCACTCAAAAGTCCTCTTCAATCTCCTACTCTTGACACAATTGTCATATAAGTATGATAGTTTTCAAACATACACATTTGCTATTTCGAGCCGAGTTTACTCGCCTATCTTTTTTTTCTCGAAATATGTGTTGGTCAGCTTTCGCTTTAACCATTTTCATCTTTACCCGTGATGAAAGTCATGATGACGTTTCAATCTTGAAAATAGCTTTGATGACGATAGTCGTGAATAACGATTGTTATAACATTATAGAAGAATGTTTCAATGATTGAAATGTAGAGTTGAGATTACCAACTATGGATATAAGCATATATAGTGTGTTCGCACATTAGTGTATAAATCCATGTGTCGGAAACCAAGTGCGTGCATATGTGTGCATGGGGTATTGGTGAAGGAGATAGGTTGGGTATGCGTACCCGTACGCGTACTGGCGGAAGTTTTCATACCGAAAATTTCTGCTGAGTTTGTAGTTTACAAACTAGTAAACCAGTCACCTTAGGTACGCATTCCCGTACGCGTACCCACGGAAGTTTTGAACCGAAAATTTCTGCTGAGTTTGTAAACTCAAATCCGGAAGCTAAGGTACGCATACCCATACGCGTACCCAAGCTAGTTATTTCTCAAATCGGTAGTTCATGAGCTTAAAACAATAAATTATAAGGAATGCAATCTTTGCAAACTGTGGCTATATTGTTCATGAATTGATTCAAGTGGATCAAACCAATTTTGCTTCAATTGTGTCTATGAATAAAGACCTAAGCAATTGAACAACTCTTGAACTAGTTCTTATGAGTCATTTGAACTAGTTATGAGAAAGATGAATACGGTTAATATGAAAGTACTCATATGGCTAACCATTGGTTAACTATTTGTGAACCAACTAAGTGTACACGTTTGGTACGGTTACTCAAACCTAAATGAATACATTTCATTTGTGTGTGACAAGCTAAGTTTCGATCTAACGGTTGAAAGATATTAGCTTGGTTGAATCAGGTTTTTCATCTAACGGTGAATATTGAATGCTTTGTTACCAAGGTAACTTAGATTGCAAACCCTGATTTGAAAACTATATAAGGGGAACTCTAGCAACTAGAAAAACTAATCCCCACACCTCATGTGTGATACTAGTTGGTTTTGCTAGAGTCGATTCTCCTTTAACCTTAGGGTTCTTCTCGAGACCCTGTAGGTTAACGACTGAAAGACTTCATTGGGATTGTGAAGCCATACGAAACTACTTCTCTTGTAGTTGAGCGATCTGATCTTGCCATTTTCTATCGTATGAGTTCAATTGAATAATTGACTTGAGATTATATCTCCGATAGGGCAAGATAAAAAAAAATCACAAAAATCTTCGTCTCATCGTTTGTGATTCCACAATATCTAGTTTCGCTACCATACGATTTAGATTATTGTGAGGTGATTGATAATACTAGGCTGTTCTTTGAGAGTATAAGTCCAGATTATCAATTAGTTCCTGTTCACCTTGATTTATCCAAGGACGAAACAAAACTCATAGGTTTATCCGTGGGAGACAGATTTATCTATCACCGTAGACTTTTCTGTGTGATACAAATTTGTTTATTAAAGTCTTCGACTTTGGGTCGTAACAACTCTTAGTTGTGGGTGAGATCAGCTAAGGGAATCAAGTGCGTAGTATCCTGCTGGGATCAGAGACGTAAGGAGCGCAACTGTACCTTGAATCCGTGTGAGATTGGTTAGGGTTCAACTACAGTCCAGACCGAAGTTAGTTTGTAGAGGCCAGTGTCTGTAGCGGCTTAATACAGTATGGTGTTTAATCTGGATTAGGTCCCGGGGTTTTTCTGCATTTGCGGTTTCCTCTTTAACAAAACTTGTGGTGTCTGTGTTATTTCTATTTCGCATTATATTTTGTTATATAATTGAAATATCACAGGTTGTGCGTTGTATCGATCAATTGTGAAATTCAACCTTTGGTTGTTGATTGGAAATTGATTGATCCTTGGATATTGGTCTTTGGTACCATCCAAGTTTATATCTCTTGTATTTGATAAAGACTCGAAGATTTCCATTTGCTTGAGTAAAGATCAAATCGAGAGATAGAGATATTAACTCCTTGATATACTTTTTATTAAGATTGAGTCTGACTTTCTAGTTGATTCTCTTAAAAGTATATTAGAGTTAGTCCATACAGATTGCTAATTGAAATATTGGATGAGGTTGTTGTACCCCGCTTTTTCAGATTTACGTACAACCTGTGATATTTCAATTATAAAGATAAACAATATAATGCGGAAAAGAAATAACACATACACCAGAAATTTTGTTAATTAGGAAACCGCAAATGCAGAAAAACCCCGAGACCTAGTCCAAATTTAAACACCAAACTGTATTAAGCCGCTACAGACAATGGCATACTATCCATACTTTAGACTGGAATGTAGTTGAGCCTGAATCTACCGTAACATCGATTTAGTTACAATCGCGTTCCTTACGCCTCTTGAATCCCGCAAGACTACGCGTAATTGATTCCTTTTGTTGACGTCCTTTAGAGCCTAAGAGTTGCTTCAACTCAATTGAAGACTTTAAACCAATCTGCCATCCACAGATAAGCATATATGTGATTTCCGTTTTGATCAAAGATCAAGGTGAGATAGCAAATCTACTGCAATAGACAAAGTCTAGCAAATCTCAAAATCCGGTCTTATGACTCCCGAAGAGCATCCTAGATTATTGCTCGCCTCACAAGTAGATACTTGTGGAATCACAAAGTCTGAGACGAAGAAAATTTGTTATTTCTATCTATCTTGCCGGTTGAATCTAAAGGTTCAACAAACAATGCAAAATCAGGATACACGAACTATCAACATAAATATAGTTGGACCCGGCTTCACGAATCTCTAGGTGAAGTCTTTTTAGTCGCTAAACCTAAAAAAGGTTTAAAGGAGAGGACGACTCTAGTTTACAACTAGGACACACAAGAATAGTGTCAGAGATTCAAAGATCCCAATTATTTGAGGTTCTTCTTATATAGACTTTCAAGATCAAGGTTGCTTTAGATTTAAGCTAAGATAGCTTTGGAATCAAGCAATCAATAGTCACCGCTAGATGAAAAACTTGACTTGAGATTAACATAACATAATATACAATCTGGTTATGATGAACCATAATGGTACCGTGTACAATGACTTGTTCATGAAAGGTTAGCCGAAACTAGTCAGACGAACGATAAGCTTAACCATTTTCGTATAACACTTTAATTCTTTAATCTTAAGTCACACATGTGATCAAACATGTCTAGATAGTGTTTTTAGAGAGTTGTTCAAATGTCGATTATCTCATAGATATAACTCTGATGCATCTGAAAATATTCGACAGGGTAAGTACATGTACCTGGTAAGTGTACTGTATTCCTGTTCGTGAGTATTTTTGTCATAGTACGTGTACCGGGTTTATATACCCTTAAGACAAAAACGGGTTCAGGAATCCACAGATCTTTTCAGGTTTGCATACCGGGCATGCGTAACTTTCCTGTTTAGCAACCAACATATCTTATCTGGTTTGCATATTAGGTATGCCTACCTTCCTGGTTCACAAGTCAACAAACTTTTTATGGTATGGATACCGGGTATGCGTACCAAAAAGTCGTTGCCGAACTATATCTACGCCGGTACGTGTACTGGGTACATGTACTTCGGCTCCGGACTTACAAAAGTTGTCCCCAGTATGTGAACTGGTATGCATACTGTCCTGTATCCAGATTTACAGTAGTTCTATATCTCTCTAATAATCGATTTGAAACATTCCCAAATATCATGAATAACACATATCACTGTTCCAAGCTATTTTAAAATGATTAAATCTTGAATTATAATTTAGGTTATAAACAATAAATTGTTCTTAAACTAGTCTGTTTTGATGGGTTTTTTGTGGATGGATAGTGACACCTTTGGGGTTATAACTCGCGGACCATAACCAAATTCATCAAGTATGAACAAATGTTCTTAAGCTTAATTAGTCATATTTCGAGAACAATTTTCAAGATAAACTTTACTCGAAATTTATGTTATGCATGTACTTTCTAATTAACTCATGTGATAATGTCTCATAGATATAAAGGTGAAGACTTGAGTAATAGGTAGTTCAGTCTTCACTTATATTTTGTTGATGGAGTTCTCCAAAAGCTTCGGTTGATCTTCGCCTTCAAACGGTCGAATGCAGTGATGTCTGGTACTCAACTACACACTTTTATCCTAATCTGAGACTTGACTAAATGTAGACTAGAAATCAAGATATAGTTTATCAACTAAATTTGACAACAAGCTTGGGATAAAAATACACGTGAGTTCGACCGAGCAATGCTCTAACACGACTCTTTCTTATTCTCCAACACTTTCAAATATCGCATCCGAGTCTTGACCGAGCCTTTTTTTAGATCTGCACTAGTTGCTGACCATTATTCATGTGGCCTGCCTAAGTTCATCCAACGATCAGGGTGCACCCAAGTTCACTGCAACTCAAGTAGTCTTGATGGTGTCAAAAACACTTCATACTGAAATAGAACCTCTCACACGGGGACACCATCTTCTCAAAGTTTACAAGGTTAGCTTTAGTAGTGTTGTCTAGAGTCCTCTTGATCAACTAGTTGAGTATCAACAACAAATGACCAATAATTCCAACAAATTAATTGCAAAGATCATATCTATCATGCAACACTCGAATTCACACCAACATTGGGGGTACTCAATCACCACTTCACGTCATATTTATTTGGTAGCTCGGTTGAACAAGCGTTGGTATGTCAAGTTTGGTTGCCATTTTAGTGAATCAAAACTCATCTTGATTATGTACTAAAAAAGTTTAATTCCTCATGTTAAAACGATCAAAAAAGTCCTTGTGATTCATGCGATGAACAAACTAGAGCAATGATAAAGCTGAGTTGAACCCTATGTGTTCAAGCTTTCTTGTTTGGTATGTCAAGTTTGGTTGTCATATTTTAGTTGAATCAAAACAAGAGAATTAGCAATTTATCAATTAATGCGTTTTTCGCTTGATTATGTATTGGGTAGAGAGAAACTACGTTGAAATATGGTTAGGCTAGCAAACTAAACTAGAACATCAAAAAGATAACACAAAGGATAATGAGACATACAAGTATTACTCTCCCTATTTATACTTGCAAAAATCAAAACCTAATTTACTTCAAAAAATAGAAAAACAAAGACTTGCTCAAAGAATGTGAAAAAGTAACAAGCTTTACATCGACTAAAGAGAGATAACTAAACATCATCCTTCCTCTTGGAGGTTAGTAATATTTTGAAAGAGAGCGGTGTGAGAGAAATGGGGTGTAGTCGATGGGGAAGGTATAGGGTGTTTCAAATCTTTCAATTCTTTGCTCTTTTGGCTCTTCAATTTCTCAAGAGATTTATTTATTACCTAAAAACACGTACAAATATTTATTCTTGGTCGAGCACAAAAGATGAGTTAAATGCCAATAAAAAGGTATATAAATATGCAATATTTGGCACTCATCAAATATTGAAAACAGAAATTAGGAAATAACTATACCTGTGTGAGTCTCTCGAATGCATTTAGCGTATGCACTAAGCCTTTAAACCCCTAGGTGTCCCTAGTGGACGAGTTGTAGAATGATTATATGAAGTTAGAACTACCAAAGAACGCATTCTCATCCTTAAGTCTTTGAGCGAGAAGTAACCATACCTAGTGCACTCAAAAAAGATCGCTTTTTAGTCTCTCATGTGTGCGAGGCGGGAAGATCTTCGGTCTTCAAATGTTGATGACGAACTTGAACTTCACAAAAATAGTGTTAAGGACTTGGGAAGCACAAAGCTCTAGGCCTAAATTAGGCATTTTTAGAAAAGTTGGTTTTGCAATTTTGTTACAAACTACACCTAGGTTTGGTGGAAGAGTTTCAATCTGTGCCTTAGGAGAGAGATTAGGTACATCTAAGTTGTTTCCATGTATAAGATCATTTGCACCATCACATACTTTCCTAAGGTCAGAAGAAAGTAAATCATGCTCACCAGCATAGAACAATTCATCAATCACCATGTCATAATCATCAGAGCAGGCAACATATTGTGATATGGGCAGGGAATCAGACACAACAATAATATCATGATCCAAAAGAACATTAGTGTCAACAGAAGATTCATCTTTTCCTAAGTCACAAACAAGTTGTGTAGCATGCTCACTTTCACAAAAGAATTTCACAAACCCAAGCTCAGAGTTAACATCACATGTATGAATGTTAGAAGAAGTATCATTCATAGGGTTCACAGAAGAGACGCCTAACGTCTGTGAACCAAAGATTCCATCATATTTTTGCATGCACATGCTCTTCTAACATATCATATTCCTCATCATCATCATCATAACAAAAATTCATCTCCCCATTCAAAATTTGAGCAATTCAGTGTACTCATCTACCTCTAGATTAGGTTCATATTCGGTGTATGGTTGTGCATATGGTTCACTAGAGAAGGGATGCTCATGCAATGCTTTCCATCCAAGTATATCATTGTTTTGCTCTATGAGCTCTTCCATTAGTGATTGCATACAAGGGGTTGGGGAGTATAACATTGTTCAACTTCCCCTTTGTAATGGATGATGCATGTGTGCATGGTTATCATGGCTTTCCCTAGGCTTGCCTAAACTCATGTAAAATGTAGCAGTTCTCGGCAGGGTGGTCTAAGCTACCACATAAGGTACAAAGCATACATTTCATAGTGCACAGGGGATTAGATTCGACAGATTTCTCTTGTAATTGCCTTTCTAAAGCAGATACTTGAGCTTCTAATTGATCTAAAAGTGATGGTAGGTATGAGAAAGTTGTTCATTTTCAACTTTGGGGTGGATGATACATGTGCTCATAATGATTAGGGTATGTGGAGTCGGGGCCTGAGAAAGCTCATATAATTCCCTAAAATCACTATGGTATGTGGGAGTTCATCTTTTGTGAAGCATGCCCGTAAGCAAGCTCTCTAATGGATTTGTTTGTATCCCGGTTGGAACCAAAATCACGACATGATCTAGCAACTTAATTTGAACTCAAAAAGAAGCATAGCTTAGCACATATCAAGCATGTATAACCAATGATGTCCCAAAACAGGGAAGCTAAGCCCAAGTGATGCAAATGCACAGCCCAAAGGTTATGGAAAGCCCAGCTGGTGTGGGCTCAGTTTGGTTTATGTGGGTTTATGTTTGGTTTTGTTGGGATTAGTTGTTTGGTTTTGTGGGCTTCTTTTTGGTTTTAAGGGCTATGGTTTGATGTTTGGTTTAGGTGGGCTTCAGGTGATACCGCACAGGCTAAGGTAAGCCTAGTGGTTGCACAGCCCAGCTATGTGAGCTTCAGTTTGGTTTTAGTGGGATTTGGTTTGCACAGGTTAGGATATGTGGGCTTCAGTGGTGGTGCAAAGCCCAGGTCATGTGCAAAGCCCGGAGGTTGGTTGGGGCGGAGCCGGTTGTGTGGAGGTTGGGCTTGGCGGGATGAGAGTCCGGTGGTTGGGCTTTCTGTTTAGAGTGCAAATGCGGCCCAGTTATAGGCTTTGGATGTGCGTGGCCGGTGGGCAGGTTTGGTTTAATGCCTTTAGTTGTTTTGTGCGGAGTTGTATGCACAAATTGGCAAGGTTACACAGTGTAAGTGCAAGTCTCGGCCACTGACACAAGATGTGTAGGGCGGGGTTGCACACAACCCAAATTAGGTGTAGCACTGACTCATGCAAAGCACAACACTTTATGTGGTTTCAACACAGATTAAGCACAAATGCACACAAAATAACACCTAATTCAAGCACACGAGGAGATTACCTTTGGCGAGCACAGTTGCAAATGAGCACAACACGATTTCATACAAAATGATCTGACCTAGTGGTTGTGCATGCATGTGAAGAGGTTCACAGATTCAAGATGCGGCACGCGGTCAAGGTTGAGCACCACCAGCAATCGCCCAAGGCAAGCGGCCACGAGGTCGGGGGTTATGCTCGGGGTTATGTTAGAGTATGCAAGGTCCAGGTCGTCGGATGCAACCGATGCGAGAGGTGCAAAGCGGATGAAGTATTTTAGCTTTTCACAGAATTACATGCCACGAGAATGCCAACATGTTTTCTCGAGGTTAAGCTCAAAAATTGCGAGGGTATATGAAGTCGACTATCACGATTGATGTCAACTAATTGATTTGCCTTCCACCTGGGTTGCGACTAGCCCGACAAGCTACTGACTCACAATCATGACTTCAAGGCTGGAGAATGAGCACGAGATTCATAAACGAGATGAGACTTCGGATGTTGAGCACTATCTAGCAACTATTTTTATCATGCAAAGCGCGGGATATCTAATTTATCTTGCAAATATGGTTCACGAGATGCGAGATACAAAGATACTCTTTCACAATTTCAGCAATGCAAGAGGACAGCTCGATGGCACTTACAAGTTTGGCTAACATCAAATTTTTCGACAACATGCATACAAAAATCAAATCTCGGCAAGCATTCATTCAATTATATTAGAGAAACATACACGTTGGGACAATGAAGTTAGGATAACCAACCAGTTTTAGCTCCAATGGTTGTATTGTTCTGCTCCTTGTCTCCCTTTCCTTTGGCTTTTGTAGCACGGGCACTTTGTCTCAACAAAGAAACCTCGATTCTCAATAATAACAGAACCACTACAGTTGATTAGCCTAAATGAGGGTTTAGCGATAAGTGATTAGAGGTCACAAAGTAGGCTAGGTGGTGAGCTCAAGAAAATGCCGGACTTGAGCGGGTGAAGTGAGATGATGAGTGCAAGTGCAGTGAAGATGCAAGTAAAGAAAAACAGCTAAGCTAAATTCTGACTAAGTAAAAGAAAGCAGTGAAGATGCACGAGATGCGAAATATAACAAATTCTGACTACGGATCTTTGAGAATTAAATCTAAGTTATGCTAAACATGTGTTGAAAGGTAAAGTTACACTAATACAAGGCTTAAAAACAATAATTCAAAGTAAGTATGTACAGGGATGGGTTGAAAAATAGTGAAACAAGCCAATAATCGACAGGGCACACGCCAAGTCCCCGGCAACGGCGCCAAAAACTTGGTAGGCTTTAGAAGTGGTCTATTTTAATGCCTACATGTTAAACCGCAAGTGCACGGTATCTACAATATAGAACAGGGCAAATACGGGTCGATCCACAGAGACTTGTGTGGCTTATGTTGATTCTAAGGCTTGGCTTAAGCTGATTTTTAGTGAAGGTAACACAAGCGAGGTTTTGTTTGTTTGTCGATGCGACTAAGTGAAGGTTATAACAATGATGTAAAGATGAAATACAAACGGTGAGTAAAGGGCACTAGGGTTATCACATCCACCACTAAATCATGCTATGTGTTCAACTAAATAGAGCTTTCTTGTTCTGCCCATGAGACAAGGATAATGTGTCAAAATTATCACCTATCTAAGGAGTTTCACCTAATGATAACTCAGTTACTAAAAGGTGCTAACCTAGAGCACTAGTTGTCTAATTAAGCACAACTAGTCAAGAGAATTAGCAATTTATCTCTAAGGTTTGGTGAAGTATCACCAATGCGGTTTTAACCTAACTACAATGTATACTTGGCATGCATTGTGAGAGAAAAACATTGGGTACTAGAATTGAGGATATCTGAAAAATTAAGCACTCAAGAATACTCAAACACAGTTGAAATCACAACATGGAATTAGGGTTTCACTAAAACCCTAGCAAACTAAACTAGAACATCAAAAACAACAAATAACACAAATTAAATCTAAATTGCTGCTCTGGCTAACCCAGGCATAAGCCTTTCACAACCACAGACTCTCCCTATTTATACTTGCAAAAATCAAAACCCTAATTTACTTCAAAAAATATAAAAACAATAGAAAACCCTCTCACCCACGTCGCTCAATCCGCTGTCTCCTCTGTCAATCGTCTCTGAATCGACCATGCGGGTTGTTGGTGAAAAACCCTAGTTCTAGTTATCTTTAAATTAGCTTAGGGTTAGAAGCTAAAAGAGAGATAACTAAACCTAGAGGGGAGGTAGGCGGCTGCAGGGCGCATTTAGTGAAATTTGTTGGTGTCGGGGAAGGGATGGTGGAGGTGGTGATGGCTCTGCAGTGAGGTATGGGTGAAGGAATGGAGAAGAAAGAGAAGCGGCGTTGGATGCAGGCTGGGTGAGATACTTTTCTGCTCCATAGACGCTTGTCTCCAATTCTTTGCTCTTTTGGCTCTTGAAGAGCTTTATTTATTACCTAAAAACACAAAATTAATTAGTACAAATATTTATTCTTGAAAACAAAGAAAATACAGAATCTGGGATAATATCTGATTTCCGAGCACAAAAGATGAGTTAAATGCCAATAAAAAGGTGTATAAATATGCAATATTTGGCACTCATCAAACTACGTATATGTTAGGCTAGAAAGATTAGGATAATGAGACATAGAAGTATTACTCGAAGACTTGAAGAATGTGAAAAAGTAACAAGCTACATCAACGACATCATCCTTCCTCTTGAGGTTAGTAATATTTTGACTTGAACTGTTTCATTCCCAGCGTATCTTTCAAGTCGTGGTATATTGAAAACATAAGCTATGAAGGCTGAATGATTATACTCTAGTAGACATAGTGTTAAGGAATTAGAATACGAAGTATAACGCTTATCTTTTGAACTTTGTATATAAGACATCGACATAATCGTATGAATGCTATTGTGATTATGTGTATGGGTATGGGTGAAGATTTCGACCTAGGAAACAATGTTTACATTCGTTTAAAGGAAGTACATTCATGAACTTGTTTTATGAATCGAAAGGGAAATCGCTAGGCTTATTGGTATTGTTATTCATTGCATATCTTTGGATTACCTATATGTGTGAGTTAGTATAACCAATCATAACTTGTTATGCATCTTGGTAAAACTAGTCACAATGCCTGACTTATGTATTGGTATGACTTTTATTAGTGTAACCGATCCTAAGTAATCACCTAAGATGGTATGATCGATATTTGTAATTGTTGTGACCGATCTTAGTAATTGGTGTAACCGATCCTAGTAATTGGTGTGACCGATCACAAAATATTGTGTCGATCCTTGTAATTGGTGTAACCGGTCCTGGTAATTGGTGTAACCGATCCTGGTAATTGGTGTGACCGATCACAAGTAATACCATGAGAATATGGTAACCGGTCCTGGTAATTGACGTGACCAATTTGGTAACTAATGTAACCGGTCCCAGTAACCATATTAAGGTAGAACCGATCCTTGTGTTTGGTAGAACCGTAAACCCATGATTAGTGTGTTGATTTGATCAATCACATAGTTCTTGGAAATCAAATGAACCAGTTCTAAACTTGTTTGGAAGTGTGGTATAATCGGTTCCAAGATTGTAAATATGAAAGAGTATTTACAAAGAAATAAGATGTCGACATACTTTGAACATGTTCAGTAACTCTTATCTTTTATTGTTCAAAGATATTCCTTAATAACTCAAGGAGATCCCGGACCGAAATAAGTTGAGAATCTTTTAATTAAGGTTGTTAATTTTATATGCTTTTAATTACCAGCAATTAAAATGCATATCTCTGGAAAATAAAAATTTGTAATGTGCATTTACTAATTGGAGATTTTCTAGTAAGATTTCAGTTAATTTTGGACATAGAATTTCTAGGAATTATGAAAACCGATTTGGAAATATATTGCATATCTTAAGAATATTTCGGCTTTGGAAATTCCTTGGTGTCCAAACTACCTTGGTCTATAAATACCCAAGTTTGCATTTCGAGCAAACTATCCTAAGAGCCAGCAAAATTACCTTGTTGTGTTGTTACTGGTGGAGCCGTCTATTCGAAGAGGAAAGTACCATAATTAGGCGAAATCTCTTACGACCGCTCGTTTAAAGACTGCTTTGGGATCAAGAAGCTCTACGAGTACTGTTGGTGGGAAACTAGATTATTGCAGTATTATTAGTTTTCGATTTGATTTGATTGACTAACGGTTGTTGAACTTTGATTGCACCTAGTTTGTTTATTCTTTAGAACCTTCTCTTCTGATATAAGATTCACTCAAACTAGATCGAAGTATCGACGGGATCTTTAGAACTGTTTTTAGATATAAAGACATCTTGTGATAATCCATTGTTAATAGACTCCATTCTGTACGTGATTGATCACAAGAGATTCAAGTTGTGATGTGCATGTGTTTATTGAAGATTTAAGAAGATTTGAAGACGAAGAAGATTTCTGATTTGGGTTCATAATCTTTGGTATGCACAAAACTTGATTGGCTGGGATCCAACTATAGTCGGTTTATCATTGATAGACTTGATTGATTAGTTGCGTAGATCGGCATCAGTATTTAGCATCTTGGTAGATCATATTATTGATTGCATAATCTAAACTCTGCTACTTTGGTAGTTGTTGGATAGATTGATCTAAACCCGACAAAGGAGTTTATTGAATTAAAAAGAAGAGCCTTTGTATAACTCATATCAATGAGATTGAATAGAGTTGTTACCGAACAGATTTTTTGTTCATTTACTGTTTAGAATACGAACCAAAGGAATTGTTCCAGTGCGTCCACTCATTGAATGTCGGAAGCACATGGATACTGAAGAAACTAGGTGAACTATAGGTTTAGTTGCTTGGTCTCAACTATACGAAGTTTGTTTGATTTTGTATAACGGCTTAATTCTGAGAGTATTCAATTCTGGACTAGGTCCCGCGGTTTTTCTGCATTGGCGGTTTCCTCGTTAACAAAATCTTGTTGTGTCATTTACTTTTGTTTTCCGCAATTATATGTTATTATAATTTAAATTAAATTACACAAACGTTAACTCTGTATTACTTGATAGTGATCCTATAGAGTTTGGTTAAGTCCGAACCTATTATCAAGTAATCATACTTTGGTTGTTGTATTATCTCGATCTCGTATCCATAGACGATCACACAAAGTGTGAATACGGATTCGTTGTATTGTCTCGACTCAGTCCATAGACAATCACTTTCGGTAAGAGGACTTATAGGTGGAAAAGTTTAAGATTGTGGTATATTTGGGTACCCTCGTCTTTCACATTCATTTCTACCTCAGTTTCTCCTCCTTGATCGACATTTATTAAGTTTGTATTAGGAATTTGACAACAACTTCAGAATCAGAAGAGTTTTATCACGTTCAAAGGAAGAAATCAAAAAACACAAGTCAAGATTAAGTGCATCTCTAATGGCTTCAATGAAGAAAACAAACTCATACATCCATATACTCACGGTTATGCGGAGAAATTTAGCGCTTGCCCACGCGCTGTATAGTTTGGGATTATGTTTCCGCTCCAAACTCTCATGTAGTGACAAATTATGGTTTTATTATCCTCAATTACTATTCTCTCTTGCTCAAGAACGTTCATGAGAAACCTATGGATTGTAAGACAATATGCACCGGACTTATCTCTATATACCAATACGCACGCGGAAATGGGATGGTATTTGTATAAGGCACAAATCCTTTCTCTAGTTTATTTCCTACATCAAGTGCATAAGAACTAGGGATATACCATGCTATATGGTTTTCATGCTTACAAAGGATCACTCAAACCAACTCTAGAGCTTGTCGTATGTACAAGATCAACCTTGGGATTTCCGTCTACACATATGCATCAATGCATGAAAGTAGGGTTTTAAACCTATTTGAGGGCTTCTCAACCATGCGTATGAAAATTTTGGGCTGACACGTGGTCAACTTATGTTCGTATACCCTTCCTACCTCATACTCGCATGTGGAGAAAGCTAGGGCTTGGGCGAAGTTCAAACGAGTTCATTATTTCTCCCCCATTAAGACGTGTTATATGTTATAATCTACAAACTCGAAAACTGCTGGCAGCATTCTAGGGGATTTTCTAACACTACATACGCAAATCTAGGGCTTACATCGAGAGAAAAATACGAATAATACCCCTCTCTACTTAGATGTGCACACAACACGATCTAGGGCATGTGTTTAAAACCCAATCTGGGGAATTTCTTCATATGGTACACATATAAAATTCTAGGGTTTGTCATAAGTACAAGTGGTTTCCACCTATACAGGAACAAAACCTAGCTTCGTCACGATATCACCCCTTATGCTAACTCAACCTGATCTGAGCGTAACTTTCAACCACACATGAGATATTTAAAACCCTAAGTCACCTAGGTTCACACGATATTTCTAATCCTACAACTCCATTAACTAGATAAGCTAAAGATCAATAATCTATACACGATTCCCATGTTTATCAAGACTCACTATGATACATGGATTCATTGAAGGAGGATGCCTAGAGTATGCATATTATAAAGTAACAATTGTAGGTTAGACCAATTACGTTATGGTTTAAAAGCTTCGATAGAAGTTAGAGAATAAATAATTTAAAATTACGAGTACTTAGTCAATATATATCATTGGGGCTAGTAATTCTGATAGATCCCAAATTCATTTAGAAGTTTATAGTATACCAATACATGTACGTAGAGACATTAATCTATTAAAACGGGAATTAGTGCGGAAAACTTAGACTTACTTATCTGTTGGAATATAAATTAGTGTAGTTGAACCTAGAGACAAAGATTATAGATGTTGTTCCAATCCCTATGGGGTTCATCTTAGTAAAATATAAATTATTATAGATTTGGGTGAAATCAAATTTGGATTAGTTATATGGATAAATTTATACAAAACATGGAAATCCATCAATTTAATAGAATCACTAAATTTTAAACTATAAATAATACCTATAAATTCCATTTATCATTGACAAATTGGATTTATTCTCATTACGTAAATTTGAGCAACGTTTACATCAAGATGAAGAAGAAATTCTGTTTATAAGGTGGGAATTTTGAAGGCCATAGAAACGCTCTTAATTTTAGAATTTAGATTTAGGGTTTCATAAGGAAAAAATCAGAGAATATTTAAAAGAGATGTTCTATGAGAATGATTAAAGATAGGTATTAGGTGATTGAGTGGTTTAGGGGTGGAACTATAGGTGAAATCAATCTCAGATAATGAAATTGATGGTGGTGATCGATTTCAAGCTCAGAAATGGTAATTATAGGGTTTCAGTAGAAGTGATTGGTGAAATAGCATTTTTGTGGATGTTAATGATTGGTTGGTCTTTATTAACAACGATTGTTTCAGAGGATGAACCAATGGTTCGAGGATCTCAACGCATGCATGGCTTATCATCAAAAGAGGTGGGAACTCATATTCTTATTACAACTTAGAAATATGAGGTTGTTTTCTTATTCTAAATGACGTATCAACCCAACCCAAGAATCAATTTAATTTTTGTAATTTATCACTTGTCATGGTTTAATGATCTCCGTAAAAAAGAAATTCACCACCATATGAAATCTATTCTTCCGTGAGTAATAGAAGAACTAACTGAATTTCATTGCTTTTAGAAAAACTCATGTTTTCTCCCTATTTAGATTGAAAACTATTTTGTTTTACAATTAAGGAGAAAAACCATCTCAACAATCTCATTACTAACAATCTACATGGTAAGCTCAACACATGTCGTGGATGTGTACGAGAATCTAATAGAGTTCTTCGTGCCTTATACCTAAATGCATAAGGTACTGTCCTAATATAGCCGTAAAAATATATAAACTGCCTAGTAAAAATTGATGCTAAAGGATACCTTCCCCTCTTATCTTGTATTTATAGGGTCTAGTTGATAATGTGACAGATTTTAAATGGAACATGCTTATGAATCATGCTCAAATCCTAAATGGTAGTTGAGTTATTATAGGAGATCTTAATTTCATTTTGTGCAAAGAGGAAAAACAAGGCGTTGTGCCTTTTGAATCAGAGTTGGTTAGAAACTTTTGTGAATTTGGTTGGTAATGCTGACCTTTTTGATATTACTTATTCATGGAATCTCTGTACTTGGTCTAATAAAAGGTACGATAGTGAATCAATTTTGGAAAGATTAGATAGAGCTATTGCTAACGTTGCTTGGTTTATTTTCTCCCCAATTCTATTGTGTATCATCTTACTCCTTTTGATAGTGATCATGTGCATATCTTGGTTACTAGTTCTAGAGATATGGGTGTTTCTAGAAAGGGATTATATAATAAGGAATATTATAAAATAATCTAAGGAAGTAGACTTTTAAAATTCTGTTTCATAGTCGAATATTTTTTAGGACCGATCCCTAGTGGTAAAGACCTACCCCAAAATCGATCCTGGCATAGTTCAAACATGTTTAGATATTTCAATATGTTTGCTATCTTTGGGTTTCCACAAACATCGAAATGTACATAGTTTGAACTTGGAATGTTCACATGATCTCGACATAGTGATATGAATGCGTGCTAAACTATAATATTTTAATGTTCAAGTATTTTCCTATGATACTCAATGCAAGCCCAACATCGAAATTCAATATCTTTTAGATATTCGAAAATATATACTTACCATATCCCGGGGATTTGAATATCTCTAGCTATTATATTAGTAAAATATATAGAAGTGTGTTAGCTATATTAGTTATCAATTAAGAGTGATTTCAATATGTGAGTTGGATTACAATGTCAAAACCGAAAACATACATTATTGCATATCTTAAGGATTTTCGGATTTGGTAATTCCTTCTCTTCCAAACTAGCATTGGTCATAACACTATAAATAATGGAGCTTGTGTTCTTACAAACTTATCCGTTGACACATTTCCTAACCGTTTGTCTGGGAAGCCAAATCGTTGATAGAGGAAAGTAATCTAACTAAGTGAAATCTCGTGCATTGCCTCTCGTCCAATGGGTGCATCCAAGGGATAAGTTTGTAAGAATGACAAACTTCACTATTTATAATGACCAAGGTAGTTTGGACAACAAGGAACTTCCAAATCCAAAAATACTAAAGATAAGCAATAGATCTTTATTTTTGGTTTTTTAATATTCCAACTGTAATCCAACTAATATACCGAAATTTATCTTGGATGACAAATAAATATTAGCTAGCATATGACATAATGATAGGTGTAGAATACACCTAATTTACTATCTAGTAGTTTATGCTTTCTTTGCTATTTTTCTTGTAAATTATGTATTTTACGCTTGTTTTGAGTTTTATAGCTACTATGGAGTCGCACGGAGGAAAAGAAGAAGAAATCACCCAATTTAAGTCAAAAGGGCAAAAAGGTCATTTTACAGGCGATTGATATATGGAGCCCAGTTGAGGTTAAGGGGCGACCCAATTTGGAGGAGTACTAAAGCCAGGCCCGCAGAGGTTAAGGGGGTTTCCAAGTAGGATGGCCCTTATCATTTAGAGGGTGGTACCTATCCCTGGGGTGTAAATATCCACCCAAATCATTTCAACCCTAAAATCGATTTCTCACATTCACTTTCACCTGAATTTAAAGCAGCGACTGCTGCTGAGAGAGATCGAGGAGAAAAGCGACGATTGCTGCTGAGTTAACTCGAGAGATGAAAATCAGAGAGACAGAGAAGGAAAGGAAACTGGCTGCAGGTGCGATTCGAGAGAGAAATTGGAGATGAATCTGATACAGAGATTCAAATCAGGAGGAATTGAAGTTTGAGAGAGCAGAATCGAGGGAGAATCACAGAGGGTGTCGTTGCTGATGAACAAAGAAGAAGGTGGTGATTGGAAAAAAGGATTTGTGGCTGTTGTTATTCAGATCGAGCAAGAAACTGGGAGAGAGATGTCGAACAGATCGAGTTTGAATTGGGTTTTCTTGTGAGTCGAGACTCGAGAGAAGAAGAAGTGAAATTGTTCTTGATGGTCTGTGAATTGAGAAGACCCTGATGCTTGAGATGGGTTCGATCTGATGGTGGTATCTGAGATGGGTTTTTGTTGTTCGTTCTGTGAAGATGGAGCGATTCAGAGATGGAGAAACTGAATCTATGGTCGCTGCTTACGAATTAGAGAAGAGGGTGGATTGATTGATGGCTCTAAATTAGATGAGAACAGAGACGGATATGGTTCTTGAGAATGAAGAGCTAGGGAATAGCTAGGGTTTGTAGGTTCATTATTGAGCTGAGATGAAGAAATTGCAGAATGGGTTCTGGTGGTGCTTTGATTGGTGGTATACTTGGGCTGTTGGTAGAGTTGAGGCTGGGAACTTCTGGTGCTGTGTGTTGCCAATGATAGGCTCTCGGTGATGACTTGAACTGGAATAGTTCAGTGAGGCTAGGTAGAATGGGTCTGTGACTGATTCAGAGAAGGGGAACTTCTTATGTGTGAATGAATGGCCTGGCAAGAGTGGAAGGATTTGATGGAATAAATGGTTGCTTTCGATGGTGTTATGGAATGGCATGATGTGGCATTACGGGGTGAGCTGGAGTTAGTGATGGTCCAGTTGCGGTTGGGTTGTTGAGGGTGGCACCGCAATGTGGCGAGATGTTAATCCGGGGAATGGATTTTTGTTCTTGAACCCGATATGAAGTGAGCTAGGCAATCGGTGGTGCTTGTGATGTGTATGGTGATTGTCATGGGCTGGATGGCAGAGAATGCAAGAAGAAGCAATGATGTGGAGTTATACAAAGGTGCTGGTGCTAAATGAGGCTGTAGTTGCAGCCAATTAAGAATTGCAGGTGATGGTGCATGTGGATGGGAATTATGTGTTGCCAATGGCAGTGAAAATTTGACCTGCAAGTACATGAAATGGGTGATTACAGATGTGAGTTGGTGTTGATTGCCTGCGATGGGTTTGTTGTGGTTGAGTGATGCTGCTGATGGCAATGCAGGAATGATTCGAATGGAGGACTGAAATTGCAGGTTGTAGCTCTGGTGGCAGTGCAATTATGCTAGTAAATGGCCTGGCAAGCCATTGGGATATGGTGACTGAGCTGTATAGCCATCTTGGCTGAGCATCAATTGATGAAGCACAATGATAGTGCAGCGAAAGCTTAGGCCAGTGCAAATGGCCTAGCCAAAGTGAATCTGACTCATCTGACTCGGTCGATTTGACCCGAGTTGACTCAGCTGACTCTCTTTTCCTTTGACCATGTTGACTAACAGTTGACTGACGGTTTGACTTTTTGACCGTTAGTCCTAACGGAGGACTGACGGAATATTCCGTCGAATATTCCCCTGACGGAGAAATTTTCCAGTGGCCGGCGGCGACTTATTCCTACGGATTCGCCACAATCCCGATTTTTCCGCGAGCAAAAATTTCCGAATTTTCTATGGACTTCTCTCATGGGTGTGAAGACTTGGGCTAGGAATTGGATGGAGAATTGGACTCAAATTTGGAAAGAGAAGGTGGAAGAGTTGATTTGGAAATTGAATTGCAAAAGAAAAGGGATTCTATTCCTTGGAAGATTTGGAGAATGTTGAAGCCTATAAATAGAGAAGTTTTACACATCTTTTACACACATCTCTACACACACAACACTTTTCTTTTCTTATTCTTTGTGTGAACTCTTTAACATGAGTAGCTAATTTTATTGATTGAGGATGAATTCCTAGTTCTTAATATGATTTAAGTTTTTGTTTCAATTCTATCTTGAGTTTTTCACATGATTATCGTTTGTTTTTACTAATAGGAATGATCTTAAAGACATTCATGATTGATTGATAGATTGTTTAGGTGGCCAACTAAATTGATTTGTTAATTTGATCTAAAGCTAGTGAAAGTTAGGAGATAAGTAATCGTTTCTTGA
Organism: Papaver armeniacum; assembly: GCA_023531295.1. Lineage (NCBI taxonomy): Eukaryota > Viridiplantae > Streptophyta > Magnoliopsida > Ranunculales > Papaveraceae > Papaver > Papaver armeniacum. The sequence continues at coordinate 1,487,875 of JAJJWW010011821.1, forward strand.
CTCTTTACATAAGTAGCAAACACGAGACCTTGCGGAGGGATTCCGTGGAGCAATTGTGTGTAGAAACAACGCTAGAAAGTGAACCAAGCGAACCGAGTTTAATTACTAGTACTAAACCTAAATTCATAAATCTTAATGCATTCAGGAATTACATCTTGTAAAGCGAACCTCGTGGTGGTTCTTTTGAATAGAATCGATAACTAAGCGGACTGTTACTCGGTGAAATTAGGGATTTTGGGGCTAGCTAAGCGTGCACCTGCTATCCTACGGTTGGTGATAATCTGTGACTAATAACAAGTAGAAGAGAACTTAACTTGATTCATTGTTTCGTAACGAAGAAGGATTCCTTGATTTTGTCTCTCTTATTGCTTTCATCTTTCAACTCTCGATTTTAATTACTTTGTTTATTTTCTTTTGCTTTTTACACCCCCTTTCGTGACAATTTTGACAACTAGAATCTCTTGCTCCTCGTGGGATCGACCTTGACTACCCTATATTACTTGTTAATTAGGTAGTAAAGTATTAATTAATTTGATTGCACCTACGACACGCATCAAATTTTGGCGCCGTTGCCTTGGGAGCAGCGGATGATTTTAGTTGTTTATAATTTTCTTTTGCTTTATTCTTGCTTTGTTGGATTCTATTCCGTATCTAACTTGGTTTTGAATCTTAGTTCAGGTGCGATTTTCCATGTATGGTGGACAAGAGCAAGCATATTACAACAATCAATACGGTTTTCAACCTCAACATTATGACAACTTCCAACCATCCTTAGGATACAATCAAAACCAATCTTTTGGCTATGATCAAATTCCTCTGAGAACCTTATGGATATTCTCATACATATCAACAACCTTATGACGGGTATGTAAGTGGACAATCACAAGGATGGGAGGATAGTTTTGTTTATGATCAAAAATTCTCTAGTTTTGCAGATAAGATGTCTGCCATGATTGGGGATCTTCAACAAAAGTTTCAAGAATCACATCGAGAAATTCAAAGGAATTCGGAGAAAATATACGAACAAATTAACCAACCTTTGGAGACTTTTGATGACGCTAGTGTAGATTACTCGAGCCTTGATCTTATTAATGATCAAGCACCTATTCAAAAGGTAGAGCTTGAGGAAGATGCACTTAGTGCTTGGAAAAAATTTCTTAGGGAAAGATGGGAGTCCGCGGAAGTGTATGAACGTTGCAACGATGAGGAAGTTATTCCAACTCCGGATCATAATAACGATCCTTCACCTATTCAAAAGGAGGAGATTGAGTGTGACTTACCTATTGTTGTAAACGAAGTAACACCCTCACAAGAAGATCTTACAATTTATACCGAGGAAGATTATATGAGGGAAGAATGGCCCGATTCCGATGATGAGAATGTTGAAGAGATGATGCTAGAGGATGAAACCACATTCATTGATTTTGTGGAAGACCCAATTGAACTTGCTAATGATTATGATGATGCCGAGACTTTGGTTAAGGTAGAAAACGACGAAGAATAGTTGCAAGGTTTAATAGAGGACCACGATATACAAGAGGTAAGTAATTCACTTGAATTTTGTAAGGATGAAGAGGATTCTATAATACAAGAGATTATGCAAGGTTTGTCTAACTCTTTGCATATTGATTCTTCTCCTTTGACTCTTATTGGTTTGAATGTATGTGCTTCGAAAGTATTTTTGGATGATTTTGTTTCTAAATATCCACCATTGGAAACACTTGATGCTAACACTATGCAGGTTTGCCAAGAGGAATACATGGAAATTCCCGAATTCTATGTTCTTTATACACTTCCGAGTGTGGACGAGAATAAGTGTGGGGGAAATTTCTATCGAGCGATAACATCATTATTATTTTCTTGTGCTAACATTTGTATGGAGTTATTGTTTGCAAAACAGGTATTATGGGTGGATCCTCAAATTTTCCGATTGTTAGTATATGGGGAATGAATCTTACAAGATCCAAGTCGGGCCGTCGACTTTAAAACAAGCGCTTAATGGGAGGCAACCCATAGGTTTTGTATTTCTTATTCTTTTTGCTTTTGTTATTTCTTTTTCTTGTTTCTTATCATGTTAAAATTTCCCACCTTGACTTTACTAGGAGGATTCAATTACATTGAGGACAATGTAAGGTTTAAGTGTGGGGGAGTGGTTAAGCATGTTTTTAAAACAAAAATTACAAAAAAATTAAAAAATTTGAAAAAAAAAAAAAAGTTTTACATAAAAATTTCAACTTTTAAAGATTTTAGAGTCACTAGCATACTTCTAGGTATGTTTACATAGAGATTTTGACCGACATAATTGAACTTGGAAATGTTAGAGAACTACATTCGGATTTCTTGCTTGTTTGAGTGTTAAATAATGGATTTAATCATGCCGGTGATGCGAATTTGGTGCAGGGAGAAAGGCGTTATTAGAGTTGCTGATCAATCATTAGTGGAGACTACCCGTATTCATATCATGTGAGGCACCGACCAGAAATTTTCTATTTACTAAAGAATTTCTTTTGAGTGTGTGTCACCGTAAGTAAATTCCGGGTAGAATGGTGAGCTACCCAACCTCCCACCAATAGAAGCACTACTCTTTGATCTCTTGAGTGCTAATTTTTGTCAATCATGAGGGTGACGTCTATAGATGAAAGCTTCCTTCTTGTAGTTCGATTTGCAGTTAGCACCATTCTCTCTCTCGATAACAACGGATCCATAGAAACACTTTCATCATCAACAAGGAGCGACATCAAAATTTACAAGGAAAGTTGGAAAAGTTTAAGGTTTACAAGCAACGGAATGAGAAAAGGAGCAAATTTCAAAAACAAGTAAAGCAACAATACAATGAGCATAATTATACATACAAGTATGAAGACTTATTCATAAAAGCGAAGAAAATTAAAAGGTGAGAATTTTTGAAGTTTATGATTTCAAGACGATACAAGTTGTGAAGAATCAAGCGGTAAAATACTTCTTCCACGGCCATGGTTTATTTTGTATTTAATTTCTCTTGTTTTCAAGAAAAAAAAAAAGGGAAAGAAAAAAAAAAAAAAAGGGAAAGAAAAAAAAAAAAGAAGAGAAAAACACAAGAGAAATATTTGTTCTTATTTTTATTGAATGAGCCGTGGGGAAGGAAAATATATAAGGAAGTTTCAAGCGACAAGGATATTTAAGGTAAAAAGAGTTAAGAATTGTTAAGGATTTATGAAATTCGAGGGTTTATCATCAATAGTTGAAACCGAAGACCAAGAAGTTAAAGACGAGGAGCGGAAGACGTTTCTATTGGATGCCGTGAGAGTGGTGTTATCATAATTGGCGATCGGATGTGAAGGTGAGTAAGTAATCTCATCCTCGATAATATGGTTGATTTCCTTTCGTAGAGATCGTCAGAAAAATGGTTTTTCAAAATATTAAAAGATGTGGATTTTTAAAAATATTTCGGAAGTTGTCCTTCCCACCATTCAACGTGTTGCGAGATTTCTCTCTTCATTCCTACCTGCACACATGTGAGAACCATAAAAAAGCCGTCTTTTTGAGTGCAATTATCATAAAATCCTTTTTGGTGAGGCGAAGTCGAGGCGAAATGCTTATTGATCGTTTCTCAAACACGCGTTCTCTCAATATGGTGTGGTTATTTCTCACTCAACATTTAAGAATGAGAATATGTTCTTTAGTATTTCTAACTTCATTATTACTAGCATGCAGAAATTCTATGTCCTCATAACTCTTTGGATGCTTGGGACGCTTGAACGCTTTGAAGTTGTGAGTTTTAGTTTGATTTGCTCGAGGACTAGCAAAGTCTAAGTGTGGGGAACTGATAGGTGTAGAATACACCTAATTTACTATCTAGTAGTTTATGCTTTCTTTGCTATTTTTCTTGTAAATTATGTATTTTACGCTTGTTTTGAGTTTTATAGCTACTATGGAGTCGCACGGAGGAAAAGAAGAAGAAATCACCCAATTTAAGTCAAAAGGGCAAAAAGGTCATTTTACAGGCGATTGATATATGGAGCCCAGTTGAGGTTAAGGGGCGACCCAATTTGGAGGAGTACTAAAGCCAGGCCCGCAGAGGTTAAGGGGGTTTCCAAGTAGGATGGCCCTTATCATTTAGAGGGTGGTACCTATCCCTGGGGTGTAAATATCCACCCAAATCATTTCAACCCTAAAATCGATTTCTCACATTCACTTTCACTGATTTAAACGGCTAGCTCTGCTGAGAGAGATCGAGGGAGAAAAGCAGCGATTGCTGCTGAGTTAACTCGAGAGATGAAAATCAGAGAGACAGAGAAGGAAAGGAAACTGGCTGCAGGTGCGATTCGAGAGAGAAATTGGAGATGAATCTGATACAGAGATTCAAATCAGGAGGAATTGAAGTTTGAGAGAGCAGAATCGAGGGAGAATCACAGAGGGTGTCGCTGCTGATGAACAAAGAAGAAGGTGGTGATTGGAAAAAAGGATTTGTGGCTGCTGTTATTCAGATCGAGCAAGAAACTGGGAGAGAGATGTCGAACAGATCGAGTTTGAATTGGGTTTTGCTGTGAGTCGAGACTCGAGAGAAGAAGAAGCTGAAATTGTTCTTGATGGTCTGTGAATTGAGAAGACCCTGATGCTTGAGATGGGTTCGATCTGATGGTGGTATCTGAGATGGGTTTTTGTTGTTCGTTCTGTGAAGATGGAGCGATTCAGAGATGGAGAAACTGAATCTATGGTCGCTGCTTACGAATTAGAGAAGAGGGTGGATTGATTGATGGCTCTAAATTAGATGAGAACAGAGACGGATATGGTTCTTGAGAATGAAGAGCTAGGGAAGAGCTAGGGTTTGTAGGTTCATTATTGAGCTGAGATGAAGAAATTGCAGAATGGGTTCTGGTGGTGCTTTGATTGGTGGTATACTTGGGCTGCTGGTAGAGTTGAGGCTGGGAACTTCTGGTGCTGTGTGTTGCCAATGATAGGCTCTGGTGATGACTTGAACTGGAATAGTTCAGTGAGGCTAGGTAGAATGGTCCGTGGATCGATTCGGAGAAGGGAACTTCTTATGTGTGAATGAATGGCCTGGCAAGAGTGGAAGGATTTGATGGAATAAATGGCTGCTCACGATGGTGTTATGGAATGGCATGATGTGGCATTACAGGGCGAATGGAGTTAGTGATGGTCCAGTTGCGGTTGGGTTGTTGAGGGTGGCACTGCAATGTGGCAGATGTTAATCCGGGGGAATGGATTTTGTTCTTGAACGATGATATGAAGCTGAGCTAGGCACTGGTGGTGCTTGTGATGTGTATGGTGATTGTCATGGGCTGGATGGCAGAGAATGCAAGAAGAAGCAATGATGTGGAGCTATACAAAGGTGCTGGTGCTAAATGAGGCTGTAGTTGCAGCCAATTAAGAATTGCAGGTGATGGTGCATGTGGATGGGAATTATGTGTTGCCAATGGCAGTGAAAATTTGACCTGCAAGTACATGAAATGGGTGATTACAGATGTGAGTTGGTGTTGATTGCTGCGATGGGTTTGTTGTGGTTGAGTGATGTCACTGTGATGGCAATGCGGGAATGATTCGAATGGAGGACTCGAAATTGCGGGTTGTAGCTGCGGTGGCGGTGCAATTATGCTAGTAAATGGCTTTGGCAAGCCATTGGGATATGGTGATCGAGTTTGTATAGCCATCTTGGCCGAGCATCAATTGATGAAGCACAATGATAGTGCGGCGAAAGCTTAGGCCGGTGCAAATGGCCTAGCCAAAGTGAATCGACTCATCGACTCGGTCGATTTGACCCGAGTTGACTCAGGTGACTCTCTTTTCCTTTGACCATGTTGACTAACAGTTGGTGACGGTTTGACTTTTTGACCGTTAGTCCTAACGGAGGGCGACGGAATATTCCGTCGAATATTCCCCCGACGGAGAAATTTTCCGGTGGCGGCGGCGACTTATTCCGGCGGATTAGGCCACAATCCCGTTTTCCGTGAGCAAAAATTTCCGAATTTTCTATGGACTTCTCTCATGGGTGTGAAGACTTGGGCTAGGAATTGGATGGAGAATTGGACTCAAATTTGGAAAGAGAAGGTGGAAGAGTTGATTTGGAAATTGAATTGCAAAAGAAAAAGGATTCTATTCCTTGGAAGATTTGGAGAATGTTGAAGCCTATAAATAGAGAAGTTTTACACATCTCTACACACACAACACTTTTCTTTTCTTATTCTTTGTGTGAACTCTTTAACATGAGTAGCTAATTTTATTGATTGAGGATGAATTCCTAGTTCTTAATATGATTTAAGTTTTGTTTCAATTCTATCTTGAGTTTTTCACATGATTATCGTTTGTTTTTACTAATAGGAATGATCTTAAAGACATTCATGATTGATTGATAGATTGTTTAGGTGGCCAACTAAATTGATTTGTTAATTTGATCTAAAGCTAGTGAAAGTTAGGAGATAAGTAATCGTTTCTTGACTCTTTACATAAGTAGCAAACACGAGACCTTGCGGAGGGATTCCGTGGAGCAATTTTGTGTAGAAACAACGCTAGAAAGTGAACCAAGCGAACCGAGTTTAACTACTAGTACTAAACCTAAATTCATAAATCTTAATGCATTCGGGAATTACATCTTGTAAGCGAACCTCGGGGTGGTTCTTTTGAATAGAATCGATAACTAAGCGGACTTGTTACTCGGTGAAATTAGGGATTTTGGGGCTAGCTAAGCGTACTGCTATCCTACGGTTGGTGATAATCTGTGACTAATAACAAGTAGAAGAGAACATAACTTGATTCATTGTTTCGTAACGAAGAAGGATTCCTTGATTTTGTCTCTCTTATTGCTTTCATCTTTCAACTCTCGATTTTAATTACTTTGTTTATTTTCTTTTGCTTTTTACACCCCCCTTTCGTGACAATTTTGACAACTAGAATCTCTTGCTCCTCGTGGGATCGACCTTGACTACCCTATATTACTTGTTAATTAGGTAGTAAAGTATTAATTAATTTGATTGCACCTACGACACGCATCACATAACTTTACTAATATAGCAACCAGAGATGTGTTTATCCACATGGATATGAATAACACATAAATTCTGAATATCTAAAAGATATTTAAAATATTTCGGTTCGGGATCACACCTTGAATATCAAATAAAATACTTGAGCATTAAGTAATAAGAGTTTAACGCATGTTCAAATATTATATCAACATTATGAATTTTCCATATTAACCGTACCATATTTCCGATAGCTGTCCAAACCCAAAATTTAACAGCCGAATCGAAAAACGCTAATCGACTAACATAAGAATTTGTCCTCGAAGAGATCCTTAGGCCCGGTCCTACTAGAAATCCTTGTTTAAGGTTTCAGTCCTCTTAAATATCCTTGTTTAAGGGATCGGTCCTATAATATATCCTTTGATTCATTTTAAAGGAATCAAGGTATAAACTTGATTCATCAATCGATCCTTAGCTATTCCTTATCTGACAGATTTGATATTCGGGGTTCTGCATAAATATGTCATCATTTGGTTATTTTAAACACAATAGCAGACAACAACATTGATACACCTTTTGTCTCAGGGCTTTCTTTCTGCAACTAAGAACTCTGATATCTCTTTTTATGCTTCAATCCTTTAGACCAACCCTGCTTCCTCCAGTGATGAAAAGAAGTCTTCCAACGACCATTGTCTTGGTTTAGGGGAAGATTTTTTGTCACCTACCTTCAACAACTCATACTAAAACTAAACCTTACCTCAAATTACCTTACCCATGTACCTACAACTGTGAGGATAATATTTTGGTTATAACAAAATCCATATAAGAGTACAGTCATGAACTTGTATGTGCATCAGAAGTACACCTTTTAAGGTACCAAAAAATATTACCGCAACAAGCAAATTATATGGAATCGTTTCACTCCGTAGGTTGCATACCCAATAAAGCATTTATAGTTGTGGACACCGAACATGGTGGTTCTCAGTACCTAAGATATACATAGAAAGATTGCAAAAACCATTTTTAAAAACACCACATAGAGGGATAAATTTTTGATGTGGGGGGTTATTGATGCAGACATGTAGAACCAATAGTCCTACAATATGTGGCATTTAGGTTTGTTAGAGGCGAATATTTTTTTTCGGATTTTTTTTTTTTTGAAGTTTAGGTAAATATCTTCCTAATATTGTAGGATATGTTATCAAATGCATTCGGACATATGTCAAAGCATCATTTGACCCACGCACCCACATATAATAATGACGCACATCAAAAATTATTCCATCGAGAGATACATAAAAAGTGCCCAAGTTGCTTTTAACTATTTCAGGGATCCATTCTTTTTTATACAATGCAAGTTGATCTAAATAACCAAGTATGTAACTTGTTTTATGCAGATGCAAAATCAAGAATAGATTATGTTGGAAAATTGAATTAATTAGGAAGATGAATAGAACACATAAAATGTTGTAGCATTGACCACGAGAATCTTTCAATTGTTTTAGACAATTCATTCGACCCTCCCGAGTAAATTCCCGAGTGAAATAGGTCAATAAATTAATGGTTCATGATAACATTGTAATCATCTAATCGAGTTCAAGAATTGTACTCCCTATTCGACTAAAAATATATTAGAAAAACTGAGGATGATTTAAATGAGAGGAAAACAAAAAATTTGGTGGGGTTTAGAACCAATAATCAAAATTTGTAGGGGCTTTGCATCTATAAAAGATACTCCAATTGATAGATATCCCCGATAAGTACCAATGGGGTTTGATGAGAACCAACACATCTGTTCCAATTTGAACTAGATTTACTTGAAAAAATGTATTATTCGGGAGGGGTCACAAATCCCGTTGTAGCCGCAAAAAAAAAACGCATAATATTCTATTTATGTTGTACAATTCCTTGACTCAAAAGATAAAAATGATTGATAATGGTAATCTAATTACCCGGATAAATTTTAAACAAAGAATTGTTTAATGATGCTATAACATAGTTTCCCTCCAATTTATCCTTATCAGACAACTAACTATCGTCTCCGACTTCACATAACATGATATCCACGATTTATGGAGATGTTATTATTAGTGAGGTGATATCATCACATATAGGATAAATAAATGTTAACAAATCCCGACCGTTGAATTTCTTAAATGACATCACCCCGCTAATAATGATATCCCCTTTATAAATCATGAAAATATCCATTGATTTTCAAATTAGTCTTTGGTATGGTGTTCACAGATATCTGGCTTTTTTCTCGTAAGGTTATTTTCCTCATTTCAACTAGAGAATGCAATGTCACATCATGTGATAAACATAGTTTTCTAATACAGGCTCCATATGTCTATTTGAGCCTATGAATAATTGCAAATTCATTTTGGGACTAAACAATCTACGTCAAAGTCTTGAGTCCAATGAACCCCAAGCTCCAAAGTTGAAGTTGTTGACGCATGCCCCTTTAGAATTTTAAGCTCTGTTGTTAGGTGTTGATGGTGAATTTTAGTTCAGGTCTAAAATTGTAAAACCAGCATTTAATGCGTTGTTAGCCTGCAAAAGGAAGAGCCATTTAAGAAGTGACGAGTGCATAAAACCTCTTCGCTTTATTTGAATCAATTCAATATAATTCATGAAATTCACTGAGAATGGTGCGTGCAACAGCAATCCCAAATATTCCATGAGTTCTATCAGCATTATTCACTGATGCATGACCTGCCTAGTGTTTTCCTATGCTATGTTCCCCAGCGAACTCTCAATATTGGCATGACATGACGATTAAATGTTCGCTCGCAACGGAGTAGCATGAATCTCCCGAAGTGTCAGTATTGAGACCTGCATAAGAACACTCACACATGCTGCATTGCTCTCTAACAAAGAGAATCTCGTATCGACGCGCCTTTGGTAAGATCGATCGAGCATGTTTAATTTCCTTAAGGAAAATCTAGACTGTGCATGTCTGTCTCAGAAACGATCATGGCCGCACAAGTTGGCCGCATGATTTAACCAGCCTAGCCAAACCCTGGAAGGAATATGAGATCACCATGATGACCACTGACGGGCCCACTAATGCCCCAACTGGTCGAACACCACACATACTTCCCCAGCGCCATCAAACGCCAACCTAAAGAGAGGTGGCCGCGTTGTTTTGGGAGAAGCTCGAACGAATAAAGACTGTTCAATACAGTCTTAAAACCATCACAGCCGTCCAACTTCGCCACCCTGGTTGGACGGATTAAATCATCCCATGAATGATTAGGGAAGCGCAAGCATGATCATCAGCGGGCCCACTAGTGCCCTAGTCGATCGACCTGTTCGCAACAAGACCAAAGAGCATTAAATCGTTTGCTCAAAGTAGCGTGAACACGCTGTTTTAAGAAACCCTAAAATCACTTTGCGGCATTGAACAACTGCCGCAAATCAATCACGGCTGTCCATTCTCGCCGGCCTAGTTGGACGGCATATATCCGATTTCAGGTGGCCAACGAGATGCTAACACGTTCATCGTCGACCCAACTCCATCGTTGGTCGATCTACTTGCTCATAGCAAGCTTGGAACGCATAGAATCTCTCACCCAAACTAAGATGATCGCGCATCTTTGAAAACCCTAAATTGAATAAGCAGCGTCATACAACTGCCGTTGATCGATAGTATTCGTCCAACTTCGCCATCCTAGTTGGACGGCTTAGGTCGTGTTTCAAACGATCAAGGAGATGTCAACGCGTTCATCATCGAACCAACTCCACACATGACTGATCGACTTGCCCATAGCAAGTCCAAAGCGCACCAAATCGCCGGCCCAAACATGAGTGTTTGCGCTATTTTCAAGAAAAACCTAAAATCGCTTTGCGGCAACACATTACTGTCGCAAATCGATCTCGACCACCCATCTTCGCCAGCTGATTTGAGTGGCTTAGATTTAATCTTAAGCGACCCCGAAGATGTCAACGTGATCACTGCGGACCCACCTTTACACGTGATTGACCGGCCTATGCAAACTAGGGCTCAATGAACGTACGCCCAAAGAGGGGTGGGCCACACGGCTCCCTAAACCCTAAAAGTTGTGTCAACGGCAGTATGAAACTGCCACAAATGATCACGACCATCCAACTTCACCAGCCTAGTTGGATGGTATGGATTTATTTTTAGAAAACAAGCAAAGCAACATTGTGAAGACCGGCCATCCTTCTTCCACATGAGGCGATCGGCCAAGTGATGATTTGACCTTAGGGCCCTTAAACAATCACTCAAAGGTGGTCGATCATGCTTCCTTTAAGACGCCAATCCGCGACTTATGCAATCAGTCTCTAAAATAATGATGCTTCATACACATCGATTAGTTTGAGTTGCTTAATTGCGATGCTTCACATGCATCAAATACATACAATATTTTATATTGGCCTCATAAACAACTTAGTTGTTTTACCTAATAGCGCCATGCTATTCTCCGCGGCGAGTCCCACGACTTGACCCACTTATTCGAGACATCAAACATGTCACAAACTGGGGGATGCTTACTAGGGTATTGGTCTGGAGGTTTACAACGTGCGGCGTACAACCCGCCCATTACGAGAATGTGTTAGGAGGCATGGACGGTTAACGATGATGAGGGAAGTGGGCAAAGGCGTGATCGTGGGACAATCACCTACACGACCCCACTACTCCATCACTCTACTTCCTCCACTTCCTATGAGATGAGGGTTGCGCTCAATGACTTGTATAAATAGGTCCTTCACCTATTTTCAAACAACACAGAAAAACCAAGTGTTGTAACCAACGTATCCAGAAACACCAAGAGCTGATAGCTCACGTTGTGCAAGCCCGTCAACATTCTGATACAAGTCATAAACAACCAACACCTTCGCAATCTCAAACACCTTCTCGGCTTCCCTCCCTAAGATCAACTCTTCTCCTTCACCTTGTGACTTAATTGAATCTGGAACGGCCATTTCTTGGTTTAGGCCAGAGTCTTACAGATTGATTTCTCGAACCTAAAAGCATTCCCGTGCAATGTATTTGTTTAGGGTTTGAATTCGTTTCTCATCAACATACCCCAAATTACCCAAAACAGCAGAATCAGTTTTCACCCTTAAACAATTGGCGACCACAGTGGGAGATTGATCTCTCGGTTGCAAGACCAATATTCATTCCAGTTTTCTCAATTTCAAAAAGGTGGATCTTAGATTCAATTCAATCATTAAATTCAATTTAGGTTCAACAACCAATTTCAATTCTGGTGTTCCATTCTCCAAGAAGCTTCACGAAAATAATTTTTCAAGCAATGTTTCGGATAGTTGAACACCAGTAAATCTCCCAGATGAAAGGACCAGAAAGCCGCATGGAGACATAAGACGCGACTACTACTTAGAAGAGAGCAGTGGATTCTCTCGAGACCCAGATGGAGCAACCGTCCTTTTCTACATTATTACAAGTTTTATATGGAGCAAGCCAGAAATGCCTCAAAGGGTCCACACCCAAAAAGACGAAGTGAAGATTCGTGTAGCTGTTGTTCCAGTATGGAGATAGTCGACAACAAATCTCAATACCATTGGAGTCCTAAGGAGACACCTGCAGAGATCACAAAAGAAAAGGTTTATCTCTATTCCACCACTGCTACCAATTTAAAGTCAGGAATATCCGCTACCACTTCATCAACGAAACGTGTAGATCCAAAACATGACGTAATTCCGAGAATTTGTGCATCTACAACAACAAAGGAGGCTTGACACATCTTCAAATTATCAAAGGGTTCGCCTAATATGTCAACCCGGACAATAGCGAGACACTTCCTTAGGTGTGACACCTCCGATCACCAGAGCCAGAGTCGCTGCCGCCACCAATATTTCTTCGAGCGTAACGCCCCCGATCGTTACTAGCGATACTGCCACTTCCCCATCAGGACGATAGACCGGAGGAACCAGAGGAGGCCAACCCCCTATCATCGTTGTTGATTTAATGGAAAGACAAGAAATTCTCGCTAAGGCTCAGACGGACATGGCTGCAACTCAGAAAGAGGGCGTGCATTCATAGATGGAGAAATTCCTGAGCGCTCAAGGGAAAGGAATCAGTCGTCCAATTTCATCACGCGTGAGGATCTAGAACGACTTCTCAAACATCGAGGCAAGGAAAACCCGGTAGACCTGCACCAACATCAGCCTCCTTATCCTCCTGATATGCAAAGAGTTCCTCTTCCGAGAGGATACTCCTCTCCTCAATTTTCCCTTTATGGAGAAACTGGTAATGCTCTTAAACACATCTCTCGTTTTCTGGAGTCATTAGGAGAGCACGAATACAATCATGTCCTTCGCCTGAAAGAGTTCTCAAAATCACTTACTAGGAGAGCGTACACCTGGTACAACAACATTGCACCAAACAACGTATCCAACTGGTGTGAGATGGTAACCGCTTTCTACAAGAAGTATTTCTTCGTATCCGAGCAAATCACCTTTTCAGATTTGGGGAGAATGTTCCAACGAAACAACAAACATCCAAATGATTATGTGAAGAGGTCCAGAATTCAGGCACTGGATTGTCACGATCCAAATATGATTGAACAACGATTGGTGGAATTATGCCATAATAGGATGGTGCCAGTCTATCGTGCTATGCTGGAGAATCTGCAATTTTAGACATCCTCTGAACTTCGTGAAGCTGTTAAGCTCGGCTACAACAAAGACTCGCCCTGTTAGAAAGAACCAGGCCTGCCAGGAATGAAGAGTCTCATGATATTTGTGGAAGCATACATCTCACCAACAGGCAATACAACCTTCAGCCTTCTGTAAGCAGCTTCACTGAAGCAGCAAGAGGAAAACCACCAAGATACAACATCTTGCGCGTCCAAAACCGCCAACTCCAACCTCAGTACCACGTGCACGACTATCATAATGATAAAACAACGTCGGAGATATACCATAACAACAACAAAATCGATGAGAGACGCTTTCAGAATTTCGTCGTCTCCCGTAGAAGAAGTAGTTGCATTACCGAAGGAGGTCGTACCTGGGACTTAAGAGGTACATACGAACTCTTCATGTCAAGAGCTTCTTCATATTTGCACAACATGTTAGTTAAGTCATCCGCATGAGGGAACTTCCCTACTCCTCAAAGACACGATCCAAAGATGATAAAGGCAAAGGAGTGTGGTGAGGGACCGCATTATCTTGAAAAAGAAGTCGCACTATCCATCTCAAAGATCTTTGAATTTAGAGACGCAAGTACGCTATCATTATGATTCCAGGATGTCCAAAGACGAGGACATACTCAAGAGAGCAGATGTATTTTCAAAAAACCAGTGATATGCCTGAACGTCTATGAAACGCAACGTAGACGCAAAGACGACCTCATGATCAACAACTCGTACGATCCTCATCAACGTTGAGTTCAACTCCAACTCTCTTCCAAATTATTTCTTCAGAGACCCATCGTGACAGCATCTATCAAGTAGAAAGCCCAATAGATACTTGTGGGCAGGGGACTGTCTCCCTCTTCTCCATTCCATGAGGAAACATCAAGGAAGCTATCGATTCCATCATCAGCTTCTCCCTCTAATAACGAGACGATCTCTACCATTATATGAAGACTTCCAAGTTCGTGCAAGTAGCTACCATGCCTCTCCCTGCCAGTCTGTTCTGATCACAGTTGCTACCAAGAATCGTTGTTGCTCGTCAGAGCTCCACCATAGCAACAATCACTACGGACAGAGGTAATCCGAACTTCTGCATATTTTGCTTTCCCATGGAGAAGTAATAGAGTCACCAGTATGGAGGCGAGATGGTTATATCTTTATTATGGTAAACCCACCGACCATACAAGATACATCCATATAACTCACGCTTGGGGACTGATACTCAGCATGAAATTTCTTCACCGTCAGTCAAGGACTTCTTCAACACAAGAGAGACGGTCAATCAAGAAGCATGAAATTTGCGAGGGAAAATCAAACTGAAGGAGAAGCCGCTTCAACGCACGCTCCAGAAGCCGCTTCAACGCACGCTCTCTCCTGAAGCATCTTCAACGCTCTCTCCAGAAGAAGCCGCTTTAACGCTCTCTCTCCCGAAGCCGCATCAGCACTCTTTCCCGAAGCCACTTCAGCGCTCTCTTCAGAGGCCGAAGCCGCTTCAACACCTTACCAGCAAATGCAATGGAAGTACGTCTTTCAAGAGAAAATAAGCTCGGGATAATTATACCTGGGGACTGCCAGCACAGGATGCCTTCACGTCCCTCAACCGGTTTATTTTTAATATCAAATCATCATTGTTGAAGCTTTACGAGCCGATAAGAATTCTCAACATGAAGACGTACATGTGCATCAAAGACTCCAAAGTATAAATCGGAGATATTTTCACGTGTCCAGCCACGCCATCGATTTTGAAGTGTAACCGGGGGCTGCTCATCGCATCCCGTTCTATACAACCATCTAACATTCAGAAGAAGATTCAAAGGATGTTGCTTGAAACGAAGTCCTTGAAGACTTATAGCATCATGTCGACAACGAAAGTCTCTCAGCTTGTCTACTTCACTTAACGGCTCCGAAGATTGTGCCCATACAAGCATATCATCATTGCAATCAGAAAGAGCAAGATGACTGAAAGAAATCATCAAGCAGCCAATACATGCTTCTTAGGGCAAGCATCATTCGCACTCAAGTGCGGTGATTCAATGACGAAACAACCTCTCAATCACCATCTCATTGTGCCTAGATCCCAGAAAGAAGTTTCGCCATCCGTAATTTTCATATTTTGGGAAATCCCTTCACGGAATCAGGAAGCAGCGAGCTAGTGCACGCGGTACTCCCAGATTGCGATTACTTCTTCAGACGTGTCCAATCACATCACACGTGCTATTAATTGGAGATAGAGCCTCCGCACCTAACAAATATGACTCCTGGATCTCCTGTTCACGGAAGAACAACACACGTGATATAACAAATGGAAGTTACAGCATGAATGAGGGGTTATTATTCGATCAAGCCATGGCTCCAGCCGCACGAAGCAAATGCTACTAAACAATAAAGAAGTGTCGTCAACGCCAGGGCCAATGGTGCCTTCACTAGAGCCCTCTCCAGGAGATGCTTTAACATCCTCTCCAGAAGATGCTTAGACGCCCTTCCGGAAGCCGCATCAACGTTCTCTTTGGGAGCCGCTTCAACATCTTTTTCAGTAAATTGCTTCACTTTGACCTTTTAAGGATATTCCTCATGATAGGGCTCGTCCATATCAGAGTCGAGGATTATGAAATCGTCATGAATAGTTTGAGATCCCAACCAACCGTATGCCTAATCTACTTGGGGCCAACCGACTTCATGCTAGGGGAACGCTCACCTGGATACCTCTTGAACATGACATGTTCCAAAGACAGGCCGACCTATCTCTCCTGGTAACATCTAACTTTGTCTCATAAGTTTTATCTTTATTTGTCACCATCTAGTGCTTATCCCACAATAGTGTAACTATTACGTGCTAAGTAGGGGACTTAATGTTGATGGTGGATTTTAGTTCAGGGCTAAAATTGTAAAACCAGCATTTAATGCGCTGTTACCCTGCAAAAGGAAGAGCCGTTTTAAGAAGTGATGAGTGCAGAAAACCTCTTCGCTTTATTTGAAGCAATTCAATATAATTCATGAAATTCACTCAGAATGGTGCGTGCAACAGCAATCCCAAATATTATGTGAGTTCTATCAGCATTATTCACTGATGCATGACCTGCCTAGTGTTTTCCTATGCTATGTTCCCCAGCGAACTTTCAATATTGGCATGACATGACGATTAAATGTTCTCTCGCAACGGAGTAGCATGAATCTCCCGAAGTGTCAGTATTGAGACCTGCATATAAACACTCACACAGGCTGCATTCCTCTCTAACAAAGAGAATCTCGTATCGACACGCTTTTGGTAAGATCGATCGAGTATGTTTAATTTCCTTAAGGAAAATCTAGACTGTCCATGTCAGTCTCAGAAACGATCGTGGCCGCACAAGTTGGCCGCATGATTTAACTAGCCTAGCCAAACCCTGGCAGAAATAGGCGATCACCATGATGACCACTGGCGGGCCCACTAATGCCTTAACTGGTCGAACACCACACATACTTCCCCAGCGCCGTCAAACACCAACCTAAAGAAAGGTGGCGCATTGTTTTTTTGGGAGAAGCTCGAACGAGCCTAGACTGTTCAATACAATCTTAAAACCATCACAGCCGTCCAACTTCGCCAGCCTGGTTGGAAGGATTAGATCATCCCATGAATGATTAGGGAAGCGCAAGCATGATCATCAGCGGGCCCACTAGTGCCCTAGTCGATCGACCTGTTCGCAACAAGACTAGAGAGCATTAAATCGTTTGCTCAAAGCAGCGTGAACACGCTGTTTTAAGAAACCCTAAAATCACTTTGCGGCATTGAACAACTGCTGCAAGTCAATCACGGCTGTCCATTCTTGTCGGCCTAGTTGGACGGCATATATCCGATTTCAGGTGGCTAACGAGATGCTAACACGTTCACCGTCGACCCAACTCCATCGTTGGTCGATCGACTTGCTCATAGCAAGCTTGGAACGCATAGAATCGCTCACCCAAACTAAGATGATCGCGCAGCTTTGAAAACCCTAAATTGAATAAGCAGCGTTATACAACTTCCGTTGATCGATAGTATTCGTCCAACTTCGCCAGCCTAGTTGGACGGACGGCTTAGGTCGTGTTTCAAATGATCAAGGAGATGTCAACGCGTTCATCATCGAACCAACTCCACACATGACTGATCGACTTTCCCATAGCAAGTCCAAAGCGCACCAAATCGCCGGCCCAAACATGAGTGTTTGCGCTGTTTTCAAGAAAAACCTAAAATCGCTTTGCGGCAACACATTATTGACGCAAATCGATATCGACCACCCATATTCGCCAGCTGATTTGAGTGGCTTAGATTTAATCTTAAGCGGCCCGAATATGTCAACGTGATCAATGCGGACCCACCTTTACACGTGATTGACCGGCCTATGCAAACTAGGGCTCAATGCCTCGGAACGCACGCCCAAAGAGGGGTGGGCCACACGGCTCCCTAAACCCTAAAAGTTGTGTCAACGACCGTATGAAACTGCCGCAAATGATCACGACCATCCAACTTCGCCATCCTAGTTGGATGGTATATATTTATTTTTAGAAAACAAGCAAAGCAACATTGTGAAGACCGGCCATCCTTCTTCCACATGAGGCGATCGTCCAAGTGATGACTTGACCGTAGGGCCCTCAAACAATCACTCAAAAGTGGTCGATCATGCTTCCTTTAAGATGCCAATCCGCGACTTATGCAATCAGGCT
Source organism: Papaver armeniacum (assembly GCA_023531295.1). Classification (NCBI taxonomy): domain Eukaryota; kingdom Viridiplantae; phylum Streptophyta; class Magnoliopsida; order Ranunculales; family Papaveraceae; genus Papaver; species Papaver armeniacum. Next base: position 1,506,140 of record JAJJWW010011821.1, read on the forward strand.
CTAAAACAATGATGCTTCATACACATCGATTAGTTTAAGCTGCTTAATTGCGATGCTTCACATGAATCGAATACATACAATATTTTATATTGGCCACATAAACAACTTAGTTGTTTTACCTAATGGCGCCATACTATTCTCCGCGGCGAGTCCCATGACTTGACCCACTTATTCGAGACATCAAACATGTCACAAACTGGGGTATTGGTCTGGCGGTTTACAGCGTGCGGCGTGCAACGCGCCCATTACGAGAACGTGTTAGGAGGCATGGACGGTTAACGATGATGAGGGAAGTGGGCAAAGGGGTGATCGTGGGACAATCACCTACACGACCCCACTATTCCATCACTCTACTTCCTCCACTTCCTACGAGATGAGGGTTGCGCTCAATGACTTGTATAAATAGGTCCTTCACCTAGTTTCAAACAACACAGAAAAACCAAGTGTTGTAACCAACGTATCCAGAAACACCAAGAACTAATAGCTCACGTTGTGCAAGCCAGTTCAACATTCTGATACAAGTCATAAACAGCCAACACCTTCGCAATCTCAAACACCTTCTCCGCTTCCCTCCCTAAGATCAACCCTTCTCATTCACCTTGTGACCGAATTGAATCTAGAACGACCATTTCTTGGTTTAGGCCAGAGTCTTACAGATTGATTTCTCGAACCTAAAAGCACACCCCAAATTACCCAAAATGTTAATCAATAAACATTTGTTTAGGGTTTGAATTCGTTTCTCATCAACACACCCCAAATTACCCAAAACAGCAGAATCAATTTTCACCCTTAAACATTAGGTTCCAAAGTTGTTAATGATTTTTTCACCTTTCTTTTATTATTATTATTTTCTCTCTCTAAAAGTACGAGTCCAGAGCCTCATGGAAAAAAGTACGGGGTGAGGTGTTGGTTAGGTTCATGTTTTTAGGGGAAAATTGTAAAAAAAGTTACTGGGAAGGGTTTTCACTTTGGGGTAAAGATGTGGATAATTTTGCGTTTAACTTCCAAATTAGCTCTAGGCCAAGCACTATGGCACCCCTTTTCACTTGGATATAGTTTAAGTATAATGACATCCAACTACTATGTGACATCACTTGGATTTAATGTGGCGATTTTTCTTGGTTTCGCTAAAAAGAGGAGCAAATTTGTTCCATCTAAGCACCCCTTTTTTGCCTCAAGTATAATGACATCCAAACTTTACGGAAATGTGGCGATTTTTCTTGGTTTTTAAAAAGGAGCAAATTTGTTCCATATTCGAAAACCGAACTTTACATCTAAATTTTTTAGATTTTTTTATATTTCCGAAACATTGGATATTGAAAACAGGAAACTCACATTTGGACGGAAACTCATTAGGTTACGCGATGTCCCCTTTCCCACATTGAGATGCAATGTCTCTTACCTTTTACTTGGATATATTCAAACTATAACCAAGGGAAATGCCAACCCATATGCTTGATCTTAGAGTCTAAAGACTCTAATCCCAACATCAATCCGTCAAAAGAACTTTGATTATTGATATCGTCACCAAGTGATTTTACCACTTTACTACAATGACATTAGGTAGCAGAACATTATTCAGAGAGTTAATATTATTGAATGTTCACGAGGATGAGCTCTCCCTTCTCTCCTCTCTCCTGTCCCCAAACTCTCACCTGACCTCTCTTTCCTCCGACCATTTCTAGCCGTTTTTTCTTGTCTCTTTCCCCCAACGGTCCTCTCAACGGTCGAATTGGGCCGGAATTCAATCACCGGAACTTATCAAATGTTAGTCTATCCCACCTGCTGAGCTTCAATGGATACTACAACTCACTTCAGCACATTCTCCTGCAATTGTATTAGCTACTACAATCACAAAATCACTCAAGAAAACAACAAAATCACACAAATCATCGACATCACCCAAATCACAAATTCCGCAACCCCCACATTACATGGAAAACTCACTATATACAAAGTTTTGGAAGCTGGTACATCCCCTTCCATGATTAATCATAAACAATTGAGTTTTAAGAGAGTAAATCATCTTCACTATACTGATCATCCTGGCAATTTCATCAATACCATCGATATAGCACCACCTGAGAAGCTACCGCCTGGAATTCTTATACTTTCCCAAGATCATTTTCTACAAATGATTCTGATAAGACCTCTGTTTCAACATTTAAACTTCAGGCCACCTCACCTAATGAAGGATATTTCTAACTTCACAAGTTCTGGAATCAGGTTTTTTCAAAATCTCTCATACCTCTACTTGATTCTATGGAGATTTAATATAAGGTTTGCTCAGGTATGTTCTCCCTACTTATTCTACTCTAAATTCCTTGGGTCCTTTGACTCTCAATTGGACATCAATAGTACTATTGTGATAAATTCTCAATGCTTCCCTATCTCTTTCACCCATATTTCCCATAATTATCCAATCCTAACTGTTCTAATTCATACTTTTGCAAATTCAGAACTAGACATGCTAATTGCTGCAGGTCTTCTACTCATTTTAGGAACAAAATACAGTATAATATTCTTAACCTTCAATTAGATAAATTTAACTTATCCATATTGATTTCCATTCATCAGAAGCATCATTCAAATAGTTTCCTTAATCAACATAATCAAAATATTATCCTTAACCAGCATAAACAAAATAGTCAAGATACCAAAAAAACCAAAAGTGTAGTGTTATTGTGCCATTGGACTAACCCTCACTTCTCTCGAGTTAGTTTTGTTCAAGTTACCAATTCAGTTAGCACCAGCATCTCCAGATGGATGAGCAGCTTCCCCAGATGGCACTTCAACTCCTTCTCCAGATACTTGTACACCTGCTTGATTTGGATTGGCAGTATCTGGTTCAGGGATTGGATTTGGAACACCTTGAGGAAGATTGACTTCGAAAAACCCTGCATTAACCTCACCATGGCCTGCATTAGCTATTGCAGCCACATCAGATACAATTCTAGCAACCACTGGAGTCAACATCTCCAACTGGAGGAAATGCACAACATGAGGAGGTATGGGAAGAGTAGCATTCTCTCGGATGGAGGCTCTGACAGATGCAGGCATGGTAGTGGTGTAGAATCCCTGGCGAACACCACCGCATACAACAAACCTATCACCTACAACAACCACCCCCTCATTGATTACAAAGCGATCATGGCGTGGTTGTGTAGCAAATATCACCCAGCTATCTCTTACACCCCATACCCTATCACCGAGTGGGTGAGGAGGAGCTGCCTGTCTTCCTTGGCCTTCACCACCTTCATTGGGATCCACTGCACCACCAGCCGCATCATCTCCATCCACATTACCTCCGCCACATGCACTTCCTCTACCACTTCCAACCTCATTCACACTATCCCGAATTACATAACTATCAGGAACAGCACCATGATCACCCCCAGGAAGCCCCTGAAAAAGTGGTGGATAGTGATTTCCATCCATAATCAAAGTAATTGGTTAGAATCTATGCAACAAAGAACAATTCAAAATGAAATAAAACTCAATATGTTCAACTCTTTGCATGCCAAAGATTCTTACCTGATTAGACAAGGGATAATTAAACCTGGGTCTATTCACTATTAGTCCATGGCCTGGAGGGATCTGATCATACCTTTGCTCTATCTCCACCCTTCGGTTATGGCGCAGATTAATCTAATGCCAATTGAAGTTACGGGTATAATTCACTGCTTCTCTGCCATTTGGAAATGCAATTCCATATGGAAAACTAGAGATTGGGATACGGGGATCATACCAATCCAAGCTCCTCTCCATCAATATCTCTGGAGTCTCTTATACTATTTATCCATCACTATACAAAACACGAGGCATTGTTCTACTTTAGTTCTGATTCTGAATTCTATTTTTATCTGTGGTCTTGAGACAAAAAAACTGATTGAGATGCTGAAAGGTTTTCTCAGTGTTTTTGAAACAAAGAAACTAAATGAGAAACTGAAAGGCTTTTTTCTCTTTAAATTTGGGTTGGGAAGAGCAACAAACTTCCCATCCGAACCGTTGATCTTTCAAGTTCTCCTCTTAACCACTGAGAGAAGCGACACTAAACACTATGGTCAGACGCAATTATGCCCTGTCAAGTCGATTGACCACTTGATTAGGCACTGCTTCCCTATTTTAGTCTTATCGGCTCATGCCGAGTGGATTCAAACACTTGGCATTAGCAAGTTTCTTAATATAATGGATTTGGATTCGGGTATAATCCATGATCCTTCGGGTTTGGATTTGGGTATAATCCATGATCCTTCGGGTTTGGATTCGGGTATAATCCATGATCCTTCGCTATATTATCCAAACCACAATATACATTTCGGGTTTTGGCTTAGACTCAGGTCAAGCATTTGTACAAAAAGAAAATGCAGTACTCCAAGGTATTGCGAGCAAACGAATTTATACACATCAACAACAAGTCCATCCTCTACAGGCAAGGACCAACTTTGGCTGGAACCATCAGAAAGAGACAAATTGGTTCAAAGGCAAAATTGGGGGTAGCAGGCCCAGATGTAATCATGATTTCATACAAATCAGAAGCCACACACAATACTACAAAGTTGGCCAACAGAATCAAGGGAACAAACGGTACCAAATAGGGGACCAACGGCTCATAATGTTTCGTCAAAATTCTAGTCAAATGAAAACTGATCTACACCTCAACATCAACAAATCTGACACAGGTAACGCCAAAACTATATCTCCCTATGCTAATCTTTGTTGTTGTTACAGGGCTAGAAACCAAGCACCATTAGCCAACCAACACGAGTACCCAAAGCTTCATGGGATGATTATACGACACCAATCAACCAACAAGACTATTATATGTTATCTCAACATCAAGATACCAAGTCTCAACAAAACTACACAAGATCCAATAATCTCACAATAAAAACAAAAGTTGAAAGGAAACAAAATAATGAACCCGTGAATCACTTTCATTTCAAAACCTGCAATTTTTTTTCAAATTAAAGCCTGCACCTTTATACCACTTATCATACTCACTCATCTCAAACTAGTGAAAATTACTCAAACTTCATTCCTAACAGTAGCTCTAAACACTACCATACTATGGCCTCTTCCTAAAACACCCCTTCCCCTAGCATTAAAAATCTTGTAAACAAAATGAATACTGCACTTTCCATCCCTGAGGATATATTCCCTAAAGTCTTCATTAATTCTGAAAATATCAGGACCAAATAGCTGCTTGACTGGAAATGGTGTTTCATTGGAAAGCTCTGTAGTAATGTCTGCTTCCAAACTACTAAGGTCAGCTCTTTCATCAATGCTCACTGGGAACTTCAAAGTAGGGTGGAAGCTGACAACTGGAATAGGAGAAGAAACTACTATATTCTCAGACTCACCCATGAAGAAGACTATTCAACTCTGAGAAATGGTGGAACAAGAGGAGTATTTGACAAGCTAAATGGTCTTAGTTGGTATTCCAGCAGGAATGCCTGAATTGATAGATGAAGAACAATTCAAAAAGGTGATGATCTGGTTACTCATTAAAAGAATACCAACTCACATCATACCAGACATTCAAGTCATCCTTAGACCTATTAGAGTGTACTTATGGAAGAGATAGATTTGAAAAAAATCTGGAGGTAAAGCTGACAATTGATGTTACCAGAGCTCTTAAATTTGGTATTGAAGCCATTGAAACCACCACTACTTCACATTGTATTGAGTTTGCTTATGCTCTTAGTGGAATAAAATTCGTAAAATTCAGAGAATACTAGAGCACCCGAGCCCCCTTGCCCTACACCACTAAATCACTCTCAGTCCCACTACAACAACTTCCCACCACCAAACGAATTTATACACATCAACAACAAGTCCATCCTCTACAGGCAAGGACCAACTTTGGCTGGAACCATCAGAAAGAGACAAATTGGTTCAAAGGCAAAATTGGGGGTAGCAGGCCCAGATGTAATCATGATTTCATACAAATCAGAATCCACACACAATACTACAAAGTTGGCCAACAGAATCAAGGGAACAAACAGTACCAAATAGGGGACCAACGACTCATAATGTTTCGTCAAAATTCTAGTCAAATGAAAACTGATCTACACCTCAACATCAACAAATCTGACACAGGTAACGCCAAAACTATATCTCCCTATGCTAATCTTTGTTGTTGTTACAGGGCTAGAAACCAAGCACCATTATCCAACCAACACGAGTACCCAAAGCTTCATGGGATGATTATACGACACCAATCAACCAACAAGACTATTATATGTTATCTCAACATCAAGATACAAGTCTCAACAAAACTACACAAGATCCAATAATCTCACAATAAAAACAAAAGTTGAAAGGAAACAAAATAATGAACCCGTGAATCACTTTCATTTCAAAACCTGCAATTTTTTTCAAATTAAAGCCTGCACCTTTAAACCACTTATCATACTCACTCATCTCAAACTAGTGAAAATTACTCAAACTTCATTCCTAACAGTAGCTCTAAACACTACCATACTATGGCCTCTTCCTAAAACACCCCTTCCCCTAGCATTAAAAATCTTGTAAACAAAATGAATACTGCACTTTCCATCCCTGAGGATATATTCCCTAAAGTCTTCATTAATTCTGAAAATATCAGGACCAAATAGCCGCTTGACTGGAAATGGTGTTTCATTGGAAAGCTCTGTAGTAATGTCTGCTTCCAAACTACTAAGGTCAGCTCTTTCATCAATGCTCACTGGGAACTTCAAAGTAGGGTGGAAGCTGACAACTAGAATAGGAGAAGAAACTACTATATTCTCAGACTCACCCATGAAGAAGACTATTCAACTCTGAGAAATGGTGGAACAAGAGGAGTATTTGACAAGCTAAATGGTCTTAGTTGGTATTCCAGCAGGAATGCCTGAATTAATAGATGAAGAACAATTCAAAAAGGTGATGATATGGTTACTCATTAAAAGAATACCAACTCACATCATACCAGACATTCAAGTCATCCTTAGACCTATTAGAGTGTACTTATGGAAGAGATAGATTTGAAAAAAATCTGGAGGTAAAGCTGACAATTGATGTTACCAGAGCTCTTAAATTTGGTATTGAAGCCTTTGAAACCACCACTACTTCACATTGTATTGAGTTTGCTTATGCTCTTAGTGGAATAAAATTCTGTAAAATCTGCAGAATACTAGAGCACCCAAGCCCCCTTGCCCTACACCACCAAATCACTCTCAGTCCCACTACAACAACTTCCCACCACCAAACGAATTTATACACATCAACAACAAGTCCATCCTCTACAGGCAAGGACCAACTTTGGCTGGAACCATCAGAAAGAGACAAATTGGGGGTAGCAGGCCCAGATGTAATCATGATTTCATACAAATCAGAAGCCACACACAATACTACAAAGTTGGACAACAGAATCAAGGGAACAAACAGTACCAAATAGGGGACCAACGGCTCATAATGTTTCGTCAAAATTCTAGTCAAATGAAAACTGATCTACACCTCAACATCAACAAATCTGACACAGGTAACGCCAAAACTATATCTCCCTATGCTAATCTTTGTTGTTGTTACAAGGCTAGAAACCAAGCACCATTAGCCAACCAACACGAGTACCCAAAGCTTCATGGGACGATTATACGACACCAATCAACCAACAAGACTATTATATGTTATCTCAACATCAGTATTACCAAGTCTCAACAAAACTACACAAGATCCAATAATCTCACAATAAAAACAAAAGTTGAAAGGAAACAAAACAATGAACCCGTGAATCACTTTCATTTCAAAACCTGCAATTTTTTTCAAATTAAAGCATGCACCTTTATACCACTTATCATCACTTATCATACTCACTCATCTCAAACTAGTGAAAATTACTCAAACTTCATTCCTAACAGTAGCTCTAAACACTACCATACTATGGCCTCTTCCTAAAACACCCCTTCCCCTAGCATTAAAAATCTTGTAAACAAAATGAATACTGCACTTTCCATCCCTGAGGATATATTCCCTAAAGTCTTCATTAATTCTGAAAACATCAGGACCAAACAGCCGCTTGACTGGAAATGGTGTTTCATTGGAAAGCTCTGTAGTAATGTCTGCTTCCAAACTACTAAGGTTAGCTCTTTCATCAATGCTCACTGGGAACTTCAAAGTAGGGTGGAAGCTGACAACTGGAATATGAGAAGAAACTACTATATTCTCAGACTCACCCATGAAGAAGACTATTCAACTCTGAGAAATGGTGGAACAAGAGGAGTATTTGACAAGCTAAATGGTCTTAGTTGGTATTCCAGCAGGAATGCCTGAATTGATAGATGAAGAACAATTCAAAAAGGTGATTATCTGGTTACTCATTAAAAGAATACCAACTCACATCATACCAGACATTCAAGTCATCCTTAGACCTATTAGAGTGTACTTATGGAAGAGATAGATTTGAAAAAAATCTGGAGGTAAAGCTGACAATTGATGTTACCAGAGCTCTTAAATTTGGTATTGAAGCCTTTGAAACCACCACTACTTCACATTGGCTTGAGTTTGCTTATGCTCTTAGTGGAATAAAATTCTGTAAAATCTGCAGAATACTAGAGAACCCAAGCCCCCCTTGCCCTACACCACCAAATCACTCTCAGTCCCACTACAACAACTTCCCAACTCCCCCACCAGCCCCCCCCCCCCACCCACCAAAAACTCAGCAACAACAAAGGGTGCAAGCTGGAAAGAATATTATCTACAGGCCATACTCTGATGCAACAGCTGAATTTGAGGCCAAAATGAAAATAACAAAAAAGTTGGAGCTTGAGAAAGCCATTTCAAAAATAACATCTTCATCAAGAGAACCAGTTGTTTTTGGTGCTCAATCAGAAACATCTTTGGAAACCCTCTCACCCCATCCAGATGTCTTAGCTTGTCAAATTAAGAATAAAAAATTGGAGCTAGCAAAGAAGCTTGTAAGAAATTTCAGGAAAAATAAGCCAGGATGAAAACTGCTGCAAGAGCCAAAAAGGCTAGCACCTACAACTCTGACAATCATCTTACAATTGATCCTAATAACATCTTCCCAATCTCCCCCCCCTCCAAAACCCTTCCCTTTTAATACCCTTCCAACTCTAGCTCAAATTAAGACAAGAATGGGGGCTGAACAAGCAAAAAATAAAAAGGAAGCATGAAAGGCTAAGAAAAAGGCTCATGTGTTTGAACAATCCACTTCACCAAACCACCTGAACACTATGATGGAATTCAAAAGAAAAAAAACCCTCCAGACAGAGATTGGCATTGACTCCAACACATTTGATTCTGACAGCCTAAAAAGATTCAAAGAACATGATATCAATGCTGCTGTGGCACTGGACTCCAACAACAATTTGGTGGCTAATGGTGACTTGGGAATAAACTCAGCTGCTGATATGGTACATCTCTATATCTTAAACTATAAGCATCTACATATTATTTTACTTAGTTTATCTCCTTATTTGATTTTACTTGCAATCTATGATACTATTACTAGAAGATTATCTTCAAAGTATCCTATTGTGTCCTACTTTTGGAAATTATTTACCACACTGGCATGGAATTGTCAAGGCCTGGGGACAAAGGACGCTAAAATATATCTTAATGACAAGTTGAATAAGCTAAATCCTGACATCATATTTATCTCTGAGACTAAACAAAAACAAGAAAAGCTCAAGAGAACCATAAATGAGATCAATGTTCAAAATTACTGGTTTGTGAATCCAGGAGGTGCTAGTGGCACTGCTGGTGGTTTAGCTTTGATATGGAAGAATAATCTTAACGTTGAAATTCTTGATTTCTCACTAAATCATATCAATGCTATAATTAAGCCTGTCAGTGGCAACCCCTGGTTATATACTGGATATTATGGTAGTCCTTATGATACTGACAGTAAACTCCTTTCTTGGAAAATGCTGGAAAAAACTGCTGCCACTAACAACCTGCCTTGGTTGGTTATTGGAGACCTAAATATCATCCTACATGACACTGAAAAATTCAGTGTTCATCCAATTGACACTAATGAAGCTAATATCTTTAGCAAAAAAATTATTGAGTTGGATTTAGTGGATTTGGGTTCCACTGGATGTCCCTTCACTTGGTCCAATAAAAGGGATGGTCATAACCTTACTGAACAAAGATTGGATACAAGGATGACAACTGATATCTGGATCCTTCTATACCCCAATACTACCATTTCCAATATGCTTGCTATTGGCTCTGATCACCATCCTATCCTTCTTAACTCTAACCCTTCTTGGCAAACTGGTAAAATGCCCTTCAAGTTCTTTGGCCCTTGGTTGGATCATAAGGACAGCAAGGAAATTATATTTGAATGTTGGAGGAAGGATTTAAATGGTTCTAGTGCTTTTCTTATAGCCAGAAAACTTAAGGATATCAAGCTTCTTCTCAGAAAGTGGAACAAGGAGGTTTATGGTAACATTAAGACCAACATTGAAGAATCCAAGCAGCATCTCCTATGGGTACAGACAAACTACTTCAGAGCTGATAGAAACCAAACTATCAATATAGCTAGACAACAACTCAGGGACTGGCAGGATATTGAAGAGAAATTCTGGAAGACTAAAAGCAGGGATCAATTCATAAAGCTAGGGGATCAAAACACAAGCTACTTCCACAGAGCCTCAAAGTGCAGGACTAGAAGAAACAAAATTGATGCCATCCAAGACATCCAAGGAAAATGGATCACTGACTGCCTAGAAGTCAAGCACTGTTTCACCCAACACTTCTCCAAAATGGCCATTACAGAAAATCCCCCATCAATCCAGAAATTATCAACCTAATCCCCACCACCATTACCATCACTGATAATATTATGCTCAATAGAACCCCAGACCATAATGAAGTTAAAAGAATACTCTTCAGCATGGCAAAAGACAAATTGGAGAAGATATTGTCAAGATGGTGCAACACTGGGACATAATTGGAGAAGATATTGTCAAGATGGTGCAACACTTCTTCTTATCTGGCCACCTTCTAAAAGAAATGAATGCTACATTCATATCTCTCATTCCCAAAGTGGAAAATCCCACTTCTCCAAGCCAATTCAGACCTATCAGCCTCTGTAACACTACCTACAAAATCATTTCCAAACTTTTAGCCCAGAGAATGAAACTCTTCCTCAACAAAATAATCCAATCTGCTTTCATACTTGGTAGACAGATTTCTGACAATATAACTATTGCCCATGAAATTATTCATTCTATGAGAACCAAAAGAGGCATCAAAGGTGAGAATGGAAACATGGGCATAAAGATTGATATGTCAAAAGCCTTTGACAAAGTTGATTGGGAATTCCTTCATATTATTATGACACATATGGGCTTCAATGATCAATGGTGCAAAAAATTATGCAATGCATCACTACTACTATTTCTGCTGTTCTCATTAATGGATCTACAGACTCCTTCTTCGAACCTTCAAGAGGTTTAAGACAAGGAGATCCTTTATCTCCTTACCTCTTTCTTTTTTGTATGGAAGCACTATCCAGAACTCTTATACATGCTAAAGATTTGGGTATCATTACTGGGATAAAGATTTGTGGAGGTGCCCCTTCCATCAATCACCTTCTTTTTGCTGATGATTGCATGGTTTTCTGCAAAGCCAACAAAGTGGAAGCTCAGAACTTAATGGATATCCTCAACATTTTTGGTGAAACCTCAGGACAACTCATCAACTTCAACAAATCATGAGTTTTCTTTAATAAGAACACTGATCCAAATCTCATGCCCATCATCAGCAATATCATGGGAGTTCAAGTTCTAAATTTGGATGACAAGTATCTAGGCTCACCTCTGTTCACTCACAGAAGCAAAATCAAGTCCTTCAAACCAGGAGTGGATAAACTAAAGTTGAGATTATCCAGTTGGAAAAATGTGCTACTAAACCCAGCTGGCAGGGAAGCCCTAATCAACACTGTTACATTAATAGCTAGCATCTACCAAATGAACTGCTTCAGAATCCCCAAACAGACTTGCCAGGATCTAAACAAGCTCCAAAGAGACTTCTTCTGGGGCAAAAACTTGGAAAATCCAAGAGGCTACTACCCAAAGGCCTGGACATCAATATGCAAACCAAAAGAATTGGGTGGATTAGGTTTCATGAACATAGAACTTTTCAACAGTTCTATGATCACCAAAATTGGTTGGAGACTTGAACAAGACAAAGACTCATTATGGTATCAGCTAATGGATGCCATGTACCTCCTGGGAAGAAATGTACTCAACATGGATACTAAAGCAAAAACTGGAGACTCCTGGATCTGGAAAGGAATTCTTGAAGGCATACAAAACATACAACAACACTGCAACTGGAAGATAAGAAATGATAATGAGAATAAATATATGGGAAGACAACTGGTTACCTAACTCCACAGATAAGCTTTTCAAACCCTCTCACTGTCCTCAACAAATTGAGAAGTTATCTCATCTCATGCGTTCTGATGGAAACTGGAACCCTCACCTTATTCATCATATTTTCAATCAAAGCATTGCTCAAGCTATTCTAGCCTTAAAAACTCATCCAGGGGAATAAGACACAATTCAATGGAACCTAAATGATACTGGAAAGTTCTCTGTGAATGACCGCTGTCGTAAGCGACACAAATATAATTACACTTTCTTACTACTCAAAATATAAATATAGCAAGGGCAAGAAAGGATCGATCCCACAGAGAGGTCTAGGTTGTCAAATTGTTTCGGTTCCCTATAAATAACAATAGGGTAGTCTTGTGATTTTATAAACTAAGCAAATATAAAAGCAAAGAAACAAATAAGCAAACAAATAAGATAGAAGAGATATTGGTTAAGGATTTCGTTTTCATTCACTAACATGCTTTTCACAATAACTAGAATTGATTTTTAATCTCAACTTTTATCAAAGACCCTAGAATACCTTGACCGCAAGAATATCCCGCAAACCTCCTCATGTCATCAACAAACACATTAAAAGATGCGAATATGAATTCTACCTAAAGGAACAACCTAACGTGTAAAAGCACTAATCAAGTTTAATTCCCTAGATGCATTAAGTTCTATGAAATCGAGCCAATCAAAGCAATTGAACGTGGAAAGCGCACTAATTCAATTTAACAAAGGTTACGATTCACATATGATCATAAGAATATATCACTACAAACTATAATCATATTATGCTACTTGTATTCAAGGAATATCACTTTTACGTATAATAAACCCTAAACTAGCAATAGATGTGATTAGAAGTTCTACCAATATGCATCTTGACAAAACAATCAATCAATCATAAAATAATATTTTCAGAGAATTGCAAACGATAAATATGAGACAAAACTAATATATTGAATCAAAGAATCATGCTTTGTGAAATCCAACTATTCCATAACCAATAATAAACTTAGGTGCTCATATTCAAGGAGTTCATAACAAGAAGAAAGAGAAGATACTTCATGGTTCTAAACCCTAGAATAAAGTAGAGGAAAAAGAATAAAAGATATGATATAAGATATCTCCAAATTGTGCCTAGGCTTCTCTATATATAGAGTTTTATAACCTCCTCTTGAAGAAACTAGGAAACCTAGATAAAATAGGAAAGTGTCCGTGCATCACACCCCGTGCAAAGTGGCTGCCAAAATCCCCAACGAGAAGTAAGGTCCAAGGTCGCTTTCAGTATCAAGAAGTGGGTGAAAACATCTAATGGGCTCATGTGTGGACAAGTCCAGCCCAAATATCTCATCTTAACCGTCGGTTTAGTGAAACCGACAGAGATAATAATAATATCTGAGATTACCCACGTATGGGAATACCAAACCGTAAGTCTCCCTGTAATTCCAACTTCTTTTCCTTCTCGTTTTCTCCCTACATACAGCTTCGAACTTCCTGTGACTTCTTCTCGGAGCTTCTATATCAGCCGCATCCATCGTATAACAAAGAAGACCATTACATTTCACCGCCATTTAATCAAACTCTTCCATTAATGTTTCCCCAGCTCCGGACCATCTTCTATCTCCGATTCTCAACAGCGACTCGATATTTCCACAGTCCACCAAACCACAGCAGCAGCAAACAACTCCAAAGCCTCGATCATTATGCTGGGAATGGAAGCAGCCATCGTCGGCCAAGCTCCAATATTCTTCATGCTCGATATCCGTAAACCACAGCCAACAGACCTTCTCCATCATCATCATTAGTAGCTTCGATCACCACAGTTATGGCAATACCCAACTTATCTCTCGGTAATGGCAGCCTCGAACATCCATGGCAGACTCAAGCTCCATCGACATCAGCAGCATCATCACTGCCAACTTCATCATTGTCGTTTGCCACCTTGACTGATTTCTTTCTACTCGAGTTTACAGCCAACCACCATCGTATCATTCTCTGTTAAGCTCGACCGTAACAACATCCCATGTATTCTACCTTCCCTGTTCGTGTTCAGTGCCATCATCACGTGAAATGGCAGCATCCAAACCTCCCTGTCTCAATCGAGAATCATCAAAGCCATGCAACCTTTCTCGAGCTATCCACTACCTGTACTTCTTGCTTTTGCCAAGCTCTGTTCACATACCTGAAACTCACTTGTCTTCTCGAGTTTTTCCCTATCTCTGAATCACCGAGAACATTGAAGCACAGCACCGCTCACGTTGTCTTTGTCCCATCGTCATCATCATCGGCTGATCCTTACCCCTTGTCATTACTCGAGTAAAATCACAGCAAGTCTGTTAATCCGAGAACCATCGAACCACAGCTTCATAAACCTCCTCATCTCCACAGCGTCATTCATTCTCCTCGTTCGAAGTCCATGTCTGCCATCCCGTTCAGTTCTTCGTCATTGGCAGCATCATCATCTCGAGTTCTTCTTTGTCCATCTCCAACTGAAACTCTTTCTCGAGCTGAACTCTCACATCGGTGTCATCCTCCACAATGGCAGCAACGTTTATCGATCATCACCAGCTCCCTCACCGGGCGCAGCACCTTCGCCGAGCTCCGTTTCCTTCAAACTCTCGTTGCCCTCTTCCCATGGTAACAACACCACTATTCTCCGTGTTCCTCCTTGCATCAAAATTGGTTGTAATGTAGCAACACGAGAATGGCCGGAATCTGGTCGTGAACTCAAGTTCTGTTCGTTGGGTTTGCATGGGAGAAGACGGTGGCCCCGAGTAAATAAGCCTACTGCACTTAACACTATTTGAATTACGGCTTCCCCCAAGTAAAGGACCAGACTCCCTTTAGCAGCCCCTTTGCAACAGTTCACCCTTAACACAATGGATACCCCTTAACGTACAGTGGGGTTACCAATAGTACTTTCCGATAAAATGACCATTTTGCCCCTTTGCTTATGAGTTCTTGTTTTGCTCATAACTTCTTCATACGAACTCAGAATGACTCCGTTCTTTCGCCATCGTCTTCATCTTCTCATCCTCTACATAATGAAAAGTAGAAATCTTGTATTTGAACGAGTTCCAATTGGTCTTTTTGCTCCAAATGACTCCATTGCACCTAATAAACTCAAAAGCACACATAAGATACATAATTTACAAGAAAACTCGCAAAGAAAGCATAAATACTAGATATTAAATACGGTGTATTCTACACCTATCAGTGAAAGCCTTATACAAGGCAAAGATATAGAGTATCTATATAGACATGATACCCTCACAAGAAATTGGGAGGCAATATGGAATTTGAGCACCACACCAGCTATCAAAATCTTCCTATGGAAATGTGCTCATTGACCGGTTGTCAGCCGACACAAATATAAATTACACTTTCTTACTACTCAAAATATAAATATAGCAAGGGCAAGAAAGGATCGTTCCCACAGAGAGGTCTTGGTTGTCAATATGTTATGGTTTCCTATATAAAACACCGAGGATTTTCTGATTGTGTAAACGAAAATAAACAAAAAGCAAATAAAGTACGCAAATCGAGGATGTGAAATATTGGGTAAAGGTTTCATCTTCAATTGTAAACAAGTTTATGAATATATGAATAGAATTAAGTATTTAATCTCGCTATCATCAAAAGCCATAGAATACCTTATTGCAAGAATACTCCGTAAATTTCCTAATTCATCACACACACATTAGAGCTGCGTATGTGAATTCTACCTAAAGAATAACCCAACGCCTTGCGCTAATCAAGTTCAATTTCTAGGAGCATTAAGTTTCAGAAATAGGCTAATCAATGCAATTGAAATACATTGCGCAAACAATTCGAACAAAGGTCAATTTCTACATATGATTACAAGGATGTATCACTACAACCTAGAATCATATCATGCTACTCGTATTCAAGGTTATCGCTCGATGAAAACCCTAAAATAGCTATAGATATGGATGTGAGTTCAATCAATTCTAGACTTAACTAAACAAACATTCAATCATATTGCAATACATCAATCATGCAATTATTATAACCCGTAGAAATCAAACGATAATATTGAGAGAAAACTAATTCATAAAAATCATAACTTGGTTGCAAAATCCAACTACATCTTTAACCAATAATAAAAACTTAGTTACTTGTATTCATGGAGTTCATAACAAGAAGAAAGAGAAAAGACTTCATGGTTCTAAACCCTAGAAAAACAAAAGTAGAGACAAAAGATTAAAGATATACTAGATAATAGATAAAAGATATCCCACATTAGGTAAAAGTCCTCTCTTTTATATGTTTCTCTATTTCCATAAAGGATACTCCTTCCAATATTAGGTCTTCTCAAAACCCATCTCCAAGTGGTCCACCAAGCCCATGTGTGAGAAATACCCATGTGAAATTACGTCAAAAAATCGTCGCCGGAAAACTGGGATCATGGCCGAAAACTGGCCGGAAAGGTCGCCGGAAAACATCTCAGGTGACCGGCAAAGTCCGCCGGCCATAGGTCAACCGGTCAAAGCGGTCAACGATCCAACTCGGCGGGTCAACTCGGTCAAGCACCGAGTCAGGGAGAGTCAGGTGACTCATCTCGTAGTCGACCTGAGTCGTGGTGGAGTCGATTCGGCCTAATCGAGTTAACTTGGCCAAAGCAAAGCCATTGCACAAAGCCAAACACCGTGGTGCACAATCATTGTGCTCGACTTCATGCATTTGCATTCGTAGCCATTTCTCACTAATTTGAGTCCCGCCTGCATTGCACCAAACATCCAACTTCGGTTCTGCAGCTCTTGCAAGACCAACTCCATCTCATACTCATTCACCGTACAACGGTTCAACTTTCTTGCAATTTCTGTGCCTAGCCATGTCATACACCAGCTCTGCCAATTCCATCCGTAGCTGCTCATCCTTCCCTGTCAACCTCAAATGCCAGCGGCAACAACTGCACATCCATTGTGCTCACAGACCCAACAGCAGCTGAATCACTTGCAACTCCATCATTTGCATCTCAATTGCAGCTCAGCTTCTCCTCCATTTCAAGTACCATTGTATCATAGTCCTGTGACCATCGCCTTCCATTGTACCACCATCACCAAGTGCGTTCCAATCAATGACCTGTAACTCCATTTCACTACCATTCCAGTCCTTAGTACCTGAGTTCATCCAATAGACCCATCCAACCTCAGACCACCACTTGCACTGCAATATTGGCCTGCAGCTCATGGCAACATTCCCACCTGACCTGCTCATCAAGCTCTTCACTCACTGCAACTCAGAGACAGCAGCAATCTCATTCATACACAGCAACCTCACCACCAATTCCCTGGCTCAACACAGCAATATCAGCTCAACCCAGTAAAAACAATCACCACCATTCTTCTCTAGCTGATTACCTGAGCTCACACTCACCAGTTTGTGGCCATTACATATTCCCCTGTTATCCGCACCAGCACCGGCACTAATCTCCACCAGATTCATTACTGCCATGAGTGGCATCAGTTTCATCACCAGTACCTTCTGTTATTGAATCAAAACTCTAGCCAACATTAACTCAACTGCAATTCCTTTCTCACATATCATCATCAGCACTTGCATTGAAGTTTAGCTTGCACTTCAACTCCACCTCAAGAACAGCAACATTAACACATTTCCTTGAGTCTCTCCCTGTAAATCCATAGCAACACTTGATTTTCCACCTGCAAGTTCATCTCAGGCAACCACTTCAGCTCAACATGACCAAATCCGCTGCAAACTTCACATTTCACTATAACAAATTGAACCAACTAATCGATTCAAAACCCATCTTCAATTCATTTGTCAATTCTGAGTCCTCATTCGCATCTGTGCTCGATCTCATCCTCATAAATCGAACCCTAATTCTTCACAACCAAACACAAACCCATCTATGGAAGTAGCAGACTCGTCCTCATACCCATGAAAATCAACAACAACAGTTTCAGATCAAACCATCATTCAAAATCTGTTTCGTGACTCAATCATTGATTCTTCCGATTCTCTCAAGAACACCATCTCTATCACCCTGAGTTCACTCTAAAACCCTTCTTCTAATTCCTCTTTTACAGTTCAAGCATCACCAGTAATCGAATCAATTTCACCTTCTCTAGTTCACTGGAATCTTCTCAATCATCCATGGCTGCTACATCAATTTACTCCATCACAAATTCTTTCTCAGATGCAAAATGAGATTTGGGGAAGAACTGATAATGAGAAACTGATTTCTCATCGACTAGGTTTAGGTCAAAAGGAATGGGGTAGCTATTTGCACCCACACGGCTACACAATAACAGCCCTTTAACCTCAACAGGCTGTTATTTAACACTCCTCCAAAGAGGGTTATCCAATAGCCTTGTCTGGACTCCATATATCAATCGCCTGTAAAATGACCTTTTTGCACTTTCAACTTAAATTGAGCGATTTCTTCTTCTTTTCTTCCGTGCGACTCCAAAGTACCTAATAGCTCAAAAACACGCGTAAAGTACATAATTCACAAGAAAAATAGCAAAGAAAGCGTAACTACTAAATAGTAAATTAGGTGTTTTAGACACCTATCACTCATGAAATCCTACCCACCAATGCTAAGACTGCTAGCATCCTACATTACATTGACCCTATCTGTCAAGTATGTAGCAGTGAGGAGGAAACCATGACACATATTTTTCTAAATTATCCTGCTGCAACTGACATTTGGAATGAAATTCTTGGAACTGCCCATGGGTAGTTTGATAACACCACAAACTTTATGGATTGGTTCAATTATTGGTTTGCTTCTGGAGCTTCACCTGGGAAAACTATTCTATATGCTACTACCTGCTGGCATATTTGGAAGGCTAGGTGTGATCTTGTGTTTAATCACACAAATCCTAATGCCAAACATACTTCCCAGTGCATACAACAATATCTATGTGACTATAACAGAGTGCACAATATACCTACTCATGTGTGAATGTGTTCTCTCTCAATAATGAAACAACCGACACTGAGCCAGATAACATATTTCCTAATGATCTTAACCAATATATAGGATCCTGTAAACCTCAAATACTTATCTGCGCTAACTATATTGGATGTTGCAGGAAACAACATTGATAGCAGAGGATACACAGGCTACTCTGGAGAATGGGAAGCAACAGGAGGTGCAGATCTAGCATTCAGCTGGGCCAAGGAAAAGCAGCACCTGAACATTGAAGTACAAGCTGAGTCGAAAGAAATTCTGTTAAGGTTTCACCAACTATATCATCAGGCAGTCAAAGGAAGGTTCAACCTCAACTATTATGGAACCTCAAGAAACAATGCTGAAGATAATATCCCCAGAATTTTACTATCTCTTTTGTTTTAAGTAGCCTAAAAATTATCCATAGACAACAAAATTTGGATACATTTCATATTGCTATTTTATGTAAGAACAATGAAAGCAGGCTTAGCACAAGCACTGCTAATATCTTGTATGGCCCTTAGCCTTTTTGTAGGTTTTTCAGAAAAAAAAAAAAAATTTATTCGGAGAGTTTATTAAAAGAAACATTAGAAAAATTACGGTTAGTCGGTGACTAGAACTGGGTTGAAATATCACTTTCTTACGGAGTATTATATTTTGAAACCGGAACACGCTTGAGGATATTATTTCACTTTCGAAAAATGGGTCCAAGAGCATAGCTCAGTGGTATCCCATCAACTCCAGTAAGGAGGAAGTCATGGGTTCAATCCCCGTCGCCGTAAAGGTTTGTAGTAGATTAATTGTATAGTGGGTTGAGCGGTGTTGGGTCTGGCAATGGGCAAGTCCAACTGGCTGGGTTCGGGTAGGGGCCTGGGTCCGGTTTTCGCGTATCAAAAAAAAAAACAAATAAAAAAAAATCACCAAATTCATCTAAATTTCTCCATAAATTCCATCGATTCAACTACAAATATTTCATGGGTTTCTCTTTGAATGTACATTTTGTGTTTCTTTTCAATTGATTTCTAAACCCAGCAGAATCTCCCCAGTAATTTTTGAGGATGCTTTTCCCTTTCTATCTCTCACCTCTTTCAAAGACTTGTTTTCCATGAATAAGAGAAGTAGATTGAGGGCTGATGGAACATCAAAAGATGAAATAATTTGGAAATGGAAGACAAAGTAGGCAACTTTACTGATGAATTGATGAAGAGAAAGTGGTGAAGAATAGGGAAGCTGATTTTATGAGTGAGGGTCTGAAAGTTGAACAATTTTGATGCACTCAGTGACTCGGGTATGCTATGGTTCCTACCCTGACACACTTTCAGATTTACTCAATTTTGCAAATGAGTTCATTTTTGTGGTTTGTGCTACTAATTTCAATTGGTTAATCTCTTGCATGAAATCATTTCATGTTTTAGTGCTTATATCATGATATTCTTGTTGATGTGTTAATCTAAAATATGATTATAAGTTTATAAATTCTATGTGTTGCCAAATAATTAGTGTCAGATGGTATGTAGTCCTCTGCAATTGAGGTTTAAGCACCCATTTGTAGTCAGAAAATGTTTCAATCTTTCAGATTAGTGGTGAGGGCACTGTTATGCAAACGAAAGAAAAATTATCTATCTCCACTGAAATTTTTTGTTCTGCATTTTCCGCATCCATAGAAATGATCCTATAGTAGGCTTTAGTATTGTGATTACCTGGTCTTTGGCCTTGATTCACACATCCAACACCGAACCCAAATCCACAGAGGAGAATATCTTCCTGCATATGTTAGAATTAGAATGAATTAGTTTATAGTAATTCGACATCCAAAATAAGCCAATGATAAGTTACTCTGGTCAGCAAAAGGATTGGTGTGTTGTGTAGAGTACAATTTAACATGGGGTGTTTGTAGATAATGACCGCAAACTTGAAAGAGGTTCTGTTGGATCAAATCTATTTTTCTTTCAACAACTAAAATCATAATGTATCTCCCAATTTGAGTAGAAAGTTACAAATTCATGTTTATGGTAGAACACTTAAACCAATTGAATCCCATTTCATTTACTTAGCTTTCTACTCTACTCTAGTTGACTCAACATGGTCCATGGAAATCAAGTGTCACCACAATAAATTTCCACCAACTACGACATTTCAACAAAGAAATTTGAGACAAAGCAATCAACACAACCATTTGAAATCTTAATTGGCACAAAGACAACAGTGGGACAGCTATATATGGGTCCATCTTTGAATTCTCAAGACTAGAAAGATAAGTAGCAGAGACCTTGTATTTCAAAGATTGAATTTGAGTCATTTAGTGAAACTAAGCTTTTTTCTTGCTTCAAATTTTGGTATCTTTAATTTTGTATAGAGTTGGAACCAAAAAACTAATCATAGAAAAATAAAATTCAAAGTAAAATAAGAACATTTTCAGTCTTGGTTTTCTATATTCGTGTATGTGTATTATGTATATGCATAGATATGGATGATAAAAACAATTCAATATCATGGTATTTTGTTATGATTCTGATTTCTCTTGTCTTCTTGTCATCCAAAAACCGTCTTTCAGTTGCAGTTGATACCCTCTCAGTAGGCGAATCTTTAATTGGAAACAAGACGCTTACATCAAAAGGAGGCGACTTTGAGTTGGGTTTTTTCAGACCAAGTAAGTCTCTGAATTGGTACATAGGTATCTGGTATAGAAAAGTACCATTTCAATACTTAACAGTAGTTTGGGTAGCAAACAGAGATAGGCCCCTTACAGACGCTTCTACTTCAGAACTGAAGCTCTTAGGGAACGGAACTCTAGTTCTCTATGACGCATCCCAAGTTCCAATTTGGTCAACTAGTTCGAGCTCAAGCACTACGTTGAGGTCCTCTCAAGCGCTGCTTGGCGATGAAGGAAATCTTGTTGTGAGAGATGTGTCAAACGCTTCTGCCGTGATTTGGCAGAGCTTTGATGAACCTACTAATACATGGCTACCTGGTGGAAAATTTGGGTTTGACAAACGTACCAACAAATCTCGACGCCTTATTTCATGGAGAAACGAAGAAGATCCTGCTCCTGGGATATTCTCTTTACAAGTGGACATAAAAGAAAATATCCAGCTTACTATTAAGTGGAACATGTTTAATATGTATTGGGCTAGTGGAGAATGGAACAGGCACCGCGAAGCCTTTCGTTTGATTCCTGAGATGAGATCAAACCATATTTACAAGTTTAGCCATGAAACGAACGATGAAGAAACCTACTTTACCTATGCACTTTATGATACCAGTATTTATACTAGATTTGTAGTGGATTTGTCTGGACAAATGAAGCTATTAACATGGTCCGGTCAAACTGCTGAGTGGAAATCGATTTGGTTGGGCCCAAATAATACTTGTGATGTTTATGGCGTTTGTGGGGCATTTGGTGTTTGCGTCCAGGTTACTATGACATGTAGTTGCTTACAAGGTTTCAGAGAAGACTCTTCAAAAGATTGGAGTTTAGGCGGTTCAACTGGTAGGTGCGTTAGGAAAGCCCCTTTGCAGTGTGGGAGCAATGTTGGTTTTTCACGAATTGTGAACATGAGCCTGCCTCCCCAGTCTAATATTTCCGGAGTTAATAGCCTTGGATTATGCTATTTTGCGTGTGCGGACAAATGTTCATGTAATGCTTATGCTTATAGTGGTAGCAAAGGGTGCTCAATATGGGATGGAGAGTTGTTAAATCTGAAACTTTCAGATGCTGACCCTGGCGGAAGAGATCTCTATCTCAAATTTTCCAAATTTTCTTTGGCAGGTAAAACATGATGACCAGCACTGCACTACTCACACTAGTTTCCTGCTATTATGCTGCACGCTGTCACTAACTACTTCAGTCAAGTTGTTTCAGGCAAGAAGAAATCAATATGGCGAAACCTCACTATAATCATTCCTGTCATGGCTTCAGCTACATGTGCCATATGTGTCTTCGGCTACTTGTTCAGTAGGATGGCTGATCAAAGAGGTAAATACAACCCTTTTTTCTAGTAAGATGGGTGTAATTTCATGTATTTATCCTCTGCAGGAACTGACGTTATACGCTGGTAAAATAACACATCCTATTTATATTTACCTTTATTTATTTAATTATTTTCAATCTTCGATGAAATCAGGAACTATGCAAAGATCACTGAAAAGAGTCAAAAGACTACTGATTGGTTTCAAACACATTCCAGAAGATTCTGCAAATAAAAAATTGTTAAAAGATGGTGAACCAAACGGAGAAAAACCTGAATTACGGCTGTATGACTTTGCTGGTATAGCCGATGCAACCAACAACTTTTGTTCAACGAATAAGCTTGGAGAGGGGGGTTTTGGGCCAGTGTATAAGGTAGTATTTTGTTACATTTTTTTAAATTCTCATGATCAAGTGTAATGTCTATAAATCATTTCATTTGCTGATTGTTCTTAGGGAAAATTACAAAATGGTCAAGAAATAGCAGTGAAAAGACTTTCCAAAAGCTCAAGGCAGGGGATTGAAGAGTTGAAGAATGAGGTTATACTCATCTCCAAACTCCAACATCGGAACCTTGTTAAGCTTTTGGGTTACTGCGGCGAAGGAGAAGAAGACATGCTGGTTTATGAATACATGCCAAATAAAAGCTTGGATGCATTTCTCTTTGGTTTGTCTACTTACCTTCTTGAACCCTTTTACAGCTACTGATAATTCATTATTCTTTCGTTTTTATTTTAAGTTGTAAGCTATAACGTGGTGCTATATGGGTTTTCAGATGCAAGAGAAAGTGCACTCTTGGATTGGAACAAACGCTTTGATATTATTGGAGGGATTGCGTGGGGCCTTCTCTACCTTCATCGCGACTCTCGATTGAGGGTTATTCATAGAGATCTCAAAGTAAGCAACATTCTATTAGACGAAAACATGAACCCGAAAATTTCAGACTTTGGCATGGCGCGGATATTCGAAGGGAACCAAACAATAGCAAATACTAGTAGGGTGGTTGGCACATTGTGAGCACCATAATTTATATCTCAGTTATCATATATCTTCATGTACTCGTTTAGTCGTCAAGTATTTACATAAAGTGTACTTACTATTCAAATGCAGCGGTTATATGTCACCAGAGTATATAATGGGAGGGACATTTTCAGAAAAATCGGACGTCTTTAGTTTTGGAGTGTTGATGCTAGAGATTGTGAGCAGTAAGAGGAATAATAGCTTTTACGATCCCGAACAACCTTTAAACCTTATACTTCATGTGAGTACATATATCCACGAACTCTTCAATGTTCTTCTGAATTATGAGCTTACGTATTTTGAATTGTGTATCAGGCTTGGAGACTCTGGAATGAAGGCAAATGGTCAGAGATTGTAGACGAAGCTTTGGGTGATTCATATACTCCACCAGAAGCTATGAAATGTATTCATATCGGGTTGTTATGTGTTCAAACTAGAGCTGTAGATAGGCCAACAATGGCAGCAGTGGATCTCATGCTTGGCAGTGAAACTGATCGTCCAACTCCTAAAGAACCTCCGTTTGCCTCCTCAACCTCATCAGATAAGTCTAGATTCTTACAAATTTACTGCTCGAATAACAACCTCACTCAAACTGAGGTTGCAGGTCGATAACATTTTCTTTCATCTGCAAAGCAAGTCTGCAGTTCTTGAAATTTATGCAAACTCAATGCGTGACTTGATTTTTACTAAATTACTTGAGATAAAGGATTTCTGGCATAAATGTGTCATGTGGATTTGTGTTGCTTTACAAGCAGAACCTTTCTTGCTAGCGACAAAAAGAACCGAAAATGGTCTCCCATTGTTTATTGGCTTATAATGCACACGATTGTTAGGCTGAAAGATTATCTCATAATTTATAATAGATGCATAGAGCTGACCACTTACTTACAAGTAACTAGAAAATTAGTGTTGGAATTTAATTCTATTCTGGGCAGCCATTTCCCATAGAGACTGGGTAATTATGCAAAGCGCCCCACAGGTACTGCAATTGAATTGCATCCATTCCGAATGAGAAAGATATGTAGTTGTATGATCATCAAAAGCTTTGAAGCGAATACTATTATCCTCCCAAACACTGTGACGCGTCTGACATCCTTTGCACTCGAAATCAAAATTCTGCAACAAAAAAAAAAATCATCATAGTAATCAGAATCAACCCTGCATTCTAGAGACGCATTAGAAATTGTGGAATTATTAGGTATGTAAAAGTACTTACCCCTAGTAGTGTAAAATCAAATCGGTTTATGTTTTGAGAGTGGCGTTTTTGTGTGGGTGCTGCACTTGCAAATTCGTCATGCTGATTTTCTTCCTTGGGCAACTTGATGATTAACTTTTTCTTTGATGGGAGCATCTTAATTGATAATTATCACTTTTTCTCTCGTTTAGAGTACCTCTCCTTCTTCCCCTGTTAGCTTTTTTTTTTTTTTGGATAACAAAGAATTTTATTACTAAGAGTTGTCTGGGTCAATAAGCCTGAATAACAGCAGCTCGACATGTCTAATATCATGGCTGAATTCCTCTAAAACTAGCTTATTTTTCCTAATCGTTTTTGAGATGGAATCAGCAACATGATTAAAATTCCTACTAACATGACTAACTTTAAAATACTCAAAAGAATTCACAAAGAGTTTTATATATCTCTTATGATTTTCCTATTAACCCATCTCACAAGAAGAGTGTTATTATTGATAGAATTAACAACTGTTTCTGCATCCGCAACTATGTGGACTTTGTGCAGTTCCATCGCTTTAGCCCATTGCAAACATTCCAGAACTGCTCTACATTCCCCTGTCTCCGCATCAGTTACTCCAGCTGCATGAGATCCTTTGAAGCCGGTACATTCACCTGCAGGATTGTATAAAACCATGCCAGTTCCACATTCATTAGTATCGTAATCAAATGATGCATCAACAAATAGTTTAAAGACTGACTCTTTGTCAATATTGATGTCACTGTAATGAGTATGAATAGATGCTTCATGAGATGCAGATGCAGCTATAGAAAGATCATTTATACTATCATTTAGACTATCCTGAGCAGAATTATTGAAACTAGCTAGCTGATAATGAATCTTAGAAACAATTTTCATAGGGTTTAGAATTTTATCCTGAAAAATGCAGTTGCATCTTTCCTTCCAGATTATCCAGCTGCCAACCATTAGAAGAGTTCTCCAGTTGTGTAGATCACTTCCTCCAACATTTTGAACATCTTGGAACCAGGATATGATCCAATCCTTGACAGTATGGCAGTTAATAATGATTTGATAAATATTAATGTTCAGAGTTCTCAAAACTGCCTTGGCATGTTCACAGCTGATAAGGAGATGATAAAGTGTTTCATCTTCCTTTTTACAGATTTCACAATGTGTTTCCATCTCCTTCATGGCTTGAGATAGTCTAACCCTTGTAGGAACAATACCTTTTAGACACTTCCATACAAAAAGCTTTACACGATGAGGCAATTTCATTTTCCACAGTTCTTTCCACACTGCTTTTGGAACAGTATTTAGAGTCACCTGTTGTTGTACTTTAGCTTCCATGAGTTTATTATAATTACTCTTAACTGTGAAATTCCCATCTTTGGAAGGTAGCCATCGCATAACATCATCTTCATTCTGTGACAGTTGCATATTTATGATTTTTTCCACAATATCAGCAGTGAACAGTATATGAAGTAGTGGCTCATTCCAATTGTTAGTACTAGAAATGATCAATTCACTAACAAAGACCAATTGAAAATGATTAGGATGAAGTGGCTCAACTTTGATGTCTAGCCCAATGATCCACCTATCCACCCATATCCTTGTCTTCTTTCCATTATTGACTTCCATGATGTAGTTTTGTTGAAGTATGGACAGTCCAAGCTCAATACCTTTCCAAGTCCATGAAGAATTGCTTCTTTCACCTGTAAGATGTAAGAAATTTTCATTCTTAAAATATTTTGCCTGAAGAATTTTAGTTAGCAAGTGATCTGGTTGATGACAAATTCTCCATGCAATTTTGGTAAGGAGAGCATGATTCAGCATTTCCAAATCCCTGAAAGCTAAACCTCCCAAATCTTTGGATACACACATATTCTGCCATGAGATCAAATTGAGTCCTCTATTAGACTTATAACCCCACCAGAACTTTCTTTGAAGTGAATCAAGCTTCTTAATAAGAGTTTTGGGTATCTTAAAAGTGCTCATTTGGTACATGGGCATTGAGTTTAGGACTGCTTTCACCATTGTTGATCTGCCTGCTTGATGCATGTTAATTCCTTGCCAGTTTCCAAGTCTTCTCTCAAATGCAGTTTGAATTTCTTTAAAAGCCTTAACTTTGGACTTCCCAATAATAAGGGGTGAACCAAGATATTTCTCATTTTTATCCATGACTTTAACTCCCAATATGTTACTAATGTTGCTGCATAAAGAAGGATCCAGATTGTAGATGTAAAAAATAGAACTTTTTGTCAAAATTA
The DNA here is from genome assembly GCA_023531295.1 of Papaver armeniacum. Classification (NCBI taxonomy): domain Eukaryota; kingdom Viridiplantae; phylum Streptophyta; class Magnoliopsida; order Ranunculales; family Papaveraceae; genus Papaver; species Papaver armeniacum. Next base: position 1,533,906 of record JAJJWW010011821.1, read on the forward strand.
ATGACCTGACCAGATTGTGAACTAAAATCTTGCAAAACTTGCAAAAGATTATTCACACTGGTTAAATTTGCATGAGTAAAAATGAGACAATCATCTGCAAAAATCAAATGATTTATAGATGGTGCACCTCTTGCTGCAGTGATACCCATAATTACCTTGGATTCTTGAGCTGCTAAGAGAGTTCTAGAAAACCATTCCATAGCAATTATGAATAGATAAGGAGATAAGGGGTCTCCTTGTCTAATTCCTCTTGTAGGAGAGAATCCTTCACAAGGAGAGCCATTGAGGATGACTGACAATGAAGTAGTACTTATGCATTGATGTATCAATTGACACCATTCTTCACAGAAACCAAAACTTTGTAGAACTTTAAGAATAAAAGGCCATTCAAGCCTGTCAAAAGCCTTTGACATATCAAGCTTGAGAGCTAACCAACCACTTGCACCTTCTTTCTTTTTCATAGAATGAATTAACTCATGAGCTATCATGGTGTTGTCATTGATCAATCTCCCTGTCACGTATGCTGCTTGATAAGGAGAAATAATTCTCTCCATAAGGGGCTTCATTCTAGAGACCAAAATCTTTGAGATAATTTTGTAAGAAGTATTACAAAGTCCAATAGGTCTCAAATCTATAGGAGAACAAGCTTTGTTCTTTTTTGGAATTAAGGATATGTAAGTTTTATTTATCTGTTTTGATAAAAACTTTGTAGTGAAAAAATTCTTTACCATGTCATAGACATCCTCTCCAACTATGTTCTACTGAGTCTTGTAGAAGCATGCTTGGAAACCTTCAGGTCCTGGTGCTGACCAACTCTCCATGCTCTTCACTGTTTTAAGAATCTCCTCATTAGTCGGTGGCAAAAGAAGTATTCTGTTATCTTCCTCTGAAATTAAAGTGGGAATGTGAAGATAGTGATGTTCCTTTATAGTGGGATGACTAGAAGAACATATACTTCTAAAATGATTAGTAAGCAAATTATCAATATCTTCTCTTGAGTGTAACCATTCACCATTTGCATATCTTAAGGAGTCTATGTTATTTCTGGCTCTCTTCCTCTTAGTTAAAGTATGAAAATACTGAGTATTGTAATCCATATCCTTAACAAAGTTATCTCTTGATTTTTGTTTATGGAAATCATGCTGAATTCTGTGCCATTTATCCAACTATCTACCAACTTCAACTGCCTTCCTTGTGTTTTCTTGGGAGAAGGGTAAAGCTTGTATTGCAGATAATTGTTCTTGTAGAGAATCAACATTCTGATTAATATCTCCAAAATGAATTTTATTTAACTTAGAGAGAGTGATTCTGGTAAATTGAAGTCTCTTAATAAGCTTATGACCTGGAGAACCTTGAACAGACTTTTCCCAAGCTTTGGCTACTTCAGCTGCACATGATCTATCATTAACCAAGTTTTGAAAAATTTAAAAGGATTCCATAACTTTGGTTGAGAATAATCAGTTACTAGCATTATTGGGCAGTGATCACTTCCCATTTGTGTCAGATGAAGTAATTTAGAATCAAAGAAATGATTGTTCCAAAACCCATTAACTAAAGCCATATCAATTCTATACCTTTTACTTCCAGTGCCCATGTTGTTGTTAGACCAAGTATGTTCTCTGCCTATGAAACCCAAATCTTCTAAACCAACATCTTGAAGTATAGAATTAATTAACCCATCACTTGAAGAAGAACTTGAAGTATAAGTATCAAGAAGATGAAAATTTAAATAACCTATAAGAACCCAAGGCTGAGCAATATTTAAACCAATGTCTTTGATGTTAGCTATATGCATAGTAATATAGTATAACCTAATTCAGAGATTCCTTTTTCTGAATGGGTTTCAATATCTAGCACCTTGTTCGGTTAAATCCGACTCGGTCATAGTCAGATGTTCAACTTGTTTGTTTTTTCCTGACTCATCTGAGTCGTTTGAATCTGACTCGTCTAGATCTGACTGATATCACGTGATTCATATGGATATGACTTAATATGTTTGTTTTTTAAGACAGATCTAACTCATCTGACCCAAAAATATGTGAGCCAGTGGCTTGGTCTCATGAGTCAGGGGCATTTTATTCCCTGACTCAAATAGGTCCGAGTCAGGGGTTAGGTCTGAATCAGATCGCGAATTAGATCTGACTCAAAATAAAAAACAAACGTTCTGACACCTGGCTCGAGCCGAGACTGAGTTAGATTCAGACGCTGAGTCAGCAGAAAACAAACACACTCGTTGTTTCTAATATCTAACTCGTACATGTCTCATCGGGCACATATATGACTAGATTTAAAAGTTTTTCTTTTGAGTCAGATATAATAAATTACTATTTGAGTTAGATACATCGAATCATATACATATGAATCAGGCAAGTCAATTGAGTTGGAAAAAACATACAACTAGTAGGTCAAATATCAAATCCACGACTGTTATTTCATATCAAAGTTATTTTTAATACGGACCGTTCATATAGTAATTACCAAGAATAATTCGATTTTTTTTATCTATAATTAGGTTTTCTCTTGTAGTCTCATCAATATATAAATAAACCGCGGAAGGAAGAAATTATAGAACCTTTACGCAGGCAGCAATAATGTCTGCAATCTCAGACGACATTGTGGTGGACATATTTGCAAGATTACCAGCAAGGTCTATATGTGCATTGAGGTGTGTATGCAAGTCTTGGTTAAATATAGTAACTCATCCTGTATTTATTAAGATCCATCATGATTATGCAATTCACAAAAACAAATCTAGTCTCATGCTTATAAATTATTTAGATAAACAGATTTACTCGGTAGTAGATTACGAAGCCTCGTCACCTGCTAGTCTAGGTACAACTGCAACATTCGTAATAGATTACCCTTTCAAATCACCAGATTATGAAGTACAATTTTGGGCTACTTGTAATGGTTTGTTCTGCATGGCTACTGGTAAAGACATTATATGCATTTGGAATCCATCAACACAAGAATATAAGAAAATTGAATTAATGAACACCTCCCCGAACAAGGAGTACGCATTGAGTGGTATTTTTCATTATGGGTTAGGTTATGACTCTAACATTGGCAATTACAAGTTGATTAGAATTCTTGGTTATCTCCCCACCTTTAATAAGCGCAAGCCAAATGAAAAAATGCTAATCAAATTTTGGTGTACCGCACGTATTTTTCGTTGCCGATTTTTTGGTTTGTGAACGTACTTTTGGTCCATTACGTTTTAAAGTAGACTCCGTTGGATTATCTCAATCTCCAGCCAACAGCCGTTGGATTCAACCAAGTCAGGTATTACAAATTTACCCCCGCCACATAAACAGAAACTTGCCTTTCCTCTTCCACTGTTGTTCTTCTTCTTCTTGAACTCTCTCTCTTGCTTCTACAGAGCCGAAATTCGTTCCTACTGCTGAATCTTCAGCTACGCTTCAAGCAATTTCAACACATCAAAACACATTCGATTTAAACAAATTGTTCTTCTCTTCTACGATTAGGTATGCAATTTTTCATTTGATTTGTGTCATCTGAAATTATAGGGTTTTATAAATTTAGTAAATTTAGGGTTTGATTAGTTCTTCTCTTCTACGATTAGGTACGAATTCATCGTTTAATCGTATTGATTCACTCTTAGGTTAGTTTTTCCATAGACCATACAAATTTGATTTGATTCTTTATCAATTTCAATTAAGAGAAGCTTGAATCAACATAACCCTAACTAACAATATTAAATAAAGAGTAACTTGAATTCTATTAAATTTGATTCTTTATTCAATTGAATCATCTTTTGATTCTTTATGTTTTTGGTTTACTGTATGCAATTTATTTTGTATCTACCCAAACAATTTAAGAACATGCTATGTTGTAACTACCTAACAATTTTTTCACCATGTGAGCATTCTGAAAAATTTCCGAACCATTACTTATGCATTTCAGAACTTGCTACTTAGGCTACACAAAGTATCACCCATGCTCACACGATGCACGTATAAACAACTTGGTCACTTCCTTGCTTTTGTGGGAAGCATCATATCTCCAATTTGATGCAGGGCATACTGCATCATTATTCTTTTTAACAGCAAATCATGGCCAAGCAACTTTTGACTACTCTTTGTGTAGTCTCACTTTTAGTATTTTTGTTCGTGTTATTGTCTGGAATTATGTTGGTGTTACTCTCTGGAATTAGAGGGTTGGATCCGTGTTTAATTCTGACTAAAATTAAGTGCTCAATTTTGACAGGGATGATAAATTGCAAAGCCTATCATGGAACTGCGAGGCTGGAAAATAATCCATTTGAACACTTTTCATGTTTCTTACCTGGGTATGCAGTTCCAACGTGTTTGTGGTGCTTGGGATGGTGAACGAATTTAAAAGTATCGACAACAACAAGAAGAAGCTCTCCTTCCCATTTGGTGGCGAGAACTAATAACCAACAGACACGAGTTTTTGAATTATAGGAATATTAGACTGACTAGAAAATGATGACAAACAAATTCTATAGAAGTTTTGATCAGAAAAAAAAAAAAGAAAAGAAAAACTCTATGGAAGTTTGATTACTGTTGGGAGACCATGAATAAAACTTCTTCATTAAAAATCACCCTTGAAAGCATTTTGTAACCGATCACCAAATAAAATAAGTTATTGTCAATATTGTGCTTTTTGGAAAGTGCTTTTGTTATTCAAATCCTTAGGTTCAACCAGCAGGCACGTATTGGCGCGTGCTTGCAAATCATCCTAGGCAAATGTTATTATGCTAAGCATTTGGTTTAGATGGCGAAGGCGTAAATTTGACGTGCAAAGCACGTGCACTCGACTTGTTATGATAATGCAGTTACTCCTAGGTGGCTTTCGAAACTTAGGGATCCAATTTATTATAATGATGGGTGTGGAGTCGAGGTTTACACATTAGGAACGAATTCATCGAAATGTATTCCATCCTTCTTTCCTTATGCATTCTCTCGTCATCGTTCAACTTCGGTTTTCTATCGTGGGGGTCTTCATTGGATAGCTGAAAAGAATAGGAAACGAAACTACAAACCTAGGATTGTCTCTTTTGTTCTTGGCAACGAGACATTTGAAGAAGTTTCACTACCGCAACATTTGGAGCGTGAGCTAGATCTTCCACTAGATGACATATCACTAAACCTGAGCGTGTGGAGAGAACAGTTTTGCTTACATGTTCATTATGCTCGCAAACGTTCGGAGTTTGGGTGATGCAGGATTACGGAGTGGTTGAATCATGGACAAAACTTGTCTCCATTACTGAGGAAACAATTGCTCAATCAAATAAGTTGAGGCCTATTCAGTATTTCAATAATGGTGAGATTCTATTCTAGAAGAACAACCTTACCTTAGTTTTATATGACCCAAAGCTTCAAAAATCGACTTTTCCGACAAAAGATGAGAAGTTATTCAAAGCAAGAGATATGTGACGAACTTAGTCTCACTTATTTATTCAAATCAGGGCGTTAAATGTGGATTGGACGGAGATAGGAGGATGGTTACAACATCACTTGAAAATACAAGATTCATTTAAGATTTGGCCATTATCTTTTAATGAAGCCTTAATTTTTGCTTCTTCTTCAATGGAGAAAAACAGAATTGTTTCCACTGGCTCTTTATTGGTTGAGGAGGTGGAAATCAAATTGTTTTCTTGGTCTTCGGAGAAGTCTACTTCCTCAACTCACAAAATATCTAATGCATGGATTGTAATAGCTGGTGTTCCTCAACATGCTTGGGATTTGTCTCTTTTAAATACTATTGGAGCAGCTTGCGGAGGGCTTTTAGCGATTAGTCATGAGACTAGAACAGGGGAAGTAATGTCAGAGATAAGGCTCAAGGTAAAGGGACCAGTTCCATCAGGATAATGGTCTCTTGGGTTAGCAGGGAAGCAAGAATGGACATCAGCTCGAATCTCTTTGGCCGAAAAGCAGGTGGAACACTCGTCGGGAGTTCATCGGAGCTTGGTTTTTGAACCTGAATCCTCAAGGCTGGATATCGGTTCTATGGAAGACGACTCTTTGCGCTTCTCAAGACTGAAACAAGGACTTCCAGCTGTCATCGAGCCATTCGATAATACGTTCACTCTCTTTAAGGATCAACAACCTCTATTTAATGGCGCACAGGACAGTACTTCTTTGTCAGAGCCATCTCACGGACTAAATTCAAATTTGAATTATCTTCTTTGTTGTTCAAAACCAATGAATACTTGATTAAGGTTGGTCCTTCGAAAACTCATTCGGGATTCTTTCCTAAAGGCACTTTTGACAAGTGTAAAAAGCCCATGTTAATAGAGAGCCCTGACTTCTTCAATACCCAAGTAACTCCTCGAATCGTGAACTTATAAATCCCATGGGAAATATATCTAGTGGATCGGTGGAAGATGGTATGTATCTTTGTGGAACCAGATATCGGCATATCGACTCAGCATGAGCTAATTAAGGGAACTCATTCCAATTTAGAAGATCAGAAAATCTCAATTTCTAGTTGCAGGGAGAATCCGCCGAATCAAGGTACAATATGTGATTCCATCTTAGAAGAAGAAGAAATCCCAATTTCAAGTTGCAGGGAGGAGAGGGTTATTCCACTGTGTTCTTCGTTGGGTTCTGAAGGTTTACAACCAGCCGTTTCAAAACCAGCGTACCAGGTTAGCAGCGTCGAAACCCCTTCCAATTCTTGTTTTTTGGGCAGACAATGTGATCCGGTTAAATTAAGCAATGCTCAAAGATATTTGGAATACAAATTTGGGACTCTATTTGATATGACAAAAGGAGTTTTAAGTCCTACTGCTACGGGAATGACTTTTCCTGATTCTAAAGAAGAGTTTATGGAGATGATTGTCCATGGAATTCAGCTTCATGTTGATGCTTTAAAAAACCAAAATTGTGAAGGAGAAGAGGCCGATTCTCATGGAATTTCTATTCCATCAAGAGAGTCTCCTAGTCTACTGCATGAGTCTCATGGATTGGATCAATTGGAAGAAGGGGCAAATTCCTCTTCTTCGGATCCGTCAATTCCCCCTGGATTCGAAACATATAACCGTTCCCAAGGGATTGAAGAAGATCAAGAGGTTGCTTCAAAAATCGCTGACATTAGCATCACCAAACCAGCAGTGTCTGAGCCGGTTCAAGGAGCCAACCCTAAGGTGCGTAGAAAAAAGAAATGCTCTTCGAACTCCCATACTAGTCCTAGTAAGATTTCAGCAGGTAATCTCATGGAGTTTGGTTCTATAATGGGGCTAAGCTTTCCCTCTTCGAAGGAAAATCGTAATGAAATGTTTAGTGGTGTGGCAAAAAATCACAAGGGTTTTACCATGGAAGAGGTTGATGAAAATCATACTTAAATGTAGCTTGCATTCTTGATTTAGTTTGCAAGTAATTTTGTTGCTTGGTTTCTAAGGTTTGTCTAGAGGCCTTTGTTGCTTTTTGCATATTCCTGGAATTTTTGTTTTGGTTGGGGTTGTTTTCCCCTAGTTTTGGTGTATTCGCTTGCGCACTTCTTGTGTGCCTTTTAATACAATTCCTTTTGATCGATAAAAAAAAAATAAAAAAAAATACACGTACTTTTGTTGGTCAAGAACAGAAACAAAAGAAGAAAAGAAAAAGGTATGTCACAATCTCTTTTTTTTTTTGATTAAAGTTTAGGGGCTGTTTGGTAACCATTATTTTAATTGATTATCAGCCCATAATCCATTATGCAGATTATAATGGATTTTATATGTGTTTGGTAACCATTATAATAATTGATTATTTTAATAATAATTGAAAAAATCCATTATTTCCATAAATAGAAAAAAGTTGTTTTTCAAATTCAAAACTAGTCATAAAAACCCAAGGTGACCAAACTTGTGGTACAAAAACCCCACTCAAATGTTGGGATCCATTAAAACTCCATCGTAAACAAAATTGATACAAAAACCCCAAAATTTTAAAATGATACAAAAACCCCAAATTTCAATATTGGTTTCATCAAATTTGGGGTTTTTGTGTTACTTTTGTTTTTTTGGGGTTTTTGTGTTATTTTTGTTTTCATGAGTTTTTTGTGGATGAATAGTGACACATTTGGGGTTATAACTCGCGGACCATTTAAAATTTATTATAATCAATTATTTTTTCCAACAAACTCAAGTTGAATTTTTTCTTTTTATTTTTTCTAAACTATCAAAAGAGAGACATAAAAACTACGTAGGACTAAAAAAGAAATCCTAGATCAATGTTCTTTCCTCTCCTTTTTGAGATCATCATTCTAAGATAATCAATTATTTGAAAAAAGTGTTTGGAAAAATTTATTTTAAAAATGATTATATCAAAATCATTTATCCATTTATAGATAATCATAAATTTTACCAAAGAAGGCCTTATTGTATCTCTTTATAAACTCGTCCATGCAAACTCGGTTTCATTTTACAGACACGGCGATCTGGAAATATACGCTAAAAGAGTTGACAGTGGTGCTCAAGTGTACGCGTACACCTTTACGTACGTAAGCATGCAACCAAGCAAAGACCAATGTTTTGACAATGCCATTGCCAAGATTGTTTTAATGACTACATCTTCTAGAATTTTATTTCATTTGGTCAAATGCAAGTTAGTTCAGGGATAATTTGCTTCACTTTTGTAGAAGACGATTTGATTTCATGACCATCCATTTTTGATAGTCAAGTACATAGCCTTGTGCTACTCCTCCCTGTATGTAGCCCAAGTCTCGTAAGTTTTGGGTTGCTTGAGAATCAAGTTTGAGACTACACACAGGGAGGAGTAGCACAAGGCTAAGAACACCAAATAGATTCATAGTACACCATCTGTTGCAACACCAATGCTATCAGTATCAACTCACTACCACCAAAGCCACCGCCCACTTCGACACTACCTCCCATACTAACACCAGCAAACAACCACAATCGTCAACAATTCATGTTGCAATCACACAGAACCCTCCACCGGCAGACCAAATGCAACCATACAAACTAACAACCACCAAATCGCCTTCCACCACCACCAAGCTGCCAAAACTGTGAAACCATATCAACGCCTTCATCCAAACGGAGAAGCTCTAGAACGATTGCATAGTGTCAAAATTTACAGTTTTAGTCTGAACTGGGCCAAAACCTGAGTACTTGTGAGGGAGAGGAATTGGGCCGACCTTGAGAGTTGAGTTGGTCGAACTTCAAAGCGAAACCCATAACTGTTTCCTTATAATATGCACTTGTGTTGATTTATAACAAAATATGAAAAAACAGCTTACATTTCATGGAGCATTATGGCTTAATCAGATGAGAGGGAGCACGGGAAGAAAAATGAGAGAGACTCAATTTTTCCAAACATACCCCTTGGTATTAATTTATAGATATTTAAATTTCCTAGTCTTTTATTCCTTGCATGTAGCATATAATTTCAGTGCAAAGACAAATTAAGAAAAATTTGGGGAAATACGAGAACCTTCGCCTATTTGGGATTAACTAAAAAAAACCATAAACCTTCGACTGAACTAAGACAGAGAGAATACAATATTTACACAAATGTACGGTTACCGTTGGTTTAAATTATTAGATTGATTTATCTTATAATAATTTCAATATCGGTCTTAAGTATTAATGGTACATTTTTTTTTTTTGATGGAAAGAGATAATATATTAACTAGAAAATATAGTACATGAGATTACAATATCATTTTTATCGAATACATTAGAATCTATGCTAGTTGATTGAACTTTTAGCTGCATATTATCCGACATATGTTGAAGCTTTTTAATCCTTGCCTCCTTCGCAATATAGTCCGTTTCTGAGTTATTCTTCCTCTTAATATATTTCACTTTCGCTTGAGGAAGATCGCTCAGTGTTTTCCTAATTTATTGCAAGGTATTTTCTCACAGCCATGAACCGTCTAGTGCTTACCTTATTTAAGTTGTCCGCCAAAGCTTTACAAATTCAGTGACTATGAAGCCATTTTGGATAATATGTTTTCCTTTAACCACATAACCGCCTTTAATAAAGATTTTGCTTCTGCATGGAACGCCGATGTCGCCCACTCCGAGCTTGCCGATAGGTGCATGAAGGCTTTCTCGTCAACTGAATATAGAATGAAAGCATATCCCATTGACAAGTCATCTTCCTTAAAAGAGGCATCAATAAAGATTATCCAATCCGAATTTAGGTTGGACCAAGAGCATTTGGTGGACATTTTTTGTTGAGCGTTTACTTTACTTTGAGCGGTAATTACCGGGGAAGAATGAAGGAAATTATTGATTTCCCTATTAGATTGATCGGGTCTGGGTTTATTTTCTCAAAAACTACCGAGCATCTACATTTCCAGAGGAACCAAAGAACGGTAGAAATTTTTACTTGAAATTGGCTCAGGTTAGCCTCCGAAATCCACCATTTAACCCAGGAAATAATTGAACTGGGAGAGAAATTTGAGAGAATATGATTAAGGGATAGTCCGAACCAAACTGCTCTGGCAAACGGGCACTCACAGAAAAGATGGGATTCTGTTTCCTGCACTTGATTATTGCATAACTGGAAAATCGGGTCTATGTACTTGTTATGTGCGCCTAGTCTAGCGGAAGTTGGCAGAACTTTTTGAGACAATTTCCATATGAAAAGACTTATTCTAGGAATTCCCTGTATTTTCCAAATCTTATTCCATGGGAAATCTCGGTCGATGACAGTGTCTTGATCCTGATTGGCTAGAAAGTTATAAACATTTTTGGCTGAGAATTTACCGGAGGTATGATGGCGCCATCTGATGATGTCTTGCTCTTGATTCCTTGGATTTAGAGCTAGTATTTTAATACTCTTGAACGAGTGCGTCTATGTGCACCCCGACTAAACCAGGGGTGCACATTCCTCCCTTCCTTACTGGCTTCTATCTAACCATAGTTAACTAATATGGGAATGAGAGAAACAAAATTAAATCCTCATTTAATGCTCTTGTCTTCATACTTGCGTCTCTTTTTACATTTCATTTTTTTCCTTAAATTTTGATCTTCATGGGAATGGGATGAAGATGTTTATCTTCCGTAAAATTATTCAAGTAAGGGGAAGAACAAACTCTTAATTCCCTGCAAACTCAAGATCAAGATCAGAAATAAAATAAAAAGTTATTATATATTCCTAAACCCAAGAAGTACTCTCCAACACAGACTGTAGAAATTTTTTTGATGCAATAATCCCCTTAAAATAAGAACAAGCAACAATGGTGTCATTGATTCTTCTATAGCTACTTCTTTGATGAAAGTCAGCGAGTGCAAGTGGTAAACAACAAGTATTCTGTTGGGAGAAGAATAATAGTAGCTTATCATCATTATCCGCATTAAGACATTGTTAGCAAATTCCACCTGTTGCAGTAAGGAGGTGATGATTTTTTCATGTTCCCATTATTAGCAAATACTTCAACACCATTGTGTTAGAATCCAATTGATTTTCATATTGCTCCTGATAAAGATCACGTTGTGTTGTTAGAGATTTCATTTTTTTTCGAATATTTATTGGGGTAATGTTAATTGTTGGAAATTGGTAATGATTATAGATAATCGATCTGATCTTAATTCCACAAACATGAAGATTAAAATGTAGAAGAAAGAGAAATGTAAAGAAAGAAGGTGCATTAAATGAGGATTTAATTTTGTTTCTCCCATTCCCATATTAGTTAACTATGATTAGATAGAAGCCAGTAAGGAAGGGAGGAATGTGCACCCCTGGTTTAGTAGGGGTGCACATAGATGCACTCCTCTTGAACTCTTGTTGGAGCCTGCTCTTGTATGTTTGAGACTTTTTGGATTAAATCTGAGTTCGGAACCTATCTGTCTTCCCAAATTTTCACCGAAGCTCCGTTTTTGACTTGACAAACATAGTTACTTTTTATTATCTCTAATCCTTTTTGTATACTTGTCCAAATCCAAGACAAATTCTAAGTTTTGGACTTTTCTGGAGGGTGCGAATTTGGGAAGTATTTTGCTTTTCAAAATCTGACCCATAATTGATCATGTTCGGTAACCAGTCTACTAGCCATTTTAGTGAGGAGAGCTAAGTTGAAATGATGCGGGTTTTTAATTCCTAGACCACCTTGGGAGATGGGTTTGCAAATACCCTTCTAGGATTTTATAAATCCTCATTTTCTTTTTTGTCCCATCTTTTTTCCACCAGAAATCTCTCTAAATTCTGCCGAGTTGATCAAGAGTTTCTTTTGGCAGAGCAAGAACTTGCATTTGATTGGTTGGATAAGATTGAAGGATAGATTTTATCAAGACATTCCTACCCGCTTGAAAGAAGAGTTTAGATTTCCAACCTTGAAGAGTAGAATAATATCGCTGTAAGAGAGGTTCAAAATTGGCTTTCCTATTCTTATCGAAGAACAGCGGGGTTCCCAAGTATCTATCATTTTTGGTCATCATCGGAACTTTTAGGATTTTAGCTAAAATCTTCCCATGTTTCGGATGAATTTTTGGGCTGAAGTAGACACTTGATTTTTGAAGGTTAACCATTTGGCCGGTGATGTTCCCAAAGAGTTGTAAGATTTCTAACAGACTTTTCGCTTCCCCCAGATCAGCTTTTGTGAATAAGAAACAGTCGTCAGCGAAAAAAAGGTGTGATATATTGGGAGCCTTATTGTTGATTTGAAATCCAGAGATTCTCTTGTCCTCAATGGCTTTTTCTAGGAGTCTAGAAAGGATGTCCATGCATATCAGGAAAAGGTACGGAGATAAAGGATCCCATTGTCTTAAACCTCTCGAAGTTTTGAAAGTAGGACCCGGAGAACCATTTAGAAGAATGGAAAAGGAGGTTGTGGATATACATTGCAGAATGAGTTTTGTCCATTCTTTCGAGAACCCAAAAGCTATGAGGACTTTTTCAATAAAAGTCCATTCAACCCTATCAAAAGCTTTAGATATATCTAGTGTCAACGCCAGAAACCCCTTTTTCTTCTTGGAAGTTTTCATCGAGTGGATGAGTTCATGAGCAATTATGATGTTATCAGTGATTTTTAGGCCAGAGAGAAAGGCCGATTGATTGAGGGAGATTAATTTGCCTAGAATGGGTTTTAGCCTATTTGCTAAAATTTTGGATATGATTTTATAAATAATATTACTCATGCTAATAGGTCGGAAATCTCCTGGCGTTTGAGGGGTAGAAATTTTTGGGATGAGGTTTATGAAAGAATGATTAAAATCTTTATCATGGATGCCCGAACGAAAGAATTCTTGGACAAAGCAAATGATATCTTTACCCAGGATATCCCAGTTGGCTTTAAAGAAACCCGGCTGGAAGCCATCTGGCCCTGGGGCTCCCCATTGATTCATGTTAGATAGGGTGAGCCAGATTTCTTCTTTAGATGGTATAAGAGTCAGGGAATTATTCTCTTCAAAGGAGATGCAAGGATTTATGATAGTAGATAGATCAAAGTCAAAATTGCTATTCTGGGACGAGCCTATTTGTTGAAAATGATTGTCCAGTAGCGAGTTGATTTGATCTCTATCTGAAAGCCAAAGCCCGGAAGGTTCTCTAAGAGAATTTATCGCATTAATCATTTTTCTATTTGAGGCGGTGGCATGGAAATATTCCGTGTTCTGATCATATTCCTTGAAAAACTTATCCCTAGAAAGTTGGTGATAATAATCGTTTTTTATTTTGTACCATTTTCCTAGCTCTGCTTGGAGGTTTTTTTAACTTTTCTATCTCTTTCGATATGTTTCTAGATCTATGAATACTGTCGATTTTATTATTTAGGGACTTAATATGTTTGTGGATGTTCCCAAAGGTATTAGAGTTCCAATGGGCTAAATCGGAGGATAACAATTTAAGGAGCCCAAAAAAATTTCTTACTCGGGAGTTTTCAGAATGTAATTTCCAAGAGGCTTCAATGACAATGGGTAAGGTGGAATGAGTTAACCATGATCTAAGACATCTAAATGGTTTCTGAAGCATAGTTTTCTCAGGATTTGAATCTAATAAAATCGACGTATGATCAGAGCCTACCCTCGGGAGATAAGTTGCCTTAGTGTCCGGGAATTTCTGAGACCACAAGAAGGATGTAAGCGCTCTGCCAATTCTTTTGCAGATGTTTGCTTCTCCCATTCGATTGTTTGACCACGTGAACGACGATCCATCATATCCCGCGTCTTGGAGTCCCAAGGAATTGATAGTATTGACGATGAAAGATTTACTGCTGGAGCCTGCTTTATTTCCACCTTGTTTTTCGTCTGGGTCCAAAATAACATTTAAGTCCCCTATCATAACCCAACGTTTATTTATTTGTTGCGCGATGTCTGATATATGGGTCCATTGTTCGATTTTATCATCAGGTTTGACTGCTCCATAGACACATGTGATCATGATATCCGTATCTCCTATATTTGATTCAAAATGACAAACATTAAACTTAGAAGATATTAATTTCATGTCCATATTGTTGTGCTAGGCTATTGCTAAACTCTTGGCTATTCCCACGGATGGAACAATGAACCAGTCATGGAAAGGAGAATTCTTGAAAAAAGAGTCCATTCGAGACAATGAGGCTTTTGTCTCTGCTAAAAACACTATGTCTGGCTTGTAATATTGGCACAAAAAATTAAAATGGTCCTTGGTTAAGGGAGTTCCAATGCCCTGGACATTCTAGGATAGCAGTTTCATGGTGCTTCAGCTAAAGGGAACCTAATAGCGGAATAGATAAGAGAATAGAAAGATGTCGAAAGAAGAGAAAGAAATACACAAAGCTAACTTTTGGACAGATGCAAAAGACAAACTTCAGAATCACAAGCAAGGGCAGAAGGATTAAAGAAGCTATGGAATGGTGGGAGTTGGTTATCATAAAGAGGAGAGAGCGCGATAGATTGTTTTGAACTGAATTATAAAGAAAACCACTGTTTACCGACCATGTACCAACCTTAGGAGAACAACGGAATTCTTGTAGTATCTAAAGGAATAAAAGGCAAAGATTAACAACAACCAAACACAAGGAATTCTTGTAGAGCCGAAATTGGAAATATATAACACCATTTAATGGTAAGACAACAATAAACATAACAATGGCTTGAGAAAGGATATTAGGTGCAGGCAACAACTAAAAAGAAAATTTACCATGCGACTCATCACCTAACTAAAAATGAGTAGTTTCTAAAGATGCGAAAAGGGGATTAGCTATTAGCTGACTAGAACAGATAAACGGCGAAAGAGAATTGTGAAATGTCTAGAGATTGCTTAAAGGAGGATTTCAAGATAGAGAGAACAACATAAATGAAAACTCACTGGTAACACGAAAACAACCTAAATGAAAATTCATTGTCAAAACCAGGATAAAAGGATATAATTTAAACCTTGGAAGAACTGATCTAAGAAACTTTCCACTGGTAATAACTATCCAACAACAGATGAATAAAACTCCAGCCGTAAGAGAGGCTGACAAAACTAACATAGTTATCAAAACAATGGTGGAAATTTTGGAAAGATGATATGGAGAAGAGCCTACAGAAAAACACCGGTGTTAACTATTTTACAAGAGAGAAACCATTGAACTCCAACCCTAACAACAGCCAACCAAATCACCAAAATAGTTAAAAACGGTGGTGTAAAACGCAAGGACGTCGACCCATATAAAATTCGTAAAGATCGGCGAAAGACAATACGAAAATTAAATTTGAAACAAAACATATGCATAAAATTAAGAAAGCCAATTAAGCAGAACGATTGGGTGCAAGGTTTAAGAGACAATAATACAAACAGGTGTGAGTCACGAAAAGGAGACAAGGAAAGAATGAAAACAAATTTTAAATTGCAGCAAAGAAGCAAACTATATAGAAATTAGTTTTGGATAAATACCCTGGTAACGGAAGAAAGATTGAAGACTAACCTCGATAAAAACAATCCCCTGAAGTTTGATTGTTGATGGAATAATGAAAACCCATGGTGTTAAGCAGGCATCTATAAGAAGACCATTGACCAGAAAGATAATTCGCCCTAGGAAAGAGACATAGATACTACAGAAGAATTCGGTTGCCCTAATTGGGGCTACATGGCCGGTAAGCCAGAGAAAATTAGTCGGACATGGATACGGTTGATTTTTTTCTCTCAAATATACATAAATTGAGCTAAAGGAGATATAGATTAAGAGATGAAATCTTAAGAAAAGATTCAAGATGAAAGAAACTTATCAAATCAGGGACATGCAATGATCAGAAGATTAAGTTTTGTTGAAATCGGTCGAAGGTGATTTGACTCAGTTGGTCGCCCGACCCCTCCAACTTTGATCTCTGTATATCAATCACATATCTGACTTTTTTTCTTCTAATGGGACATGACTCTTAAGATATTATAGGAACTATAAGCATATTTTTGACCAGAAAATAAGAAAACAAGATATTTGGGTATGGAAATGCATGAAAAGGAACTGAGCAAATTAAACCTTTGAGTATTTGGGAGAGGGAAAATTAAACCTTTGAGTATCTGGGAGAGGGTAATATTCTATCTTAACCAACTGGGATCAGCCAAGTTTGCTAGGGGTTGAACTCCCAAGTTATAAGTTAGGAGTTCAATTCCTGCTGCTCTCTGATAAAAAAAAAAAGTCTATCTTACAACATATGGAAAAATAGTTGGATCCTAAGATACAATTCTATCCACAATGACCATTTTTCCATCTAAGTCTAGTTAGTGATCTCACCGCTCTTTCCTGGAACCCGGATCTTATTAACTTTCTATTTTTCTCTACTATTAATGCTAGATTAATTGCTCATAGTAGAACTAGACCTGGTCAAGCAGACTCGCTGAGATGGGGAACAGAGAAGTCAAAGAACTATAATACTAGATCTCTCTACAAACTACTCCCTCCGTCCCTATTATATAGGCGGAAAAGTAAAAATCTCGTAGTCACGTACCCATTCAATGAAATCGCTTGCCTCTAGGACCTTGATTCTAAGTAAGGAAGTTTTTGGTTTTCATAAATTTTCTCTTACTTTCCTAACTTACCCTCACCTTATCCCAATACAAATATTATATATTAATAGCTCTATAAATTCCCACCTCACATTAAAGTAAATTGTATGATAATCATACATCATAAATAAGGATATATAAGAGAAAAACAACTTTGAAAGTAGAACTCCGCCTATCTAATGGGAATACAAAATTTGCGAACTCCGCTTATATAATAGGGACGGAGGGAGTATATGATAAAACCTTATTTTGTTGATGGTAATATACCGTGGGAAAGAAATTGGATATCAGAACATTGCCTAGGGTTTCACTGTTTGTCTATAGGTACATAATAATATGCAGCCTTTCATTTTTATCTTTTCTAGCTAGATATACAAATCCTGCTTATTCTTGCATTTAGTGTCTGGCTTGTCGCAAAATAGGCATAGAGGAAAGTAGAGAGGGACACAAGAACTTAATAACCACATCTTTATTAAGATTAAAGAATAATTATTATTGTGTATCTTGCTTTTACAACTCAAGCTTTTTAAATATGAATCGATAATTCCAAAAACACCATGACTGGAAAAAGGAAATCAACCTATAATAAGAAATAACCAAAATAATTAAGAAAGGAAATCCAATAGTAAGAAACACACTAAAACTAGGAAATAAAGAACTTAATGTTAAGGATAACAATCACATGAGTCCTACAACTACTGTACAACAGCTGACTGGAGACTAGAAGAATTTATCAACCAACTCAACAACTAAAGTTATTTTCTCTCCTCTTTTATTTAAGTTGAAAAATCTGTAACCATATTGAATCATTATAACCCTAATACTCTATAAACACTATAAATAGTTGTAAACTCTATTCTCAGATCAAGTGAAAAAGATATGCCGCTAATAAAAGGGATTTGATTTGGTATCACGCTAGTCGATCCAACAACCACACAATCATCTATGAAAGCTCAAACATATGTACTTCAACATATTCATACCAATCACCAAATTATACCAATTACATTATTTGGATCACTCAGTTCAAATCATTACCGAAAGGTTATAAACTAGCAGGTTATGTTGTTGGCACCTTGGCTAGGCCACCGCGAACCCTCCCTGACTCTGAACAAATAAATCATGCATACACTGATTTTGAAAAAAAGGATCAGATTCCATTGGGTTGGTTATTATCCTCTCTCATTGAAGTTGCAGTGACTCATGTTGTAGGTTTAACTACATTAAAAGAAGTATGGGATACACTAGAGAAGCAGTTTGCACCAAAGACAAAGGCTCATAGAATGCATCTGAGAAGAGAACTTCACATCCTTTCCAAAGGTAACAAATCCATGAAAGAATATTTCAGATGCTCTTGTAGCTTCAGGAAATGCCATTTCCAAAATTGATAAACATGAGGTCATTTTAAATGGACTCAATCAGTTTTACGACCCCATCGTTACATCAATGAGCAATGATGAATACATGGATATGCAATATTTCTTTGCTCATCTCTTAAGTTTTGACATGCGTCTTCAATAACCCTTAGATAATGTTGCGACAACCTCAACTGTAAACTCATACCCAACGCCTGATCAGAGACGGGGACGTCCTCAAAACTACCAAAACTCAATAGCACGTCCACCCAACAGACCTATAGGTAATAATCAACACTCTCAAGGACCATGTCAGCTGTGTGGAAGGAGAAATCATGAAGCATTTAAATGTTGGTTTCGATTTGATAAGGATACAACCAAGACAACCAGCTGCCTACATTGCATTACCCCGCATATAATTATTGGGTAACTAATACTGGTGCTACTCACCATCTAACTGCCGACATGAACCAACTCAACATCAAACATGAATATGATGGTACTGAGCAGGTTCATGTAGGTAATGGTAGTACTCTCTCAATTTCAAATGTTGGTAACTCTACATTGATTTTAAATAAGTTGGTAACTCTACATTGATTTTAAATAAGAGATCATTTAAACTCAATAATATTTTTCATGTCCCTGAGATAAAAGCCAACCTCTTATCAGTTACACGGTTTTGTAAAGACAACGAAGTTTATTTTGAATTTCATACCTCATTTTTTGCTGGGAAGGACCTACACACGGGGAAGATTATATTACACAAAAGGAATGAGAATGATATGTACAAGCTTGATGTTGTTGCAGAGAAATAATAAGTGACGACTCCTTCTTATTACATCAAAGAAACCATACCATTTTGGCATCAACGTCTCGGCCATCCAATGCTCCGAACAGTTCTTAAGATAGTTATGACTCATTCTTTTCCAGTTTCTAGAGGATCATTACAGTTCTGTCATTCGTGTCATTTAAGCAAAAGTAGAAAACTTCCTTTTCCAATAAGTGATACTTTATTTGATAAGCCATTGAGCCTGATTATATCAGATTTGTGAGTCTCCCCTACTTTATTCAAAAATGGCTATCACTACTATTTATTGCTAATGTATGCATATTATCACTATACTTGGATTTATCCTCTAGTTAGAAATTCTGATACCTTACCAACTTTCATTCATTTCAAAAAGCAGATTGAAAACTTAACAAACCACAAGATAAAGGTCTTTCAATCAGATAATAGTGGTGAATATCAAAAATTCACCGCATTTTTAAATGAATATGGTGTCATTCATAGGTTCCCATGTCCTCATACTTCACCTCAAAATCGTTAGCAGAACGACGTCACGTACATATGGTAGAATCAGGTTTATCCTTACTCTTTCATGCATGCATGCATGCCACAAATCTTTTTTGGTTGAAGCATTCATGACTGTATGCTATCTAATAAATATATACTACTAGCCTCACATAAATGACAGAAAAGTCCATTAGAGCTTTTGTTTAATAAACAACCATATTTCTCATTCCTAAAAGTATTTGTGTGTCTCTGCTATCCATGTTTACGTCCATAAAACTCAAATAAACTTGACCAAGATCATTACGTTGCATATTTAAAGGTAATAATGGAATCCATAAAGGCTACTTGTGTCTAGGTCGACCTACAAATCGAATATACATCTCAAGGCATGTAAGGTTTAAGGAGCAGACATTCCCATTCTCTTCTGAGTATAGAATTGGCAATGTGAAAGGTAACTCAAAGAACTTGTTGAGCACAAAGGTACTTTCTACACCAACCTTTTTAAACTCACCAGTTTCTACTATCTTACCTGAACAAGTCAGTAGTAAAAATGCGGGGGTACAAAACCCACACCCAACAATTCATTTGGCAATCTGAGAGGACTTACTCCAATATACTTTAAAGAGAATCAACTAGACAGTCAGAATCAATATTTAGAAAAGTATATCAAGGAGTTTATATCTATATGTCTTAATTCAATCTTCAATCAGAAAATAGAAATTTGCGAGGCCGATTGAATATAAGAGTAGTAACTTGAACGGTACCAAAGACCAATGTTCAAGGATCAATCAATTTCAATCAACAACCATGAAAATGCGGGGGTCTAACAACCACACCCAACAATTCGTTTGGCAATCTGAGAGGACTTACTCCAATATACTTTCTAGAGAATCAACTAGACATTCAGAATCAATCTAGAGTAAAGTATATCAAAGAGTTTAATATCTATAACTCTTAATTCAATCCGCAATCAGCAAATAGAAATCTGCGAGCCCGATTGAATATAATAGGAGTAACTTAAACGGTACCAAAGACCAATGTTCAAGTGTCAATCAATGTAAATCAACAACCAAAGGTTGGATATTCTAATTGATTGATCTAAACGCACACCTGTGATATTTCAATTATATAACAAAATATAATGCGGAAAAGAAATAACACAGACACCAGAAGTTTTGTTAACGAGGAAACCTCAAATGCAGAAAACCCCCGGAACCTAGTCCAGATTGAACACCACACTATATTAAGACGCTACAGACTCTAGCCTACTACCAATTAACTTCGGATTGGAATGTAGTTGATCCCTAATCAATCTTACACTCATTCAAGGTACAGTTGCGTTCCTTATGTCTCTGATCCCAGCAGGATACTGCCCACTTGATTCCCTTAGTTGATCTCACCCACAACCAAGAGTTGCTACGACCCAAAGTCGAAGACTTGATAAACAAATTTGTCTCGCACATAAAAGTCTATAGATTGAATAAATCTGTCTCCCACAGAAATACCCAAGAGTTTTTGTTCTGTCTTTTGATAAATCAAGGTAAACAAGAACCAATTGATAAACCAGACTTATATTCCCGAAAAACAACCTAGTATTATCAATCACATCACAATAATCTTAATCGGCTAGCGAAATAAGATATTGTGGAATCATAAACGATAAGACGAAGATGTTTGTGATTACTTTTATCTTGCCTATCGGAGAAATTAATCTCGAGTCAATTATTTCAATTGTACTCAATACGATAGAATTGGGCAAGATCAGAACACACAACTACAAAGAAAATAGTTGGGGTCTGGCTTCGCAATCCCAATGAAGTCTTTGAAGTTCGTTAACCTACAGGGTCTCGATAGAAACCTAAGGTTAAAGGAGAATCGACTCTAGTTATGCAACTAGTAACACACATGAGGTGTGGGGATTATTTTTCCTAGTTGCTAGAGTTCTCCTTTATATAGTTTTCAAATAAGGGTTTGCAATCCAAGTTACCTTGGTAACAAAGCATTCAATATTCACTGTTAGATGAAAAACCTGATTCAACCAAGCTAATATCTTTCAACCGTTAGATCGAACTTAGCTTGTTACACACAAATAAAATGTACCCTCATTTGGGTTTATGTACCGTAACCAAACGTGTACACCATGTTGGTTCACAAATAGTTAATCGAGGTTAGCCATATTACTCTCATATCAAACTTATTCATCTTAACCATAACTAGTTCAAATGACTCAAATGAAACTAGTTAAAGAGTTGTTCAATTGCTATATTCTCATAGAATTATACAAGAACACAATTGAAGCAAAATCGGTTTGATTCACTTGAATCAATCATGAACATTATAGCCACGGTTTGCAAAGATTGCATTCCTTATTATTTAAATGTTTATATTCATGTTCATAACCGATTTTAAAACTTTAACCTTCAAGTATGCAAACATGTACGCATACTTGAAATACCCGGACTAAGATTGGGTTTCGCCAGTACGCAAATGGGTACGCGAACTTTAAATCCCAGCAGAAATTATTGGACATGAACATGTACGCAAGTACGCAAACGGGTACACATACTTAGGTTCCCGGATTTCTCAAACCAACAGGTACGCAAACGGGTGCGCATACTATGGTTCCCGGACATGGATTACATATGTGCAAGAGTGCACAACATAACATATCCAATAATGGTTAAGTGTTCTAAACTCTTATTTTAATCATTGAAACTTTCTTAGAGGATGACAATAACCGTTTTCACACACTATTAGCATCAAAGCAATTTTCAAGTTATTGAAATAATCATAACGAAACATTCCAAGACAACACCAAATGATTGTATCACACAAACCATGTAAGCTCAACTACACAATCTATGTCCTAGTCCGAGACATCTATAAATAGGCTAGAAATCAAGACTTATAGTTTTGATCACTAACATTGACAAACATGCTTGAGATAGCAACGCATGCGAGTTCGACCGAGCAGTGCTCTAACAATCTCCCCCTTTGTCAATTTTAGTGACAAAACTATCAATACATATGGATTACAAAATAAATAAAAATTTATAGCTTCTCATCCAAATGCTTGATCTCCTTGGCATCTTCAACACGACCCGAAAACTTCGTCACTTCCAAGTACTCCATGATTCTAAACGTGTTCAACTCAGCATCATAGTTGTTGAAGAACCGTAGCGATAACAATGAGAAAGCAAATGGTCTCAATCATTGTTATACAGTGTCATAGTATTATTACACAACATCAAAGTTCAATTGTATCACAACTTTGACAACAATACTATGGTGATATGTATCACTCCCCCTTCATCAATACTTCATCTCAACATAAAAACCACCCCCCTTACATAATGATCCGTAAACTATATGTATTTGTAGTATGAAACTACGCATTAATTCTCCCCCTTTTTGTCAATATAAATTGGCAAAGGTACGAAAACTAGTGGGATCCTCATGAAATTTTCATAGAGATACTTCATGACCAAAAGAGAATAACATACCAACTTATTTAGATGCAATCATAAAGCCAGAGCTAAATGCATTCCTCAAGGAGTTTATAAAGATACAAGATAACCCATATAATATTCCACAGCCGCACTCCCCACAAAGATTTGGTAATTAAGCACGAGTTCAATTAAGAACTCTCCCCCATAATATGTTATTCCCGAAAGAACAACAAAGGCGACCTTGCTTTTATAAGAAAAGAAGGATTTCTTTGGATATAACCAAATATCATGAAAACATGAATTTGAATCCAAAAATCTCAATTGAATCAACCAAAAAAATGATCAACTCAATTGGTCATGCTCGGCATAAGAGAACTTACGGAGAAACACAGTATGTGCACAAAAATGTGGATCGGAGATCGACCAATACTGTGGAATACACAAGGATTTATTCTATTTTCCGTCACTATTTGCACAATGACATATAATAGACATAATCCTTGTAAACAAAAGTTCATCCTTTCTTCCTTCAAAAAATGACATAAAAGGCATTAACTTTTGTTAGTCAAAAGTTCATTCTATCTTTTATCAATACTTTCATACCGACATAATAGACATAACTTTTGAACAAGTATGTCACAGGTTCATGGACGTAACAACATATACCATAACAATTTGCAATATATAAAATCATAAAGATTAAAATTGCAAAAATCATCTTCCAAAAACTTAGAATTTAAATAAATAAATCTAAAAACATGAAGATGAAAACGTTGGACATAGCTATGTGTACTCACAATAATGGCTATTCCAAACCCTAGTTATTCTTCTAAAATACACAAGAAATAAATTCTCATAAGAAGATTTACTAGATATTGAGACCTCTGAAGAATTCTTTATCGTCCCCGAACTCCTTGTCGTCAACAGCCATAGGTACATAAGGTTCGTAGAGAAAGGAGTCAATTCCAACAAACCTTCTAGGATGATGATGTCGAACCAGGGCCTTCTGAATTTCGAGAGTTCTCATAAAAAGCCTGTATTTGCTGAATCTCCTTCCTTGTTTCTTTCAACTCTTTAAGAACATCAGAAAACTTCTGAGAATTTGAAGGAACAAGTCTTGGCTTCCTCACATTCTTTCCTTTTCTTTTAAAAGTTGGAGATAACGGAGATTTCTCTTTTTCTTTCATGATTGATGGCTTAACAATCATATTAACATGTTTTCCATCAGAACACATGATGCTTGGAGTATCCATACGTGTATGGGTTTATGAGAGGAAATCACAATTTAAACTCAACAGGCAGTCTTAAGATGAAAAGAGTTTCAAAGAAGGAAAAAGAATGTAGGGTTACATAACCTTTAACCACACAGGTTCACGCACGCACAATTACAACCCTAAAGAAAGTAGAATTGTCGAGAATAACCATCTTTTATTGATTAAACAGGTAAGTCCCTTCCAATATAAAAGAATTCCAATTTCACACGACAAATCTAAGAAAACAAAAACAATTTTTTTCTTTAAAGCCTGAGGTGTGCACAATCTTGTCTCTTTTAATCAGGCACATGAGACAAGATGCACCAAAAACAACACAATCAAGTTGTGCTGCGGTGAACAACAATTTGTCCACCATAACCGTTTTGAAAGGAATTCATAGACCCATGTCTATCAAAATGTTTAGACCATACTCTTTTCTCTAGTGGTCTTGACCTATCTTTGGAAACTAACTTCTTTGAAGAGGATAAAATCTTACATACCTCAGCGGTTTTTTGAAAAAGTTTAAGCTTGTTTGCTAGGCGATTTGCTCTTCGTTGAAGTTTATTGACATATCTCATCTTGTGTTTGTACTTGAAACACTTTGAGAGTTCATGACCTTTGAGTGAACAATAAGAGCATGGAAATGGATAAGATGATTCAGACGCCCGAGATGTGCAAGCTGATAAACACAGAGTGGAACCTGAAAAATCAAATAGAGAGTTTCCAACATAAAGGTTAATTTTTTTTCTTCTAGATTGGTTGAGTCTTCTTCTGGAAGAATATCAAGATTGATGTATGTATTGCTACAATTATCAAAATCAATATCTTCATAATGAAGTGCAACACTTGATTTTTCGTCTTTATTGGAATCATAGTGATCATACATTTCATCAAGAGTTGCAGCAAGACCTTTGTTCCCAGTGTATTTTCTACGGTTTGGACACTCATTTGCAAAATGACCAAAACCTTTTACACTTAAAGCACTGAGGCATATCCTCGTCATCAGCCTCGTCATCATCCCTGTTTTTAGGAGGAATGTGATTGTGAGGTTTAACTGGTGACCTAGGTTTGTCTCAGGAAAACCGTTTACTTCTCTTCAATATGAGATCTCTAAACTTTCTTGTGATCAAATAGACTGACTTGTCAAGATCTTCATCTGATGAATCATCCTCAGAAAGATCATCGTCAGAGACATGAACACTTTTACTTTTGTCAAGTAATTTAGTGTTCTTTGAAGGCAACATCCTTTTCGATTTTGGATGTATGCTCATGATCAAAGATCTTTAGATTTCCAACCAACGTGTTTCTGGAGAGAGAATCAAGGTTATTTCCTTCAACGATGGCATGCTTCTTAGAATCGTATCTAGATGGCAGCGATCTGATAATTTTCATCACAATGTCCTTTTCAGGAATAGTCTTACCCAATGCAAAGGATGCATTAAGAATTTCAGATACTTTGTGATTAAACTCATCAAATGAATCTTCATCTGCCATACAAAGGTTTTCCCAATCGCAATTCAGGTTTTGAAGCCTGGCTTCCTTTTCACATGTATTTCTTCAAATATGGTCTTTAAGATATCCCAAGCATCTTTAGACCGAGTGCACGTAGTCACATGGTGCTGAAGATCTGGGGTAATGGCATGTATGATGGCATTCAAACCGTCGTAGTTTTTCTTTGCAACAAGTATCTCGGTAGCATCACATGCACCAATATTCTTTGGAACAGTTGCATTTCCTATTACCACAACGGGAGCATCATAGCAATTAACTACATAAACCCATGATTGAAAATCACGCGCTTGAAGAAAGGCACGCAAAGTAATTTTCCACCACAAGTAATTTGAGCCATCGAAGACTGGTGGTACGTTTATGGAGATAGCACCTCTGTCCATATCAGATCGCGACAAACACAAAATTATGAGGTCTTTAATGTGTTTGCCTGTACTGATACCAATTGAAAATGCGGGGGTCTAACAACCACATCCAACAATTCGTTTGGCAATCTGAGAGGACTTACTCCAATATACTTTCCAGAGAATCAACTAGACAGTCAGACTCAATCTAGAGTAAAGTATATCAAAGATTTTAATATCTCTAACTCTTAATTCAATCGGCAATCAACAAATAGAAATCTGCGAGCCCGATTGAATATAAGAGGAGTAACTTAAATGGTACCAAAGACCAATGTTCAAGTGTCAATCAATGTAAATCAACAACCAAAGGTTAGATATTCTAATTGATTGATCTAAACGCACACCTGTGATATTTCAATTATATAACAAAATATAATGCGGAAAAGAAATAACATAGACACCAGAAGTTTTGTTAACGAGGAAACCGCAAATGCAGAAAAACCCAGGGACCTAGTCCAGATTGAACACCACACTATATTAATCCGCTACAGACTCTAGCCTACTACCAATTAACTTCGGACTGGATTATAATTGAACCCTTATCAATCTCACACTGATTCAAGGTACAGTTGCGTTCCTTACGTCTCTGATCCAAGCAGGATACTACTCACTTGATTCCCTTAGTTGATCACACCCACAACCAAGAGTTGCTACGACCCAAGACGAAGACTTGATAAACAAATCTGTCTCACACATAAAAGTCTATAAATTGAATAAATCTGTCTCCCACAGAAATACCCAAGAGTTTTTGTTCCGTCTTTTGATAAATCAAGGTGAACAGGAACCAATTGATAAACCAGACTCATATTCCCGAAGAACAACCTAATATTATGAATCACCTCACAATAATCTTAATCGACTAGCGAAACAAGATATTGTGGAATCATAAACGATGAGACGAAGATGCTTGTGATTACTTTTATCTTGCCTATCAGAGAAATTAATCTCGAGTCAATTATTTCAATTGTACTCAATACGATAGAATCGGGCAAGATTAGAACACGCAACTACAAAGAAAATAGTTGGGTCTGGCTTCATAATCCCAATGAAGTCTTTGAAGTTCGTTAACCTACATGGTCTCGATAGAAACCTAAGGTTAAAGGAGAATCGACTCTAGTTATGCAACTAGTAACACACATGAGGTGTGGGGATTATTTTTCCTAGTTTCTAGAGTTCTCCTTTATATAGTTTTCAAATCAGGGTTTGCAATCAAAGTTACCTTGGTAACAAAGCATTCAATATTCACCATTAGATCAAAAACCTGATTCAACCAAGCTAATATCTTTCAACCGTTAGATCGAACTTAGCTTGTTACACACAAATGAAATGTACCCTCATTTGGGTTTATGTAACCGTACCCAAACATGTACACCATGTTGGTTCACAAATAGTTAACCGAGGTTAGCCATATGATTACTCTGATATCAACCTTATTCATCTTAACCCTAACTAGTTCAAAAGACTCAAATGGAACTAGTTAAAGAGTTGTTCAAATGCTATATTCTCATAGAATTATACAAGAACACAATCGAAGCAAAATCGGTTTTATTCACTCGAATCAATCATGAACATTATAGCCACAGTTTGCAAAGATTGCATTCCTTATTATTTAAATGTTTATGTTCATGTTCATAACCGATTTTAGAACTTTAACCTTCAAGTATGCAAACGTGTACGCATACTTGAAATACCCGGACTAAGATTGGGTTTCGCGAGTACGCAAACGAACTTTAAATCCCAGCAGAAATTCATGCCAGTAAGCCTACTTAGGTTCCCGGATTTCTCAAACCAACAGGTACGCAAACGGGTGAGCATACTATGGTTCCCGGACATAGATTACATATGTGCAAGAGTGCACAACATGACATATCCAATAATGGTTAAGTGTTCTAAACTCTTATTTCAATCATTGAAACTTTCTTAGAGGATGACAATAATCGTTTTCACACACTATTAGCATCAAAGCAATTTTCAAGTTATTGAAATAATCATAACGAAACATTCCAAGACAACACCAAATGATTGTATCACACAAACCATGTAAGATGTTACTTGGCAATTTTCACATGATATAATATGAACTTGGTCGAAGCGAAATCTTGCCAACACATATTTCGAGAAATATGTAAGCGAGATAAACTCAGCTCGAAATCTCAAATGTGTATATAGAAAACTATATCGTAATACGACTTATGTCTCAATATAGGAGATAGAGTAGAAATAGACTTTCCAAGTGATAGATGAGTTTAAGTCTCCACATACCTTTTGTCGATGAAGTTCCACAAGCTCCCCTTAGTAGTTCTTCGTCTTCAAATGATGAACGCCGTGAAGTCTAAGCTCAACTACACAATCTATGTCCTAGTCCGAGACATCTATAAATAGGTTAGAAATCAAGACTTATAGTTTTGATCACTAACATTGACAAACATGCTTGAGATAGAAACACATTCGAGTTCGACCGAGCAGTGCTCTAACAATCTCCCCCTTTGTCAATTTTAGTGACAAAACTATCAATACATATGGATTACAAAATAAATAAAAATTTGTAGCTTCTCATAGAAATGCTTGATCTCCTTGGCATCTTCAACACGACCCGAAAACTTCGTCACTTCCAAGTACTCCATGATTCTAAACGTGTTAAACTCAGCATCATAGTTGTTGAAGATCCGTAGCGATAACAATGAGAAAACAAATGCTCTTAATCATTGTTATACAGTGTCATAGTATTATTACACATCATCAAAGTTCAATAGTATCACAACTTTGACAACAATACTATGGTGATATCACTCCACCTTAGTCAATACTTCATCTCAACATAAAAACCACTACCCCTTACATAATGATCCGTAAACCATATGTATTTTTAGTATGAAACTACACATTAATTCTCCCCCTTTTTGTCAATATAAATTGGCAAAGGTACGAAACTAGTGGGATCCTCATGAAATTTTCATAGAGATACTTCATGACCAAAAGAGAATAACATACCAACATATTTAGATGCAATCATAAAGCCAAAGCTAAATGCATTCCTCAAGGAGTTTATAAAGATACAAGATAACCCATATAATATTCCACAGCCGCACTCCCCACAAAGATTTGGCAATTAAGCACAAGTTCAATTAAGAACTCTCCCCCATAATATGTCATTCCCGAAAGAACAACAAAGACGACCTTGCTTTTATAAGAAAAGAAGGATTTCTTTGGATATAACCAAATCTCATGAAAACATGAATTTGAATCCAAAAATCTCAATTGAATCAACCAAAAAAATGATCAACTCAATTGGTCATGCTCGATATAAGAGAACTTACGGAGAAACACAGTATGTGCACAAAAATGTGGATCGGAGATCGACCAATACTGCGGAATACACAAGGATTTATTCTATTTTCCATCACTATTTTCACAATGACATATAATAGACAAAATCCTTGTAAACAAAAGTTCATCCTTTCTTCCTTCAAAAAATGACATAAAAGGCATTAACTTTTGTTAGTCAAAAGTTCATTCTATCTTTTATCAATACTTTCATACCGACATAATAGAGATAACTTTTGAACAAGTATGGGACAGTCACAGGTTCACGGACGTAAACAACATATCCCATAACAATTAGCAATATATAAATCATAAAGATTAAAATTGCAAAAGTCATCTTCCAAAAACTTAGAATTTAAATAAATAAATCTAAAAAGATGAAGATGAAAACGTTGGACATAGCTATGTGTACTCACAATAATGGCTATTCCAAACCCTAGTTATTCTTCTAAAATACACAAGAAATAAATTCTCATACGAAGATTTACTAGATATTGAGACCTCTGAAGAATTCTTTATCGTTCCCGAACTCCTTGTCGTCAACAGCCATAGGTACATAAG
This sequence comes from Papaver armeniacum, assembly GCA_023531295.1. Classification (NCBI taxonomy): domain Eukaryota; kingdom Viridiplantae; phylum Streptophyta; class Magnoliopsida; order Ranunculales; family Papaveraceae; genus Papaver; species Papaver armeniacum. Next base: position 1,563,965 of record JAJJWW010011821.1, read on the forward strand.
GTTCGTAGAGAAAGGAGTCAATTCCAACAAACCTTCTAGGCTGATGATGTCGAACCAGGGCCTTCTGAATTTCGAGAGTTCTTATAAAAAGCCCTTGTTTGCTGAATCTCCTTCCTTGTTTCTTTCAACTCTTCAAGAACATCAGAAAAATTCTGAGAATTTGAAGGAACAACTCTTGGCTTCCTCACATTCTTTCTTTTTCTTTTCAAAGTTGGAGATAACGGAGATTTCTCTTTTTCCTTCATGATTGATGGCTTAACAATCATATTAACATGTTTTCCATCATAACACATGATGCTTGGAGTATCCATACGTGTATGGGTTTGTGAGAGGAAATCACAATTAAACTCAACATGCAGTCTTAAGATGAAAAGAGTTTCAGAGAAGGAAAAGGAATGTAGGGTTACGGAACCTTTAACCACACAGGTTCACGCATGCACAATTACAACCCTAAAGAGAGTAGAATTGTTGAGAATAACCCTCTTTTATTGATTAAACAAGGAAGTCCCTTCCAATATAAAAGAATTCCAATTTCACACGACAAATCTAAGAAAACAAAAACAATTTTTTCTTTAAAGCCTGAGGTGTGCACAATCTTGTCTCTTTTAATCAGGCACATGATACAAGATACACCAAAAACAATACAATCAAGTTGTGCTGCGGTGAACAAGAATCTGTCCACCATAACCTTTTTGAAAGGAATTCATAGACCCCTGTCTATCAAACTGTTTAGACCATACTCTTTTCTCTAGTGGTCTTGACCTATCTTTGGAAACTAACTTCTTTGAAGAGGATAAAATCTTACATACCTCAGCGGTTTTTTGAAAAAGTTTAAGCTTGTTTGCTAGGCGATTTGCTCTTCGTTGAAGTTCATTGACATATCTCATCTTGTGTTTTTACTTGAAACACTTTGAGAGTTCATGACCTTTGAGTGAAAAATAAGGGCATGCCAATGGATAAGATGATTCAGACGCCCGAGATGTGCAAGATGCTAGACACAGAGTGGAACCCGAAAAATCAGACAGAGAGTTTCCGACAGCAAGGTTAATTTTTTTCTTCCAGATTGGTTGAGTCTTCTTCTGGAAGAATATCAAGATTGATGTATGTATTGCTACAATTATCAGAATCAATATCTTCACAAAGAAGTGCAACAGTTGATTTTTCGTCTTCATTGGAATCATAGTGATCAAACATTTCATCAAGAGTTGCTGCAAGACCTTTGTTGCCAGTGTATTTTCTACGGTTTGGACACTCATTTGCAAAATGACCAAAACCTTTACACTTAAAGCACTGTGGCATATCCTCGTCAGCATCCCTGTTTTTAGGAGGAATGCGATTGTGACGTTTAACTGGTGACCTAGGTTTGTCTCTGGAAAACCGTTTACTTATTTTCAATAAGAGATCTCTAAACTGTCTTGTGATCAAAGAGACTGACTTGTCAAGATCTTTATCTGATGAATCAGCCTCAGAAAGATCATCCTCAGAGATATGAACACTTTTACTTTTGTCAAGTAATTTAGTGTTCTTTTGTGCTTTGAAGGCAACATCCTTTCCGATTTTGGATGTATGCTCATGATCAAAGATCTTTAGCTTTCCAACCAACGTGTTTCTGGAGAGAGCATCAAGGTTATTTCCTTCAACGATGGCATGCTTCTTAGAATGTCCTTTTCAGGAATAGTCTTACCCAATGCAAAAGATGCATTAACAATTTGAGACACTTTGTGATTAAACTCATCAAATGAATCTTCATCTGCCATACGAAGGTTTTCCCAATCGGAATTCAGGTTTTGTAGCCTGGCTTCCTTTTCACGGGTATTTCCTTCAACTAAGGTTTCTAAGATATCCCAAACATCTTTAGACCGAGTGAACGTAGTCACATGGTGATGAAGCTATGGGGTAATGTCATGTATGATGACATTCAAACCGTCGTAGTTTTGCTTTGCAGCAAGTATCTCGGCAGCGTCATATGCTCCAATATTCTTTGGAACTGTTGCATTTCCTATTGCCACAACGTGAGCATCATAGCCATTAACTACATAAACCCATGATTGAAAATCACGCGCTTGAATAAAGGCACGCAAAGCAATTTTCCACCACAAGTAATTTGAGCCATCGAAGACTAGTGGTACGTTTATAGAGATATCACCTCTGTTCATATCAGATCGCGACAAACACAAACTTATGAGGTCTTTAATGTGTTTCCTACACTGATACCAATTGAAAATGCGGGGGTCTAACAACCACACCCAATAATTCGTTTTGCAATCTGAGAGGACTTACTCCAATATACTTTCTAGAGAATCAACTAGACAGCCTGACTCAATCTAGAGTAAAGTATATCAAAGAGTTTAATATCTCTAACTCTTAATTCAATCTGCAATCAGCAAATAGAAATCTGCGAGCCCGATTGAATATAAGAGGAGTAACTTGAACGACACCAAAGACCAGTGTTCTAGTGTCAATCAATGTAAATTAACAACCAAAGGTTGGATATTCTAATTGATTGATCTAAATGCACAACCTGTGATATTTAAATTATATAACGAAATATAATGCGAAAAAGAAATAACACATAGACATTTAAGTTTTGTTAACGAGGAAACCAAATGCGAGAAAAACCCCGGGATCTAGTCCATATTGAACACCACACTCGTATTAAGCCATTATGAGACTCTAGCCTACTACCAATTAACTTCGGACTGGACTATAGTTGAACCCTAATCAATCTCACACTGATTCAAGGTACAATTATGTTCCTTACGTCTCTGATCCCAACAGGATACTACGCACTTGATTCCCTTAGTTGATGTCACCCACAACCAAGAGTTGCTACGAACCAAAGTCGAAGATTTGATAAACAATCTGTCTCATATAGAAAAGTCTATAGATTGAATAAATATGTCTCCCACAGAAATACCCAAGAGTTTTTGTTCCGTCTTTTGATAAATCAAGGTGAAAAAGAACCAATTGATAAACCGGACTTATATAGAACAATATACTATTATCAATCACCTCACAATAATCTTAATCGACTAGCGAAACAAGATATTGTAGAATCACAAACGATGAGACGAAGGTGTTTGTGATTACTTTATCTTGCCTATCGTATAAATTAATCTCGAGTCAATTATTTCAATTTTACTCAATACTATAGAATCGGGCAAGATCATAACACGCAACTACAAAGAAAATAGTTGGGTCTGGATTCACAATCCCAATGAAGTCTTCAAGTCGTTAACCTACAGGTCTCATGAGAAACCTAAGGTTAAAGGAGAATCTAATCTAGATATGCAACTAGTATCACATATAAGTGTGGGGATTAGGTTTCCTAGTTGCTAGAGTTCTCCATAATATAGTTTTCAAATCAGGGTTTGCAATCTAAGTTACCTTGGTAACAAAGCATTCAATATTCACCATTAGATGAAAAACCTGAGTCAACCAAGCTAATATCTTTCAACCGTTAGATCGAACATAGCTTGTTACACACAAATGAAATGTACCCTCATTTGGGTTTATGTAAAGTACTCCAAACGTGTACACCAAGTTGGTTCACAAATAGTTAACCGAGGTTAGCCATATGATTACTCTCATATCAACCTTATTCATCTTAACCATAACTAGTTCAAATGACTAAAATGAAACTAGTTAAAGAGTTGTTCAATTGATATATTCTCATTGAATTATACAAGAACACAATTGAAGCAAAATCGGTTTGGTTCACTCGAATCAATCATGAAAATTATAGCCACGATTTGCAAAGATTGCATTCCTTATTATATAATTGTTTATGTTCATGTTCATAACCGATTTTAGAACTTTAACCTTCAAGTATGCAAACATGTACGCATACTTGAAATACCCGGACTAAGATTGGGTTTCGCCAGTACGCAAACGGGTACGCGAACTTTAAATCCCAGTTGAAATTATCGGACATGAACCTATACGCTAGTACGCAAACGGGTACGCATACTTAGGTTCCCGGATTTCTCAAACCAATAGGTACGCAAACGGGCGCGCATACTATGGTTCCCGGACATGGATTACATATATGCAAGAGTGCACAACATGATATATCCAATAATGGTTAAGTGTTCTAAACTCTTATTTCAATCATTGAAACTTTCTTAGAGTATGACAATAGCCGTTTTCACACACTATTATCATCAAAGCAATTTTCAAGTTATTGAAATAATCATAACGAAATATTCCAAGACAATACCAAATGATTGTATCACACAAACCATGTAAGATGTTACTCGGCAATTTTCACATGATAACGAAATATTCCAAGACATCTATTAATAGGCTAGAAATCAAGACTTATAGTTTTGATCACTAACATTGAAAAACGTGCTTGGGATAGCAACGCATGCGAGTTCGACCGAGTAGTGCTCTAACAAACCAAAGATTGGATTTCCCAATTGATCGCTTCAACGTACAACCTGTGATATTTCAATTATATAACAAAATATAATGCGGAAAAGAAATAACACAGACACCAGAATTTTGTTAACGAGAAAAACTGCAAATGCAGAAAAACCCCGGGACCTAGCTTTAAACACCATATTGTATTAAGATGCTACAAACACTAGCTTACTACCAATGTACTTCGGACTGGACTGTAATTGAACCCTAATCAATCTCACACTGATTCAAGGTACAGTTGTGTTCCTTACGTCTCTGATCCCAGCAAGATACTACGCACTTGATTCCCTTAGCTGATCTCACCCACAACCAAGAGCTGCTACGACCCAAAGTCGAAGACTTGACAAACAAATCTGTCTCACACAGAAAATTCTATTGGAATAGATAAATCTTTCTCCCACAAAAATACCTATGAATTTTGTTCCGTCTTTTGATAAATCAAGGTGAACAAGAACCAATTGATAAACCGGTCTTATATTCCCGGAGAACAGTCTAGTATTATCAATCACCTCATCATAATCTAAATCGTATGGAAGCGAAACTAGATATTGTGGAATCACAAACGATGAGACGAAGGTGTTTGTAATTACTCTTTATCTTGCCTATCGAAGATTAAATCTCGAGAAAATCTTAGAGAAGATAGTACTCATACGATAGAATCGGGCAAGATCAGAACACGCAACTACAAATAAAATAGTTGGGCTTGGCTTCACAATCCCAATGAAGTCTTTCAAGTCGTTAACCTACAGGTCTCATGAGAAACCTAAGGTTAAAGGAGAATCTAATCTAGATATGCAACTAGTAACACACAGAAGTGTGGGGATTAGGTTTCCTAGTTGCTAGAGTTCTCCATAATATAGTTTTCAAATCAGGGTTTGCAATCTAAGTTACCTTGGTAACAAAGCATTCAATATTCACCGTTAGATGAAAAACCTGATTCAACCAAGCTAATATCTTTCAACCGTTAGATCGAACTTAGCTTGTTACACACAAATGAAATGTACCCTCATTTAGGTTTATGTAACCGTACCTAAACGTGTACACCATGTTGGCTCAACAATAGTTAACCGAAGTTAGCCATATGAACACTCTCATATCAACCTTATTCATCATAACCATAACTAGTTCAAATGACTCAAATGAAACTAGTTAAAGAGTTGTTCAATTGCTATATTCTCATATAAGTATACAAGAACACAATTGAAGAAAAATTGGTTTGATTCACTCGAATCAATTCATGAAAATTATAGCCACGGTTTGCAAAGATTGAATTCCTTATTATATAAATGTTTAAGTTCATGTACATAACCGATTTTAGAACTTTAACCTTCAAGTATGTAAACATGTACGCATACTTGAAATACCCGGACCAAGATTGGGTTTCGCTAGTACGCAAACGGGTATGCGTACATCCAATCCCAGCAGAAATATTCGGACATGAACCTTACGCCAGTACGCGATCGGGTGCGCATACTTAGGTTCCCGGATTTCTCAAGCCAACAGGTATACGCATACTATGTTTCCCGGACATGGATTACATATGTGCAAGAGTACACAACATGTCATATCCAATAATGGTTAAGTGTTCTAAACTCTTATTTCAATCATTGAAACTTTCTTAGAGAATGACAATAGCCGTTTTCACACACTATTAGCATCAAAGCAATTTTCAAGTTATTGAAATAATCATAACGAAACATTCCAAGTCTACACTAAATCATTGTATCACACAAACCATGTAAGATGTTACTCGGTAATTTTCACATGATCATATTTTAACTTGCGTCAAGAATATAAGATGAACTTGGTCGAAGCGAAATCTTGCCAACAAATATTCCGAGAAATATGTAAGCGAGTTAAACTCAGCTCGAAATCTCAAATGTGTATAATAGAAAACTATATCGTAACACGACTTATGTCTCAATATAGGAGATAGAGTAGAAATAGACTTTCGAAGTGATAGATGAGTTTCAGTCTCCACATACCTTTTGTTGATGAAGTTCCACAAGCTCTCCTTTGTAGTTCTTCGTCTTCAAATGATGAACGCCGTGAAGTCTAAGGCTCAACTACACAATCTATGTCCTAGTCCGAGACATATATAAGTAGACTAGAAATCAAAACTTATAGTTTTGATCACTAACATTGAAAAACATGCTTGAGATAGCAACGCATGCGAGTTCGACCGAGCTGTGCTCTAACAAGTAGTGATCTAAATCATGCAGCAGCTGCTTTAGCAACACCTATAGTAGACACACATCAACATGTATTTTTTTCAATCCAACTCACAAGATGCAGATCTTGTGAGTCTAACACACAAAGTACAGGTGAAAGCCATTATCAAGTCAGCTCGCTCAAGCTCAAGCATATCCCATGGTTACTAGAGGCAAGGCAGGTATTACAAAGTTTGTTAATCGGTTATGCCTGACAACAACAAAGTATCCATTGCAGGTAGGCCATGTTATTGAACTAACATGCTTCACAGAAGCAAGTAAAGATCCCAAATAGTGTAAGTCGATGGATGATCAATACAATGCACTCATTCACAACGGTACTTGTACAAAGGTACTATATCATGAAGGAATGAATTTGGTAGGCTCAAAATGGGTGTATCGGGTAAAGTACAACCAAGATGGGTCAATTGATCCCTGTAAGTCTCGTCTGGCAGCCAAAGGCTTTCACCAACAAGAAGGAGTGGACTATGGGGAAATGTTCAGCCATGTCATCAAGTCATGCACAATCAGGTTAGTTTTATCCATAACCGTTCAGAAAAACTGGACGATTAGACAGCCAGATATCCAGAATGCGTTTCTGCACGAAGTGCTGCAAGAAGAAGTCTACATGAAGCAGTCACGGGATTATATTGATCCTCAGTATCCTAACCATATTTGTAGGTTGCATAAGTCATTATATGGGCTTAAACAAGCACCATATGCTTTTTTTTTCTTGAGTTAGCACATATCTATTAAATATTGGCTTCACAGGTTCAATAGTTGACCCTTCTCTGTTTGTGAAGCCAAACTCGGCTGCATCTCTCTATGTTTTGATTTATGTATATGGTATAATAGTCATGGGATCAAATACAAAAGTCGGTAATGACTTAATTGAAAACTTGAGCAAGGAATTTAAGGTTAAATACATGGGTAACTTAACTTATTTTCTAGGTGTAGAAGTACTTCGACAAGGAAATAATATTGTACTCATCCAAAGGAAGTATATCATTGACTTGTTGTGCAGGAAGAAGCTGGATGGCGTCAAACCAATTGTTACTCCTCTTGTAGCACATACAAAGATTCAGAAATAAGGTACTTCAAGGTTCGATGACCCTACACTATACGTATAAAAGTGTAGTAGGTGCACTTCAATACCTTCATCTTACCAGGCGATATATCTCTGAAGTTGTCAACAAAGCATGTTAATACATGCATGATTCTTACGTAGAGCATTAGGAGTTAGTAAAGAGGATACTACGATGCCTACAACACACTGTCAATTATGGGCTCTTTTTAAAGCAACCACCAGATAAGTCTCTTTATGCATATTCATACTCAAATTGGGCAAGAAATCTTGATGACCGAAGATTTACCAGTCGTTACTGGATTTAACATGAAGGTAATATCATCTCTTGGAGTGCAAGGAAGCAAAAGACGGTGTCTAAGTCCAGTACATAGGCATAATACCAAGGCATTGGTGTGATAATCTTGGGGAAACATATCTAACATCAAATCCAGTTTTCCATGCACATACAAGACTGTTGATGGTGGTTTTTGGCTCAGGGCTAAATTTGTAAAAGTATATCTACCTGACCCGACATCAGATGTAGTAGACATTGACATGTCTATATTCCGCAGGGAATTTGGAGAATACATCAAAATCTGACGAGTATCTATGTCTCTCTTCACATTATATCGAAACTCAAGCTCCTTGATGAACTGTTCACTAGTATAGAGCCTAATGAGTGTATAAGCTCCTAGCTGCATTACTCACAAATGTCGGAGCCTGCTGAGTACTTTTCTTGTGCTTATATTCCATGGAAGAACCCTTAATATTGGTATGGCATGACGGATTTGTGTTCACTCGCAGCAGAGTACCATGGACCTCCAAGTACCAAGGTTAAGGCCCTTGCACAAAATACTCGGTCATAAAGCAAAGAATAAACAGAGCCGCGGAGTAGGAGCAATAATGAGGGGAGCGTGGCCATGCCATAGGCTAACCGGTGCCACTTGGCCACGCCCCATGCTACCTAACCGACCCTTACTCCTTTGTCGACCAATCAGGTCGCTTTATTCATTATTCGTTTATATTTTTATAGGGCCTGTAAGGATTCAATTTTTTTTATTCATCAATGCATTAAGCGAGGTTATTCATTTATCATCTTGGCCCAAGTTGGGACCAGAGAAAATTATTCATTTGGCGAGGTTATTCATTTATCGAACATTCGTTTATCGATGTTTGACTGTATGACTAAAGAAGAAAAGATTTAAAAAGAAATCCACAGAACCAGTGGGTACGACACATACATATGTACTGATCCTGGCTGGATAAAAATCTTGTAAATGAAACCCAAGGAGTCGAGTTGCATGGTCTAGAAAAGTCTACAGAAAACTGAAAGTATAAGTATGACTAAAGAAGAAAAGATTCAAAAAGAAATCCACAGAACCATTGGGTACGACACATAAATATGTACTGATTCTGGCCGGATAAAAATCTTGTAAATGAAAAACAAGGAGTCGAGTTGCATAGTCTAGAAAAGTCTACAGAAAATTGAAACTCAAAGAATCAGTAGATACGACATATGAATATATACCGATTCTAATATGGGAAACTCAAAAGTCTAGTGAAATGAATCGGTGGACAAGCTAGATCTATATGAACCTATTATCATATCATACAATCCAAAAATAATAATTAATATAACAAAATCGGTCGATGTTGAAGCATCTTATAAATCGATTCTGGTTATCTTATTTAGATAGGAAGAACATCAACAATATCGGTGGCTGTAGACATATTTTATGTACCAATTGTACTGCATGTTCTTCAGGAACACGAAGAACACAACACAACTAGAATTGGTAGATATGATAGATCCACGTCCATCGATTCTGGGTAATTTTCAAAAATTTCGATTTTCAACAATCGAATTTTAAAAGTGTAAATTAATGAAATGATGATATTGATAGTGATTGATCAGAATTACCTTAAAAAACGGTGGTTAAATTTGGTTTTTTTTTTTTTATGGTTTTTAGGATTTGGAAGGATTTGATGGAAATGGAAAGTTTCCGTGTTGTTTAGGATTTTTGTTTTGTTTGTTGTCGAGAGAAGAGCGATGAGAATATAAAGCATTTTTTATTTGAGTAATTAAAGTTATGATTAATAGAGGTTTGATACTTTTTGTTTTGTTTTGATCAAACAGTTGTGGATTTTCAATCAATTTGGACATCCCATATCGTAATCTTAAAGATGTGAACAAAATTCAATAAGCCTCTAATAAATTGAATAGGCCCCAAATTAGCCATGTAAATATTATTTTTTTTGATAAGAAGATTGAATATATTAATTAAGCAAGATAATACAAAAGTTCTACAATTTCATTTTTTTCGAAAACATTAGAAAGGATACTTTCTTTGTGGATTTGTTGTTGCATATGCTTCGAAAAGTGTTGTAGTCTTCTTATTCTTGCTTCCTTTGCTACTGAATCTGCTGCAGCATTGTAATCTCTGTTTATAAATTTTATCCTGGCTTGTGGAAGAGTGTCTAGAATGGAAATAATGTCTTCTATGGTATTCTCCGCCATCCAGGCAACCGATGCATCTTTTTTGTTAATGCAATCTGACAGAACTTTACAATCTGTAGCAATGAAGACACTGGAGAGAATATTATCTTCTAGCCAATTTAAAGCCTTCAAAACTGATTTTGCTTCTGCGTGTAAAGACGAGGAAGCCCAATCTGAACCTGCAGAAATATGCATAAAAGCTTCATGTTCTACCGAGTAAAGAATGAAAGCATATCCCATTGTCAAATTCTCCTTGTTAAAGGAGGCATCTGTAAAAATTATCCAATCAGATTTGAAATTGTTCCACTTATTTGTATTTGTCTTCTTTTATTGAGCACTTGTTTGCAACTTCTCTTTATTAGGCGGTTGAGTTTGTAATAAATTCATAATCTGTTGGATCAAAGCATATGGATCTGGGTTAGTTTTCCTAAAAATTACTTCACATCTTGTTTGTAGGTGAAAACTGTTTCTGCCGATTATGGTAATTTTGGGTGTATGGATGAGAAACGAATCTAAACCCTAAACAATGCACTTCATGGGAGTACTTTTGATTCGAGGGAAATGGCCGTTCCAGGCTTGCTTCATTCACAAAGTGAAGGAGAAGGGTTGGTCTTAGGGAGGGAAGCGAAGAAAGTGTTGAGACCAGAATAGTTGATTCTGAAGGTGTGGCTGTTTTATGACTTGTATCAGAAAGTGGAACTAAAATGAAAGGTATCAGTTCTTTGTTGATTTCTGGATACTATGTTGTTGCCGACCAAAAAACTTTTTTTTTTGGTGGAAATAGGTGAAGCCTATTTATACAAGTCATATTTAAACGTACCTTGGTCTCGTAGGAAGTGGGAACGATTGGGTGATGGAAGAGTGGAGTAACGTATAACCGTCAGAAACCCATGCTTCCATGATGAAGGAAGTGGATCCGTTTACACCCGTTAATTCTTGCCGCCACTAATTGTACCGCTTCATGACACTTTCTTATAACGGGCGTATTGAACGCCGCACGTTGTAAACCGCCAGACCAATACCCTGATGAGTAGCCCCCAGTTTGTGACATGTTTGATGTCTCGAGTGTTTTCGTGGAAAACGTGTAGCAGGTTGCTATGTGCGGAAAGTCAAAGTTAAGAGTTTTGCCGCAGGAAAATGGCATGTGATGCTATTAGGAACGTCTTGGCTGGTCGCCTAAAACTTTCCACAAGTCCGCCAGTTCGGTGGCGAACTTGGATGGCTGAGATTGCATCTCATGAGGAAGGGTAGTCGTTGATTATGGCTACCTTCTGTTGGCGCCTGGTAATGGCACAGTGGCATTTTTGGTGTATGCCAGTGGCACTGCGGCATGAATGGTATAGCTCGTGCATGCCAGTGGCACGGTGGTATAAGTGGCGCCTAGCGTAGCCATGGCCACGAGATTTAAGCGTATGGTCGCCTAAAACTTGCCACAAGTCTGTCAGTTCGGTGGCGAATTTGGATGGCTGAGATTGCATCTCATGAGAAAGGATGGCCATTGATTATGGCCATATCTTGTTGTATAGCAAAGTGGCGCCATTGGCATGGTGGCGTCTGGCGTAGCCATGACATAACAGCATGACAGTGGTGTAACCGTGGCAGCTGTTTTGGCATATTGGTGTTAGACCCAAATATGGATCTGGCAACATTGGCCCTGTTGTTACATCAAACTTTAAGGCCTTAGGAGAATTACCTTACTTAGTTGTGTGGCAACTTTAGCTAAATTAGGGTTTGGCATATCGAAACCCTAATTAGCGTGTGTGGCATGGCCACGACACGGTGGTGTCTTATACAATTGGCGTCATGGCCACATTAAAGGAATTATGGCAGGCCATAATAGGAGAATAACCACAGGCGCAAGGATGGCCACGAGTGGTTATAGAATGACGCCATTTTTAGGGTTTGGCGGGTCCCACATGGCTCATGGCATGTTATAGGGCCAAAGTGGCGTAATTGGGCCACGAATGGAAATTAGGGTTAGGACTAATGCCACTAAGGCAGAGCCGTGTTTGGAATACCCTAATTGGAATATGTTATGGCGTTTGGCCATGAACAAGAAGTGGGTTAGCACATTGGCGAGCTATTTATGGTAAGTTGCCACGTTCGACATGTTTCTATGGCAAAGTGGCGCGTTCGGCATGTTTGGCATGCCAATTAGCGTATTGGCGCGACTTTTGGAAAGCTAATTTGGTATTGTGACCATCTGGCGCAACTTTGCCTCTTTTAATACTGTGGCAGGTATAGAGCGACCTGATTGGTCGATTAAAAGAGGGGTCGTCCAAACGCGGGCGTGGCCACACTTCTGGTGTGCGTGTGGCAAGTTTAGAGCGACCTGATTGGTCGATGGGAAGGGGGGCCGGAAAGCAAGGGCGTGGCCACACTCCCAGTGCACCGTGGCGGATTTAAAGCGACCTGATTGGTCGATGGAAAGGGGGCTGGAAAGCAAGGGCGTGGCCACACTTCCAGTGCACCGTGGCGGATTTAAAGTGACCTGATTGGTCGATGGAAAGGGGGCCGACAAGCAGCATGGGGTCGGCCTCATTCTAAATGCGTGTGGCGCATTTAGAGCGACCTGATTGGTCAATAAAAGTAGGGGCCGGCCAAGCATGAGTGTGGCTACCCTTTTGATGCGTGTGGCGGGTTTAATGCGACCTGATTGGATGGGGAATAGTGTCGGCAAGTATGGGCCCGGCCACAACTCATGGGAGTGTGGCAGGTTTAAAGCGACCCGATTGGTCGACAAAGGAGTGAGGGCCGGTTAGGTAGCATGGGGGGTGGCCAAGTGGCGCCGGTTAGCCTATGGCATGGCCACACTCCCCTCATTGTTGCTCCTACTCCGCGGCTCTGTTTATTCTTTGCTTTCCGACCGAGTATTTTGTGCAAGGGCCTTAACCTTGGTACTTGGAGGTCCGTGCTACTGCGCGCGAGTGAACACAAATCCGTCATGCCATACCAATATTAAGGGTTCTGCCAGGGAACATAAGCACAAGAAAAGTACTCAACAGGCTCCGACATTTGTGAGTAATGCAGCTAGAAGCTTATACACTCATTAGGCTCTATACTAGTGAACAGTTCATCCAGGAGCTTGAGTTTCGATATAATGTGAAGAGAGACATAGGTACTCGTCAGATTTTGATGTATTCTCCAAATTCCCTGTGGAATATAGACATATCAATGTCTACTACATCCGATGCCGGGTCAGGTAGATAGACTTTACAAATTTAGCCCTGAGCCAAAAACCACCATCAACACATCTATACTTCCACAGAAACCAAGTGACCGGTGCGATGTGTTCACAATTCTGTTCACAATTAGCCATGTAAATAAATATTAATTTCTAGTAGAGAATTATCTTAATCATGCATTCCCCTAAAGACGAGCACTTTAATTCATTACTCGTTGTTCTTACCAAAACCTCAGAAATATATTTTTAATATACTCTGTGAAAAATGGGCTGTGCAGCGGCTGCAGTCACCCCTTGGAGCCTTGGACCACAACAGAATGTAAACAGAATTCTTCTGTAAAGAGCGCAAGTTAGTGAATTCCTGATTAATGTCAGTGAAGGATATATAACAAAGAATTCTGTTTGTCTTCTCACTTTCTAAGATTTGATTTGATTATATATATCACCACCAAAACTACAAAACCCCATTGTGTTGTTATCTCTCTTTCCCTCACATACAGAAAAAACTGCACCCAGAGTACTGCATCCATATCATCACTGCGACGTCCAAAAGAGCAGCTACATCACCACTGTGTCGAATACTTCCACTGACTGATTAATTGTACGAACAAATTTCAGAAACAAATTCATGATATCACCACTCATATATGCATGCAGCCTGCAGGCTAGCTATAGTAGTACCACGTACATGACCCCTTTTTCTCTCCTAAGGTTATAAGAATCTTTTAATTCGCTGGCTAGCTCTATATATTTCTCTGTGTATAGAACAGAGAATTACTGAAAGAAAAAGTCCAAAGAGTGAGTTAAGAATAGCAACAAAGAGTGAGTTAAGAATCCAACGACGAAGAGACTGTGAAAATTTAAAATAGTGGTCACTACACCGGCCTCGACAGAAATTCCAAATGGACAAATCTAAAGCACGCCTTTACCTTAACTTGACGTCATGACAGCACGCATATACATGTTAAATTCTCTCTCGCTATATCACTTTCTGCGATATTCTGCAAATACCTAGTAGATACAATCTGCAAACGGGAGGGAGAGATATGCAATCAGCTAGGCAATATGGTTTGTATATACTGGACGCGTATGCTTTCTGTATGCATATGCACATAATAAAGAAATTATGGTCAAATTTAATTCCCACCATTTAAACAGAATACTAGCCAAACAATCTTTCTCTCCTTATATCAAGCGTAGTTCCAACAGTAAGTGTCAGTTACCTGGGACTGACAATTAGTATCCTTTTTTCCTTCTTTGTTGCAAAGCCCAAGCCCAGTCCTTATTAATGAATCTTAAGGTGGATTGGTGGCAAGTGGGTAACTCGAATAACACGAAAAGTTGGAACCTTAAGTTATACTAGATTTTTTGCCCGTGCTACGCATCGGGCGGACCCAAAAACCATCTACCCTCATTTTACTTTTAATCATATTTTTGGTTTGGTGTGGTTTCGCCTCGTTGTGCATTTAGATTTGGTGTGGATCGGCGTCGCCTCGCCCCGATGCATGCTTAGGATTCTGATTTGGTGTGTCTCAGCTTCGCCTTGCCTAGTCCCCATGCATTTTTGATTTGGTGTGGCTCGGCTTCGCCTCGCCCGTCCCGATGCATGCTTAGAATTTTTTGTTCTTTGCATTATAAAGCGTAAAATTTCTGCGTATGCCTTCTGGTTTTGTAATTTTGTCTTAACTTTTCCCCGTCCTAAACTTCTGTTCATGCCCTTGTGGTTTTCTAATCTTGTCCTATCACAACTTTGCCCCATTTGAAAAACCATGATTTCTCACTCCATTGAATACCATAGTAAGTCCATGTCCCATAACTTCAGCCAAACTCGGTTATATAGGATTAATACATCGTCCAACAAAGCCATGAGCAGGCAATCAATCGCAAATTCTTTTCTTTTGCTAATTATCTTCACCTGAACACGTATAACAATAGTAACAATACTTCAAAAATAGATTCAAAATAATAAGGCAACAATATTTATACCAAAGCACAACTTCCTTTAAATTTTTAGACTCCAAAAATAATTTGTTGTTCTTAGAAATCTCATGCACCCAACACAGATAACTTTAATTCGCAATAAACTGTTTCAAATTATATGCAATGTTCACCTTTAAGATGACTTTCTACAATGTCAGCTCTACTTGCAGCCAGAAGTTTTGGTAATTTCTTGGTGAATACAAACATGAATTGTTTGAGCAAATCCTAAAAATGCTCATTCGTCAGAAAACAGACACGAAAAATCTAAGTAATCTTATTTCTCTCAATGAAAATTTTTTATCTAATAATTTCTAGCAGCAGTGGTGTTGCGGCCTGCAGTTCTCTCGGATCCTGAGTCTCATTCCAAATATCTTTAGAAACCTGCATCAGTATCTCCAACGGGATCGTATGAATTATTGTATCTGATAGGACCACTAAGAGTCCTCTCAGATCCTAAATCTCATTCCAACTATCTTTAGAATGGCTGAATCATGGTCTTCAGCAGGACCGCATGAATCAATCGCCAAACAACCTGCAAGTTCCCCAAACAGAAATTCCCAAATCTCATGAGTCAGTATTAAATAGAATTTAAAAACTACGAATACATAAAACTATAAGAATATTTTATTGAGAACATTGTAATATCTCGAGGTGATGCTAAATTTTGTTAATTTTAGGAGGAATATATATTGTACATCTAAACTACTATCAATCACTTACATCAAGATGCCGTTATTAATGCTTTGTACACTCGCTACTTTCAATCTTCTCTCAACCCAGTATCATATATTGTACATCTAAACTACTATCAATCTTTAAGCTAATAATATCACTCATCCCTCTGATATATCTCTTAGACACAGGCAGTCTCTCAGCATATAACTAAGATCTTGATGTTTAACATATATTTTATTGCACATACACAGTTGATCGTGTGTCAATCCGTCAAAAATAATTTCACTTTCTTACGCACTAAATTTAAATGAAGCACAAGGTAAGGAAGAGTTCGTATCCACAGAGAGGCGTTTGTTGTTATGTAAATTTCAGTTTCTTAAGTAACCCAAAGTATGTTTGTTGTTTAAGAAAATAAAAATAGTTGAAAGCAAAGTAAATAGTTTGAGAAATCAATAAGGAGAAGATATTGGTCAAGGGATGGTATCATTCACAAACATGTATTTTCATCAATGATTAGAATTGGTATTTTAATCTCGTATTTATTAAAAGTCCTAGGATATCTTGATCGCAAGTATAACCCGTTAATTCCCTGTTTTCATCACAACCACATTAAAAGATGCATATGTGAATTCTTCGTAGAAAGCAACCTAAAGTGTAAAAGCACAATTAAGTTTAACTCCCTAAGAGCATTAAGTTTTATGGAATAAGACTCATCAATGCAAACGAATGTGTAAAAGCACTAGACGTTTTAACAAAAGTTATGATTCACTTGTGACTAATAGGATGTATCACTACAAGCACTAACCACAATTATGCTACTTAGAATCAGGGATAAACAACTTTTTCGTATTGAAAACCCTAATATAGCTCTAGAGATGAACACAAATCGGATTGATTCCGGACTCAACCTAACAAGTTTTCAAATCTTATAACACTATTAATTGTGAATCACAAGCAATAATTACTGAGACAAAACTAATTCATTGAATCAAACGCATGTTGAGAAATCAACTTTTATCCCATAACCAATAATAAATTTAGCTACTCATAGCTATGGAGTTCATCATCATCAATATTCAATAATAAACAAGGAAGAAGAAGAACAAAAGCAAACCCTAGAAGCGTAAACAAAAAGTGGCTCTCCAAAAGAATTCCCCAAGTAAAGATAAGATCTCCATAAGTTGTAGAAGACCTTCCCTTTTATAACTTTCTCCAACTTCTAAAATTAGGTCTAGTCTTCAAAGTCCATTAGGTGAGAGTCCACCAAGCCCACAAGGACGAGAAACCCGTGTAGAAAATACGCCCCGAAAGTGGTCGCCGGAATCCTGGTATTGTGGCCGGAAATCGGCCGGAGAGTCGCCGGAAGTCGGCTCCGGTGACCGGCAAAGTCCGCCCGGTCACCAGTCAACGAGTTGGATCGGCCGGGTCAAACCGGGTTGGATCGGGTCAGGGAGAAAGTCAGGCTCAGTTCAGGTCTGCCAGATGAGTCAGGGTCATATCAGCTGGCTAGTTGCACAGCATGACCTGTGATGCATGATCATTGTGCATCAAGGCTTCTTCCAGCCAAGATGGCTCTGGCTTCTTCACAGCTGCAACTTACTTACAACAGCTCAATTTCCTTGCTCAGCTCAGTCCAATTCCTTCCTTGTCTTGCCAATGGCTTCTCACTGCAGCTTCATATACTCCAGATCCAGCTCTAACCTCTGCTGCTTTACAGCCCCTGCAACTCCACCATTTTAAATTCCAATCACTTCCATTTTCAGCTTGCCACAGCTCAAGCCATTCATACACCACTGCCACAGGCCATTCCATAGCAGCACCAGGCAGCCAACATCTCAGCTCCTCTCTCCAGCCTGCCAATGCTGAGCTACAACCCACCAACAGCACTGCATCCACCATCTCCATTGAGACAACAGCCTAGCCTTCACAGCTCACATGACAAGTCTGCCAAACCATTGTACCTCAGGCTAGTACCACTGCCATTGATTCATTGCCCTGGATCATCTCAGATTACCCATTCCATCTCCAGCCTAACCCTGCAACAGCACAGCACTCAGAACCTGTAACTCCATGCTACTGCCACAAATTCACAACTCACAGCTACATCTCAGGCCTTGTAATCACTTCCACCTGCAACCTTAGCTCATAGTATTGAACCATCACCTCCCTGGCAACAGCAGAATCACAGCTTTTCTGCCACCCTGTTAGTTCCAGCTGCAACTTCTACAGGCCTGCAATTAGTGTCACCACCAGTATATAGCCTGCCTCATTAACTCAGCATACATAGTCCTGCAATTGTGGTTCACAAACAAGTCAACACCACCAAGCCACAGCTGTATCTTAATCCAACTGAACCTCCAATGCAACTCATTCAAGCAATCAGCCTCAGCACGACTGTTTACCCATGAGCCATTCCCATCCATACTCTGACCATCAACTCCTTCCTTCTCAGGCCCTGCAATTAGTTGCAGCTCCTGCCATTTCAGTCCACACCACCTGCAGCTGACTAGCTTTACAGCTCCAGCTCCAACAACACCACAGCACTGAAAAACAAGCCACCAAGTGCAACACCATTAGCTCCCAGCAACACCAGAGCCATCTGAACAATAAATTCATCTCTGGGATATAGACATCATCAAATTCTTCACCACAAGCTCACTAAATCAGGTCAACCCAGCCTTTGTATTTCAGAAATCAAACAGTAGCTCCTCCCAATTCATCACTGAAACCACATCAACACATCATCTAAGGTTCTCTATCCCTGTAACCACCAAGACCCAAATCTCAACAACCACAGAACTCTCTTCTTCCTCTGGTTCTCAATAAAGCCCACAGCAAACCTTAGTTTCACCCTAACCATCAATAATAAGTCTCCCAGTGAATCTTTCGATCTGCTTCTTGTTCTTCATCACAGGCTCATAACCCTGGACTGGTACTCCTCCATTAAGGCACAGCAACAACAACTTCTCTTCACTCGAACTCAAACTCAAAAACCCTTCTTCAATTTCTTGAAATCGAGCTCTTCAGGGAACCCTTTCTCTCAGTATAACAACTTCGATCCCCTGAGCCCTTTCTCCCAATATCAATCCCACATCGACTCTGCCATCAATCTCCATTCGAACTTCCCATTCTTGCCATTAACAGCAATCGGTTCAGGGGATGAAAGAAAAAACTAATCTCTCTGAAGCTCTCTCTCTCTCTCTCTCGATCTGATTTCAGGTGTGCCTCCATTTTCTCTCGATTTCAGGTCAAATCATGAGAAATGATTTCTCATTAAATTGTGTAAGAGAATGAAAAGGGATAACACCACCCGGGTAAGATAGCTAAGGGGTAACTACATTGACTTTAGGCACCCCTCATTATATAAGGGCCATCTCCAATTGCTTTGGCCTGTCGGTTCCAGGTAACCGACAGCCTAATTCTCTTCCGCTCCCTTGCGCGTTTCAGCCTGCTCCACATATAGCTCGCCTGTGAGATGACAATTTCGCCCTTTTTGCTCAAATTGGACAATTTCTTCTTCTTTCCCTCCGTGCGACTCCATTGCACCTGATAACTCAAAAGCAAACATAAGATACATAATTCACACGAAAAATAGCAAAGAAAGCATAAACTCTATATAGTAAATACGGTGTATTCTACACCTATCAGATTCCCCCACACTTAGACTTTGCTTGTCCTCGAGCAAATCAAACAAAATAATAAAATACAACAACTCCGTGTCGTCGAGGCTACGGTCACTTTTAGCGTAAATAACAAGCCTTTAAACCACTAAATGTCCCTAGTGGACGAGTTATAGTCTCGTGAAGGTTTACTAGAGATATACCTACAAAACCTATATTTCAAACTCCATCTATTCGTGACAAATCAATGAATGAATCCAAATTGACTACAGGAGGAGGTACCTTGCAAATTCCATTCAAATATTAGTAAATAAACTCTAATTAGATAGTTGAACAAGCCACAATACTCGGAAACTGACAAACCACAATCACAATGAAAAGATTAAGAAGATGGATAAAGATGTAGATGTTGGCGGATATTCACAAGTGTTCGATGTTTCCCATATCTGTGTCCGAAGGTCACTGCTTAAGATGAACCTAATCCTATTGGATTGAGCTACTTAGTGCTGAATGCTACATCAATCAATTGGCATATACAAGGGAACCAAAAGTGACTTTATTCAACACAATAATATATATATATTTTTTTTATAAGATTGGATCAAACTGGATCCAATTTTTTAGACGGCATGATTAGATCTTTTGGATCCAAGCGCATGCTTCTTGTCAGCAAGTACATGATAGTTGCCTTGGATCCTGCATTCCACGCTTGTTTAGGCGACGGAGACAGGGACTACGTTTCACACATATTGCTATTCCCAAGTGTCTTTTTATTCCGTTTTGGTCTAATTGGTCGGTCTCTTTTTTTTCTTTTCATAAAATTTTTTTTTTTCTTTTTTTTTTTTTTTTTTTTTTTTTTTTTTTTTTTTCTTTTTCTAGTAACTCAACCACTCTATTTCATCCTAGCAGTAATAACACGTCGATTTTTAGTGACCCACCAAAGCACTTAGAGAACAATAGATAAATATGGAAAAATAAAAATAGAATGTGATATGGTGATATTCCGAGATATGGTAACAACTATCATATAATTTGTGATTTCGAGCTATGTTTTTCCCGTTTAGTTAATTGGTTCCTCAACTCCTGCATTCAAAATGGTTTCATCCACTAATGGTGTCATCCTAAAGGCACAAGTTCTAGATTTCGGAGTTCAAAAAGCACAATTTTTTTTTTGGTTTTTCTATTTTTCTGATTTGTTTTTTTTTTTTTTTTTATATATAAAACAAACTAAAACATATAAATGCTCCCCCACACTTAAACCTTACATTGTCCTCAATGTAAATTGACTCATCCAAAGTAAGTCAAGGTGGGAAATCCTAATAAGAAATCAGCAAAAACAAAGTAAAAACAAAACAAGAAAAGAAATAAATACAAGACAAGAAATACTCATCGTTTGGGTTGCCTCCCAATTAGCGCTTGGTTTAAAGTCGTCAGCCCGACTATCTCCTTGCTTCCTATGACTCCTCCAGAGGGAGCACATCCCAAAGTTAACTCCTTCCACCACCTCGGAAGTGAAGTTCTCATAATATGGTTTCAACCGGTGCCCATTAACTTTAAGTTCTTTCCCTGTAGCTATGCTACGAATTTCCACTGCACCATGAGAAGACACATTAGTAACAATAAAAGGTCCGATCCATCGTGACCTTAATTTACCCGGAAATAAATGCAAGCGAGAATTAAACAAAAGCACTTTCTGCCCAATACAAAATTGTTTCCTAGAAATCATGTTATCATGAAATGCTTTCGTCTTTTCTTTGTAAATCCGTGAGCTTTCAAATGCATCATTGCGAAGCTCCTCTAGCTCTTGAAGTTGTAACTTCCTTTGCTTTCCAGCCCCATCCATCTCCATGTTGCATTGTTTAATAGCCCAAAACGCTTTATGCTCAATTTCCACGGGTAAGTGACAAGGTTTACCATACACAAGCCTAAAAGGAGACATTCCAATAGGTGTTTTATATGCGGTTCTATACGCCCACAAAGCATCATTGAGTCGCATGCTCCAATCCTTCCTTGTTGGGTTCACCGTCTTTTCTAGAATTGATTTCACCTCCCGGTTAGACACCTCGGCTTGTCCATTGGTTTGGGGATGATAAGGTGTTGCAATCTTATGCGACACATTGTACTTCCTTAACAAGCTTTGCAAGAACCTCGTTTTTGAAGTGAGAACCCCCATCGCTAATTATCGCCCTTGGAATGCCAAACCTTGCAAAAATATTAGCTTGCACGAAGTCTGAAACAACTTTAGAATCATTAGTTGGGGTGGCTTTAGCTTCCACCCATTTCGAGACATAATCAACCGCAAGTAAGATATAAAAATTCCCATGGGAGTTGACAAAAGGCCCCATAAAATCAATACCCCATACATCAAAAACTTCAATAAATTGAATAAAAGTTTGTGGCATTTGATTTAGGACACCTAGATTGCCGGTTCTTTGACACCTATCACAAGTTGTACAAAATATGTGTGCATCCTTAAACAAAGTTGGCCAATAAAAACCACTTTCAAGTACCTTGTGCGCTGTTCTCTTACTCCCAAAATGTCCTCCGCAAGCATAAGAGTGACAAAAAGACAAGATAGAGTTAAATTCAGATTCGGGCACGCACCTTCGTATCACTTGGTCACTGCCATGTTTCCACAAGTATGGATCATCCCATATGTATTGGTTCCCTAACCTCTTAAGTTTGTCCCTCTCAGCACGAGACAAGTTCTGTGGGATTTGTTTAGAAACTAAGTAATTGACAATATCGGCATACCATGGTTCTCCAAAGGCAATTGAGAAAAGTTGCTCATCCGGGAAACTTTCACGCAACGGGATAGTCTCCTTGTCCACAGCAATTCGGCTCAAGTGATCCGCAACGGTGTTCTCAATCCCTTTCTTGTCTTTGATTTCAAGATCAAACTCTTGCAAGAGTAAAATCCACCGTATGAGCCTCGGTTTCGCCTCTTTCTTTGTAAGCAAGTACTTAAGCGCTGCATGATCAGAAAAGACAACAACTTTTGTACCAATTAGATAAGAGCGAAACTTTTCTAAAGCAAAAACAATGGCTAAAAACTCCTTTTCAGTGGTGGTGTAGTTTTGTTGAGCCTCATTTAACGTTCTAGAAGCATAATAGATAGCATGAGGAAGCCTCCCCACACGTTGCCCAAGCACCGCACCAACCGCATAATCACTAGCATCACACATGAGTTCAAACGGCTTACTCCAATCCGGTGGTTTAATGATAGGGGCTGAAGATCAAAAGTTCTTTCAAACGATTGAATGCCGCCATACATTTTCTCATCAAAGTTAAAAACCACATCTTTTTGCAATAAGTTACATAGTGGTGACGC
The DNA here is from genome assembly GCA_023531295.1 of Papaver armeniacum. Lineage (NCBI taxonomy): Eukaryota > Viridiplantae > Streptophyta > Magnoliopsida > Ranunculales > Papaveraceae > Papaver > Papaver armeniacum. The sequence continues at coordinate 1,586,953 of JAJJWW010011821.1, forward strand.
TATTTTGGAAAAGTCCTTGATGAACCTACGATAGAAAACCGCATGACCAAGAAAAGAACGTATCTCCCTCACCGTAGTGGGAGGGGTTAGAGCACGAATAAGGTCTATCTTAGATTTATCAACTTCCAAACCTTTAGAAGATATTATATGGCCTAAAACTATGCCATGAGTTACCATGAAATGGCACTTCTCCCAATTTAGCACAAGATTTGTTTCAACACATCGTTCAAGGATTAGAGACAAATTGTTCAAGCAAAGGTCAAAAGAATCACCAAAGACACTAAAGTCATCCATGAACACTTCGATTATGTTTTCAACATATTCGAAAAGATACTCACCATACACCTTTGAAAAGTAGCCGGAGCATTGCATAAGCCAAAAGGCATCCTTCTATAAGCAAAAGTACCGAAAGGACAAGTGAAAGTGGTTTTCTCTTGGTCCTCCGGCGCTATCACAATCTGATTATAACCTGAATAGCCATCAAGAAAGCAATAGTATGAGTGTCCCGCTAAACGTTCAAGCATTTGATCAATAAAAGGTAAAGGAAAGTGATCTTTTCTAGTGGTGGCATTCAATTTTCTATAATCAATACAAACCCTCCAACCGGTTTGCACACGAGTTGGGACAAGTTCATTCTTATCATTCTCCACCACCGTTACTCCCGATTTCTTTGGTACCACTTGTACCGGGCTTACCCACTTGCTATCGGATATGGGGTAGATAACACCCACTTCCAAAAGCTTGAGTATCTCCTTTTTCACAACTTCCATCATGGGAGGATTCAAACGACGTTGCGCTTCCCTAGTAGGCTTTGCATTATCCTCCAAACGAATTTTGTGCATACAAACTACGGTAGGCTTATACCCTTGATATCGGCAATTGTCCATCCTATGGCCGTCTTGTACTTCCTTAGCACCCGTAGAAGTTTTTGCTCTCGTAAATCATTAAGCTCATTAGAAACAATCACAGGTAACTCTTCATTATCACCCAAGTACAAGTACTTAAGGTGGTGGAAGAGGTTTCAATTCTAAAATCGGAGATTTAATAATTGAAGGTACAAGCTTTTCATCACCGCATGGTAAAGAAATAAAAGAGATATTATGAGTTTTCGGGCATCCTTGGAGTGAATTGAGATCACCAAGAGCTTCCTTGACTTCATTACCACACTCTACACCATTATCTATGGATGTAGTTAACACGGTTTCCAAAGCATCATCACCGTTTAATTCAAACATTTGTTGTGCCAATGTATCCATCACATCAATGGAGAAACAAGAGTGGACATCGCTAGGATATCTCATCGTCTCGAAAATGTTGAAACGTATTGTTTCTCCATCAAACTCCATGGTTAGCGTTCCCTTATCCACATCAATTATGGTTTTCGCCGTTTTCATGAAAGGACGCCCAAGAAGCAATGGAAGAGACGAGTCCGGAGCACCTTCATCCATCTCTAACACACAAAAGTCCGCAGGAAATACAAGTTGATTAACCTGCACAAGAACATCCTCAACAATACCCATTGGGTAGACATTAGATCGATCGGCTAATTGCAATACAATTTCAGCCTTTTTAAGAGGACCAAGATCAAGTGAATTATACATTGACGCAGGCATAACATTAACGGATGCGCCTAAATCCAACATAGCTTTGTGAAAAGTTTTGTTACCAATTGTGACGGGAATGTCAAAACTACAGGATCCTTGCACTTAAGTGGGAGTTTGTGTTGTAAGATTGCCGAGGCATTCTCCCCCACACTAAGCACTTCATTACCTTTGAGCCTTTGTTTGTTGGTACACAAGTCCTTTAACACCTTTGCATACTTTGGTACTTGCTTGATAGCATCAATGAGTGGTATGTTCACATGGATCTTTTTAAGAACGTCTAAAATCTCCTTTTCTAGTTCCGCCTTCTTAGAACTTGCAAATCTGCGAGGAAAAGGTAGAGGAGGAACATAAGTAGAAACCGGAGTTTTAGAGTTAGAAATAGGTACCTCGAAGTTTGGGGAGAATCCTCGACTTTTCTCCTCCAAAACAGTTCCTTTGGTGTCTCCACCTTGCCCGAATCAAGTAATTTCGGGTTGCACAAGTTGTGTACCGCTTCTCAACGTAATAGCATTGACACCCTCTTTTTGGGTTAATAGGTTGAGAAGGAAGTCTCCCACTATTTTGTGCCTTCAAATTGTTGATATCAACCGCCATGGAGCCCATTTGTGTTTGCAACTCCTTAATAGCACTCTTAGTCTCTTGTTGACTCTCTTTAAACATGGTAGAAATACCTTGCATAAAAGTTTGAAGCTTTGCATCAATATCAGCACCTTGAGTTTGCATTGATTGTTGTGCTTGAGGTTGCTGAAATTGTTGCCTCGGCTGGAATTGTTGTTGTTGAGGTTGAAATCCACTTGAAGAGTTGAAGGTAGGTTGTTGAATTGCACCTTGCTTGTTGGCATAGCTAAAATTGGGGTGATCTCTCCATCCCGGATTGTAAGTGTTTGAGTAGTGATCATACCGTCTTTGTTGATTTGGAAAGATCGCATTAGCTTGCTCGTCTTCATAAGATTGAGGAGAAGTTGGTATAACCGCGGATGCAACTTGTTGCAACATTGCTGTCATGTTACCCATTTGTTGACGAAGTTCCTCCACCTCGCTCACTTCATTCACCCTTCTTAGAATCACATCCGAACCACGACTCAGAAATTGTTGTGAGTTCGCTGCCATGTTTTCAATCAACTCTCTAGCTTGTGCCACCGTCTTGCTAACTAGTGCACCACCACCCGCAGCGTCAATAAGATTCCTATCACTTGATTGGAGTCCTTCATAGAAGTATTGGATGATCATTGCGTCACTAAATTGGTGGTGAGGGCAGCTTGCAACCAATCTCTTGTACCGTTCCCAACATTCATATAAGGATTCTCCCACGTTTTGCTTCATCCCACAAATTTCTTTGCGAATTTGAGTAGCCTTTGATGCAGGAAAATATCTCTCCAAAAAGAGTTTCTTCAACCCATTCCATGTGGTGACACTTCCGGGAGGTAAATAGTACAACCAATCCTTAGCACTGTCCATTAAAGAGAAACGGAAAACCTTCAACATTGCACCATCCGCCTCAACATTTGCTGGAAGCATAGCCGTGACAATGGTGTGGAAGTCCAAAAGATGTTTGTTAGGATCTTCATTCACCATGCCATGGAATTTTGGTAATTCTCTAAGCAACCCCGGCTTTATCTCAAAAGTAGAGTTCGTTTGAATACACCCCTGTTGTGTATCAAGCCTATGAGAGGCTAAGTCCTTGAGTGAACGATTTGCATCACCCATTTCTTCTCTTTCACGTTGTCGGAAAATCTCTTCTCCTACTTCCTCCTCGTGCTCGTCCGTTGTGCCTTTACTTGGTTGGAGTATTGTGCCGCGTCTAGTAGCTATCCCGCACCTTGGATAATTCCAATCCTTAGAAGAAGAGAGATTATGCACTCCGCAAACAATTCTCGCAAACAAGTGAGAAACAAGACAAGAAACGAAAAGCAAAGATAAAAAGAAATTGTAAAAAGAAACTAAAAACTTAATAACAAGCCGTATGCCTCCCCGGCAACGGCGCCAAAATTTGATCGTGTGTCAATCCGTCAAAAATAATTTCACTTTCTTACGCACTAAATTTAAATGAAGCACAAGGTAAGGAAGAGTTCGTATCCACAGAGAGGCGTTTGTTGTTATGTAAATTTCGGTTTCTTAAGTAACCCAAAGTATGTTTGTTGTTTAAGAAAATAAAAATAGTTGAAAGCAAAGTAAATAGTTTGAGAAATCAATAAGGAGAAGATATTGGTCAAGGGATGGTATCATTCACAAACATGTATTTTCATCAATGATTAGAATTGGTATTTTAATCTCGTATTTATTAAAAGTCCTAGGATATCTTGATCGCAAGTATAACCCGTTAATTCCTCGTTTTCATCACAACCACATTAAAAGATGCATATGTGAATTCTTCGTCGAAAGCAACCTAAAGTGTAAAAGCACAATTAAGTTTAACTCCCTAAGAGCATTAAGTTTTATGGAATAAGACTCATCAATGCAAACGAATGTGTAAAAGCACTAGACGTTTTAACAAAAGTTATGATTCACTTGTGACTAATAGGATGTATCACTACAAGCACTAACCACAATTATGCTACTTAGAATCAGTGGATAAACAACTTTTTCGTATTGAAAACCCTAATATAGCTCTAGAGATGAACACAAATCTGATTGATTCGGACTCAACCTAACAAGTTTTCAAATCTTATAACACTATTAATTGTGAATCACAAGCAATAATTACTCGAGACAAAACTAATTCATTCAATCAAACGCATGTTGAGAAATCAACTTTTATCCCATAACCAATAATAAATTTAGCTACTCATAGCTATGGAGTTCATCATCATCAATATTCAATAATAAACAAGGAAGAAGAAGAACAAAAGCAAACCCTAGAAGCGTAAACAAAAAGTGGCTCTCCAAAAGAATTCCCCAAGTAAAGATAAGATCTCCATAAGTTGTAGAAGACCTTCCCTTTTATAACTTTCTCCAACTTCTAAAATTAGGTCTAGTCTTCAAAGTCCATTAGGTGAGAGTCCACCAAGCCCACAAGGACGAGAAACCCGTGTAGAAAATACGCCCCGAAAGTGGTCGCCGGAATCCTGGTATTGTGGCCGGAAATCGGCCGGAGAGTCGCCGAAAGTCGGCTCCGGTGACCGGCAAAGTCCGCCCGGTCACCAGTCAACGAGTTGGATCGGCCGGGTCAAACCGGGTTGGATCGGGTCAGGGAGAAAGTCAGGCTCAGTTCAGGTCTGCCAGATGAGTCAGGTTCATATCAGCTGGCTAGTTGCACAGCATGACCTGTGATGCATGATCATTGTGCATCAAGGCTTCTTCCAGCCAAGATGGCTCTGGCTTCTTCACAGCTGCAACTTACTTACAACAGCTCAATTTCCTTGCTCAGCTCAGTCCAATTCCTTCCTTGTCTTGCCAATGGCTTCTCACTGCAGCTTCATATACTCCAGATCCAGCTCTAACCTCTGCTGCTTTACAGCCCCTGCAACTCCACCATTTTAAATTCCAATCACTTCCATTTTCAGCTTGCCACAGCTCAAGCCATTCATACACCACTGCCACAGGCCATTCCATAGCAGCACCAGGCAGCCAACATCTCAGCTCCTCTCTCCAGCCTGCCAATGCTGAGCTACAACCCACCAACAGCACTGCATCCACCATCTCCATTGAGACAACAGCCTAGCCTTCACAGCTCACATGACAAGTCTGCCAAACCATTGTACCTCAGGCTAGTACCACTGCCATTGATTCATTGCCCTGGATCATCTCAGATTACCCATTCCATCTCCAGCCTAACCCTGCAACAGCACAGCACTCAGAACCTGTAACTCCATGCTACTGCCACAAATTCACAACTCACAGCTACATCTCAGGCCTTGTAATCACTTCCACCTGCAACCTTAGCTCATAGTATTGAACCATCACCTCCCTGGCAACAGCAGAATCACAGCTTTTCTGCCACCCTGTTAGTTCCAGCTGCAACTTCTACAGGCCTGCAATTAGTGTCACCACCAGTATATAGCCTGCCTCATTAACTCAGCATACATAGTCCTGCAATTGTGGTTCACAAACAAGTCAACACCACCAAGCCACAGCTGTATCTTAATACAATCCAACTGAACCTCCAATGCAACTCATTCAAGCAATCAGCCTCAGCACCACTGTTTACCCATGAGCCATTCCCATCCATACTCTGACCATCAACTCCTTCCTTCTCAGGCCCTGCAATTAGTTGCAGCTCCTGCCATTTCAGTCCACACCACCTGCAGCTGACTAGCTTTACAGCTCCAGCTCCAACAACACCACAGCACTGAAAAACAAGCCACCAAGTGCAACACCATTAGCTCCCAGCAACACCAGAGCCATCTGAACAATAAATTCATCTCTGGGATATAGACATCATCAAATTCTTCACCACAAGCTCACTAAATCAGGTCAACCCAGCCTTTGTATTTCAGAAATCAAACAGTAGCTCCTCCCAATTCATCACTGAAACCACATCAACACATCATCTAAGGTTCTCTATCCCTGTAACCACCAAGACCCAAATCTCAACAACCACAGAACTCTCTTCTTCCTCTGGTTCTCAATAAAGCCCACAGCAAACCTTAGTTTCACCCTAACCATCAATAATAAGTCTCCCAGTGAATCTTTCGATCTGCTTCTTGTTCTTCATCACAGGCTCATAACCCTGGACTGGTACTCCTCCATTAAGGCACAGCAACAACAACTTCTCTTCACTCGAACTCAAACTCAAAAACCCTTCTTCAATTTCTTGAAATCGAGCTCTTCAGGGAACCCTTTCTCTCAGTATAACAACTTCGATCCCCTGAGCCCTTTCTCCCAATATCAATCCCACATCGACTCTGCCATCAATCTCCATTCGAACTTCCCATTCTTGCCATTAACAGCAATCGGTTCAGGGGATGAAAGAAAAAAACTAATCTCTCTGAAGCTCTCTCTCTCTCTCTCGATCTGATTTCAGGTGTGCCTCCATTTTCTCTCGATTTCAGGTCAAATCATGAGAAATGATTTCTCATTAAATTGTGTAAGAGAATGAAAAGGGATAACACCACCCGGGTAAGATAGCTAAGGGGTAACTACATTGACTTTAGGCACCCCTCATTATATAAGGGCCATCTCCAATTGCTTTGGCCTGTCGGTTCCAGGTAACCGACAGCCTAATTCTCTTCCGCTCCCTTGCGCGTTTCAGCCTGCTCCACATATAGCTCGCTTCGTGAGATGACAATTTCGCCCTTTTTGCTCAAATTGGACAATTTCTTCTTCTTTCCTCCGTGCGACTCCATTGCACCCGATAACTCAAAAGCAAACATAAGATACATAATTCACACGAAAAATAGCAAAGAAAGCATAAACTCTATATAGTAAATACGGTGTATTCTACACCTATCAACAGTCACATACACTGTTAAGTCAATGAAAAATATCAATCAGATTTCATTTGCAACATAAGTTTAAGCTAATGACCTCAGTGTTACTAACCATCTAATCTACGTGCACAAACAAATTACCGTAAGGTACCTTTTCCCTTGGATCCTAAAGAACAGCTTCCTTCATGTATGTGAACTTTCCCATACATTCCCTTCTCGTTATCAATCCTAATTAACATTAGCTTTAATCCCGTTATCAACACCGCCGTAAGCAACAGAACCTTCAACCAAGAGCAAAATAAACTTCTTCAACAACAACATCAAAACTACAGTCCACTTAACTAAACACCATCACCATCACCATCATCAAAAACCAAAACACAATCAAAATGGCAGAGTAAATAATTAGATTGAAAAGCATACCAACACACACATAATGATTTGAAATTATGCATCAATCCCATTTTCATCTCCAAGTACTCATCATCAGCTGCAACTTCCAGTCTTTCACTCCAAGTACTCATCATCAGCTGCAACATCCAATCTTTCAATGCTTTGCGAGTTGTCATCATCCTTATTGAAAGTGAAATTTTAATGAAAACTGTGTGGACACTTACATACGTATTCTATACGTAAGACATAGATTGTAATCAATAAAAAATTATTAAACAACAATACTGAAGTTGTAAACTTAAAAACTAAATTGGTCATTCATTCGGACCTTTTTATAAACTCCTTGTGTGCAATATCGAGCTGTTGTTCTATTTAATAGTTACTCTTCCCTGAAATGCATCCAAATCTCATACAAACCAAACATTTATAAACTCAACCTCATAAGAACATCGGTTGTAGCGTTCACATAGGTGCTACATTGAACTTTAACAAATTATACTTGTCATGCTATTTGTGTTCGTTTTTATATATTCGAAAGAAAAAAAAGGTATCTACCAAATTCCGCACCCCAATCCGTTTATCCCAGAGATGAGCACATTAGAACCAAACAACTCCTCATCGTTTCACGTCCATAAACTGGAAGTTGCCGACTATGCAAAAAAAAAAATGAAATTCAATAGACAACAAAGAAATCTCCATGGGATTTTCACCTATCACTGAGCACTATGAATTCAAAGGGAAAATGGAACAAAATTAATGGGTCTCACCTCAATACCTCAAATCAGACACGTAGAACCCTAAACTAAAACTCAAATTGGAATTACATTTGAAACAAAAATAATGGGTCTCACCTCAATACCTCAAATCAGACACGTAGAACCCTAAACTAAAACTCAAATTGGAATTACCTTTGAAACAAATATTATACCTTTGAAAACCCTAGGATTTCATGAATAGCTTCTGGTGCAAATACCTTGATCTTCACTCTCAAATAATGATTCCCAAAACAATCACGAATAGATACATGAGTAATACCTTCATCGAACAAAAAAAAAAGAAGTCAGAAATACATAATACGGAATCGGGAAAACCCCTAAAACAAACTGATGAAATAAAAGAACGGCATATTTTGGTGTTGATAGGGTTCAGAGGATTTTACCATACGGGAAGAGAGAAGAAGAAAAGATGACAGAAAACCTATTAGGAAGAACCGTGGCTTTGCGGTGACGGAAATATGGCAGGGATTTGTTGCAGAAGAAGAAGTAAGGTAGGGCAGGAGGAAATCCCTAATAAGTGAGATTTATTACGTGTGTTCAACGCTGTTAGAGTTTTCTTACGGGTGTGTATGACACTTAACGGATGTTAATGAAATACAGTTAAGTTTTTGGTGTAAACCAAGTGTAAGTTATTAATTAGGTGTAAATACTCAATAAGTTTTGTATACCTACCTTTGCACTAACGGTGTTACTAACGGCCAGTTAAATATAAGGTGTAAACAAAGTGTAATCCCGTTTTTAATGTCTCAACCAATAGAGTTCTGCCACTTGTCCTCTCCAGAATTGTTCTGTGTGAAAGCTTTTATCTAATTTAATTTGAGAGAGGTGTCATACTCACTGTGAGACATGGGAGCTCATATGACTTAGTGTTTTAAAGGAGGGGAGATGGAATACAAGTTTTAGTAGTTCTAGACAGACAATATAAAAAACCACTATAAAACAATATATCCCAGTGGAGGGTGATGCTGAACCCGTTGGGAACAGTGGGTCCCTTGCTGAATATTATGGGACCCAACAAATAAGAAAACCTTTTTTTTTTGCTGAGAAACACACCATTGCATTAACTAAGAAGGAAAGTACAAACATCAATTAAAGGTTCTTTCCTCAACAACATGTCCAAAAAAGGAGGAATAGAAACCCATGAAGTTTTCAAATGAAACTTTCTAGCCCGACGTGCAAGCCGGTCCGCAATCTTATTTTTGAGTCTCCGAATATATTCCACATTAAAACTAAAATGCTTAGAAAGGGAAATCCAACAAATAAGAAAACATGCGAGTGGTTGTTTTAACATTGTTTTTTCCTTGGCTCATAAAGAATTTTTGTTCAAGTTTCAGACTTGCTTGACACGTAAGCCTGACGTGAAAATTAGTTCTTATGTTTTTATTTAAATCAATTTTTTTATTTAAATCAATTTAATTTCGCCAAATGGTTGGGTGCAACAGTTGATGTCCATTGATATCTAACTATGCGTCAATCACTCAACCAATTAACGGATATGCACCAAACGGCCAAATCACTTAACGAAAAAGTGAATTTCGTTTGCGTGAAACCATTAGGCGCGTAAGACTTGACTAAACTTTCGCTTCAAGCACTTACTTGATCCACGTCATGGTCATGGAAATTGAGTTTTGGCAATGATACGCAAGTTCAATCTTGAACTTAAAGGACCATGAGAGTTAGTCTTAGAAAGCGCTATTGAGTCCGACATTAAACATAACCCAAATGTAGGTTTTTAATACACCTAGTTAGCACTTTTTTTTCCCCTGAAGCATGGTTATTTTGTTAACTTGTATAGCCATGTATATAATTTTATTAATTCAACTGTTTGTGATACCAATGATTGGAGTAAAATTTGGAACATGCAGATAACCCCTTATGTAAAAACCTTTGTCTGGGAACCTGCTCACTCCAAACTTTAGTATGAAAATGACAGTAATTCTTCCAAATATAATTACCTCTTGTACTTTGTGGGAAAATGGTGAAGAATCCCTCATTCATCTATTTCTTCGGTGCAATTTTATGTCTTAGGTATGGATGCATTTGAACTTCGATATGAATTATATTGGTAATTATACTACTAATTTTCATGAATGTTTGAATTCTTGGTTTGATAACAATGAAAGAAATGAATGACCCAACTTATGTTATATTATAAGTTGACATGTCTAGAAAGCAAGATGCAACCTAGCTTTAGAAAGACAAAATTGAATAGTGATGAAACAACTAGATAAATAGTAAAACACATCAATAGCTTCATGAATACTAGAAAAACCGATTTTGACATTATGCAGACTCTTTATTACAACCCATTAAATGATGAAACTCTAGATAGTTCATGATAGAAATAAGGTGTTCATATCTGTCAAGATTAACATTGCGTTACACTACACCAAATTCCTGGATTCGTAACAGGAATTCGTAACGGCTTATGAGCCGTTACGAATTTCCCGTTACAAAGGGCCGTTCCAAAAAATTCGTAACACGCAGAAGCCGTTACTAAATTTTGAAAAATTAAATATGAGTTAAGCCGTTACTAATTTTTTTACTGTGCGTGCCACTCACACGCTTGGTCACACTTGGGTGGTAACACCTTGAGTATGTACGTGTGCCACTCACATGCGTACCACTATATTTCCACCCACGATGAGTTATACCAGAGGATATTTCTTCCCCACGAGTGTGCGATTCACATGCTTGCTTGAGGATATCTCAGCACTTAGCCAAATCGAGAATTCATTTTCGGTTTTTTTCTCTCTTCTTCGCTCTCCTGTTCTTTCCTCTCCTATCCTCTCGTCTCAAAGCGATGAAACCCTAGTTTCATTTTAAATCTAATTAGCATAATAGAAACCATAACAGAGTAAATCTCTTTAATCTTTTCAATAGCCTTCAATCATCGATCCGTGTAAGTGTTAATCATTATAAGTTTTTCGATTCTTAGGGTTTCATCTTTTTTCAAATCAATATGTTTTTAGGGCTTCATTTCATCTATTTGTTAGGGGATTCATTTCAATCGATCTGTTTTATCTTAGTTTTGTTTTTTTATCTTCTTCATATAAATCTAATTCGATTTCTTTTTTCTAATTTCCTGTTAGGGTTTGAAGAATTTTAAAGACTTGAAGAACTTTGAAGAATTTTGAAGACTTAGAAGGTATAAGTTTCGGAAAAGTTGAATTGATTTTAGGGTTTTATGTTAATTTCTATTTTAGGGTTATGCAAATTCAAGTTAAATTGTTGTGTAATGTTGGTGGTACCACTTACACATTGATTTTCTAGATTTATTCATTGGTGGTAATGGACAGATTGTCTTGCGTATGTACCACTTGTTTTGAAACATGATTTTCTAAGATACCAATTAAGAATTAAAACGCTTAAAAATTGCTACGTAAAAGGCTATCATATTGGTGGTTGTTGTAAAAGCAACGGAACTCAGGTGAAAGAATGGGTATTTTAGAAGTCTGTCAAGGAGGAATTGTTGTTGCCGTTCAAATTACAGAATGAGAAGCTGAAGATTAGGAGCATGTGAGAATGCGTTTTGACAGTCAGTTGGTGGTTCTGCTATTGCAAGTTAGAGGACGGGTTTGTGCTGCTGTTGCTCATGGAATTGCAGAGAAGAACAGTGAATGGAAGTGATTGGTTATGAAGCTGAAATGGGTTTGTTGGTGGATTTGAGTACTGGGATAGAATGTGTATTGCAGTTACAGATGGTACTAAAGTTGGTTTGGTTTCTTGATGACGTCTGTGGCATTGGGTAGTGAAGGTATGAAATTGCTTTAGTACATTGTGCCCAGAAATGAAAAAAAGGAGGGATCGTGTTCGTGGAAACTCATTTTCCTGTCCAGATTGAGAATGCCATGATGTTCAAGTTGCCAGAGAGGTTTCCGAGAAGGAAAACCATGGTGAATTTGCTTGATTAATTATAAAAAGGTGTATGGACAAGGTTACTTAATGGTTTAGCTTTTGTTGCAGAGGAAACGACTTTTATCTATCCTTGGCTAATTTTCGACCAAAGGTAATACCTGATCATATTTTATATACCACTTCTTAATAAGAATTTTTCTGTTTAAAGTCTGTACAAATATCGTGGCTTGCTTTGCTAGATAATAATCCTTCAATTGCAGAAAAAATAGTAGTAGTTAGGGATAAATTTTTGAACTTCCCCATGCAGAACATGCTTTATACTGAATAACAAATTCACCTATATGCAATGAGGTCCATTGCTGCTCCATCATGTGTAAAATTGTTAATGTTATCTTTATCGCTTCTTTTGGGAAATGTTTGTAGAATTCGTGTCTTAGTGGAAAATGTTTGGAATCAAAGTTGGTGTCTGCATCGAAAACATTTGATTGCTATGCATCCCACAGATCCAATCAATGAATTAGGTACCTGAAACTTGAACCATAAATCTATAAGTACTATTTCCACATGTATAGCACACTGTAATGGTTTTGTATAGCTCAGCACATGAAGATATAGCTGCATATGTAGCCATATAATATTGTCTAATAACAGTAATGGTTTTCTACAGCTGAGAGCAAACTTATCATTTTACAGAATGTTACAGCAGCATTAATAGTTTTCAATGCACATATAGTCAGCCAAAAAATAGAGCAATTGGTGTTGAATAATTTGTGAATGTAAATTCAAGAAAATACAATGTTACCTGTTGGATTTGAGGTGTTAAAGACAATTGGTTTTGAGTACTAGAGGCAGGCACGAACTCATTGCTTTGAGGATCTAAAACTGTATGTAATGGTTTTTTCGGTTGTGTAATTCTTTCGAAAACATTCTTTGGCTCTTTTGTTATATGCAATTACGGTGGTCGGTTAAGTGAATGGTGCAAGTGAGGATGTTGTTATGGAGCTGTAGGTTGAATTCTCATTAGCTGGAAGGCTAAAGATCTGTTTGCCACCTAATTTTTAGTGTTGAACCGATGGTTCAACAATTATTTTTAGCTTTTCGTTTACTTATATGCAATCCACCGCTTTTTACTACGGCATGCGGGGGATCATGTAACATACCCGAATGTGTATAAAGCAAACCTCGCAATCCGGTAAATCTCCACAATGGTGTCATAAGAACTTCACTAATTATCAAAGCGATAATGGGTATCCTTTCTTTACAAACATTAGAAAAGTTTGCATCCGCTTATCTTTATATTCTTTTACTATGAATCGGTCCCCATGTCTTGAGTGATTTACATCTTCTCCGACTTTGTGCTTAATTTGCTTACACCTATTGCGAGATATTGAGAAGGCGATTCTCTTTGGTTTTTTCACCAACGCATGTCATTTGGAAGTAAGTATTTAACATTATACTAAATTTAATAAATATGTAACTGATGGATTTATGCCTATATGAATATGTAGTCTGACTGGTTTTTAAATTGGCTGTAGAGTTCCCATGCTTCTGTGTTGTTGGATGATACAATTTGCGTTTGTTGGAGAAAACTGACTTGAGTGCTAGCAAAACAGATGCTAACAACAACATTCCAGCCACAAATTCAGACTTAAACACACTCATCACCAAATCCCAAAACGTTGGAATCGACTTGACCGACATGGTTGCTCTATCAGGTGACTTTGTTTTTCCCCAACTTACCTATCAAAATTCATCACCAGATGCTAAGGTAAAACTTTGTACAATTATCCGATTTGTAGGTGCGCACACCATTGGTCAAGCTAGGTGTTCCTCTTTTAGCTCCAGTCTTCAAGGCAGTAGCACTCGGAACTCTGTTGGAAACACTCCTCGATCTAGAGTTTGTAGCATCGCTAAAACAACTCTGCTCCAACACCGCAACAATGAGCATTGCAACTCTGTTGCGGCTTCATCAAGCTACTAAAATCCAGGTATGTGGGAGATGATGCAATTTTTGGGTTTAATTTTCATTTTTATGATGTGAAAGTGTGGAGTTATTGATTTTGTTGGATTTGGTGATTTGTGTAGGAAGGTAGGGTTAGTTGGGATGAAAAAGAATGGGTCTTTGTTTGTATGATTTGGAGGAGACACGGTCTAGGTCAGTGAGTCCATCTAACTACTTGTCCATCGATGTAACTAAGGAGGTGAGCTTTGATCCTTATAGCACTACTTGTCCATCGATATAAATAGTCTCATTAGTTTGTGTTGGGCATGATACTATATAGTAATGTGTCTTATAGTATGATAGCAGCTTCTTTACATATTATTCTTAGATCATGAAAAGGACAACAATCTCGAGTGCTCAGTTGCGCCAGTGGATGATGCATGTATTAACATGTACAGTTGTTTGCCTAGTAGCACATGTAATACTACGCTTACTAAATCATGCTTAATTTCATCTTATATAGAACTTATTTTAATCTTGTAGCGGTTATCGAAATATTGAAGGTAGTTAGGAATTTGATGGTGGAATCTGTGGCCTTGTGCAAAATACCATGTTGAGAACCTGTGACCTCTCTGTATGTTCAGTTTTTTATGCTTCTAAATATTACATAAATTTGGTAGCCTTTCTCATAGATTTTCTGGTTTGTTTCATGTAGTATTGGTTGGGCATTATGAACTTAAAGCGAGGGATTATGAAGAACTTGATGAAGAATTCTTGGCAACTAGTGTTTGAGAAGTATCTGCAAGCTTTGAGTAAGTTACTACGTAGTGTATGAGCTGAACTTATAAGTAAAAATGATTTGGAACTTAATGTATTCCCTTAGAGTCTGATACTTCACAAAATATAATTTGGTATTTAGAGAATTTGAGTTCTTTTTTTATATGAATTCATTGAACGTGATGTTATGAATATATTGATGGAAAAAACTATTGTTGAGTGTGGACGATATGGAAAATGTAAAATGTATGCGGTTGGAATTAGGTGTATTTTCAAAGCCGACAATGAAGCTGGGCAATATTGACTGGTCAAAATTGGTCATTATTGACTGGTTTTGACCAGGTCAAGGTTGACCGGGATAATTTTTTGTTGTTACAAAAAAGTTCGTAACGGCTCTAAGTCACATTACAACACTCTTTGCAAAAAAATTCGTAAATTTGCCCCAGTCATTACCACGTGGCAAATTCGTAACGGCTCAAGCCGGTTACGAGGGCCGTTACAAAAAAAATTCGTAACGACCACAAAGCCGTTACAAAAAAAATGTAACACCCACTTTTGCAACAGGGGAGGGCCGTTACAACCCGTTTTAGTAACGGCCTGGTTCTGTTTCTAATCCAAGAATTTGGTGTAGTGTTATCTATGTCAAACCCTACTACTATTTCCAGGATTGGTTTGACCCTTACCGACTACGTAGGTAGGGATAATTAAAGTTAAAGAATTGCATGTTAATTGTAGTACCAAAGAGGAGCTAGAAATGAAAGGGGTGAAAACTGCTTTCCAATGGGCAACACAAAGAAGTGGACACAATTTCGAAGTGATTCTATAAACATACTCTCATGTTGTCAATGGAAATGTATGCGAAAGCTCGTGAAAAGATATACAAAATTAGAGAAGATTTTAGAATCGGGGGCAGTGACTTGCACAAATTCTAAAGTTGAAGTTTTTACTTTAAAAAATAGATTTGATATCATTGAGGCATCTCCTACATCAACTTTTTTTTTTTTTAAAGCAAAAATATGAAACACCTCATTACATCTCCTCCACGTGTCTTGATAGACTATGGTCGGCACTTAGGGATGGCGAAAGCCAAACTGGGGGTGAAGACCAAGCCATACAGGTTCTATTTGTTTTTGCCCATTGGGCTACATTATGGGCGACCCCATTGTTGGTTCGATTAACAAAATTAAAGACAATTCTCTTAAACCTAGAAATTATGTATTCTATATTAGACAACCATGCTTGAGTTCTATGGTTCCGGTTCCCACGAAATTTCTTTCTTTGATTCTTTGTATGATTCCTTCAGCATCACTTTCAATCAGTACTTGTTGATCTTTCCTCTCCCAAGCAGTTCTCATAGCCTCTTTTATTACTCGTATTTCCGCTTCCTCCGCGGATCCACAAGAGATGTAGCTTCCTTCCGCAATTAGGAATTGGTGATCAGAATTCCGGAAAACAAATCCAATCCCACCGTCTATTGAAGATAGATTCCAAGCCGCATCACAATTAATTTTGATCCAACCGAATATTGGGGAAGTCCAAGAAGAAATATCAGAGACATGAGTCATAGCAGCAATTCAGAGAAATGGTTGAGGTGTTTGCACCGGCAGCATCGCTTTTGCTCTAGCCAAGATTGAGGAAGGTTCTTCAATTTTCCCTGTATGAACAATTGTGTTTCCGCTGGTCCAGATTGACCAAATCATGCAAGCAATTATTGTAAATGACTCTTCTCTATTAGAATCATCCTTATATGGAATCAACTGCCGCCAGTATCTTATCCAATCAACAAATGTTTGATCTTGAAATTGTTGATTTTGGGTATTCACTTGAGCCCATACTCCATTAAGATGTGAGCACGAAACTAATGAGTGCATAATGGTTTCTTCTTTGATTTTGCATCTAGGGCAGGTGGAGTTTGAGTTATGCATTCTCTTATGCAAAACTAGATTCACAAGTAGAGCTGCTTTTAAAGCCTTCCACATGAATAGTTTAATTCTTGCAGGTATTTTATGTGTCCATACTTTGAGCCATGAGTCAGAGTTGTTGGTGTCTCCTATATCAACGTATTGTAACGGGTATGCTATGAAACATCACTGGATTGGTGAAAAATCTTAGAGTTATTTCAAACAACTAAATTTTGATCAAGAAATGAGCATGCCGTCTTCAATCCGTTCAAATGCATGTATTATTATGCATCATCCACGAAGATGAGCCTAAGAAATCATGTTATATGTATCTTGTGTGAGAACATTAAATCGACTAAATTTGTAGGTATATACGAAGGGCAACATACATTTTGTGTCTCAGCGGAATGTGTCAAAACCAAAAAAGAAAAACATACATTTTGTGTTGGTGGGATATTAAATGTTTGAAAATCATCGGTTACTTGTCAACTGGTATCTACATTAAACTCTCTATACTTGCATATGGTTTTCCTCAAAACCAAGATTTTGGTGCAAGATATGTGTACCTTTTGATGTTATAAATAACCACGGTACAACATACGAATTCTGGCCGAGATCATATCATAATAAGTTTGATTGATTATGGATTTGATAAAATCAAAATCAGTCAAACTTAATCAGAAAAGAAAATGCAAGATAATCTGCAAGTCAAAACCTAGCTGTTGAAGTTAAGATTTATTGTATCATTTTAGAAACTGAAAACTCTTAGTGCAATAACCCATGTCAGTATAATTATAGACTGGTATTTCAGTGATAGCTAGCTCCTATGGGTAAGACCTAGATTCCTATATTTAGTGAGAACCTTAATTCCTATTTCAATGAAACTTTCATATTTGGAATATCTAGCTTTAACAAAATTATGCAGCAGCGTATAGCAGCTAGCTACTAACTGTCACCATTTAGTGTATGTTTGTATTTTTACAATTTTCACTATATTTTTCTAGCGGCAAACCACTACCAGTTACCACTATCTCAAAAATAATTGTACATTTTTTTTATCACGATTTATGCAGCCATGCATGGAATACCTATACACTATAAATTATCAATTCAGAAATCCAGTGGTTAGTATCTTAATAAGCGAAAGATGCTTATATCGACTGATAACCTCCCACGAGTACTGGTACTGGTATCGATATCCCATATACCAATCGTGTTGTTTAGAAGTACTCCCTTCAACACAAGAGGTAAAAGAAATTATCTTCCTGTAAATATTATCTCGGAGTAATTACATGCATGGGGCACCGAGAAAGTTTACAGAGATAACTGTTCAACGCCAGAATCAAATCAAAATTGTGAAGGGAAATCAATGGGACTTCTCAAGACCCTGAAACCTTCCTATAATTGGGTAATGAAGTCCTGTGGCGTAATAGCATGCATGACTATGAGTGAGTTTGACTGGCATCATTTCTTTCACTCGGGTCTACGTACAGTACTTAATTGCTAATCAATCAACGTTCTCTTATTCAGAAAGAGAAATCTGCATTCTCCTTGATAAAGAATTCTTTATAAATCAATATATAATTAGCATCATTACCTTTTCCTTTCTTTTTAAACGATTTGATCATATTAAATATACAAAAATTCTATTAAAAATTAGGGGAAAACCACTCCTCACAAAACTTCTAGGGGGCCGTCGTAAGTGGCCCTCTATTCTCCTCCAGCAGGACCCACCGGAATCCACCGAAGAAAACTGTGAGAGTTTTTCGGAATGTTGTTTTGGTGTGGTTTGGCAGCTCGGTATGCTAAGAACCACCGTTAAATATATCCCATTTGGTTAATATTGAGGCTAAGTTTGGTATTGCTGCAGCTTTTGTAAAAGCACTTTTCTCGTTACAAGGTTCGTTGTCTTTGTCTTTGTGAGAAAAGCTTATTAGACGTTTGGTAAAATATTGATTAAAGTTAAAGCTGATTAAAAAAACAATCAAAGTATGTTTGGTAAAATACTAGATTCAACCATTGTTATTGTGGCAAATGACAAAAACAGACATATCTCTAAAAATAGTTTTATTCAATTTTATTGGGGTTAAATAATTAATTTTTTTACTATTAAATATAAATAGATTAAATATTAAATTTTACTAATTATTATTATTATTATGATTGTTAAGAAAAATTATTTTTACTTAACCAATTTTAAAGATATATAATTTTCAAACAAAAAATAAACTAAAATTATGTAATTATTTAAAATTTGTTTTTATTTTTATTTTTGAGAAATTAAATGAAATGGTATCATACAATAGTTTGAAAATAAAATATAATAATATTTAAAGAATAAAATATAAGAAATAAAAATTGATTGTACATATATTTAAGGGTAATTTTTGTCATTTACAAAATAAAATAGGGAGGAAAAAAGATAAATCAAGCATTAAATTTTGGTGGACCCTTGTTTTATCTTTTGAGGCTTTTAAAGCTCCTCCTCCAAACTTTTTAAAAATTGAGGAATCGGGAAGTCTTTAGATAATAAGCACTTTGATTTTTTTTTACCAAACATCATTTTCAAAAATTATTGACATTTATAGGTTTTGAAAGTGCTTTTGGAAAAATAAAAGCATTACCAAACCCAGCCTGAATCGGGATGGCTTGCATGGCCATTCCGTTGACTGTAAAGAATTCTTATATTTCAGAGAACCATAAAAAAAAATCAATAGATTACGCCATTTTTCAACCTATCTAGCTAGTAGTGTAAGTGAAGCTGTTGATGAGGAATAATAGCAAAGATTTTGAATGCAAATATAGGATTACGTGGTGCAATAAAGCTGGGGATTAAAACCCGTACGTACTCACACCTGGTTGAAAAGGACTAGGGCTTACTAGAAGTAAGTGAAAATGAATGAAAATCACTATTTCCCCCTCCACCTCCTCCTACTCTCTTACAAGAGAAAAGTGCCAGAATTTGGATAATATATAAGAAAGGGGAAGGACATACAATAGAATGTAATGTTAATAAACAAACGTCAGTGCCACGTGATTTTCAGGCACCTGACATCACCTTGACATAAGAAAGAGAAGAATAAGGTATCTGACTTCTTCTTTCCCTTTTACCAGTGAAGAGTACTAGTACTACCATACACGTATAGGGGTATCGCAATTTCGATCAATCACTCTCTTCATCTGTACTGCAATGGAGCTGTAATGACCTAATGATATGTCTGAGAACAAGGGTAGAGTCGTAAATGTGAGGGTTATACTCTCATTCGATTTTTTGTTTGTTTCTATCTAGACAACTTGGGGTTTAGAGCAAGAATTTAATCTCGTGAGTACGTAAGAGAGAGTTGTCATTGTAGGAGGTAGGAGCTGCTAGGGGGTTATATAATATAGATGAGATAGATAGGTAAGACTCAGAGAAGCTCAAGAAACGAAAAGATCTTTACTTTGGCTTCTTTTGGGGTTTAGAAAGATTTTATGATGACAGCAGAAGCAAGCTGCATGCAGAATGCAGCAGAAGCAGAGAGAGAGATGGAAGGGATGGATATCGATGCGAAAGCTTTAGCTCAGCAGCATGCATTTAAAATCTAGCTAGTTGCTCTTAATATATATAAGTTGTGGATATCCATTAAAAAAATTGTTTTTTAACTGTACAGAGATAGTAATATGTGCATGATGAGGAACAGATTGGAAGGAGAAAAAGGGGATAGAAGAAGAAGAGAATGAGATATGATGATGAATTGATGATTCATTATACTATACACGCAGTGGATTCTAATAATAATAATAGTAGTAATCTGCAAAGTAAATGATGATGGTGATGATGCATAATTTTCATAATGGTGTGTGTGTGGTCGTGGGGGTATACAGTAATTGATCATTGTGGACCATTCCTTATCCCCGTATGATTGGAAGAAGAAATAGAATTAGGATTATTATCAGTAAATTATCAACTGTAATGCTATGCAATAGACAAACAGAAGAAGTTGATTTGTTACTTTTGAATAACAACTAACGGAAACGGACTTTCAGTTTTGCACGTGTACCGAAAATGACATGGCTGCACATAGCTGCCATTAGGGGAAATATTAGCCGATGATCGGCCCGTGCAATTTACGGGCCTGCATGTGTTGCCAATTGTGATGGTTGTAACTTGTAAACTTGTAAATATGGTTTGACACCTAGTTAGTAATTCTCCGAATCATTCTCGAATGATTCGCGAACGTATCCGAACTGACCGAATCCGAATGATACTTCCGAACTATTCAACTCCGAACCTAGTTAGGATTATATGGGACCTCACGAATGATTCGCGAACGTATCCGAACTAACAGAATCCGAATGATATTTCCGATCTAGAACTTCGAACCAAGTTTGCGCTCAACCTCGCTCTCCCATAGGTAATTCTCTGACCAGAGTTCTGTTGATTGGTTTTTGTTTGATTTTGTATATACTTTATATTTAAATACAATTATTCAGTTAAAATTTTCTATTGGTAGTTGTTTAACCAGTGTTTTATGCGTTAATTTTTGTTTAAAAGTCTATAAACTCGTTTTATAATACATTTATGCGATTAAATTGTTTACATCTTGTTAAATAATCACGCTAAAATGTTTTTTTCCATCTTATAAATCATATACAAATAAAATTAGTCTCGTAATAAGGTCATAATACTTATCAATTTATCATATATGTAAGCCGAATTTTAAGTGCCGAACTTACATTTATAAAACGAATATGCACGTACGTATGCCGTTCCGAACTACTGTCCGAACAACGATCCGTTGACCGGATTTTTGACCGAATCCGACCTATCCGAATCCGTATAATTCCCGTACGTATGCCGTCCCGAACTACTACCCGTACTCCCGAATTGCTAACTAGGGTTTGACATAGTTTTGTGCATGGTAAGATAGGGCTAGGGCCGGTCCGGACTCCTGAGTAATTTTTGCCCCAAATCGAACCCTACCAATGTTGCCCCCTACCCTAAAAGAAATAGGATCAAGACCGTAGCTGCATTGGGTTGTTTATAATCTGTTTCAATTTTCATACAACAAACACAATCCCCAAAAAAATAGAATTGCAATAGAATTTATAGCATTCCAAACTTACCTTGAGAGATAGAGAGAAATCAAATAACTTTCTCGAACATTCAGAAATCAAATAAATGTACTAAGCCAAGATCAACCAAGTTGAAAATAAAGTTACATATGTAAACACTGTTCGGAAAATAAAAGAAGTTCAGTCACCGATCATACATTTTTGCTAATCTAACAGCATTTTACATATGATAATACTAGCAAAATAAATAATTTATTTTCCAGTGATTTTACTGGAATTTTCCTCGTGTGAATATATTTATCTACCAATCAAAAATACCATACTAGCTAGTTTACTGATCTGTTACTGATCTGAAAGAAATGGTAGAAAGTTTCATGAATGAAACAGAAACTAAAAGAAAGAAAAATATGGGGTATACGGAATGTGCGGCCAAATGTCTCTCAAAAACTATAGACATAATAATTCATGCAGATATGTCTTGCCGAGATACGTCAAATGTGAACGGAGCCCAAACCTACTCCATGAAATCAGTTCAAATGCCTTTGTTTCTTGTATCAAGGCAACCTAATTAACAAATAGACTTTGTATCTTGGCTTGCCTCCTTAAACCAAATAGACAAGACCAAATAAACTATAACCAGTAAACAGGGACATGATCTTAACCTTTAGATTCTATAAAAATAGAGAGACATGATGTAATGCCCCCCCAAGTTGGTTGGAGGAGGAATATTTGGTAGCAGGGTTTAGAATCTCGAACACATGCAGCATGACCAGTCGTTTACATGGTGCCCTGCCAATCCCATTGTCGACCACCAAAAACTATTTATTTTCAAAATTTGTCATGAGGAAACAACGTTGTTACAGAGAAAATAGAGAGGGGGTGGGGGTGGGGGACCCTAAAATTTTCCCCACTAACAAACAATGGTTCTTGATCAAGAAAGAAAAAAATGACATGACAGTAGAGGGCTTTCCTTCTTCTTTCTTCACGCGCATTCCCTGAAATTTCCATGCATTAATGATAGTAGCTTCATTTGTCTTAATGAATTATCAGTTTTCTTGATGATGCATTTAATTTGGAGTTTTTGACGAGGGTGAGTGTTCACAATTGTAAGTTCTTTTTTGGGGTATCTAACACTCAGGACTCATGTACGTTTTTAGGATAGGAATCTTTAGGAATCATCTAACGAAAGTTCCAACTTCGAGTGAGCTATATAATCTTTAGAATTTGAATGCTGACGAATTTAAAAATTAGCACTTGCTGATTTTAAAGCTTAAATTTCTTTTTTTCTTTGGTTGATGAAATTTTCCAGCTAAATTTCCAAACTATATGCTGAAGTTATGAGTTGGGACCATGTGATATAAAGATTCTACTACTTCTGTTTAAAAAGATAGGCTTGTTTAATGTACAAATTACATATGAAACAAACCTATCTTTTTAAACCGGAAGAATATCATATTTTCTTCGTGACTTGGTGTACTAACCTCTAAGCTCAAGGGTGGATGAATAATGAATGTGTTTGATAATATGATTTCTTTACCACGTAAATTAAAGGCAATTCTCTCGTTCTGTCGAGTAAAGAAAACCCATTATATGCACTTCGCACTGATTTGATACATTTGGGATGAAAGAAATCAGAGAGCTCTTGGAACCCGTCGAATGTCTGTTACAAAACTTACATACAAGATCAAACAGACGGTCGTTCTTTGGTTTTGTAATAAGCAAACATTCAGATTTGCGAGTTGTAATAACATTCTTTTTAACAAGCTATATTTGTATTATCATTATTATTTATGTTCCTTAACGCGGAAATTTGTTTTTAGTCATTATTTTTCACTTATAAAGGTTCATTAAAAGATAGTTATTAGTCATTTTAATACTTTCTTTGGATAACAAATCTTATATATTTTTCCCAATCCAGATAAACATTTTTTTTCAATTAATTTGATTGATGATTGACAAGTATGGTGATTTTTGGAAACCTCTAAGTGCATTGCATGCATCTTCTGTATTATGAAAATAAACTTGTTTGTGTTCACTTTTTTTTTTTTTTTTGAAAAGATGTTTGTGTTCACTTGAAAGTAAGTTTATCAAAACAAAAAGGTTCACTTAAAAGTTAAAACAAGGGTTCAATGAATTCGGTTAAAGAGATAGTAGTTTGGCCAAACAAATTTTAGTGTGAAAATTAGAGGCCAATATTCGGACAGTTTTAGCAAAGAATCTTCAAGTGAAGGGTGTATTTACATGTAGGGAGCAAAAATATTAGATTATGGTGGAGAATCGTGTTTGCACTCTAGTGACAGGGTAAACCTGCCTAATAATCCTTTTTGAAACTCAAGTTTATAGACACTCATAAAGTCATACCATATCGCAATTTCTTTTCATTGCATCAAATGAATAGAAAGGGACGTTGAGACTGAATTTTGTGGCCAGATTACGAATATTTCAATCCGATTAAATTTACCCCAAATGAAAAACAATCATTTTAGAAAAGATTCGCAGAAAAAATAAATGTGCAAAGGTTGGTTAAACCACCACAAGAAATCTCAAAACTTATCTCATGGAGAGTGTAAATAGCTGGATGTAAAAATTTCTCAAACATTCTAGAAAATATTTAGTAAAAAAATAAATGTGCAGATCGGTTGGTTAAGATGTAAAAATAAAATTTCTCTTGGATCATAACTTTTATAGTCAATTTAAAATCGGAATCCAAACTAATTTCACGAGAAAAATTTCGGGATTTACGTAGATGCAACATTTATCGATACAAGCTCTTTAAATCTCCATAAATCACAATTTAGTTACACACAAATTGTGCAAAACTCCATTGGCATCCTCCAAAATTTGTCCAAACTTCACATGTTGCTAGGATTTTATTTGTCTTATAATGGTCTCAAGAAAATATCAATTCCTTGTGATTCATTTAGATACTATGCTGTTGTTACATCTCTCTCTAGTACTTTGGAATGACAAAATGGATGGATTATTATCAAGAATAGACCCTTTTCTTTGGTCTTCATATATGATGTTTGTTTATAAGGGAAGATTATTAATAAGGGATGTCCATTCTCAGTGTCTCCAAAAAAATCACTGTCATAGACTCATATGCTTACGATGTTTCCTACCAACAAACAAAACAATTCAAACACCCCCCCTTTCCCTTCCCTATTACAATACATGGCTATCTAACGTGTCACACTCTTTAACACTATCCTTCCCAAAAAAAAAAAAAAAGCAAAAATGATCTAGTGTCATTTCTTCTTTTATCAAATATATATATAAAAAAAAAAAAGGAAATAACAAAAAAAAAATTGATTTAAACACACTCTTTAACATAATTTCACAAAAATGATCTAACTTAACACTATGAAATAACAAAAAAAAAATTGATTTACAAAACACTTTCCAGGAAAGAAAAAGAAATTTCCTAGTTAATAATCGAATCTTATTTTATACACTCATTCACAAGATAATGAAATTCTACGATATCAATTACTCATTAGGTTTCAGCGCGATTTATAAAGGAAATACCAGTATTACGAGGAGGTGATACCAATCCATATAGGACAAATAAAAATTAACATGTTCTTATCGTCGGATCGCTGAATTGGTATCACCCCACTAATAATGATATATCCCCTTATAAATCATGGGTTTCGGGGCCATAATTCAGTTCATCGGGAATAAAAAGTCATTATTTGAAAAGTAAATTTCCATTTATGTTGTAGTATCTGCCTTTTGACTTTGTTTGACCATCAACTTTTTTTTCCTACTCGTCGGAAAACTTGCACTGTAACACACTTCCATTCAGCCATATACAAAAAAAGGATGATACTCCGGTGACTTACACTTTTTTTTTGGTAGACACCTTTATGTAGAATGGAACTAAACAATTAAAAGTACACTCAAAGCACTAAATTTCTCCACACTTCCGAGAACCTGTTACAATTATCTTTCTGCCAACCAAAAAAGGACGAGATGCCTCCGACGACTACCAATCTGTGGACGCGTCAAGAACAATTAGAAAAAGGGCACCTCAAAAGCATGACAAAAAGTGTTTGACTTTTACGTTGACCTCGTTGACCATTAAATTCCCCTTCAAGTTGGTGAAATGTATTTATAGCTGGCCGGTGTCTCTTCTCCAATATCCTTCCCTTCACTCACTGCAGCAGCAGAGTAGAAGAAGAAAGAAACCTTGAGAAAGAGAGCCGAATCCTTTCCTTAACCTTCACGCCTCTCTTTCTCTCCCTTACTTGCTCATAAAAACTTCTCTCTGCTCAAAGCACCTCTGCAATTTTTTTTTTTAAAAGAAACAAAATTTAAACTCAACCATTTTTCTTCTTAATTAACTCTCTCTAAGTTTAATTTTTCTGACATCTCTTATTAATTCTCCTCACCCCACCCCCAACCCTTTAAATCCCTCCCCTCCCTCCCTCCCTCCACCCTCACTCTCACAGTCTTACCCAATACAATCCTTCCAAAACCAAACACAAACCTCTCATTTTTCAAAACAGAGATGGAGAAACAAGAAGATGAAGCAGTGGGGGTGATGAAATGTAGTTGGGTTCATGGACCTATAATTGTAGGTGGAGGTCCATCAGGTTTAGCAGTAGCTGCTTGTCTTTCTGATAAAGGAATTCCATCTCTAGTTCTTGAAAAAAGTGATCGGATAGCTTCACTGTGGCAATACAGAAGTTATGATAGATTAAACCTTCATTTACCTAAACAGTTTTGTGAGCTCCCATTAATGAGTTTTCCTAAACACTTTCCAAAGTACCCAACTAAACATCAGTTCATATCTTACTTAGAATCTTATGCTACAAATTTCGATATCAAGCCGAAGTTTAATCAGTCTGTTTTGAGTGCTGAGTTTGATTCTGGTTCTGGGGTATGGAGAGTTAGAACTCAAGACACTGAGTACATTTCTAAATGGTTAATTAGTGCTACTGGTGAAAATGCTGAGCCTGTAATTCCTGAAATCTCTGGTGTTGAGAAGTTTCATGGAGCTGTTATTCATACTAGTGTTTATAAATCCGGTTCTGATTTCAAGAATCAGAAGGTCTTAGTTGTGGGCTGTGGGAATTCTGGCATGGAAGTCAGCTTAGATCTTTGCAGTCACAATGCAAGTCCTCATATGGTGGTCAGAAACACTGTAAGTACACTCAATCATACCTTAATTCATTCCTAGTATCAAATTTCATGGCATGTAGATTGATCTTCTTTGGTTTGGTTTTTTCAGGTACATGTTTTGCCAAGAGAAATGTGTGGGATATCAACATTTGGAATAGCAATGGGTCTTTTGAAATGGTTGCCATTAAGAATAGTTGACAAGGTTTTATTACTTGTAGCTTACTTCAGTCTAGGCAATACTGAGCAATTAGGACTTCATAGACCTAAGACAGGTCCAATTGAACTCAAAAATGCTACTGGTAAAACTCCTGTTCTTGATGTTGGTGCTCTTTCAAGAATCAAATCAGGCCATATCAAGGTAATTTACTATCTTTCAAGTTAGTACCACTGTGGACTGAAATTGGATTTACCACCCATCTTGCTAACACTTAGTTTTTTTGGTGGTGTTTTTGTAGGTTATGGCAGGTGTGAGGGAGATAACAAGAAAAGGTGCAAAATTCATTGATGGGCAAGAAAAAGAATTTGATTCAATCATCTTAGCAACTGGTTATAAGAGCAATGTCCCTTCTTGGCTCAAGGTTAGCACACACAAACACCTTAATCCTAATTAGCTTCATTTCATTCTCTTAAGTTTACATCACTGTTTACATAAGTACAAAACATTTCTATCAAAAAATGCAACATTTTGTAGTTTTATATGATGGGTAGCTATCAAATTAAGCATTGGGTAATGTGGGGAATGTTTTTATTTGGAGGGCAATGAGCATGAGTAGTGAGTGATTGTAGTAACTCTTGGTAGTATATGCAAAAATTCTGAAATGTCCTGCATTTTAGCATTGCTTTAGCCCTTACACGCACTTGTACAAACAACCCTACAAAAGGGTTTATCATTATACAAAACTAGAGACAAAATGGGTTTTTTGGATCTTGTTTCATTTTGTATGGTAATGTTACTATCATCATGGAAATTACAGTATTTTCTTACAAGGATGTGAAAATAATTACTAATTTTTTTTTGTTTTGGTATGCAGAATTGTGATCTATTTACGGAAGAGGGCATGCCGAGGACGCCGTTCCCCAACGGTTGGAAATTAGGAGCTAATGGGTTATACACTGTTGGGTTCACAAGGAGAGGGCTGTTAGGAACGGCTTCTGACGCTGTTAAAATTGCATGTGATATTGGTGAACAATGGAGGACAATGAAAGACCCAATGAATTCATGTAATTCGCAAATCATCCTTCGTAGAGCTTGTTGATGAAACAACCCCCTAATTTTCAACTGCATTTGACTAAGTCAAACATCATAACACAAGAGGAGGAATTCATGTGCCCCTTTTTCTTGTAAATAACTCAATTTTGTAAGGGGGGGATTATCCTCTTATTGTCTCATCCTTCATCTTCTTCTCCCCCAACTAGTTTTTCAATTTGATTTTTTTTTTTCTTTTTTGTATAAATATGATTTTAAGTATAGTCAAAAATGGAAAAAATTAGGAAAAAAAAAATGGAGCTTGTGTTCAATATTTATCTCACTATTATTATCTCTCAGAAATGGACCAAATACAGTCATGTACATCCCTCCGGAGATCATATGGCTAGCCGGAATTAACTTTGCAAAAGCATGCACTTAAAGTGTGCATGTTAGGCTGTGAGGCGCACACCCATGCCCTTTCTGATGCACCAAGACTGCTAATAGGGGTACCAAAATGGTGGGGTGTACCAATCTTATGCTTATATGTATTTTGTTTTATTTGAATTTTAGTACACCCCAAATCAATTTGGTACCCCTATTAGCAATGTTGTGATGCACGCTCCTGCCCCTACAAAACACTTTATGAATGATAAAAAAAATGCGTCACATCGACACAGAATCTAACATCATTTTGCTTAGGCCAGCAAAAACTAGTAAAATCTTCCAAAAAATCTTAAAAAGATCTGTAGCAACATGAATAGGAACCTAAAATATTCAAAATCAAAGAACCATCAAAACTCTACTCCAATTTTTGTTGACTAAAATTAATTTTTTGGGAGAAAATTTGAACATTCATTATTTTCACACCAATTTCAGAACTGTAATTTGTAGAATTTGGATGTAAAGTAATAAATGCCCCTCAATCTGAAATTAATAAATTCATCAATCAGGTCTAACTTAATGGTTGAGTGTTGGTTCAGTGAAAGGTAATGGTCAAAACATTTATGAAGGGAAGAAGAAGGCCAAGGCTACACACATATGTACGTTAATTACTAGGGCATGTCCAATCAAGTGATTTTTTATGATAGTAGTCGCAGTATTTGGTAATACAGCTGCACACGGCCATTTGACTGTCGCTTGTTTTCACCAAATTTACTGTTTAAGGTAATCATGACAACTGCCACATGGTTGAAGACTGCACGGTTTATTTATCTGCGAGGCAAAATCCAGAAAAAAGAAAATAATCCGCTCGTGCCTCCCTGAGCAGTGAGCACAGGGGAGGGTCACTGACACTAACATTTCCATTACTGAAGATTGGGACTCTGACGACCTCTTATTCACAAAGAGAACCCATTCTGTAGTAAGTGCGGCAATACCCTTAAGAAAGGGGAGCAGTATTGTTATTAGTTGATGGACTGGGGTATACCCAAACTAATTGGATCATTATTAGCTGGATTGGGGTATACCCAAACTAATTGGAGTATGAAATTTAAGTGGACCAAGAAACAAGGTTAAGGGGCGTTAAAAATGGGTGAAGTTACGAAATTACTCTTGTCAAAATCCTAATTAAATCATCTTTATTTTTATCAAACTCATTTTGTTTCATTTTACCCCTTCTACCTAACCACCACTATTACTCCCTCTTTATCGTTTTCTGCTACTTTTCCATTATTTCATCGTTTGAAAATCCGTCGATTAATTCGTCATAATTTTATTGTCGATTAATCTTCCAAACATAAAGCGCTTCCAACAAACTACTAGAAACCCTTAACTTCATGTGAGTTGAATTGGAATATCATCAATGCAACAATACGAAGGGAAAAAAAAAATCCATTGGTGAAGAAGAATCTCTGAAAGTGAAGAAACCGAAGAAATTATGAGATTGGGAAAGTAAGTGAACTGAATCTACTACTTTACTTTGTTGTTTGAATGTCAAATTAGGACAGGAAAATCAAATTTTTTGAATTGCAGTTGTGTGGTCGTTAGGGTATCTCTTCATCTACCTTGACGACTTTTCATCATGTATACTTTCCTCGTCATTTTCCTGGGATGAAATAGCGTGACAACTTTTCATCTCTGGAAGTAACATTTACAGGATCGTCATGATATCCATCCCAAATCATGACGACTAGTTGCTAGTTATAATTAGTCGCCAGGTTATGAAAATCTGAATCATGTCGATTAATAACTGCCAAAAACAAGTTTTCTTGTGTACAAGTTTGTAATTAGTCGTCAAGGTTTTGAAACCTAACACGACGACTAGGTGTTAGTTGTCACAGTGGTGCATTTCGACCATGACGACCATTAACTGTAAAAAAAAAAAAAAAAAAAAAAAAGACAATGTTTCATGTGTCCCATTTTCGTTTTTAGTTGGCATGCTTCATTTTTGCCGAGCACGACGAATTTTCATGCCTGAAAATCCTGAAAGTGTTAATTCTTTCTGTAATTTGAAGAATTAAACCAACAAAACCTGTTCAATTTCATCTTAAGAAGTGTTTCATTAGAATAATTCAATTTCGTTACAAAATTCTCAAAAACCAAATAAAAAAATCAACAAAATTCATAAGTTAAATCTAACAAAAATAATAATTAAAATATTTACTTAGCAAATTTAATCTAATATTATTAACTTAACTGATTCAATAAATTAGTACTAATTAATCGGGGGCAGATTAGGTATTATAAAAAAAATATATGGATAAGGTCATAGGGGGTTTTGGATTTTACTTTCAAATGACCTTATTTTTTATTATTACCTATACCCGCAATTAATTTGGACGTACCCCAATCCGACCAGTATTGTTATATCTTTACTATATTTTTTTTTTCTATTTTTCTATTTTTTTTTTTGCAAAAGAAGTTTGCCAGATAAACGATAAGTTTTAGTGAAACTTAACTAGTATTTTGTTAACGCGTAAAATCTAACCCGGTAATTTTACATCTCATAGAAAACATAATCCAACTTTTTTCTGAGGTTGAGTTGACTTGATATAATGTTATGTACGAAATAAAAGCTGGACTGTGAAACCCTTTCATTCGTAGTGTTTTTAAAAATGTTGAAAAGTGGAGCGTATTTTTTCAACTTCCTCTTAGGACCGTTGGAAAGGTAATAAATTATATTCTTATCATCCTATCAAATTTTTCTCGTGCGTAAAATGGTTTGTTGTGATGCTTCTAGATAAAAAATACTCGAGCAGTGTGCTAGTAGAATTTCTCCCTAGAACCGTTGCTATTTGGTTTTGTTAGCATCCTTGAAATCCAAACGTGTCTATTAAGAAGTGGTATGGATATTTCTAGCTCATGTTGTTTTTGTGACGAAAACGGTAAAATTAGTTCGCATTTATTCTATAAATGTTAGAGGACTCAAGGAATTTGGGATTACTTTGATGAAGGATGCTGGTTTTGTTGGACTTACAATTCAAACGTCACCACAAATGTAAAATATTTGGAGTTTAATTGGGGTGACGAAAGACTTAGTCGAATATGGAATAACATTCCGGTAGCAATATGGTGGTACGTACGGAGAAAGCGAAATGCAAGTCTTTAAAAACAAAAAGAAAAGCTTGGTAAACCTCATTAAAAACGTGATTTTTTTTGGGTCAAATCAAACATAAGGATGTTAGGTCTAACGGCGAATAGCATTGTAGGATTCTTTATTCCGGCTTAATGTGCTCTTATTTGTTATCTTGGGACTCTTTTTCGGCTTTTTTTTTTCCCTCTTGTATTCAATAGTTGAGGTATCCCTCTTAAATACCTCTCCTTCAATGAATTTTCTCTTCGAGACCGATCAAAAGAAAAAAAATCCAAATGTATCTGTATGGTTTAAATCAAAAGAAGTAACGACTGTGGTGTTCATTTCAGCTATCTAACCAACACATTGATGAATGTTTCCAATTGAACGGCTTAAAAAAAGTATTTACCTGTCAAATGCCCTAGAATTAAGTCAAGAGATAAAGCAAGATGAAAACAGGTCTGGAAAAAGATGTCCCTATTGCTATTGTCATAGTACTAGAAACTTTGAAGCAGTAGTTACCAAGCACTGGGGTAGACATGAATCATGATGGTAGGTGAAGAATATACCTAAAAGAAACCATCCAAAACATTTGGAACCCTTCATAGAAGTTCAAACTGGGGTAGACATGAATCATGATGAGAATAGAAGAGATCTAAGCAGCTGTATACTGGAGACATATCTGAGAAAGAGGGGAACATGATAATGACAAGTATACTGGAAACATATCTAAGCTGCTGTGTATATACTGATTTTAGGGGTTGTATGAGATGACAAGGTAATGAGTAGAGGGTTCAAGCTCAATTCTGATGTGATTAAGTGGTACTAGAAAAACCTGTAAAAGTGTCAATGACAAGTAATGAAAACACTATCAAAGGCAGCAAACAATTTTGCAGAACCAAAAGAGGTCCTACAATGTACATGAAAATCTGCAGTTGTATTCTCTTTTTAAAGTGAAACACTCGAATAGATATTTCAGTCTGCATTTGCAATCTTATTTCTAGTCCTTTCATGATTTTGCATGATGCCATTCACATCTTGCGTGATCCCTCTATGTAGTGGGAGGAGCAAGTCTTATGGTTTGGAATGCATCCAGACCATAAGACATGACATATCAAATTTTGGAGGAGCAAGTTTAATCTCATTGAGAATCAGTGGTACTGTCACCGGGACAGTGTCGATAGAGTGGGTTAGCTTCATAGATCCTGCGCTAAGTAACTACTGGTCAATATCCTCGTTGTCCTGATAAACTAGTGTTTGTGTTCGGTGTTCCATTGCAAATAACTCCAGTATCAAACAAAATAATAGATTGGCTGTTTTAGAACTTGGGTTCAATTGAATCAAAGATTTACTCCTACCTTTTTATAACCTCTTACTATAGCAATCACTAATTCTAATAGTACTATTTATTTTTAAGATACTACAATTTTGACGCTGCATACTCGAACGGAAGGAAACAAGAAAATGAGACAATCACACAAAATTCTCCTATGAAACTGCTACTAGCTTACTATTTTCCGTCTCCCCTACAAAACGAAATGAAATAAAAAAAAAGAGATTTAACACACCCTAAAGTAGTTGGTCTTAGAGGTTAACGGTGAACATCACTCCTTGAAATCATCCTTGTCATCAGCTGGAATTGGTTGGTTTCTCCAATAGACGGCGAGTGCGCTCCCACCAAGCTGAAGAATAGGATTTATGAGAAAAACTTATCAGTGGTTTTTTTAATTAGCATGAATATAAGGAACGTAGAGAAGGTAATAGGTTTGGTGAATTTAAGGTTTAGATTGTCATACCGCCATGCAAACAACACTGACAGCAGAAGGAACAGCAACGAGGGGATTTGTAAAGTGCTTTTGTGCAAGTAAAAACCCAAGTGCTGAGCTCTGCAAAACAAGAAATTCATAAAATGTTAAGCAAATTCACTGAGATTGCACTTTAGTTCAGTGTTGGAAATCATTTGTATTGTCCTGTTAAATGGCAATATACGAACAAGCCTACTGTGTGACCGCTCCCCCATATTACCCAAAAGCCAACATATTACGCACTACGTTTAAATGGATCTAGAAAATGTTAAGCAAATTTACCAAGATTGCAGTCTTAGTTCAGTTTTAGAAATCATTTACATCTTCCTGTTAAATGGAAATGTACGTAAAAGCCTACTGTGTGACTGCTACTCCATATTACCCAGAAAGCCAACATATTATGCATTACGTTTAAATGGATCTAGAAAACAATGTTTGTTTGACTAACTAACAGAAACTGTAAGCAATTCATAGTGTGGTCATTTTGATAATCTTGATTAAAAATGATACTTAGATACAATCATGGATAGGATAAATACCTGCATTCCACATTCTATGGAGATTGTACGAGAAGTGGATTCACCAAAGTTTATTTTAGAAATCCAATAACCAATAGCAAATGCAGCAGCATGAAGGAGAGCCACGGGAGCTATAAGTTGTGCCCCTTGAGTCTTCAAGACTTCTGCAACTTGACCAATCTAGAAGATACGTATAACCCAAAGTTAGACTTACTCATGATGGAACTACTGTTTAACTGAACTTGTAAAGAGTTATCAGCATGAATGTAAGACTTCTCGGTCTCAGGATATCGACTGCAGTGTTTCTGTAAACTTACCGGGCTCGCACATAGTAAAGTTGTCAAGATAACCCCAATTAATGGTGTGATTGTGATTATTTTCTGAGTGAAGCTGTGGAAATACTCGTTCAGCAAAACTGAAACATAGAAATCAAAAACAGTAAATATAAGGATGATGGAACTGATTGTCCAGCAATGGAGAATTTTGCTTCCATTTTACAAAAATTCTATATGCAACCAATCTTCTAGAATATTACCTCCAAGAACCGTTGGCACTAGAACAACCTGAAAAGTGCTAATAGCAAGACCCTGCAAAAACAAAATTTAGTTTCAGTCACCCTGTTTGTATGTAGAAAGGGATGGAAATTACTTTTTTATTAAGCAAACTTCAGATTTCGGAACTTTTAATTGACATCTGGCATTAGTAAACCATTCCATGGTTTTAAGTATTATAGCATCCCTACAAGATCTTAACGAACCATGCTTTTAATGTTATTGTTTTCTGGAAACTTCATTTGTTTGCCATTATGTTGGATGACTGTAACCTTAGTTACAAATGACTATAGGATGACTGTAACCTTAGTTACAAATGACTATAGAAATTTGAAGTCTCCGAAAGGACCTAAACATGATCCACCACCCATCTATATGGAAGTTCAACTACCAGAGATGCTTTCCCTTCTAGGTTCACAAATATAACAAAAAAGTCAAGACAAATGATTGAACAGAAGAATGATTGTCTAATCAAGCAAATAATTTGTACTTACGGCTGCATCTACTGGAACAAGCTGACCAGCAAGAACCTTCGTAAGAAGTGGTGTCATCATGATAGCACCAACTGTTGAACAACTACAACACCCAAACAGTAAGTCTAAAATGTGAGTACCTTGTGATGACTTTCAATTAGATGGAACGAAACTTAAGTGCATAAATCTACATTTATGTATAAAAATTGCAGTTTATCAAGAAGTTAGCATCCATTGTAGAAAACAGGGATCTATTATATGATACACCCAAATCTGATCCACAATTAACTATGAACTCCAATCATCAATTCATAGAAAGACTTTTTTTGAAATAGGGTAGATGTTAAAAAATGTTTACAAGACGTGAACCTGATTTCAATGGAGCTCTCATCAATTCACTAATCTCCTAAGAGCATTAATTACGGTAAACTTATGTCTGTTTACTGTAAAACACGACTTATCCCAAAAAATATTATAGCCAGATGAAAAGGGACCATTGTCTCAGCAAGAAACCCCAACTCACAGTGCCTCATCATAAATTCCAACTAACAAGCTCTTGCCAGTTTTTACCCAATGTCCCAAATAACACTCTTCAAGACAATCTCTCGTTATACAGATTGAAAAGATGGAGATACTGATTATGAGTTAGACTTACGTAGTCATAAGAACTGAGAGTGCCACATTTCCCTTGGAAATATAGGTAGCCACATTTGACGCTTGTCCTCCAGGGCAGCAAGAAACCAGAATAAGACCAGTGGCTAGAGGAGCAGAGAGTTTCAGAGTCTGCAAATTAAGGTATGTTATTATAATAATGCATTTTTATCAATAAGATGTCGAGTCTGAAATAAAAACTATAAATTTGATCTTCTCATGTACATCACTAAGCAGCCACAGTCTATGTTGACAATGAATTACTGCAACCCGATGATCCAGAATAACAAAAAATGCCTTAAATGGAACAATCAACTTCTGAATAATATAAAAGATGTAGCAAACATGAAACTAAAGAAATATGAAATGCTAAGACAAAATTATACCATGGCAATAAAGAAGCCTAACAAGGGCTTGATCATGTACTGAGCAAGAAATCCTACACCTACCTGCAAACAGACGAATAGAATAAATTTTACAGAAACTGAAATCGAACATTTGAACTTTCGAACTAAGAAAACCTAAGTGCATAGAAGCTAGATTAGAGATTTGCTTCTTACTGTCCATGGGTTCCTCAAACACCGCCTGAAATCATCAAATTTCAATGTCAATCCCATTGAAAGCATAAGAAAACCCAAGCCAACAGTGAAAAGGTCTGTTTGTAGCCATGTAACCTGCAGGACGACAAGGGTGGGTTCGATGTTTGGCAAAAGAGGGGGGCATCAGTATACATGGTAGATCATGGTAAAATCTCATCTCTTAGGTTAGCAGCAGGAGAAAAATAGCATTACCGCTGATGGCTTGTATATACCGATAACTGTGCCTAGTATCACCTGCCAAAACGAGTTACAGAGAATCAAGAAGTATATCATCACCAAACATTTGATTGGAATATGCAACTAAACAAAGAAAAAAGTGAACCGGATTCCATTAACAGAAGAATTGAGAAGCAACATACCCATACGGGGAAAAGAGTTGTTAACCTCTCAACTATAAGCTCATATGTACTTAATTCAGGAGTGCTGCCAGGAACACTACCAGATGCTTCAGCTTGACACAGTACTTGTTGACGTCTGCAATAGAACACAACAAATCACATAACTATCATTCAATGTTTCAAATATTGTTTTTGACTGAACGTTTTGGTTAGTACAATAACAATGCAAGTGTGCAACACTGACCAAAATATTTCGATACACTCGAGAACAGCACATGAATTCATTTGAGACATACTGATTAGCAGGCAACAATAACCAAGAAACCCATGAAGGGTCTCATTCCATTCAAAATTCTAGGATACACAGTAACGGAACATATGGAATGATTCGAATTCACATAATCTAAGATGCTTCATAGAACAAAGTATAAATTGAAAGCTTAAAACAATTCATTTTGAAACATACCCAGAAGGTTTAGCAATCCATGAAGGGTTTGTTAATGAGAAGGCAGAAATGGGTCTCTGAACACTGCATTTCACTGAGTTTCTTCCTTCACTTGATAATGAAACCCCTCTTCTGACATCTACAACAAACAAGGAAATTCCAATTGAAACCAATGACAAAATAGTAAAGACCAATTAGAAAATTAAAACAAAACCCACTTACCAAAATTGATTTGAACCCTTCTAGGAGACAAAAGAGACGCCGATTTGCAAAGGGTAGTAGTATTGGACTGTAAACTACAATCTTTATGAAGAAATCTAGACATTGAACCCATTGATGAAGAAGCCATGAGAAAACAGAATAAAGGTGAGACCTTTGGTGTTAAAAATGGGGAGTTTGAAAAGAAGCTCCAAGACAATAGGCAAAGAAAGATAGAAATCTAACTATTGACAGTATCCCGTGAAAAACAATGAGGGGAAATCGCAATCTGTGATTATCAGCCACAGATATTTGACCCTCTTCACAAGTGTGCCCTGCCTGCTTATCAAATTAATAATTCACTATAGAGAGAGTGACAGAAACAAGCTATAAGAAGCCAAAAATTTATCTGTAAAGCTTGTTTCTTTTTGGCCGACTGGATTTTGTGATCTTTCTAAAGTTTTCGTTTTTCGATTGTTTACTCCATTTTAACCTTAATTTATTTTTACAGAGAATGGAGTATTTTTCATTTTTATTTACCCATTCTACCAAGTCCACATGGTCTCGCGTCAAGTAATTTTCGACAGTCATTTGGTGAAAATTGTTGTAGTCAGTGTTTGGATACCATTTCAGAAGTAAAAACAGGTAGCTAACTCAGCTGGTCATCCCCATTTCTCAAAGGTTGATGCGGTCCAGAAGGTTTCCGGTTTGAGTCTCAAATGGCGCAATATTACGGTTGAAAAAATTTAGAATGAAGAAGAAATAAAATCTTTTATTAAGTTTTTTGATAAAAATAGAATACAAGAAAGAGAAAGCCTTTTAAAGGCTGTATAGACAGACTGTATTATGCAGCTACGAGACGATCAGCGATTCTGATTAACAAAACAGAAAAATTGTATGACAGGCACGCTCACAATTCAGACACTCTCTCATACAGTCACTCAGACTTAACTGGATTCAGACATAATACATTCTGAATCCTTACAGCCCCCCTCAAGCTGATATTGATGTAAACAGAGCAGCTTGCCATCCAAAGAAAGAAACACACAGTGAACCAATCCTTTAGTAAACAAGTCTGCTAGTTGATTTGCAGAAGATACATAGCTAACTTGTAGAAAACCAGAACTGACTAACTCCCTGATGAAGTGATAATCTATCTCAATGTGTTTAGTCCTAGCATAGAATACTGAATTTGTTGCTAGACTATTAGCAGAGACATTATCACAATAGAGTTGAAAGGGTGTGGCAAGAGAATTATCTAGTTCTTGTAGTAAAAAGGATATCCACACTACCTCAGCTGCAGTGATGGCCAATGATTTATATTCTGCCTCAGTTGAAGACTTTGATATGGTAGGTTGTTTCTTTGAGGACCAAGATACCAGAGATGATCCCAAGAAAACACACATTCCTAATGTTGATCTTCTTGTGTCAGGACAGACAGCCCAGTCTGAGTCTGAGTATGCATAAATAGCAGTAATATCTCCAGCAGAAAGCAAAACACCAGTTCCTAGTGTTCCTTTTAAGTATCTTAGAATTCTTCTCACCAGCAGCAAATGTTCATTAGTATGAGATTGCATAAATTGAGCAACATAATTTACACTAAAACAGTTATCAAGCCTGGTCATTATCAAATATTGAAGACCTCCCACCATGCTCCTATATTCAGTAACATTTGATAAAGGAGTACTAGTAGAAACTGACATTCTTGGTCCTTTGGTAACTGGTATTTTGGAAGGTTTGCAGTTAAGCATATCATTTCTTCTCTAACAGCTCCAATGTGTACTCCTTATGAGTTAATAATAGTTGTTGTGAATTGTTCTGAAACTCTGCCTCTATACCCGAGAAATAATGAAGAATACCTAAGTCTTTAACTGGATAGATCTTCATAAGAAAACCAATAATGTTGTCACTGAAAGCAGTAGTAGAGAAGGCTAAGATGATATCATCAACATACAAGAGAAGCACATCCATATTGTCACCATACTGATAAACAAACATAGAATGATCACAGTTTGATCTAGTGAAACCAAATTCTATCAATGTGCCACAAAATCTCTCAAACTAGGCTCTAGGTACCTATTTAAGACCATATAAACTTTTCTTGAGCTTACATACATAATCTGTATGTTGAGGATCTTCAAAACCTTTAGGCTGCACCATATAGACATCTTATTCAAGAAAACCATGGAGAAAAGCATTACTAATGTCCAATTGCTTGAGTGACCAATTTCTAGTAAGAGTTATTGTGAGAACAATCCTTACAGTTGTAGCCTTCACTACAGGACTAAAAGTTTCAAAATAATTTACTCCATCCATCTGATTATAACCCTTAGCCACAAGTCTGGCTTTAAATCTCTCAATGGTTCCATCAGCATTTAGTTTGACTTTATAAACCCATTTATTGCCTAACACATTATAACTAGGATCATTTGGTAGCAGATCCCATGTATTATTGTCAATTAATATTCTCATTATTCATAGCTACTTGCCACTTTGGATTTTTTATTGCAGTCTTGAAGGTTCAGGCTCAATAAAATCAGAACTAGTAGTTGTAAGGACCGAATGCAAAGAATACTTAACCATATAGTGAAAAACAAAGTCTGTAGGCAATGATTTTGGTTTAGCAATCCCTGATCTTGACCTTGTAATTATAGGAGATGAAGTCCCAGTAGAATGATGAAGAGAAGTATCAGCAGAAGCAACATCATTGTCAAGTTCATGTGATGAAGCATAAGTAATAGTGGAACTTGAAGTTTCATCAAAAGGAAAATAAGCTTCATCAAAGTT
The DNA here is from genome assembly GCA_023531295.1 of Papaver armeniacum. Taxonomy (NCBI): domain Eukaryota; kingdom Viridiplantae; phylum Streptophyta; class Magnoliopsida; order Ranunculales; family Papaveraceae; genus Papaver; species Papaver armeniacum. Next base: position 1,626,820 of record JAJJWW010011821.1, read on the forward strand.
CACATGAACTGTAATATATGTCTTCTTAATGGTTAAGTCAAAGAACTTATAACCTTTATGAATATGACTGTAACCTAAGAAAATACATCCTGCAGACTTGGCACTCAAATTGTCAGCTCTATAAGGCTCTAGATTAGGATAACAACAACATCCAAATACTCTAAAGAATGAGTAATCCGGAAGTGTATTAAAAAGCATTTCATATGGATACTTAAAGCTAAGAACTTTTTTAGGTAGTCTGTTAATGATGTAAGTTGCAGTCAAGAAGAAATCATACCAAAATGCTTTGGGTAAAGAAGCTTGAAAAAGATAGAGTATTTCCCATTTCAGTGATATGCTTGTGTTTTCTTTCAGCCAAGCCATTTTGTTGATGCAGATGAGGATAAGAAGCTCTCAGAACTATCCCACATTGATCAAGATATTCTTTAAACTGTCCCTTAACTAACTCAAGAGTATTATCACATTGGAAGTACTTGATAGAAGCAGATAAAATATTTTCTGAAGTAGCCTTGAAATGTTGAAAACAAGATAAGCTGTCAGCTCTACTCTTCAAGGGATAAATCCAGTGATATCTAGAATAATCATCAACAAACAGGATATAATACTTGAAGCCCAAAGAAGAAGAAGTTGGATCTGGACCCCAGATATCACAGTGAACCAGATGTAATGGTGATGTTGTAGTCCTCTTGGAATCATAGAATGGTAACCTATGATTTTTACCTTTCTGACAAGATTCACATAAACATTTATTTCCAGAAGTAACTGAGATAGATGAAGTACTGGCAATCTTTTTAAGAATCCCATCAGAAGTATGACCTAATTTATTATGCCATAAGGAAGTATTTGAATTAGAAGTAGAAGTTGTTAAAGCAAAAGAAGTAATACCTTCCATTGGATACAGATTATTTTTAATTTTTCCTTCAGCCAACACCTTTCTAGTCTTCACACATTTTATCTCATATCCCCAATAAAAAAACTCTACTAAAACCTGATTATCCTTTGTAAACTTAGAAATGGACAATAAATTATGTTTGATAGTAGGCACATACAAAACATCATCTAGATGAAACTGACTATAGTTAGTATCCAGCACAATATTACATGTTTTCTCAATGGGTAACATAGTGCCATCTCCTACCATAACTTTGTCTGCCCATCATAAACTTTTGCATTACCCAGTAGATTAATATCTTTAGTTAAGTGACTAGTTGCTCATGAGTCAGGCAACCAAACATAACCAACATTACAATCTAAACTAGTTAAGGATGTAGAATTTACTTGTATTGAAGCAAATGCTTGTTGAAGAGTATTTGTAGCACCACTACTTTCAGCTTTATCCTTACCCTTTCCAGATGGATCTTTATTAGGAATATACCTAAAATGACATTTATTCCATGTGTGTCCCTTCTTCTTAAAAATCTGACATTCAACTTCATTAAAGTCATGTATCACATTCTTGCTTATACTATCATTATTAGACTTAGAAGTAGATGCATTATGAGAATTATTGTGCTTAGTATAATAAGCAGAACTTTGAGAATCAAGAATTAATGAGGACTCATCATCTTCTACTTTGAGCCACTGCTCATGATGTAATAATCTTGAAAGGAGATCATATAATGAAAATGGAGTATCCATATTATGAGCATATATGACAAATTGTCTATACTCTTTCCCTAATCCCATTAAGGCATACATGACAATGTCAGATTCATCTACAATTTCTCCTATTGCAGCAAGGGAATCAGTAATTATCTTCAAATCATCAAAATAAGTAGAAATACTTTTTGTACCTTTCTTGATTGAATGAAGCTGACTGCGAAGAAGAGACTTCTTTTATGCAAACTTTTAAATGAACTTGCGTTCCAGAAAAACCCAAATATCACGTGCTGAAGGAAAAAACCCAATTATCCAATAAGAAATTGCTTCATCAAAAGTGGCATTTAGACATGACATTATGATCATGTTCATCTTGCGCCAATGGAGATATAAAGGATTTGGTATAGTATCACCATCAACTTCAACTGTTTCTTGTGGTTGATCCACACTACCATCAACTAATTCGTATAAATCAATAGTAATGAGAATAGACTCGAACTGATTTTTCCAGATTAAGTAATTCGATCCATCATCTCGAAGTTTGACAGAAACAAAATTAGTGATGTTCTGAAAAGTTAGAGTAGAAGATAATGAAGAAGACATGACTATGAAGATGTAGATCAAAACAGTATTCAAGAATCAAAGAACGAGATCTAAATCTTGAAAGAATCTAGAAATCAGAGAGATGAAGAAATTTTTGGTAAAGATGTATATTAGAGATTTTAAGAAATGGTAGATCTTTGTATTTGCAGCGGAATGAATTTTGAGAATTAAGATCAAAAGATGAAAGAATCAAGATCTTCCTTAGAAGACTGATACCATGAAAGATTTTAGAATGAAGAAGAAATAAAATCTTTTATTAAGTTTTTGATAAAAAAAACAGAATACAAGAAAGAGAAAGCCTTTTAAAGGTTGTACAGACATCTTGTATTATGCATTACATACGATCAGCGATTCTGATTAACAAAACAGAAAAATTGTGTGACAGACACACTTACAATTCAGACACTTTCTCATACAATTACTCAGACAGTCACTCAGACTTAACTGGATTCAGACATAATACATTCTGAATCCTTACAACAGTAGTATTTGACATGAAAGGTAGAGTTAGCTTGCCCCCTTGCGACATAATTAGTCCCCATATCCGCTTCGGCTATGCCATTGGAGATTAGCTTGTTAGGCTTCCAACTAGTTTCATGTAGTAATAGTTGTCAAATTGACATGAAAGTTAGAGTTAGCTTGCCCCCTTGCGATATAATCAGTCCCCATATCCGCTTCGGCTACGCCGTCAAATCTTAGCTTGTTAGGCTTCCAACTAGTTTCATGAAATAATAGTAGTCAAATAAACAGTTTTTCAGAAGTTGTTTTTTATTTTTTTAATTTATGTAAGAAAAAAGTCATAAGTTACTGTAGTTTAAATGTAATATTTGAGAATAACTCTTAGAAGCAAAAAAGTAAACTGTTTGTGAAGTAAAAACATTTTGTTTCCGGTATCCAAATAGGCTATAATTTCAGGGCAGATTACAGTTTGCACAGGTTCTATATCGAGTCAAATATTAGTAAGTTGGGACGATTTACTTTACAGGTTTATGTAGGTACATTTTATATAAAACAATCTAAAATTTATTTCTTTTCTTCATTGTTTGCATTCTCATAGGAGGATTTTTGTGGGCGTCCCTTTATTTTCCTAATATAATGCCATCATGCCAAAAGAACTAATTACTCACTCAAACAACTCTAGATTCTGCTCTACCAATAATATCAAAAGTTATTAAAATTAAAATCTCTCGGAGTGGATTATTAATCCAGGCATCATCCAAAAATTTAGTTGCAGCAGCTTTCGCCTGATGATTTACCACTGAATCAGATTCCTTATACGTAAGGATAAATCTAATGTCTTCAAAAGCTAGTTATCAGGTTGTGTCTCCTTAATAACCTCATAAATTAGGCCACGTAAAGACCATCGTGGTCTTGCTTTCCTTTGCATAACATGACTGCAAATGTGGAGTCACTTTCATTCTTAAGTTCGCGAATTTCAAGCTCCATTACCACCGGGATGCCATCTCGGATTTCCCATACATCTTTCATTTTTTGGTCATTATTGAAAATATGCTTAGCATACCAAGACAAAACCACATCATCTCCACAAATGATGCCTCTAATACTTGCAAAATTCAAACTGTGGATACCATATTTCATATGTCCTTCTTATCCCAAAGGGCTACTAATAAGTAAAGGTGTCAAGCTCAAGCCCAAATCTAGGAATTCTATAGATTGTATGAGCACATGATCATTGAGAAGGTGCTCCCTCAAGCCTATAAATATGTAATCTTAGCCTCAAAGCTAAGGATCTTACCTTGATTTCCTCAAGGTATCAACTTGAAGATTCTATAAATGAAGTATAAGTTCACTCTTTAGTGTCTCTTTACCTATGTTTTCAGCTTAGTAGTTAGTTTATCTCTACTTTGGTATGGTAGGTAGCTTTTTAGCAACTATATTTTGGCACCGATTTAGGGGATTTCTCGACTCAACCTTATGCAATCGGGAAAAAGTTATTTAGTTGTGATTTTCGTTTGATTTTCGTTTATTGTTCTGTAAGTTCTTTAATTTTATGCTCTTTCCATTAATTTACGTCACTTACCTTTACTTTGAGTAATTTATTCAAGTCTTTGTACGCAGCTTAAGCTCTTTTAGTTAGTTCTTTTAGGTTCACTTTACTTACTTAAGATCACGACAAGAAAAGTTTTTTTAGAGTTTTCTGTTTGAGGAACACATATATGAAAACTTACCCAAAAGATTTCAGACCATATTAGTCTTTTTCAGAGACGTCATCTTCAATTACGGTATATGGACTAGCGCTAACTAATAGCGCATCAACATCCGAAAAAAGCTATGTATATCTTAAAATATAGTAACTATAGTGTTTGAACCTACTCCATAGTAGCTACGACCGGATACTAGAAATTTTGTGATGGAGTCATCAAGATCCTCCCGACGAAGCACCACGAAGCATCCAAAAGTGAACCATATATCATATGATTGAGATAGATTTACACAATCAAACATAAAAACATGTGGAATATACCAGTGGAAAAAGAATGGAAGAACGCATGGATACACCCAACAAAGACGACATAAGGTTGCTGATCAAAAAGAAAAATATCAGAAAGACAGTACGATGATGGAGAAAAAAAAATGGGTACCAATAGATTCAAGATTGAACAACAAATTAACAACTCAGTCGCAGAGCAAATTTTTGGTATTAACCTCGAGATCATATTAAGCAAAGTTATAGACTTAACGAACTGTGTTACAGAAAAAACTTTGATCATAAAGACATTGATCGAGGTGATCAAAAAGGAAACGTCAAAATAAGATTAATAAATGGGAGGGAAAATACGGAGCGTAGAAGTCTAAACATCAATAGAAACTTAGCATGGCGAAAACTCCGCCATGGGAAAGCGATAAAAATAATCACCTTAAAACCCCGAAACTTGTTTTCATTACGATAAAAATAATTAAGTAAAACCACTATGTGGAGAAAAAAAATATTTCTTGATTGATATCAATGTCTTATGGAATTTTGTCAATCTAAGTATGGACTTAGTAAGATACACAACGAGTTTGGATATGAAGAGATGTTTAAAGTCTGTCTATCCTCGGATGAGATTTCATGTCACATTGTTAAAGCGATTCTCGGTTGAACCCACAAGTTTTTTTATCTAAATATTGTTGTCAAGGTTAGATAATCAAAACTATATCTTGATTTTTTTAGTCTACTAAGTCAAATTTCGGACTAGGTTAGAAATTTGTAGTTGAGTATCAAACATCACCCTTGAAGACTGAAGATCGATGAAGATATATGGAGAACTTCTGTATTAGGTATGTGAAGACCGAACCATTCTATTTTACTCACTATCTTATCATTCTATCTTTTTGGGACGATGTCGTATGACTTCTAGTATATTTACAAAGAAGAAATTCCGAGTCAAGCTTGTCTTTTTAAAACTCTCGAAATATGATTATAAGCAAAGATGTTCAACAATCCTTAACAATATTAGTTTTAAATAATTTATTGTGTGAATAAATTTGTGAATCAATTAAAAATTGCCCACGCACTACTCGCGAATGTTTCAAACATCATAAGAGAAAAATATTGAACTATCTGATATTTCTACTCAGGGTAGGTTGGCCAACCGATTCTCAAACCATAGATATCTGAGTTTCAGAAATACACCAGTGTGCGAGACACCTCGCTAACCGCAAGTTCAGATGGGGATAATTCACGAACCGTGGTGAACTGAATTTTGAAGGTTGGTATTATAGGCTAGCAGTTGACGAACCGTGGTCAATAGAGTTCGGTAGTCTTGTAGGGTTGGCGAATCCGGTTCACAAACCGTTGAACCCTGATTCGTGAACAAGCCTAACGGTTCACGAACTGTTGTACCAGCCGTCCTAGTTTAAGATTTTAGTATATGCTCAAAGACTTATTTTTAAATATGTTTAGCTTTACTAGAACTCTCTCAAACACTTCTAATATTTCATTGATCACTCAAACACTTAGGTGTGTGCATCATGATTTAATTCTCAGGTGTTTAAATGAACATCAAATTGCTTTAGCTCTTTCGCATACTTGCTAAACCAAACAATCATTATACAGTTTCCAGAACCGGTTCCTAGTATATATATTCTTCTATTGTATTTTCGACACCAAAGTGTTTGCTTGATTCTTAAGTTATCTTAGCTTAAATTCTAAGCAACCCTTAGTCCTTGAAAATCTATAAATAGAGATGCTCTTTCAACTAGGAAAATCAATCCCACGCAATTTGTATCCTAGTTGATTCTAGAGTAGTCGTCCTCTATAGACCTATGTATCCTCTGAGAAGCATAATTAGGTCTACGACAAAAATACTTCTCTTTGGGTATTCGTGAATCCAGGTCCAACTATCTTTACCTTGATAGTTCGTGTATCCTGATCTTGCTTTTCCTTTATCGAGGTTTTCGTGATCTCTTTCAGGAAAGATAGATAGTAATCACAAAGTTCTCTTCGTCCAAGACTTTGTGATTCCTCAAGATAGATATTTGAAAATTGATCTTAATTGATCTTTTGAAGATTGTTTTTTTATAGGAGCATTTATGTGTCTATTTTGATCTCAATTATGTGTATTGTTAGTGCTCGATTTTGTATTTATTTGCTATTTTATGTATTTGTAGCTGTTTTTGCAGAAATAAGCTTTTATGGAGAAATTGGCTCGAAAAGTGGTGTTTGCACCCCTGGAGAAAATTACTAATGGCACCCCCAGAAAAGTGTTAAAGGCACCCGGAGGAATTCATAAAGGCACCCAGGAGTTTTCATTATTTACGGCCAAAAATTACTATTTGCACCCAAATTACTAATGGGCACCCAAATTGTTATTCGCACCCCATGAATTGCTAGTTATACCCAAATTGCTAAAGGGACACCGTTGTTGGATAAGGGGAGGTCATCTTCTCCGTTTGAATTTCATATTTTTGGCGGAAAACTGGTTTTCAACGGCAGCAGATTAGGGTTCGAAAATTGAATGGGTTTTCCTAAGACTCGGGGTTCAAGAGACTCAATGGCTGAAATCAAGTGGGTTTGTTTCCAGGGACTAAACCGGGCTGGTATGGGTTTTTGTTTCGATAAAAATTGGCTAGATAATTGGGACATCAAGAAAATAAGAATTTTGGCGGGAAAATTTTGCAGTGAAGTTCAGAGTTTGGATTTGATTTCTGTGCGAGTTTATGGAGATTAAATCGACGGATTTGAGTGGGCTTGACCTGTTAAGTCCAAAAAGGGACGCTAAAGTGGTTGATTCGTTCAACAAGGGATGAATCATCTGATGAACCAAAACAGAGAGTATGGTTTTCACGGGTTTTCTTCTTTCTTTCCCGAGCATTGCTGAGATTGAAACGAGTTATGGAGTAGATTTCGTGTGTTGGAAACATGTGTAGAGCGTGAAGGAGATAAAAAAGGAGAGTTCACAGCTATTGGCAACGTGAAGAAGTTAAAACAGGAAATTATTCCCGTGAAGTGCAGGTAAGATAAAGATAAGTTAATACGCAGTTATTACCGAGATTTCATGGTGTTGTCGTGTATAAAAGGGTTGTTGGGATCAAGATAAGAGCTACAGAGTGTTAGGGGTTAGTTTATAGCGTAACCGAGAAGAGAAATCAAAATTGCGGGGAAACTTTCTGAGAAGGCATTTGTCGCTGCTGCTAGTGCGAAGAAGATTAACGTCTATTTTAAAGAACAAAAGCTGCGAAGATAAGGAAAGCGTTTCAAATTTAGGTTTTATTGATTTTCTTCTTTTCAACAATGAGCAATGAAAAATTCTTGCGATAGAAGATTGAAACCAATTCTAACGTCTATTTTAAATTTATTAACGTTTATTTGATTAGCTTAGGTGTTTTGATAATCCAGAACAATATTTGTTATTAGCGTCAGAATTAATATTGAACCATAGAATATGAGTTTGGTTCAAATTTCATTGTCATTATCTTTTATTTTAAGTTTAGGTTTAGTCTAAAATCGCAGATCAAGTCAATTAAAACTATCTCAACCAAATAAGGAAATGGCCAACCCTACAAATTTCCCCTCATCATATTTTCCTTGAACAATAAGGTGCAACATGTGACAGATTAGCGACTAGTATTCTTGAGGATAACGAACTTTTTAATTTGAATCCAACTTTGTTACGGATTAAGTGGAATTTTTGTCTTTGTCGAAATGGTTAATGAAAATGAAGGCTTTATGAAGTGACAAGCATACATAATATTAGATGTCCACATCATGGCTTTGAGAAGCCCACATGGCCCAAATTTTATATGAGGGCCTTGATGGTGAAACACATGCAAGTAGAAACAATTAGTGGTGGAGAATTTCGGGTGCTTGTTTTGACCTTGAGAAACATACTTGGAGAAACCACCAGAATTTCTCAGTCAAGGGCCAAAGTCAAGGTCGTTGTCGGACTCTCTCGGGTTTTGGGTATAAGGACTCTTTGGATCGGGCTTGAGTTCGAACCCTTATGAGAAGAAAATGAATATCTTAGGCGTGAGAGAGAAAACGGAAGTTAAGGAGTTTGCCAATTAGGCAAAAAACGATGAACCTTTAAGTCGGTTGAAGGAAGTTGATGATCCTTTGCAAGAGACTTTCTTTGATAATACATTATATGATTTTGATGATGGTGTTCATTTAGATGACCAATCCCGAGGAAGATAGGCATTATTCTGCGCTCAATTTTTCATGTATCTAATTTGAAAATCGGACCCGTTCTCATCCTTGGTATATATCTACAAGGAGGATCCCTGGTGGCGACTTGGAGCATAAAGATTTCCACTTGTATTGGGGATCCTTATGGGAGGAATTCATGTGAAAATCCCTGAATTTGTATCTCGACATGTGATCAACAAGCTAAGGGTAACGAGATTGTTGCCAAATTTTGGACAAGCCACAACACCTTGATTCCGTATCACGTGGCATGGAAGGCTAGAAACAGTGTGTTGGAGAGGATGAATGGAAGCTTTGATGAGAGTTTCAGACTCGTACCAAGTCTGTGTGAAATGATTAAAAGGACTAATCCAGGATCAATTGCTACTTTCACTTATGGAAGGTAATATCATTTCTTTAATTCTTCGTAAAATTGATTAGTTTGAGTTCTAGTTTTTATAACTTTCCTTATTTCTTCTTGCAGGAGAGACAATTGCTTTGAATCTGTGACCATATCTTTTGATGCCCCTATGAGGGGTTTTATAAATAGTTGTAGAAATGTGGTTGAAATTTTGGATGGATGAAGGGGAAAGTAAATCTGTTATGCTCAATAGGTTGGTTCCTTTGGGGATCATGATTTGTAAAAATGAGTGCGCGGAGAACTGGTCATTGTTCTTGAATAACCACAAGCCTAGATTGGCTGATCATCGATTGGGCCAGTTAACTTCATATCTGATAGACAGAAAGGTCTAAGAGATGTTGTTCAAAAACACATAGGTTATGCTTTAGGTTACAATCTAACCACTATCTTGATCATCTATTCTTACAAAATATACAAGGAGCAGGCACATGTATTCAAACTTCAAAACACACTGCAAGGGAAGCGCACACTCTTTTACGGAATGAAGCTTATAAGCCTAAACACTTTCAGGTTTGTGTTAGTCAATAAATGAACGAATGCTTGTTAGTTTGTAAATATACGAGCGACATTTTTTGATTCTTAGAAATTAAAATGCTTGTAACACTGAATATGTTTCAATTGTAGGCACACGTGGATAACATGATGTCAGAGAATGTTGGTGCTTGTGAGTATTTAATGGGCGAGGACCCTAAAAGCTGGTGCAGGGCATTTTTTGACCATTGGAGTGCTTGTGAACACTTGAGTAACAATTTTTCTGAAAGTTTTAATAACATGATAACCAACATTAGGGAGAAACCCGTCTGCAAACTTGTTTTGATGTATGGACAATGGTGATGGGTCTATTTTACAAGAAGAAATGCTTGTGTTGGATGGGATTACGAGGATTTGGTTCCCTTTTGCGCAAAATTCTTGAAGAGGATGTTTAAGAAAACGGGGAATATAAGGTGCAAAGCGATTCTTTGGGAAGGCTTTATGAAGTGACAAGCATACATAATCCCACAGTGTTCTTGTTGACCTTGAGAAACATACTTTCGATGTGATTAAATCACTATTCTCTGAAAATCGGATTGGGTTGAGTAAGTGTTCAAAGCCCATATGTAGTTTGATTAATGATTCTTTCTTTATTGGCAATATATTAAGCCTGTTTGTTTTTCTTTTGCATATTTTTACAGGTATTGTGCTAGATACTACTCAGTGGATAACTACAGGACCACGTATGCCCCTGATATGGTACCATTGAAATGGCCTGAAGACTCGGAGGAGGTTCTTTACCAACTCTCAACTATACATATTTACTTGGTTTTAATTGAATCTGATCTATTTGTGGAGTATGAACTTAGAGAACCTTATAGATTACATTATTAGGTTTGCCTTACATATCTGTGTGTATCTAATAATGTACAATTGTGATACAAAGTACTCTGTGAAATATCTAAACTCATTTCTTGTATGAATATTATACCCACACGATGGATTTTAGTGCTTGGAAGCCGGATTTCAGACCCTGCAATAACATATATAGTAGATATCTAGGATGTTTAATTTTTACAACGACTAAGTAATCATTTTTTATATTTTTGTTCATTCTTTGTTTTCCTGGATGTGTCTATTACTTGGGAAACTTGGGAAGATCGTTGTACACCTGTTACTAGTCTGTTCATCTCTTATGCAATATTTACTTGCTTTTTTCTTGTCTTATGCAGCCAAGAACAACTATTGTTCCTCCGTTGCTCGTTAGGAAACCAGGCAGGCCTAGGAAGAACAGAAGAAAGGCTATAATGAGACCTTATCCGAGAAGAAAGTCAGGTGCTGCAGCAAATGCAAGCTTCTTGGACACAACAAAACAACATGTCCTGGTGGTGCAATTAGTTCTAATCCAAAGAAAAAGAGGTCTGGATCTGATCACAAGCTGGAAGTGTTGGTGGTTCTATGCCTGCAACGAAGAAGCCAAGAAAAGCTTCGACTCAGCAGTAGTGTTCTCTGAAGATTTACTTGAAACTAGTTTTTAGGATGTCTTTTGTTTGCTTTCAAGTGAGACCTATGAAACTTCCTGCACTTGCTCTGTTTATTTGGTTCTGTTTTAGTTGAGCTTTTATTTTTTTTGGATAATAGCTATCTCCCAGAGATATTTTTTTTTGGATGTTTTGAGTATTGGATCTTTGATTCAGTGTTATCAATAAATGGTAGTGTTAGTGTCATTAGCTTGCCTTGCTCTGTTTTTACGATTTTATGGTTCTTCTGTCTGGTTTCTAATAGGTGAACAAGACAAAGTTTGTCGATGACATCTCCTGAAAAAACGGGGAAACAAGTTTAACTGAAGGGTATATGGGGCATCTCAGGTCACCCTAAATGTGCCACATGTCAGTTAACACCAGTTAACTTGCAACTGGATGGAATTTGTAACGGGACTACTTTGTAAGTTTTCAAAAAAACAGGATTATTTTTTAAACAACTTAAGAAAATGGGACATATCTGTAAATTACCCATTGATTTTCTCTCTTTTTAACCATTTGTGAACACTTTGAGCAATGAAAAATTATTTTGAGAGTGTCTGCAACATGAGGAGTTAAACCCCATCACTGGGATGACGGCGAAAGCCAATTCTCAACACTATGGTAATTTTATCAAATTCTTTTTATGACTTTTGCATTAATATAATTTGAATTATGATTTTAAATTAATTAGTTGTTATTTAGTTTGATGGGTTATGCTTAGCTTAGGTGTTTTGATAATCCATGCTTACCATTTATAATTAATGTTTTATAAAATCTATCTAGGCAAAGATTAAGAGTCAATATTTGTTATTATCGGAGCTATAATTGTCTAAGAATTAATATTGAACCATAGAATATGAGTTTGGTGGAATCCCGATTCCCATTATTCTCTCAACATTGTCATAATCTTTTATTTTATTTTCCAGTTTAGTTTTATAATTTAAGTCTAAAATCAACTTCCCAAGTCCGAGAATCAAACCCTTTACTTAACACTGTTAAAACTACATCATTTTTGAGAGGTGGTTAAGAATCTAGTCTGCTCTTCGGGAGTCGTAAGTTCCAGATATGTGAGGTTTTCTAGCTTTGTCTATTGCAAACATATTTCCTCACCTTGATCTTTGATCTAAACAGAAATCAAATTGGCTTGTCTGTTAGAGGAAGATTGGTATTAAAAGTCTTCACTTAGGTTGAAGCAATTGTTACGCTGTAAAGGACGTTAGCTAAGGGAATCAATTGCGTACAAAATTGCGAGGATCAAAAGATAACAGGATCGCTTGGAGGGTGGATTCGGTATCAACAACATTCCAGTCCAAATCTGATGGTAGTCTAGTGTCTATAGTGGCTTAATACAGTTTGGTGTACAAATCTGGATGAGGTCCCGGGGTTTTTTGTTGTTGCGGTTTCCTTGTTAACAAAACTTCTGTTTTCTTGTGTTTTTCCTTTTCCGCATTATATTGTTTATCATTATAATTGGATTTACACATGTTTGTACGTTTTCAATCTAAGTAGATACGTCCGCTTAATTGTAATCGATTACGAGACTAGTTCTTGTAGAGTTCATATATTGAAAGATAAATAACAAGTTTAATTACGTGGTATAATTCCGATTGGATTATTTGGATATGACTAGATTGATCTTGGATATTGATTTTTGAGATCGTCCAAGTACTTTTCTTAATAATCAGGTTCACGGACTCTGTGTCTATATACTTACTGATTGAGTAGAGGTTAGAGATATAAACTCTATATACATATTGTCAAGCATCATTCTGTTGGTCTACTTGCAATTGTATTAAGTTTGTCCTTACATGTTGTCGAACGAAAAAGTTGGTGTGTACTTGGTACCGCTGCATTTTCAATTGGTATCAGAGCAAGCAAACACTGTTAGGCCTAATACGTTTGTGTTTGAAGCGATCTGTATTATGGATAAGAGTGCAATCTTTATGAACGTTACACCAGTTTTTGAAAGAACTGTTTTTATGGACTCTATCAATGAGACTGGATCTTCTTCCCTTTCTGGATTAGATGAACCTTATGTTTACATAAAACAGTCGGTTGCTGACAATTGTTATCTCTCGTATCTCTCTAATGAATCTTATTCAGAAGTACAAAGGAAAGCATCCAAGGAAAATGCTTAGATTCTCAAACGTCTTGGGATTCAGGCTTCTGAGGTCAATAGGCTGAAAAACAAAGTCAACAATTGATACATGTGTATCTTCCTCTTTCCAGGAACTAGTGATCCTCAAGAAGGATTGAGGATATAATTGTAATTTAAGGAAGGAATACTGATTTTTAGGAAGTATTCTTAGATAAAGAAATATTCCTAAACAAGGTAATATTCTTAGATAAAGAAATATACCTAGAAAAGGAATATTTCCTAGAGAAGGTAATATTTCTAGATAAGGAAATATATACTTAGTGAAAAAGCGGGGGTCTAACAACCACACCCAATATTTCGCTTAGCAATCTGTATGGACAAACTCCAATATACTTTCTAGAGAATCTACTAGACAGTCAGACTCAATCTAGATAAAAAGTATATCAACGAGTTTATATCTCAATCTCTCGATTTGATCTTTACTCAAGCAAATAGAAATCTGTGAGTCTTTATCAAAGAGAGATAACTTGGATGGTACCAAAGACCAATATCCAAGTGTCAATCAATTTAAATCAAAAACCAAAAGTTCGGATATTCTAATTGATTGAACAACGCACAACCTGTGATATTTCAATTATATAAACAAATATAATGCGGAATAGAAATAACATAGACCCCAGAATTTTGTTAACGAGGAAACCGCAAATGCAGAAAAAACCCGGGACCTAGTCCAGATTGAACACACACTGTATTAAGCCGCTCTGAGACTCTAGCCTACTCCAAATTAACTTTGGTCTGGACTGTAGTTGAACCCCATCAATCTCACACTGATCCAAGGTACAGTTATGCTCCTACGCCTTTGATCCCAGCAGGATGATACGTACTTGATTCCCTTAGCTGATCTCACCCACAACTAAGAGTTGCTACGACCCAAAGTCGAAGACTTTAATAAAAAAATCTGTATCACACAGAAAAGTCTATAGTAATAGATAAATGCGTCTCCCATGAATAAACCTATGAGTTTTGTTCCGTCTTTGATAAATCAAGGTGAACATGAACCAATCAATAACCCTGACTTATATTCCCGAAGAAAAGCCTAGTGTTATTGATCACCTCACAATAATCTTAATCGATGCAGCGAAAAAAGATATTGTGGAATCACAAACGATGAGATGAAGTGTTTGTGATTTCTTTTCTATCTTGCCTATCGGAGATATAAATCTCAAGCCAATTATTTCAATTGTACTCGTACGATAGAAACAACAAGATCATATCACACAACTACAAGAAAAGTAGTATCGGTCTGGCTTCACAATCCCAATAAAGTATTTAAGTCGTTAACCTGGTTTTAGAAGAAGAAAACCAAAGGTTAAAGGAGAATCGACTCTAGCTTAGAAAACTAGTATCACACGTAAAGTGTGGGGATTAGGTTTCCCAGTTGCTAGAGTTTTCCCTTATATAGTCTTTCAAATCAGGGTTTGCAATAAATGTTAGCTTAGTAACAAAGCATTCAATATTCACCGTTAGATGAAAACCTAATTAGATTCAAGCTAATATTTCTCAACCGTTGGATCAGAAACTTAGCTTGTTATACACAAACAAATGTTCAATTTTGGGTTTATGAACCGTACCCAAACATTAACATTTATTGGTTCAACAATAGTCAACCAAATGGTTAGCCATATGATCACTCTCATATCAACCATATTCTTCTTCACCATAACTAGTTCAAATGACTCAAATGAACTAGTTAGAGAGTTGTTCAATTGCTTAGATCTTATGTAACTACACAAGACACAATAGAATCAAAAATGGTTTGATTCACTCGAATCGGTTCATGAACTTTATAGCCACGGTTTGAAAAAGCATTCCTTAGTTTATATAAACATTAGTTCAAGAAAACCGTTTTTAGATATAACCTACTCAAGTTTGCAGACTGGGTTCGCGGACTTAAGCTCATGGAAGGAGTACACAAACTCCAGCAGAAATTCTCGGGTGAGAACTTCCGCCAGTTCGCGGACTTGGCTTGCGCCACTTCCATTTCTCTTGATCAACAAAGTTTGCAAACTTTGGTTCAAGGAATAAGGACTTATACATATATGTGTTTCCACAACAATGCTTATATCGTACCAATGGTTATGTAATCTAAACTCTCATTTCAATCATTGAAACATTCTCATAGAACGTTATATAGCCGTTATTCACATACCACTTTTCGTCAGAGCAATTTCCAAAGTGATTGAAACATATCATGACTTTCGTCACTAGGTAAAGATGAATTCGGTTAAAGCGAAATCTTAACAACACATATTTCGAGAAATAGATAGGCGAGTTAAACTCGGCTCGAAATAGCAAATGTGTATAATAAAAGTATATACGTCTAAACGACTTTTGTCTCAAGAGTAGGAGATAAAGTAAATAGACTTTTGAGTGACAGATAAGTTCAAGTCTCCACATACCTTTTAGTCGATGAAGTTCCACCGGTTCCTCGAGTAGTCCTTCGTCTTGTATGATGATTGCCATGGAGTTCTTGATCTCAACTACACTTTCTATCCTAGTCCGAGACCTTTAGCTACATAGGCTAGAAATCAAGACTTATATTTTTGATCACTAACATTGACAAACATGCTTGAGATAGCAACGCATGCGAGTTCGACCGAGCAATGCTCTAATAATCTCCCCTTTTGTCAATTTTGGTGGCAAAACTATTAATACATACATATGGAATACAAAAAATAAATAAATTAACTTTTGTAGCTCCTATTACACATGTCTAATCTTCAACATTACTCGAAATCTTCGTCACTTCCAAGTACTCCAATGATCCCAAAGGTTGTAAGTTTAGCATCATCGTTGTTGAAAATCCGTAGCTATAACAATAAGAAAACAAGAGTTCTCAATCATTGTTATACAGTGTCATAGTATCATTACACATCGTCAAAGTTCAATTGTATCACAATTTCAACAACAATACTATGGTGATATGTATCACTCCCCCTTAGTCAATACTCCATCTCACATGGAAACCACTCCACATTACATAATGATCCGAAAACCATATGTATTTGTAGTGTGAACTACATATTAATTCTCCCCATTTTTGTCAATAAAATTAGCAAAGGTACAAGAACGGGATCCTAATGAAATTTCTGAAAGAGACATTTCATGACCAAAAGAAAGAAACACACATCATCTTATTTAGATGCAATCATAAGGCCGAAGCTAAATGCATTCATCAAGGAGTTTAAGGATACAAGATAAACCCTATAATATTCCACAGCCGCACTCCCCACAAAGATATGGCAATTAAGCGCAAGTTCAAAAAGAACTCTACCCCATAATATGTCATTCCCGAAAGAACAACAAGAGCGACCTTAATTTCGAAAGAAAATATGGATTTCTCTTGACATAACAAATCACATACAAGTATGAATTTGAATCCAAAATACTCAATTAAATTAACCACAAGAGAACCCATGATTAATTTAATCGAAATACATAATTAAACTAATCACAAAGAGTAATCAATTTAATTGGCCATACTCACACAAGAGAATCTATGGATAAATGACTAAGTTAATCATGAAAATAACCATCCCAATAAAAAGTGCTCAAACATAAGAAAACTTAGGGAGTCATAACTAAATAACCAAACAAGATGATTAATTTAGTTCAATATGCTCGTCATAAAGTACCTTATGGAAAAACAACAAAGCTTACCATGAAAATAATCAACTTTGATTATTTTAGTGCTCAACATAAGACACATTACGGAGCCTCACAGTAATACACAAAAAATATGGATCAGGGAAGATCAATTACTGCGTAATACACAAGGATTCATTCTATTTTCCATCACAATTTGCACCATGACATACAATAGACATAATCCTTGAAAAACAAAATATTTTAACCTATCTTCCATCAATAATTGACAATATAGGCTTAACTTTTGTATTTGTCAAAAGTCCATTCATTCCTTTATCAATATAAGAATATCGACTTACGAAAGACTTTACTTTTGACAAGATATGGGACGATCATAGTTCACGGATGCAAACACACATATCCCATAAATAATTGCAATATATAAAACCATAAAGATTAATACTCCAAAAATCATCTTCGAAACAAGTTTAGAGTTTAAACCAATAATCTAAACATATGAAGATGAGAACGTTGTACATAGCTACAATAATGGCTATTCCAATCTCTAGTTATTCTTCTAAAAACAGAAAATAAAAGATTTACTAGATAACCATAATTTACTCATCTTCTTCTTCCTCATCGGAGAGACACCAAGATGCTTGAATTGTGTTCAATTCTTCCTTGAGCTCGGGAAACTAAAGACAATTGTTCTTGGACACACTTCACAACTAAAGACAATTGTTCTTGGACACACTTCGTCGCAACTAAAGACAAGTTCTTGAACACACTTCACCCTTGAATCGACTTTACAAACACCTTTGTGAATTTTTTGAAGAAGACTCAAAGTGGTAGGGTCACAATCGTTGAGTGAAGCATCTCTTTGTCTTTTGTACACATTCTCCCTTATGCGTCTAAAGGTACACAGAAGAACCGGTTTTGGGACCCCAAGAAAGTTTCCAATCGAATCAAGACCACGATCATGGCAAATTTGTCCAATCAAGCAAGGATAAGCTAACATCTTGATGGGTGAAGTCATCGAAGTCATTTGATAAATGATGAAGCCACAATTATCGAGACTTTGAACACCCGATTCAAGGAAATATATTAGTTCCGCAAACTCATGACTCCACCAAGAATTCTCAATTGTGGAGGGAAAAAGATTGGGGATACCGAGTTTCCCAAAAGCCAACAATGGGATACTAAGATCATTAGTAGGAAACTTTACTTGATTCCAAACTCCCTTCTTGCCACAAAGCCCAAGATAGATTTCATCACATGATGGACGTTCATCACTTGGTCTAGGGAGACGCACGTTCCCCAACAGAATGTTGGTAATCTTTGAAATCAACTCTCTATCAACAAGAAATCTTTCTCTATTTATCATGGATTGGAATTCCATCTTATTAAGATCAACATCATGAATGTTGGCATAGAAAATTCTTGTGAGAGAATCAAACCCTTGACCATGACCATTAAAGATATTTCCAAGCTCGAATTATTTAAAGCAAGTTAAATCCTCTTCATGCCCACTAGAAAGCTCCAATTTATTTTCAAGGATGAAACCTTTAGATGAAATCTTTTCAAAAATTCTAGCACAAGAATCACCTACAAACCTAATCCTAAGAGAATTTTGGTCACAAGGAAGATCCATGCTAGAGGTATTTGAGCTTTTGGAGCTTCTTTTTGATTCCTTAGAATTAATCATGAGATCTAGAAAATTGAAAGGAACAAGAGGAATTTACTTACTTGGAGTGAACCTTGAACACCCTTTCTTTCAATTTCTCCAAGCAAGCTTCAATGGAGGAAATACACAAAACCCTAGAGGTTCACGTACGCAGACGGGTGATGAAGAAGAGAGTGCGTGAACTTCTTCTTTATAAGGCCAAAAATGGGCTTGGACCCGTTTGTGAACCATGACCCACACAAGGAAAAGTGGGATTTTTACCATTCGTTCATCAAAGGTTATGCATCCCGTGATAAAGCACTTTGTCAGAGACAATAGATGCAGAAGAAAGCTTTAATTGGTATTCTAAAGAGAATAACAAAACTGTACATCATTCAAACCATTTCTTGCCCCATTCCAAGATATATACAAATGGGGTAATGCCAAGCTTGTTACCAAAAGGCATAATGCGCAGAGGAATTCTCATGCAACATTTCTGGATGATATGTGTGAACTGTCCCCATTGTGTAATCAAAATAACGATGATTATCAGGGCAGTCAAAGCTTTCTCTCATTTGTTGAAACTGGTTAGAATGAAGATTCTTCCGAATCCTAGGTTGCACAGTATTATTTGGTTTAACATGTACATAATCTTTTTCGGAATTATTCTTAGACTTAACAGACTTAAGTTTTTCTAAGAATTTAAAAACCCCTTCGAACGCTCTGAATAGATCTTTATCAATTGATCCATTACAATAGTACTCTTCAAAGAGATCAAGAGTTAATCTACTGAGAGTCCATATCCTGGAGCATGACGAACTTTTTCTTAATCTTTCCTTCATTTTAGTTTTTCCTTTAGATCATCTAAATCTTCCTCTTTAGATGAAGAGAGACTATCATGAGAAACCGAGAGGTTTTGACCATAATAATCTTTGAGCAATCCATAAGGAATTTCAGGCGTGCATTACGGTTGCCAAGAGCAAGAATTCCAAAGAAATTTCTTATGGGACAATTTTTATGGAACGAACAAACACAAACTTGTTAGGTTTAATGTGTTTGCCTTCTCTGATACCAATTGAAAAAGCGGGGGTCTAACAACCACACCCAATATTTCGCTTAGCAATCTGTATGGACAAACTCCAATATACTTTCTAGAGAATCAGCTAGACAGTCAGACTCAATCTAGATAAAAAGTATATCAACGAGTTTATATCTCAATCTCTCGATTTGATCTTTACTCAATTAAATAGAAATCTGCGAGTCTTTATCAAAGAGAGATAACTTGGATGGTACCAAAGACCAATATCCAAGTGTTAATCAATTTAAATCAACAACCAAAAGGTCGGATATTCTAATTGATTGAACAACGCACAACCTGTGATATTTCAATTATATAAACAAATATAATGCGTAATAAAAATAACACGGACACCAGAATTTTGTTAACGAGGAAACCGGAAATGCAGAAAAACCCCGGGACCTAGTCCATATTGAACACACACTTGTATTAAGCCGCTACGAGACTCTAGCCACTCCAAATTAACTTGGTGCAGGACTGTAGTTGAACCCAAATCAATCTCACACTGATCCAAGGTACAATTATGCTCATACGCCTCTGATCCCAGTAGGATGATACGTACGTAATTCCCTTAGATGATCTCACCCGCAACTAAGAGCAGCCTAGTATTATTGATCACCTCACAATAATCTTAATCGACGCAGCGAAAAAATATATTGTGGAATCACAAACGATGAGACGAAGTGTTTGTGATTTCTTTTCTATCTTTCCTATCAGAGATATAAATCTCAATCCAATTATTTCAATTGTACTCGTACGATATAAACATCAAGATCATACCACATAACTACAAGAAAAGTAGTATTGGTATGACTTCACAATCCCAATGAAGTCTTTAAGTCGTTAACCTGGTTTTAGAAGAATAAAACCAAAGGTTAAAGGATAATCGACTCTAGCTTAGCAAACTAGTATCACACGTAAAGTGTGGGGATTAGGTTTCCCAGTTGCTAGAGTTTTCCCTTATATAGTCTTTCAAATCAGGGTTTGCAATAAATGTTAGCTTAGTAACAAAGCATTCAATATTCACCGTTAGATGAAAACCTAATTAGATTCAAGCTAATATTTATCAACCGTTGGATCGAAAACTTAGCTTGTTATACACAAACGAATGTTCAATTTTGGGTTTATGAACCATACACAAACATTAACATTTGTTAGTTCAACAATAGTCAACTAAATGGTTAGCCATATGATCACTCTCATATCAACCATATTCTTCTTCACCATAACTAGTTCAAATGACTCAAATGAACTAGTTAGAGAGTTATTCAATTGCTTAGATCTTATGTAACTACACAAGACACAATCGAAGCAAAAACGGTTTGATTCACTCGAATCGGTTCATGAAATTTATAGCCACGGTTTGCAAAAGCATTCCTTAGTTTATATAAATATTAGTTCAAGAACAACCGTTTTTAGATATAACCAACTCAAGTTCGCGGACTGGGTTCGCGGACTTAAGCTCATGGAAGGAGTACACAAACTCCAGCAGAAATTCTCGGGTGAGAACTTCCGCCAGTTCGCGGACTTGGCTTGCGCCACTTCCATTTCTATTGATCAACAAAGTTCGCAAACTTTGGTTCAAGGAATAAGGACTTATACATATATGTGTTTCCACAACAATGCTTATATCCTACCAATGGTTATGTAATCTAAACTCTCATTTCAATCATTGAAACATTCTCAGAGAACGTTATATAGCCGTTATTCACTGACCATTTTTTGTCAGAGCAATTTCCAAAGTGATTGAAATATATCATGACTTTCGTCACTAGGTAAAGATGAATTCGGTTAAAGCGAAAGCTTACCAACACATATTTCGAGAAATAGATAGGCGAGTTAAACTCGGATCGAAATAGCAAATGTGTATAATGAAAGTCTATACGTCTAAACGACTTTTGTCTCAAGAGTAGGAGATAGAGTAAATAGACTTTTGAGTGACAGATAAGTTCAAGTATCCACATACCTTTTAGTCGATGAACTTCCACCGGTTCCTCGAGTAGTCCTTCGTCTTGTGTGATGATTTCCATGGAATTATTGAGCTCAACTATACTTTTTATCCTAGTATGAGATCTTTAGATACATAGTCTAGAAATCAAGACTTATAGTTTTGATCACTAACACTGACAAACATGCTTGGGATAGCAACGCATGCGAGTTCGACCAAGAAATGCTCTAACACTTAGAAAAGGAATTATTCCTAGATAAGGAATATTCCTAGAACAAGGTAATATAACTAAAAAAGGAAATATACCTAGAAAAGGAATTACTCCTAGATACGGAAATAGATTCCTAGAAGGTTTTGGGAAACCGTTAAAGCTATAAATAAAGACGTTTAGTTCATAGCCAAGACAATCTAGAGAGTGTGGTTTTACCCTTTGAAAAGAAGGTTTAACACGCACACTTAGAGAGAAGTTTGTGAGGTAATTGATTATTGCAAAAGCAAGCTTAGCAAACAGTTTAAGGTTGATCCACTGTTTAGAGAGATTGTGAGCGTAACAAAAAGAGCATAGTAATAGTTTTCTTGTTCATAATCTAGAGAATTTATATTTCTTCGAATTACTTTCTTGTGCCTTCTGTAATCTAGCATGGGATACAACTTTGGCCTAACCGACCATACTTGTATAAAAACGCGTGAGATGTGTAGTCACACACGACAGAACACACATTCATGTTGGAGTACACAAGGCTGGTATTGGGTCTAAACACCGGTATTGATCAAGTGACAAGTCCGGTATTTCTCAAGTTTCAAGTCTGGTGTGAATCAAGTGACAAGTCCGGTATTGTTCAAGCTTCAAGTCCGGTATTAATCACAAGTCCGGTATCACTCAAGTTTCAAGTCTGGTATTGGTCAAGTTTCAAGTCTAGTATTGATCAAGTCACAAGTCCGGTATTGCTCAAGTTTCAAGTCCGGTGTTGGTCAAGGGAACGAGGCTGGTATAAAGGTGACATTCAGTCAGGCATAAATGATATGGGACCCACGTTCAATCAAGCATATATGGCGGGACCATATTTATTTGCACAACACGGTTCTCTTATGTCATGGGAATCATGTTCACGAAATTCAAGCCAACGTTCGATCAAGCAGGCGCAATAGCCCCAAGAACGAAGCGGCGCAATGATCCGTCGATTTGGCACAACCCCACGATCGAGCGAAGCAGGCGCAATAGCCCCTCGACCTAATCAGGCATAGCAAGGTCGATCTGGCAAGACCGACATTCAAACGGAGCAAGCACGGAGCGGGCCCTCGACCAAAGCAGGCATAACAAGGTCGATCGAAAGCGAGCAAGACCGACATCATACTAGGGGAACGCTCTCCTATATGCCTTTTGAACGTGACATACTCCAAGGACAGGATGACCCGTCTCTCCTGGTAACATCTAACTTTGTCTCATAAGTTTTATCTTTAACTGTCACCATCTCATGCCTACCCCACAATAGTGTAACCATTGTGTGCTAGGCAGGGGACTTAATGTTGATGATGGATTTTCATTTAAGGTTAAATTTGTAAAAACCGGAAAAATTATGCTTTTGACATCTTGTAAAAGATAAAGCCATTAATAAGTGTTGGATACTCCTCACTTAATTCACCAAGAATGGAGCATGTGGCAACAATCCCATTCAGTGAATACATGAAATTCCTCCAGGTTGGAGCATGTGGCAACAATCCCATCTGTGAATTTCTAATCAGCCTTGTATTTCCAGTACTCATTATCGTGTGGTGGCATGACGATTGAGTGTTACTCTTACAGAGTAACACGAACCTCCAAGCACTATAATGAAACCATGTACGAAATACCCGCATGGTGACTATCGGTGTGTTATACTAGCCCGATTGAGCCCCTCTCGGTGTGTTATACTAGCCCGATTGAGCATCCGGACCGAACGTATCGGTCCGGATATGATCGCAGATCATCCAAATCCATAAGCATGATTGGATGACCCAGATCAATTCCATCACCCCCAAGCATGTATGGAATATCCACTACCGAACCAATGCGGAACCCGCACGGTCGGCCATTGGCCTAGCTTGCCAAAAAACGTTCATACCAAGCATTATGGACGGAAAACCCTAAATTATGGTTTGTGGCATATTACATGTGTCGCAAAACAGTCTCAACCATCCATCTTCGCAGGTATAGATGGAGGGTGTAGATGTAGATTCAAAGGGCCCAGAGCATGTCAACACGATCATCGTGGGCCCGCCTACACACTTGACCAATCGGTCAAGACCAACCATGTTTGGTCGTGACAAAATCGTCGCCCAAACAAGAGATGACGCACGGCTTTGAAACCCAAAATTAGGGTTTTGAGCATCACGAGCGTCCATCTTCTCCGGCATGAATGGAGGGTACAAGATTAGATTAGCGGTCCGGTCATACCAAAGATGACCACCGTGGACCCATCTATTCCCTAACCCGATCGGCCAAGGCATATCATGCCCGACTAATCCAAAACGCACGCTCAAACTAGCGTGGTCACACCTCCCAAACCGCAAACTGATCTCGACCACTCAACTTCGCCGGACGATTTGGATGGCTCAGATCACGTTTTCATGGGATATTCAGGTATAGGCATAAACACCAGCCTACCACCTTCACACCAGGCCAATCGGCCAAGACCGACCAAGATTGGTCGTCTTGGAACGTGCGCCTGAAGAGGGCGTGACGTGCGGCCCTTGCGACACTAGTTTTTTTGTCGCGAATCGATCTCGACCACTCGATTTCACCGGATGAATTGAGTGACCCAGATCATACTTTCATGAGGTAATGGGGTATAGGCGCCTACACCATCATGCCATCTACACGCATGTATGGTCGGTTAGGCCAAAGTTGTATCCCATGCTTGGTTTCGACCAAGTCAAGAGTGATGCCTGCGCACCTCTTCAAAACCCTAACTTCATCAACGGTCGAGATGAGTGTCTCAAAGATCATCTCATCCGTCCAACTTCACCGACTTGGTTATACAGCCACTGGTCGGGGAGTTAATTGGTTAGTGAGGTGTCATTACCCATCACTTTACCACATCATGATGCAGTACCTGCATAAAATACACACGATACTTCACAGATATCGACTTCCTGAATAACGCGGTTATTCAATTCAGCATTACATGCTATCTTTCGAGGATCCACGATCCACACATTCCACACATCAATCATGTCACAAACTGGGGGATACATACTGGGGTATTGGGCGGTTTTACGGCGTGCAACGTGCAACGCGCCATCACAAGAACATGTTAGGAAGTCATGGACGGTTAGAGATGAACGGGAGAAGTGGGCAAGCAAGGCTGGTCGTGTATCACCAACGCACAACTCCACTACTCCATCACTCCACTTCCTCCACTTCCCACGACAGATGACGTGAATAAGACTCAATGACTTGTATAAATAGGTTCCCGCCCTATTTCCAAACGAAAGAGAAAACAACAATAAAACACTCGTAGCACGCTTTTTACACCAATCGTAAGATTGTTCACTTTCCGTTGCAAGTCATAAGCAAGTCTACACCTTCACAATCTCAACACCTTCTTCGCTTCCCTCCCTAAGATCAATGAACGGGAGAAGTGGGCAAGTATTCCTCACCAACGCACTGATTAAACTCCACCTAGTTTTATTTACTCCAGGGTTACAGGCTAGGTTAGAATATCCACTTCCTCCTTCACAATTCCTATTTCCAAACGACGAGCCCAGAAAAAAACAACAATAAAACACTCGAGCTGAATATTTATTCTTGAAAGCAAAGGAAAACACGAATTTTATCTCGTTTCACCAATCGTAAAAGATTGTTCGGAGTATTGGTACGCCCACCTTCTTCGCTTCCCTCCCTAAGATCAACCCACATTTCCTTCACTTTGTGATGAAACAAGTCTGGAACGACCATTTCTTGGTTTAGGCCGGACTTGCACAGATTGATCTCTCGAATCTACAAGCACTCACCGCGCACAGTGCATTTGTTTAAGGTTTAAATTCATTCCTCATCCACACCCCAAATTACCAAATTCTGCAGGAGTAGTTTTCACCCATAAACAGGAAGTGACGAATATTTCGAGTAAATGTTGCAGAACCAAGGAGATCAAGCATTTGGATGAGAAGCTACAAAGTTTATTTATTTTGTAATCTATATGTATTGATAGTTTTGTCACTAAAATTGACAAAGGGGGAGATTTTTATAGCACTGCTCGGTAGAACTCGCAAGCGTTGCTATCTCAAGCTTGTTTGTCAATATTTGTGATCAAAACTATAAGTCTTGATTTCTAGTATACTTATAGTGATGTCTCAGACTAGGATAGATTGTGTAGTTGAGTTTTAGACTTCACGGCGTTCATCAATTGAAGACGAAGAACTACTAAGGAGATCTTGTGGAACTTCATCAACAAAAGGTATGTGGAGACTAAAACTCATCTATCACTTGGAAAGTCTATTTTTACTCTATCTCCTATATTGAGACATAAGTCGTATTACTATATAGTTTTTTATTATACACATTTGAGATTTCGAGTTGAGTTTAACTCGCTTACATATTTCTCGAAATATGTGTTGGCAAGCTTTCGCTTCAACCAAGTTCATCTTATATTCTTGACGAAAGTCAAAAGATGATCATGTGAAAATTACCGAGTAACATCTTACATGGTTTGTGTGATACAATCATTTGGTGTAGACTTGGAATGTTTCGTTATGGTTATTTCATTAACTTGAAAATTGCTTGCAAGTGAAGGATTTTTTTTCTCGAACACCCGTAAACTTCTTATTTAATTTGAACTTAAGCTTTTTGGTATCTAAACCTTCTTTTGTCTTTTTGATCAAAACCTAGAAATACGAAGAAGATGATAAATTCGGTTTCTTGAGAAAATGGGGTTTTTCATGCTCTTCGAATTTATATGAAACATATGTGTTTATTTTTGTTGATGAGAATGGACTAGGAATATTGTAACGATAGCTAAGAAGATTAAGTTTATATTCAGAAGAAATTAGAGAAGAAGAACCTAAAAGTGATGTGCATCTACGAGATTTGACCTTGCGGAGAAGTTTTAATTTTGTCACCAACTGAAGGAACAAATTTACCACTGTAGTTTTCCTTTAATTAATAGCTTTTTCTAGACCTAAAAATGGTACGGAATTTTGTTGATGATAAATGAATAAGGTGATGATTCAAAGGAAATGCATAACTGTTGGAGTAATATGAAGAGAAAGCATTACAGATTGAGTATAAATTTGAAATTCTTACCAAGCAGGAGAAACAATTTAATCTTAGCCTTGTTTGGGTTTAGCGTTGATTTATGATTGTCACTTTGATTGCTGGAAAAATATTTTTTTGTTGATTTGCTTGATGGATTACAATTACGATTATGAATTTCTTTTTAATTCAATTTAGAAAGATTATTAAAATTTGAAATCCATGACCTTTGCACGTATGTTTTTTTTTATTAATGGTGGAATCTCCGTTGTTAATGTGTTTGTCCTCCGTCTCCTCTTTCAAGGGTTCATTTGAAAATAGATAAAAGGTGTATGGGTAGTTTTAAAATAAAATCTTTAGGAAATAATATAATATTGTTATATCCACATTCAACAAAGACGATGCAGATCCTACGGTTGTTAACCGCGTCCTCATTTTTGCTGTCACGCAGACGCGCGCATTACATCACGACTCATATAATTAAATGTCAAGTTTCATAGTCAAGATCCATCAATTAATTATACTCTTGCTAAAATCAATCAAATCTAATCAATTAGTAAAAATAATATTAATGACGACTTCGAACAAGCACTAGTTCACTGAGAAAATCTAAACATATTAAATTACGACATTACCTTTTTATTAATATCCGGTATTACACATCCGGTAGTGACTTAATATCCTCTAGGTCTATCATCTTAACCGGTTGAACTATTGGTTGACATTTTTTCCAAACGTTGTTCCCTATATGAAAAGTACAAAAAAAATTATGGGGGTCCGGAAATACCTTATGAATGACATACGTCAAAGTGGATTCTTGGTCGGTTACAATCACCTTAGGAAGAGCATCCTCCTGAAACATTAACTTCATTGCTCTAATGCCCAAACATAACTTTCTTTCAACTCGTATGTTAGAAAACAAAAGGCCAAGGTGAATGGTGCCTTGGTTGAGGTATGCCCAACTATGTTCAACAACGGCATCTCATATTTATTTATCTTGTAGGGTGCAATCCATTATAAGCACTTGCGGAAAACATAGAGATAATTTAACGCAATCCGGTTGAGCAAGAAATAGATGTGCGACTTCGCCAAAGTCATCCAATTTATTTTAGACCATGTAGTCGTTATTCCCCGCCAACCACATCAATTGTTGCATCACTACCCTACCATGGAATTCTTTCTTCCTCGAAGTACTTTTAGCGTTGTAGATATTTCGTAAAGTGGATTTGTTCAACTTGCTTAGGATTTTAATCGGTGGCATATATGTTTTATACATCTTGCATATTTTCAAGTATTCATGGTCTTTGATCCTTGTGACTCTTGCATGTCCATGAAGATCAAGTGCACGTGGGTGGTTATGACGACAATCCATCTTTTTATTCATAGTCCAATATTTGTCATCTTCGTTCTCTTCTATAAGGTTGATGACGATCTTGAAGGGGCATTATCTTTTCTTCGTCTTGGTCTTGTTCTTTATCCCCGTCTTCCCAACATACACGGACCCTTTTTATGCTTATCAACGTCTTTGCCGCTTCTCTCACAAACCATTTCAACCTGGTTCCATCGGCTTTGTTGCCCGGTCACTAGCTCACAATTTATTAGCAATCCATGTTCATAATCCCAAGCCTTTGCTTACTCTTTACTTCCCCATCTCTACAGGAATACAAGGTCACATATATACTTAGTAAACGTTTAGGATATATACTTTTAACATATAAAGTAAGACATCACTCAATTTGTTACCTACCAAGTCATTTTGGAAGTGATCTCGATTATCTTCGTGAATGGCGTTAACAACCGAAGGTTGATCGTGCATTGGTTGAGGTTCAACAATCATGATCTAAAAGAATACGGCATGGTTAGATAACTCAAACAGAAAAACTAACTAAAGGTTCCGCTAATTCCAAAATTTGGAACCAGAGCGGAACCGGGGAAATTCTCAGAGTAAAGCAAGGTTCGGCTAACTCGAAAATTTGGAACCACATAGTAGAACCTTCACTTCGAGAAGTTGGCTAATAATCTGGATGTACACTTAGAGCCGAACTTTGGACTTGGGTAAAAATTGAAGTTACACCACAATGTTCGGCTGACTAATGTGAGCCGAACATTACATTGTAACTCGAAAAAACAAATAAATAAGAAAACAATAGGTTCGTCTATCCAATGAAAGAGATCGAACAATCTGAACTGTTCCTCACGCGCAAAGTTCGGCTCTTATATTACAGCCGAACCCAGTACTGAACTTCGGAAAAGTTTGTAAAAATTCAATTTTTTGGAGAATTGAAGTTAAAAAAAAGGAGATCAGACGTCGTATACGAGTATACCTGTGTATTATTAGCAGAAGGTTCTTCATTAGTGTATTCGGCCTCTGGATTTAGCTCTTAAAAACCATCATCTTGAGTTTTAGGTTAAGGTTGAGTTAAAGTTTGAGCAAAATCTTTCTCATAATCCAAAAAGTTGGCCAAATCCGGATCATTGTTGTAGCTGATGTTTATTATATCGTGTTTACGAGATGAAGATTCTCCCAGATCATTTGAATCATCCATTTTGAATCACAAAATCCCCAAAATCTCAAAAACCCTAGTTTTTTTTTTTTCCACTTCTTCTTCCTCTCTCAAAACCCGACTTTCCCACTCAAAAATCAGATTTTTTCAACTAATATAACACTAACAACTTAACCTAGACAATCATTAACATTATTTTTTATTTTTTATTTTTATTTTTGGATAAATATTATTATTACGAGAAACTAGTTGGAATCCTAACAAGTTAAGCTCCAAACAACGTACTACTACATTAGTTGAACAAGTTGTCATGCTAGCTTACCAGCGAGCCTCATGAGGAACCAGCCAAGGGAGTCGAAGCGGATATGGGGCTGATTATGTCGCAAGGGGGCAAGCTAATTCTACCTTCCATGTCAAATTTTCTGACATAATGTGCCATCTGGGACTCGAACCTGAGACCTCCTGAAGCACATGAAATCTTTGTGGAACGGGGATGACCAGCTGAGGTAGGTACCCATTTTAAATAAACAATTATTATTAAAACTAATCATAATCACTTAAATAATGGTAGTTATGCCATTATCAAAAAGGATAGATAAGCGGTGATGATATTTTTTATTTAGTTACCCAATTTTCAACGTTGCTAATAGGGGGTACCAAATTAAGTGGGGGTGTACCAAAACTATAATAAGACAAAACGGATTTTCATATAGGACAAAACAGTTTTTGCCTTGGCTTGGTACACCCACACTAAACCTGGCACCCCCATTAGCAGTCTTGCCAATTTTGGCATTATTCAGTATGCCTCAAAAAAGGTTTCCAGAAGAAACTAATGGTGGGTTTGTTTGTAGAATTCACGATTTCCAGGAATTTATAATCCCATGGGATTACAAATTCTGGGATTCATGTAAATCCCTTGTGTGTTTGGTAATCCAATTAAAATTCCTAGAATTCATTGAATTATCTTGTTCTACAATCCATATACTGTTTGGTTTTACCGTTGGAATTTTAAAATTGAATATATATGGGATTTACAGTTAAAAAAGTAGGCCCATAAATACCTTGATAAGTTTAAAACAAATCTTAGGGGGAGGGTGGACTCATATGGAGGATTTGCTGGAAAACTGATTCCCATAGGAAACATGATTCCAGGGATTTGGACAACCAAACAAACCGAGGGAAACGTAATTCCACCAAATCCCCTAGACCCCTAAATACCACCTTTTAAATTCTACATCCAAACCCACCGTAAAGAAACAATCTCATTGGAAAAGTCATCTTGCGAAACTCGGGTCCAAGACACCACACAGCGCGACCCATCAGCAGTTCTACATTAGCTCTCGTATGGTGTGGGCGGGAATCTTTAATTTCTCGTGGAAGTTGAGAGTTTAGACTAGAGAGATTCGGAGCCGCTGTAGCGATGGATTCCAGTTACAGGCAAACATGTTTACGACTTGAAATTCCCGGCAGAGAAAATGAACAACAAGAAGTAATTTTCATCAAAGGGAACTGGTTTGATTCTCGTTTTGAACTTTTCATTACCGACGGAATCAACACTTGGATATGCAAAGGTATTAATCAAATTTGTGATTTTTGAGATCATGTAAGAAAAAAATTTGTCATTGTTCAAATTTCTGTTGTTGTTTGTAGCTTTGGAAAGTGAAGTCAAAGGGAGAGCAAGTCAATGGGATCAACCTGTGTCTGATTACATTGAGACTGCTGAACGTCATCTAGGGTTTCGACAACCTGGTTCTACATATGGTTTTGTTGATGCTGGTGACGGACATAAGAGAGTTAGTCAAATCCCATTTTTCTTCTTTTACTTGTCTTTCTGATTGTTAGGGTTTTTACTAATTCAATTGCAATTTTAGGGTTTATTTGTTATTTGATCCTGATTATATAATCTCTGATTTTGAAATAAATAGGATTTTGAATATTTAGAAAAGGGTTCATTATGAGGATGGGAAAACTGCTATGTAGATTCTAGAGCTTGATCATGTTCTTAGCCTGAAATTTCCAGCATCTTGGTTGATAATGTAAATTATATGGTCCTGCAACCCAAATTGCATTCCTCCAAACAGGGAGTAACACTCCCTTGAAAATTCTGTGCTCAAGTATAAGCATTTTCGGAGAAAGGGTACTGACATAGTGACACTGTATCTAGAATATTTGATCTGTTTTGTTAGGTTTAGTTTATTTATAAGTCATCGAGAGGATACTTATAAATGTGTACCTGCATAATGTTGGGGTTATAGTCGATCAATTGAATTGTTTACTCTATCAATGTTGGGTTGCAGAACTTAATTTGTGAATTAACTTTTGTGTTGTGTTAAAAAAATGTATTGATGTATCAGTATTCTTGCAGTTGTCGTGGACATTTGAGAAGCAAGGAACAACGTTAGAATGGCGATGGAAATGTAAACCATCACCTGATAACAAAAAGACGACTTCAGAAATTCTGGATTTTCTTATGGATGCGAATATACGCCTCAGTGTGAGTTTACAAACTTCAGAAATCAGGTTATGTATGACTTTGTTAACTTAGTCACCTTACCATTTAATATGCCTTCACCCACCACGGACTGCCATCACCCACCTGCAACTTTTACTACCACGGGCTGCCATCAACCACCTGCAACTTTTACTGCCTACAACTTGGACTCTTTTGCCTTTTTCCCTAAAATGTCGTTTAGGCACGAGGAATTTGTTAACGGGTTACTAATTGCTTTGAGATAAAGAAACTTAACATATTGTTGGAGTATCAACACGCATAGTTGATTAACTTGTGCGAAAATCATGGGTAAAAGTTTGTTATTTGAATGCAATATATTTTCATTTTTGCTAAATCATCCCTCAAAATAGCATCTATACTTAACCTCTGACCGCAAAGTTGTAACTCTATTTTTTGTTTGGCATAAATAGGAAGAAGTCGTTAGAAGGACGCAGTCATTTGACAGGTTGAAACTGGAAGCTGAAAAATGCTTAGCCCAGAGTGAGAAGTTCAGCAATGAGAAGGCAGAGCTTGAATCAGCTCTGTATGCAAAGGTGCTTCACAGATACACAAATGTTTTAATGATCTCATCAGTTCAATCATTAATGATGAAAGGTTATACCAACGTGCACTGGCCACTTGAAACATCTAACTTGATAACCCGCCACCTAAACATTGTATATAATTTGCTTTATACTAAGTCGTTTTGTCGAAGGGAATTTAACTATTTGTTCTGTCGGCGTGGCCTTTACTCAAGTTAAAACACAGCTACTTGTGATGCCCCAAATTTGTACTTCTTGATGAGTTGGTTACTAACATGCAACAGGATGCAACTAGTAAAGTTAGTGGTCATCTTGTATTTCTTTTAATAATATTAGAATGCAGGATGGATGATTATCCCTGTTCTCCTATCAACTGTTGTTTTTGTTTCAGTTTGTTGGTGTCTTAAACTCAAAAAAGGCAAAACTGAGAGAACTGCGAGACCGACTATCGAAGCAGGAACACAGTGGCAAATCACCTCAGGAAGAAGAGGAGTCATCCGGTAAAACTGAATCTTATCATGAACCAACTGATCAAGAAGATAACAGTGGTGTAGAATCCTCAAAGAATGACGTTGGGACGTCAAAGAACATAAGTACAAGTACACGCTACAGTCGAAAGAGAAAAACATAGGAGCAAGATGCTTTGTAGCCAATAGTAATTGGTGCACCTTTTTATAACAATTAATCACATTAATTTTTCCATATTTTTTTGTAATGAAAAATCTAAACTTTGGTATGGATATGTTAAGCTTTCGGTGTATATTTTCTCCTAATGATAAAATGGACAGGAAGCAGTTCATCTTGGGTCACTACTGCCTAATGATACCCTTGTTGATAGACGAGTCTTTATGCATCAGCTGTACTGGTTCTCCCACGTTCTTCGGTCTCTTTTGAGAAAGAGTGCAAATCTACTCTCACATTTTTCTTCCTTATAAAACTCCCCCCCTCCCCCCAACCACCAAATCACCCTTTTTACCGGAAGTAAGGGTGTTTTTGGCACGGATGGAAAATATAATGGGCTTGAGGGTGGAATTGAGGAACGGTTTTTTTTTTTTTTGGGGACTACTCAAAAATGGTAGGGGACTACTTTCCATTTTTTGGGTGGATATTAGAAGTAGTAATGAGTCACCCCTTATCTAAGTTTTTTTAATACCAAATTTGCCCTTGGTAATTAAATTAGTTAGTGTAATGATTAATTAGTATTAGTATAATGATTAACTAGTGATATTAGGTTAATTAGTTGGGTGTTTTTAAAAGAATGATTTTTGAGAAGAAGGGGGTTTTGTTTTTTTTTCTTTTGTTTTTTTTAATAAGATGGTTGATTTTGAAATGAGGGTTTTGGGTACTTAGGTATACTTCAAATCTAATTAATGTTGCTCGAATTGGCAAAATCATATGAAAAAATGAAAAATTTATAAACTGATTTCGACCATGGAAATAGAGTTCAGCTAGGAAATCTGAAGAACATGTAGCCGAACTCATCTGCAAGTGTAGTTCGGCTAATGGTTCTGAAAACACAGGTAGCCGAACTCAGCTTCAATGGAGTTTTTGCTTTCAGAGAAAAGTTCGGCTAGGAAAAAAAATATTGCGACGTAACTTAAACCAAATGTTCTATTTGGGAAAAAAAAATTGACGTTACCGAACTCAATATATAGGTTTTCAGATAAAAGTTCGGTTAGGAGAAAAAAACTGCGACGTAACCGAACTAAAAGTTCGGCTAGGAGAAAAAGGAAAAAAAAGTTGCGACGTAACCGAACTAAAAGTTCAGTTGGGAATTTTTTTTTGCGAGGTAACCGAACTTTTCTTTGAAAGAAAAAAACTCCATTAAAGCTGAGTTCGGCTAGTTCGACAAACTGTTTCACATAATTCCTAGCCGAACTTCTCTCTGCAACTTCCATTTTCAACTCATTTTGATGATTACTTCTCATTTTTTCAACGGAAAACGAATGAAAAGTAATTGGTTTGTTATAATTTTGATTTTGATTTGTTAATAATTTAAATTAAGCTATATAGAGAGGTGGCGGTGGTGGTGATTTTAGGTGGTCGGTGGTGGTGGTGGTGGTTGGTGGTGGTGAGCGACGGTGGTGATGGGAGGAGGTGGTTATATATATATATATATATATATAGGTTAGTCATTTCCATATCTTAGGACACCCCTTATAATTATATGGTAGATATTCTTATCACATAATAGTCCCCCACCATTTTTGAGTAGTCCCCAAAAAATGGTTTGAATTGAGGGAAGTTCAAATGAGTCCATTTACTTGGACCAGTAGTAGTCAAGGGACAGGTAAAGTGAATTCTAGACTTGATAACGGTCTAGTCAATAGTTAAAGGACTATTAGTTACCCTAATGCAACCTTAGCTCATTTTCCTTAAATTTGTTTTCTCCTATACTACTTAATCTCTATAGTCAAAACAACATTTTTTGACAGGAATTGCAAATTTTTTTGAACACTGGCTTTAGAATGATGCTCGTAGTAACGAAATTATAAATGCCTGGGGTATTAACGTTACAACTTGTGTTTTACAAATAAGCTTTCCAGTACAAGGCATCATCTGTCAAAATGGAATGTTAGTATATAATCCTGTGAAGATGATCTTTACTGAGTTTGAAACCAAGCTCAGGAGCTTGTTTGAGTCCATAAAGATCCTTTTGAAGTTTGCAGACATGATGAGGAAAATCTTTGTCAGAGTAACCTGGAGGCTGCACCATGAATACATCTTCAGATAAATGACCATGCAGAAAAGCATTCTTTACATCCAATTGTCTGACTTGCCAACTTTTATAAAGAGCTATAGAAAGTATTGTTTTCACTGTAGTAGGCTTCACAACTGGACTAAAAGTATCTTGATAGTCAATGTCTTCTACTTGATTGTAACCCTTAGCTACTAGTCTAGCTTTGTATCTCTCAATAGATCCATCTGCATTTTTTTTGATTCTGAATATCCACTTGCACCCAATAACATTGTATGCATCAGCTGAAGTGACTAACTTCCAAGTGCCATTTTGAATTAATGCATTAATTTCTTCATCCATAGCAGCTCTCCATTTTGGATCTTTACAGCTTCAAAAGATAGCAAGTTGGAACCGTGAAATCCTCACAAAGCATTGTACTTCATATGCATATACTTTAGGTTTAAATATACCCGGTTTACCTCTTGTTTTCATAGGATGAGCATTAGTAGTAGCTGAAGGGGGTGAGGAAGTAGATGTAGATAATGGAGGTAACTCTTGAAGATCAGTGACTGGAATAGTTACTTCATTAGAAATAATTGGTGCTGAGGTAGTGTGTGAAGGTACAATGCACACACTAGATAAAGTTGCAGATGTAGAGTCTTGAGATTGAAACAGAGTGGCATAAGGGAATGCAGTCTCTTCAAAGACAACATCTCTAGAAATTATGATCTTGTTTGTTTGCAGATTTAAGCATCTATATCCCTTGTGTAAACTACTATAACCCAGAAAAACACATTTGACAGATCTTGGTTGCAGTTTATGAGTATTGAAAGGTATGAGACAGGGATAACATGCACACCCAAATGTTTTTAAGAACTTATAATCTGGATTTAACTGAAACAAACATTTTAAAGTGGAGACATTCTGTAGGACTGAAGTGGGTAGTCTATTGATAAGAAAATTAGCAGTTTCAAATGCATATGACCAGTAAGATAATGGCAAGGAAGCATGAGATAAGAGTGCTAAACCAGTTTCCACTATGTGCCTGTGTTCTCTTTCAGCTGTACCATTTTGAGCATGAGCATTAGGACATGACACTCTGTGACCTATTCCATATGAATCCAAGTAGGTTGACACATTTCTATATTCACCTCCCCAGTCTGACTGAATAAATTTAATGCTTCTGGATAATAACTTTTCAATATGAGCTTTGAATTTGATAAAGGTGGAAAGAACTTCATACTTGTATGCCGAAGGATATATCCATGTAAATCTACTAAAGGAGTCTATGAATGACACATAATATTTGTAGCCATTTATTGAACATAGAGTATATACCCATACATTAGTGTGAATAAGATCTAAAAGACCATAATCTTTGGCATTAGACATTTTTGAATAGGGCAAAGCATGACTCTTATCTAACTGACAATCATGACATATAATAGTAGACAAATGATCACTAATAACCTCATCAACAGAAGACAACACATGCTTCAAAGTTTGATATGCAGGATGTCCTAATTTGTTGTGCCAACTGGAGAGAATAGAAGTACTTGAGGCAAAGGCTTGTTTGAGTTGGGCTGCTGTAAACTCCAGATGATAAAGTCTATCTTTAACAGGACCATGAAGAAGCACCTTGTGAGTAACCATATCCTTCACAAAGAATTCATCGGGATAGAATTCAAAGAAACAATTATTCTCTTTGGTAAATTGATGCACTGATATTAAATTCTTAGTTATTGAAGGTACATGAAGCACATTTGACATAACAAACTTTGTGGAGCCATTCTGAAAATTAGATGAACCAGTATGAGTTATGTGCAAACCTGAGCCGTTTCCTACACGCACTTGATCAGTTCCCTGATACTCAGATTGTAAGTTGAGATTGGACAAATCATAAGTAAGATGATGTGTGGGCACCTGAATCTGGAATCCAACTAGAATGAGAAGTAGAAGCACCAGACTGTGAAGTATAAGGATCATCATTGTAAAATGCAAAGGATTCAGGTTCCGGACACCATAATTCTTCATAATCATCACCAAAGTAGTCATAATTGTCAGATGGTGCATATCTAATGTGACAAGTTGGAGCAAAATGTCCAGGTTTCTTGCATATTTGACAATCATTGGATGGATTGAATCTCATAGATGGTGGATAAAAATTTGTTGATGGAGCAGGTGGACCAAATCTACCACCACCACTACGCATTCTACCTCTAAATCCTCCTATAAATCTACCACCTCTATTACCTCTAAAATTACCAGATCTATTGAATGATCCTCTAGAGGGATAAGAATTCCATTGATGTGATGCAGGAGCGTAATTGTGAGGATAATCGTATGACTGATTGTAGTGATTAACGGGAGGATTATGAGAACTTTTGAATTGATTACCAAATGCAGGAGTAGAGTTAACCTGATGTTGCTGAGAGACATTAGCAGAAGCAGCAGTGAGATCAACAGTAGATTCAACATTCATTCTTGATTCCTCCGAGAGAAGTAATCCTAGCAGCTCTGAAGAAGTAATTAGGTTATCTTTCTTGAGTTGTTGAGTGCATATTGATGTTTTGAAAGAGCTAAACTCAGCAGGTAAGCCTTGTAGAATATGAAAAACAAGATCTTCATAAGTAATTGGTTGATTGATCTGGGAAAGCTGATGAGAAATAGACCGTGCTCTGTTGAAGTATGTTAACATCGAATCAAAACTCTTCTTCAGTGTAGTGAGATCAGATTTCAATTGCATTAATCTCGATTTGCTAGTAGCGTTATAATTATGTTCCAATCGAGTTCAAACTTCATGAGAAAAGGTGCAATCAACCACATGAGAGTGAATTTCTTCAGTACAAGTTGTAAATAACCAAGAGAGGGTAGCTTGATCTTGATTCACCCAGTATGCATACACAGGATTATGAACAAAATCATTATCTGGATTTGAATCTTCAAAACCAGGAGCTTCAATGATTTTGAGACCTTTAGCAGATGTACGTCTGTAATACTTTGTTGGACAGATAAACGATCCATCAACAAATCTGAACAAATCATAACTTCAAAGAAGTGGAACAATTTGTGATTTCCAGAGATTATAATTGGTGTTGGATAATTTTGAGGATGATTTGAAAGTTAGAGAAACATGTTTTGTTGATTCTGTCATTTTGATAATGAATGAAAGAAGAAGATATATATTTTGAGAAATTAGGGTTAACAACATGTATCTGATACCATGTTGAGAAAGATCATGTCGTTAGACACTCTCTCAAACCTTTTCATTAATCTTTGAGTTGTTGATTTTCATTACAAAC
Organism: Papaver armeniacum; assembly: GCA_023531295.1. Lineage (NCBI taxonomy): Eukaryota > Viridiplantae > Streptophyta > Magnoliopsida > Ranunculales > Papaveraceae > Papaver > Papaver armeniacum. The sequence goes on from JAJJWW010011821.1 coordinate 1,665,249, forward strand.
ACAACACACATTCTCTGTGTGTTTGTATAGACATTTCAAATGCAACCTGCTACTGACAGTTACAACGTACATATTACCTACTATTGTCGGTTACAATAAAATGTGCGTCTCACACGCTTACACAACTCAAGAATCATAACACTCTGGGAAGATATTCTTCTCAGAACTCAGTGAATATCATCTTCACATGATTATATACTAACATGGAATAAGATCAATTTTGGGCACATATAATCCAGAATTAGTGAACTTCAGCAAGAGTATCTCAACTCCAAATAATTCTATGTTCCATCTTTAGTTCTTGTGATGAGCCGACCTACAGTCAACATTGTCGTCACTTAGCCACCACGGTCATCTAGCAGCAGCTTCCTAGGAGGTCACCCATCCATGGATTACTCCCGCTAATTCACTCAAGAATTGGTTAAAAGCTCTGCAGTTAAGCTTGCTCATGCATGAATAATCCAGTCCTGGAAAGCTGTTGTTGGATGACCACAGCGGTGCCGTGAGAAAACCCCAAACTGTCTGATGACCATAGTGGCCAAGTGGGGACGGTATCGGTGGTGGATCGAATAACTACATATGGTATCATAGCTAACGGAGGGTCACCTGTCGATGGTGAGAAAGTACGTTGTACTGATTGGGTCAGATATTGGTCTCATGAATGACAAGAACGTCGGAGATCTTGGCTTTAATATATTCTGGATCCAAGGCAGGCTCCACTTTAAGGTGGAGGTATTGTAATACCTCAGTTCGGCAGGTAGCGTTCGCCGAATGGAATATAGTTAATAGTTTATCCTTTCCCAACATCGAGGATTTTTCAGCGCAATTGGCTCCAGAGTTGGCTAAAATCTCTATAGTGAAACGTGCTCGGATGGGAGTAATCCATGGATGGGTGACCTTCTGGGAAATTATTGTTGGCGACCACAACGGTGCTCATGGAAAAAATCGCACTGCCAGATAACCAAAATGGCTAAGTGATGACAATATCGGTGATGGATCGGGTCATCACATCCACAAAAGGTACATCCAGATTTTGCATTTTATGAATATCGACAAACTGAAACTAATTGGAAGAACGTTATTCAAGCACTTCCATAAAAAGAGTTTTATTCCACAAAGTTTTCCAAAATATTACCCATGCTTTTCCTATTTTCCACTCACATAAATTGGCACCCCACTTATCCTAATTACCTCATACAAATTTAAATATCCTAAATACTATTCACGACTTTTTTGTTTACACCCAAAAGTAAAACCACCCAAAAAAAAGAAAGAAGGTAATTCTCTTTTTTTATAGATTAGGTATTTCAATTCAAAAAGGTGTAGGGGCTCAACTTGTTGCTAGGTTGCCCTCTATCGAAATTGTACCTTGTATTTGATTCTTTTGTTATTAAAAACGGGCACCTAGCTCAGCTGGTCATCCCCGTTTCCCAAAATTTCATGCGCTCCAGGAGGTCCCAGGTTCGAGCCCCCAATGGCGTAATATTGCAGGAATTAACATGGATGGTAGTGTTAGCTTAACCCCCCCCCCCCCCCTTGTGACACAATATCAGCCCCCATCCTCTTCGGCTCCCTTGGCTAGGTTACCCATGAGGCTTGCTGGTAGGTTAGCACGACAACCTGTTCAATTAATGTAGTAGTATGTCGTTGAACCTTAGCTTGTTAGGCTTCCAACTAGTCAATGTAATATTCTTTATCCAACAATGATGATGATTAAAAAAAAAAAAAAGTTAAAACTTATTTCTCCTTCCCCATCTCCACCCACCGACCTTCACCTTCACCTTCACCTTCACCTTACCATCTTTTTTGATTCCGTATAAAAAAAATCTTAGATAAAGAAAGTTCACGGTAGTCAATACTGGACCGCTACCGATTGAGGCTTGTAACTATCCTACTATGGCTGATCTTAGTCGTTCTAATAGCAACGACAAAATTCAGAATTTAATTTATTACATCTGTAGTCGTCCAACTATAGGCGACTAATACTGTTAGAGACATTAAGTATACCATTAACACAAGTGCGTGAGTAGCATCTTTCTTTGGAATATTCAATAGAAGCATTTAGACGTATGCTAAATTTTCAACATGATTTATCCCGTATTCGTGAAATTGCTATTTGAGCAGCCGAATGATGATGGTGATTAACAGCGAATCTAATGTGGCACACTACGTGGTAAAGATTTTTTTCACACTGTCATCCACGTTTGCGTTTGCAAAATTGGGATACAGGTAAAAGCACCAGTAAGTCAGACCCGTTGAAAAACTGAATTATATAAAATTTTCTAGATCTTTTTACTTCTTTACAACAAAACTACCCCAGATTCTATCAATGAGATCAACTTGTAACTTCATGGCTTTCTTCTGTTATCACCATCAAGACCTCTAGGTTGCTTGACTCAATTTTAATCTTAGAAATCAATAACAACAATAAAGTAAATCTAACTCTCAAATCACTCATCCATGAGTTTATATAGAACGGGAAATTGGGGATATAAGAAAAGGACAAAAAGAGGATCCAGATATCAATTCGGGGTCACCCCTTATCTAAGTATTTTACGTAATACCTAATCTACCCCTCACTAATCATGATTAGTGATTAATAATAATTAGTAAAATCATAAGATTTTTTTTAAATGATTAGTGGGTGTTTTATTTGAATTTGGGTTAGTGAGGTGAGAGTAGAAGGAGGGAAAAATAATTTGAGAGAGAAATTTTTTGGGAAAAATAGAGGATGATTGTGAAGAGAGAATTGTTGTCTGCTTGAATCTTTAGCTCAACTATAACAAGGAGCATATCTTGAATCTTGACTAACGACAACAACTCTCAATTGCAACTCTTTGTTGAGCCAACACCCTTGCATGATGATTTTGACAAGTATGGAGAGTTTCTTGAAGAACTACACAAGAAAGTAAACTTGCACAACATAGTAGCATCCCCAACACACAGTAAAGCTGCTAGGATGTTGAAAAATCGAATTTTTTCTTGATACCCGCCATTTTTTCAACTGAAATACCTAGGTGCCGGCATAGTAGTTGTATGAATCCCATGCCGGTAGTAAGGGTACCGACATGGTATTCAAACTACGACCATGCCGGTAGTAAGGGTACCGGCATGGTATTCATACTACGACCATGTCGGTAGTCCGATATCCCCCATTTTGAATATTGATCCGGCATAGCATTCTTCTAAACAACAATGCCGATACGCAGTTAACCTTTTTACCTACCAAGGAATATACGACGGAATATTCAACCGGCATGGTTTCATTGATAGGTTACCATGCCGATACCGCATGAAAAACATACAGGAAAGAGTACCATCCCAAACCTAAAACCGACATTGAAACTTAATAAACATCAACGCCGGAACTCGGTACCGGAGTGGTACCATCAATATCGATAATGCTGGTACCAAAACCAGCGTTCAATGTCAATTATTTTCAATGCCGGAATTGTGTACCGGCTTGGGACATTAGATTACGAGAATGCCGACACCCATGATTTCGGCGTTGTTTTCTAATGAAACATTTATGCCGGAATAGTTTTCAAATTTGGTCTTCCGTTTTGGTTAACTTAGACTATGCCGGAACAATGGTCGAGCATGCCGGTCTTGGTTTCAAAGACAATGGTGTTTTAATTTTATTTGGAACTAATTTTCATTCGATCTTTAGGTGGTGACATATATAGATCCAACAAATGAAAAGCCGTTTTATCGGGATACGTCGGAATACTATAAAATCCCTCCGGTATGTGACCAAAGAATGCTTTTCACCTAGTATCTTGAACTTTACTAATGGATTGCTAGTAACGAACCTTCTAATGAACGTGAAATTGTTCTTATGTAGGGAATAATAGATCGAAAGGAAGCAATCTCTTGGGCTAAAGAGATGGCCCTTAAGAACATGTGTGTGTTGGTGAGGAATACCGAAGGTTCGAAGAGGCGTTTTGAGATGGCTTGCGAGAGAAGTGGGAAATACAAGGAGAAGAATAGCCACAAGAGAAAGGATTATGTATACCCAAAGAAGACTAATAGGGTATACAAGACTCGTACGAGGAAGAATAATTGCCCGTTTTAAGCTTGTATTCCGTTTAAATGACATGAACAATTGGGATTGTGAGGTTTTGTGTGGCTGTCATAACCACCGGGATCCGAAAGATTTTGTTGGTCACTCGTTAGTTGCGAAGTTAAAACCTGACGAGTTCGAGGATGTAAAGAGATTGACCAAAGCACTTATCAAACCGAGACAAATTCTCAGAGGCTTCAAGGAAAATGATGAGACTAACATGTCTTCTCAAAGTACAATTTATGCCGCAAAATCAACTATTAGAAGGGTGGAATGGGAAGGGAGGAGCGTTATGCAAGAATTTGAGAAGATAGTTTGGGATCACAACTACATGCGTATCATTAAAATAGGGCCGGACGAGAAGCCCCTTCAAATATTCATTTTGCATCCTTTCTCTCACAATTGGCAAATACATGTTGTGGTGTTCTTTTGATGGATTGCACCTACAAGACAAACAAATACAATATGCCGTTGTTCAACATCGTGGGGCAAACCTCGGACAAGGTAACATTCACATTGGCTTGGTGTTTAATGGAAAAAGAGAGGGACTATAATTATCATTGGGCATTACGACAATTGAAATTGTTCTTCCGGGAAAATAAACTTCCGAGGGTCATCGTAACCGATAACGATGAAGCATTAATGAAAGCAATATCCGACGTCTTCCCGGACGCACAAAATTTCCTATGTACATATCATATACGTAATAATGTGATAAAAACTTGTCATGCCTTGTTTGAACCAGCAAAGGCGGATATTAAAAAAAGAATAATGGTACAACTAGAGGAAGATGTTTGAAAGAACAAACTATCCCCCGCCGAAGAAGAAGATGAGAGAGGCAAGATAAAGGAGCGAGTGGACAAGAACATGCGGAAAATCACAAAAAGTGGTTGGAATTTCTAAGAGATTGGGAGAAAGTTTATTGGTCTCTTACCGAGGTTATGTACGAAAAGAGATTGGAGAAGTTTATTGCCGATTGGAACGAAGTTTATCCGACTGCCGACTGGTATTGTCGGACTCAATGGTTGGATCAGTTCAAGGAAAAATTTGTGCTTGCATGGACAAACCGGTATAGACACTTCAAGAGTGAAGCAACTAGTGCAGCTGAGGCCGCTCATGGGAGATTTAAAGATATCATCCAGTTCGGTCAAGGCAATGTGGTTACGGTCACCGAGGCAATAGAGCAATACTTTAAGCAAGATATCGATAGGATCAAGGAGGATTTTGAGAAAATCTCAATGGAAAGGATGACTCAATTTTTTCTTTATGGTAAGTTGATCCAAGGAATAGAATTCAACGTCTCTCATTGGGCAATAAAACATATGATGAGACAAATGGAATATGAAAAAAATTACGGAAAACCGGGTGATGTGTGTATTTGTCCCGACATGTATTCATTGGGGATTCCGTGTCGTCATATGTTTGTGAAGTATGAAGAAGTGATACCTATTGAGTTTATTGATCCGTTTTGGAAGCAACTATCTTTCGACCCTCCCCCTTCGGGACATCCCGGGCAATCTCCATGGGATACGAACGAAGCAAAGGAATTCTTCGAAGCTTACTCACGTGGCACCTTGGTAAGCCGGCAAGTCTTGTTGAGCCAACTAAGGCTAATTACTCGTCCATGGATCGCACAAAGCGAAGATCCAAGAAAGGGAGATCCAATAGGTAGACCACAAACTAAAACAAAAAGGAAAAAACAAAGGGTAGAATTGAAAGAAATGACTCAACGTGAAGAAGAAATCGCGGCGAGTAAGAAACGAGATCTAACCGCATGTGAGATTTCAGAACAAAGGTTCGTGGAAGCGCAGGTTCCAAACAAAAGAGGTAGGCCGAGGAAGGAACCGCTAAGTCAACAGCAAATGAAGGACTCCGTATCCACACCACAAGACAACTCATCGGAGGTTCCAACGAAGAGGGGTAGGATGCCAAAGGTATCAACATCAAGTGTCAAACAACAACAAGGTGAGCATTCCGAATCCATACCCATATCCGATCTAGTGGGAGTTCCAAGGAAAAGGGGTAGGCCGCCGAAGGTATCATCATCAAGTGACAAAGAACAACAAGGTGAGCATTCTGAAGCCATACCCGTAGTCGATCTAGCGGGAGTTACAAGGAAAGGGGGTAGGCCGCCAAAGGTATCATCATCAAGTGTCAAAGAACAACAAGGTGAGCATTCCGAAGCCATACCCATAGTCGATCTAGCGGGAGTTCCAAGGAAAAGGGGTAGGCAGCCAAAGGTATCATCATCAAGTGTCAAAGAACAACAAGGTGAGCATTCCGAAGCCATACCCTTAGTCGATCTAGCGGAGGTTCCAAGGAAAAGGGGTAGGCCTCCAAAGTTATCATCATCAATGACAAAGAACAACAAGGAGACGAGGCAAAGGTGGTGACAAACCAAAGTGATAACAAAGTTGATGTAGTTTTAGTTCCAAGGAAAAGGGGTAGGCCAAGGAAGTACGGACTCCCATCACATATCGAAGACATTGCAAGTCTAGAGATTGCAGAGGATGGTTTGGATATATTATTGTTACAAAAGGGCAATACGAAGATGTATAAGGATCCCAGAACAGGTAGGACAATTAGAAGTTATCATACCAAGATACAGTCTTACATAGACCAACTTCCTGAGGTTATTCGCGAGTATATTTTATATACGGATGATGTCGACGGAGATGGAAATTGTGGCTATCATGTTGTGACTGAATAATTAGGAATATTTGTCATAGCGGTTAGTAGAGGTATGACACCATGCCAATATGCTAGAATGAGGATGTCCGAACAACTTGTGAACAAGAGGAGCTTTTATGAGCAATTGGTTGGTGTAGGCGAGGGGTTTGATGATATGCATGCTCAAGTATTGGGGCCCGAGCAACATATGAACTTTCTTCCTTCTGAATATTGGATGAGAATGCCTCTTTGTGGGCATCTAGTGGCGGATACATTTAGGTGTGTTTTTCATTATTTTACCCCCACCGTAGAAGTAACATTTACCCAAAGTGGCAAAAATGTGAAGGATCCCTTAAGAAGAGAAGAGTTGTTTTGGCGTTCGTGAACGGCAATCATTTCGTTATTCTAAAACTCAAAGAAAATTGTCCATTGCCACCTATCTGTGGGATGATTAAAAACAAGGGTCTAGATCCCAATATCTGGAAGGGATGGATGGCATCGTATGAGGAGAATCACCAATTTTGGGATGCGTTGGCCTAATCCAAAAAAACGCTCCAAGAGGAGAAGATGCAACCCATTACGTGTGGAGGCGACGATGGTTTTATAAACAATTTCATTGTCGGTATCAAGGACCGGTATTGATTTATAAATATCCTGCATTCCGGAATAGGTACCAGCACTGTTGAACCTAAACTTATCTATGCCGGTAATAGTCGCAAATAAATCTTGCAAAGATAAACATTTTCAACATAAACGAATCATTAGAAATCAAAACATGTTCAACATAAATCAAACAACTGGATTCTGCTATTAAATGTTCTTAATCCAGGTATCATAAACCAAAAGCAAACCAAAAAACTAAAGAGTTAACCACGAGGTACAAACGAAAACAAGTTCGGAATTGTTCAAGACGTAACAACCACCATCCAAAAATAGAAACGCAACTAAAGAGTTAATCACTAGGTCTTTTGCTTCTTTTGGGCCAGTTTTTTCTTAGTTTCCCCGAACAAAGCTTTTGCACTAGGGTCGGTTTCTTCAATTCTATCAATCTTTTCCTCGACTTTCTTCATTTATTCAAGGGATATCACCTCTCCTTCCTGGTACTTGCAACCCAACATCTTCTTTAACTTGCCAAGCCGACGACGCTAGTTTAATACATCAAACACATAATTAGTATACATATAAGATTATGTGTACATTGAACGACGAAGTAATTAACAATACTTACTAGAAATCCAACGGTCTTATTAAGTTGGGTCATCGTAGGTGGTGCCTGTGCGGGAGTTGGAACGGGAGGGTTTTTCTTGGGAGGAACTTGGACGTCATCCGGGCGGACGACTGATGCGTGTCGTAACCACAACAAATTAGTGAATATTTTTCCACTCAATTAACAAGTAATATGGTGGTAGTTAAGTTCGTTCCCACGAGGAGCAAGAGATTTTTAGTTGTAAAATTGTCACAAAAAGGGGGATTTATAAAGCAAAAGAAAATAAACAAAGCAATTCAAAGTTAAAGTTGAAATCAATAAGAGAGACAAGTTCAACGAATCCTTCTTCGTTGCAAAATAATGATTCAAGTTATGTTTTTCATCCACATGTTATTAGTCACAGATTATTACCAACGTAGGTAAAGCAACTAGATCAGTGCTAAACCCCTAAATCCCTTGTATCACCGGATACGGAAGTTCTCGACTACGGATTCTATTTACCAAACCACCTAGTAGTAGATCACTCAAGATGTAATTTAAATAAACGCATTAAGATTCATGAATTTATTAGGTTGATATTAGTAGTTAGACTCTTAGATCAAGGTCTACTTGCTAACGTTGTTTTCACACACAATTGCTCCACGGAATCCCTCCGCAAGGTCTCGTGTTTGCTACTTATGTAAAGAGTCAAGAAACGATTACTTATCCCCTAACTTTCACTAGCTTTAGATCAATTAACAAATCAATTTAGTTGGCCACCCAAACAATCTATCAATCAATCATGAATGTATAAACATTCCTATTAGTAAAAACAAACGATAATCATGTGAAAAAAAACTTCAAAGTAGATTTAAAACAAAACTCAAAACATGTTAAGAACTAGGAATTCATCCTCAATCAATAAGAAAATTAGCTATTCATGTTTTTGAAATTCACACAAATAATTAAAAGGAGAATTTTTCAAGTTCACACAAATAATTAAAAGAAGAATTTTGAAAAGCAAGCAAAAACACAAGTGTTGTGTGTGTAAAAGTGTGTAGAGAACTTCTCTACTTATAGGCTTCAATGTTCTCCAAATCTTCCAAGGAATAGAATCCTCATTCCATAATAATTCAATTTCCAAGTTCAAGTCTTTATCAAATCTTCCATCTTCTCTTTCCAAATTTGAACCAAATTCTCCATCCAATTCCAAACCCAAGTCTTCACACCCATGAGTCTAGAATACTCTTCACAAAATTCCGCACATATTGAATCTCCGGAGAAATCCTGGGGTCACCGGAAACCCGGCCAGAAAAGTCGTCGTCGGTCACTGGATTATTCTTTCAGACAACGGAATATTCCGTTAGGGAACCGTCAAAGTTAACTGTCAAACTAACAGTCTCTAACGGTCAAAATGGTCAAGGGAAGAGAGAGTCAGCTTCTTATTCAGTCATCTAACTCAGCTGACTGATCTGAGTAGTCTGAATCACTGAGTTATCCTAACGAGCCACTGAGTCAACTCATCGAACTCGAACTCCAGTAGAGTTACCGTTTGTATTCTGGTGATTCCCGGCCAACTTCAGGCCTCACTTCTCTGAAATTCCTACACATTCATCTACACAGAAAACTCATACTCAAAACCCCTGGCAGCAACAGAACGCAACCATACACAAACCCATTCATTTCATAACAACATCAGTACTAGATCCATTCTTGTCTTGACTGGAATTCGGCACCAAACATTATACCCAAATCCATTCATACTCAATTTCTCTGTAATTCTACCAACAATTCATATCTGCTTCCATTTCTCGATCTCAACAGCAGCAAGTCCTAATTCTTCACCTGTTCTTCACAGTATCAGAACCCATCACTGATTCTTTGTTTAGCAGCTTGTTCTTCTTCAATTTGTGATTCAACGACACCATCTTTACCATCTCAGATACACGGCAATTTCTTGATCTTAGCTGCATCGACTTACTTCTCTTCTCTCACAATTTCAGCTCTCGGACCAACACAAATTCATTCTTCATCAGCGCCTCCAATCCGTCTCAATTTCAACAGCAGAGATAATTCCTCCAATTCCTTGAATCGCCATGAACCCAATCTCCATCTGATGTTCATGGAAGCTACAACCCCATTTTTGTTTCATCATTTTCTTCTCTCCGATTCTCACAGTAAACCCTTATTTCATTTCGATCTGATTTATTCTCCGTCGACTGCTGTTAATATCATCTTTGTGACCTTCTTCTTCTGCAGAAACCCATCGGTTCAACCAATACAGCCACCATTCCTATCACCAACTACAGCTCGAGTTCAATCTTCTAAGAACATCACAGCACCACCAGATATACTTATATCTCAAATCTGAGAAGAACCCAGCACTTCCAATCATACAGAACTCAAATTCTTGCCTTTGTCTTTCGATTTCAATCAAACCCCCTTTTCTTTCTTCTCTCAATTTCTCGATTTTAGTCTCTCGGCTTTAAACAACAGCTGCTTCCCATGAACAAATGATTGAGAGGAAGAAGTCTTTCGACTTTAGGGTTATGGGAGTAGGGTTATACCCAGTGTCCGGTCACCTTAATAAGGGCTACCCAGCTAGCAGCCCCTTAACCTATGTTAGCTGTCTTTTAATACTTCTCCCAAAGAGAGTTGCCCCTTAACCTTGGGTCGGCTCTCGATAGTATTCACCCTGTGAAATGACTATTTTAACCTTTTGCTCAAATTGGGTGATTTCTTTTTCTTTTCGTTCGTGCGACTCCATAGTAGCTATAAAACTCAAAACAAGCGTAAAATACATAATTTACAAGAAAAATAGCAAAGAAAGCATAAACAATAGATGGTAAATAGGATGTATTCTACACCCTATCAACGACATAAGGATGTGACCATTGCAGGTAATCTTCCATGTAGTTGGCATCAACTTCATCATCGTTTTCAGCAATCTCCAACTTCTCCCACTGACTAATATCTACCAAACGACGTGGTTCCCTATCACTCCAATCTGTTGGCTCCGGTTTTGGAACATACTCTACATGCAACCGATTTGGAGTTGAAAAGTACCGAGAAAGGTCAAGATCAAAACATTGAAAAGAGGCTGTCTGGAAATGTGATAATTGCTTATATCCAAGTTGGCGCATCACACATGTAGGATTAGCCATAACGTATCCTTTTGGGTGGAATAACGGCCCATGGTACAATGCAACGTTACCAAACCTCAAAACCTGGCGGTTTCCTCTAGCCTCCTTGTAAGGGTCGAACACAACATCTTTGGTACTCATTGCGTCCAAAGCCAATCTCATATCGATCAGTCGACCTATGTTACTGGGCTTTGGAGTATTTTTGAACTTGTATCTCTTAGCTATAGGCGTATCGGGTTCTGGAAGGACTATGATCTTCAAGAAGGGGTAGACCTTGAACAAGGTTGGGAAGTATTTATAAGCCCACACCTATTCCAATGTGAAGCAATAAGTTTTGTTTCTAAGTTCACGATAAGGGTACATGTGAACAATATACATAATAACATAAGTTTAAGAACAAAATTACCTGCAGCAGTAGAGTGAAATTCCATACAAATTGGTTGGTTTTAGCCTTAGAGGCCCTTCTCATCTCCGTCATCAAATGAGCAATTACCACGGTGCCCCAAGAATAATTATAGACATCTTCCAATGGATCCAAGTACTGAAGGTAGTTAGCACTAACCCTGTTGCCATTGGTGTCAGGGAATACCCTAGTGCCCAAGATGTATAACAGTGTAGGTAACATCGATATAACGAATTTGTTTAGGGTCCCATCCTTCCTCCAAACTTCTTTTCTTTGTGTTTTCAAAATTCTTCTTAAGCAGCGTCAACTTGATTATCTTTATCTTACCATACGTGGATTCATAAAAGCTCTCCACGGAAGTTTTGTAGTCCCAACCAAACAGCTTGTTAGTCAGACCGTGCAACTTCGACCATTCTAGGCCCAGAGACTCATTCCTTCTGCAATTGATTTGCCGATAACATTCAATCCTAGAATGTTCTGAGCATCTTCAGGGATGAAGGTCATCTCCCCAAAATGGAAGTGCATGGTATCAGTTTCACCATGATACCTTTCGACGAAGCAATTGTGATAAAGAATCAGGCTTCACATAATTTTCAACCAAAGCATATAGACCAGAATCCTTTACTATTGTTTGGACCTCTTCACATTCCTCGGACAAATTTCAACCATCTGCGGCTTGGTTTCGGCAAACACGCACAGCCTTCTTATGATCCTACAATTAGGAGAGACAATAAAATTAAGAGATTTTACATAAATACACAAAAATACATATGTACAAGATAAAAAATGCTTACATAGGTTTGATAGATAGTACGAGCCCACGAGTGCTTGTATCCAAATAGTGTTTTTGGTTCCGGAGCTTCACCCCAAATTCTACCACGTTCAAGGTCAGGTATCATATCATTAATATGAGGAAGGTGGGAACCTTTAACTTTCACTTTGACGTTGCCCTTCTTGCCATTTCCTTATGTTGGTTGTTGACTTGGCCCACCAACTTCGCTTTGGCTTGCTGATTGACTTTCCTCTTCATCTTGCTCATCTTGATCATCGTGCTCACGGTTTGCAAGTCGACTACGGTCACCACCACTCTCCCAAATTATCCCTCTTGTACCATCCCCCAAACGTATCTTACGACCTTCATCTTTCCCTCAAGGAGGCAGAGACTGAGGAGTATCAATACCATCCTTCCTTCTTCTCTTAGTGACAGCATCTTTAGTTTTTGTTTTGTTAGCTTCCTTTGCTTTTGACCTATATCGTAAGAACACGGAAAGCAATGAATATAAGATAACTCACCTTCAGTTTTAATACCGGCATTGACTACCTTAAAATACACCACGCCGGTACAATGTTCCGGCAGTACACATTGACTATCGACAGTACCGGTACCAAGTACCGGCATACAAATGCAACCTAAAATCTATGCTGGTATTCGTGACAATTTTTCTGTATGTTTTAAATCCAATACCGGCATGCTCGAATTATTACAAAAGAATGCCGGTACCCAAAACCGGCATGCAATGAAACCAAAATTCTATCACAGATTGGTGACAAATTCATAAACTCTCCTGTATGTTTTAAGTCCAGTACCGACATACACGAATTATTATCAAACACTGCCGGTACTAAAAACCGGCACTGTATTCATCCTAGATTGAATGCCGGTAGGGAAATTCAGTTTCTGGTTAATCTGGGGTTGGAAACCGGTACTATATTCATCCTATATTGAATGCCGGAACATAAAACCGGCACTGTGTTCATACAAATTTCAGTGCCGGTACTCTCTGAAACTCAACTATTTGAGTTAGGGTTCGCGATTATAACCTAAACCCATTGTTATAAATCGATTTAAACACCTATAAAGTAGTTTAAAATCACTTACCTTCTCATAAAAGCCATATTTCTGAGTAGTTGATTGTCAGAGAACGTTGCTTCTTCGTCTTCTTGCTCTTGAGCAATCTTAACAATTCTTTGCTCTTGTTTTTGTTGAGCAATCGATGTTGAGTTCGATTGGGCATTTGGTTTCTTTCGTGGAGGCATTATTTATGATTGGTAGGTTAATCGACGAAGAACGGATGAAGAACGATGAAGAAAAAAAAATGGTTTGGTTTTTGATTTTTGATTCTCAGTGCCGGAACTGATTAGAGAATGGGGGATAAATGGTTTGGTTTTTGATTTTAAGTTTTAGTAGAAAGGGCATAATAGTCTTTTCATAATTTTTTTGATTAACCAAAGGGTATTTTAGTATTTTCATACCCAAAAATCACCCCTTAACACACACCATGGGTTGGGAGAAGTAATCAATACCCCCAATTCCTTTTTATATCCTCCAATTTCGCGTTCTTTATATAATGAGCAAAATAAGAAAAAAAATCTATGTTATGAGATTGTTAGTATTTGATAAGTTGATCGGGTGGAGGAAGAATAAGTTTCGATGCTTGTATTATTAGGGCAGTCGGAGCCTATTATCAGAAATTAGATAGAGTCACAAAGAGGATTAAATCTAAACACATTAAAGAGTAAATCTGATGCTTAAAATTATTGTATTTGGAAACCTAATTTTGCTAAGAGAAGAGTGGAAGAAGAAAAGAAAATGATTTTTTGATTTCCCTAATCTAACGGCTGATTCGAGCTATGCACCTTTTCCTCTTTTTACACTTCATTAATTTTCTATGATGTGGAAGATAGACGTGTATTCCTTAAACACCTAGCCTCCACGTAGGTTTTGTTGTTAACTAGCTGTTACAAACAGCGGTTCATGTAGCAAGATTGTCGTATTCGATCAATTCCGTGGAAGCACTTAGAGCATCTCCAATGCAAAGGGTCAAGGTCATCCTAGGTGGAGGCCTTGTTATCACCTTTTTTGGTGGGTCATTTACTAAAAAAATAAAATAAATAAAGATAAAAAATTTGACCTAAAATCCATCTCCAATCTTCAAGGTCTTACCTACAACTTTTTATTTAAATATAGAGAAAAAATGATGATGTGGACCTAAGACCCAAGGTTATGAAGAAAGTCTTATTTAGACTTTCTCATTTACCCCCACTTAGCCATGTCATCTTTTTCTATAACCACCACCCTTGCATTGGAGAAAAAACTTTGGTGGAAAATGTCTTAAATCCTAGGTGTCATACTAATTTAAGACCTTCACCCCTTGTATTGGAGATGCTCTTAGACGTATTCAATTGAAGCCAAAGAAAGATGAAGGAATTTCATAATTACATTACGTATTAAAGCGAAAATGCTTCTAATTAGGTTTGATTTTGTCCTAAATTTTCAACAGTGAAATCTTCCATGATAAAGAACGATATAAAGATAAAGAACGATATAAAAAGGAAAAAAATGGTGTGCCATAATTAACTGGAAATCTAACCTAGGGTTAATAGTTTTTAATGGGTTTCTAATGAGGATTAATAAAGAAGAAGAAAAAACGGTCGAAGACGAAAGAAAGTGGTAATAGTTGTGGTCAAATTTAATTTGACTTTTGTAGGTGGTAAACAGGAAAAAGTAGAATTACAAAATATAATTATTTTCAATATTTTGAAGAAGGTGACGAATAGGAAAAATAAGGGTGCCAAATAGGTGAAACCAATATTTTGGACCTCTATAGTCTAACCTCTATAAATGAATGCCCCTGGGACCAGAAAAAATATTCGTTTAGCGAGGTTATTTGTTTATCATATATTCATTTATCGGTAATTTATATATTTAAAGAGTATTTTTAGTTTCTTTACATTTGTATATTTTATGTTTCTGAGCCAAAAAAATGATCAATTAGAATAAGAGATTCAAGTATTAACTGATATCATTTCTAACTTACGCTATAGAAATGTCATGGATGTTGAATATCTTTTGAACTACCGTAACCAGAATGATGCAGTTACATGGACTAAGAAATTATCGAATCAGTAATAAATGGTGAGAATCATCTTGAACCAGATGATATTAACGCTATGAAAAATGTGTCACCAAAAGAAACATTTCAAGTAGTAATCACCATAAAAAATGACTTGGTACAATACGAGCAGAATATTCCAGAAGTTGTTCATGCATGATGCATTACAAAAAATTAAGAACGATATGCATTTTGGTTAAGGTGGAAGAAGGAAACAATTTTTTTTTAAATGCATATTTTGAGAAGAAATAACTTCTTATACAGATTTATCTGAGGACGTGAATAAAGTTTATAAGAGCATAGGCATAGGCAGGAACATACAATCAACGCAAATCTATGATAAGCCAAAGTGATGCTATTAATAGACTTAGTATGCTAGCCATGAATATATATAGAAAATATGATGCTTATTAATTAGTCTCGTCGCCGGTATTATAAAACATGGTCGTAAAGGATACTTTGAAAATGTAATCATCTTGGGTTAGCCCAGTTGGCCAGGATCCTGACTCTCAAATAAGAGGTCAGCGGATCGGGTCTTCGCTCAAGAATTTGGAGATCTCATGAAATACTCCTTTTATATGTAATACTTATATGGGTTATGGCATGTTGGATATGACAGTGGGACCAGTCCGACTGGCTGAGTTCAGGTAGGACCCGGGGCCCGACTTTCGTGTATCAAAGAAGAAAAAAACTTATTTCGAATAGTTTTAAAAAGAAATATGCAAGGCCAAAAACATGGGATATGTTTGAGAGCTCCTGCATAGAATCTTCGTATTTAAAGACTAAGGTGAGTTTGGAGATGTATTTTTTTTATTCTCTTGATATTTTTTCATTTCTTTTTCCACTCACGGGTTTTGGCTTTGAGTGAGGATCCATTCATACTATTATTCTCATACTATCTCAAACTTTGGATGCCATTTTTTTCCAATAAAACCTAAATGGTAACAGATTTGAAGCTACCATTTTGGGGATACATTTCTCCTACGTTCCTACCAAAAATGAATACATTCTGAAACGCATAACACCACCTTCCATTACTTTGAAAATCCGGTGAAAATCAACGGATTTCCAACTGTTGAACTTGGGATTAGTCATTACTGAGGTTTAATATTTCATAATGCACTCATTTTAGTATGTGTATGAAGCTTTATCAGAGAAATGTATTCCTAAATTATTAGCTTAGAATCCGTCACCGTTGGTTTTCATTAAAAAAAAAAAAGGGCGTCCAAAGTGTGAAATAGTTTGATTGGGTTCCATCTCTTTTGTTTTTGGTTCGCTCTCTGTTAATATTCACTGTTCTTTAATCAATACTTGCCAGAACACATGTGCGATGCATATGCTTGAATTTGACTTGAAAGTAATAATTTTGTTTGCATAAAATAGAAATTCAGTATTCTTATTTGTACTTGTAATATAGATAATTCTAAGAGCTTTCCAATTTTTTTTTATAAATTTTATAAAAACCAGGTATGTATTTTGAAATGAACGCGCAATTGGGGGTATCAAAACTAGTTGGGGGATATAGGTACATGACAAAATAGGGATCCAAATAGCAAAGCTGGGTCACCCCTTATGTAATTATTTTTTAATTCCTAATCTAGCCCTCACTAATCATGTTTAGTGGTTAATAATAATTAGTAAAAATCTTAAGTATTTGGGGGATAGATTAGTGTGTGTTTTTATTTTAATTTGTGTGAGTGAGGAGTAGAAGGAGAGAAAAAAAAATTGATTGGAATTTTTTTTTTTTTTGAAAATGGAAGATGATTGTGATGATAGAATTGCAACAGCTGAATCTTTAGCTCAACTACAACAACAATCATATCTTCAATCTTCGGTGTATGATAACAACTCACAATTGGAGTTATATGATTAACCAACACCCTTGGATCATGATTTTCGTGACCATGAAGTGTTTTATGAAGAACCAACCCAAGAAAGTAAACATGTTCAACATACAAGCAACCCCAACACACAGGTAATGCTTCAAAGAGATCGAAAATTAGATTTTTCTTTTTGAAACCCCCATTTTTTTGTCTGAAGCAGCTTAGTACCGGCATGCTCGTTGTATGAATACGCCGCCGGAACTAATGCCACCGGCGTGGTATTCATACTCCTTGCCATGCCGGTACAAGATATCCCCCATTTTAAAAACTTTTTAGGCGTGGTATTGAAACCAACTATGCATGCCGGTATGCGATTACGCTTTTTACCTACCAAGAATATTCCATGGAATTTTCAAACCGGCATGGTTCACTCCTAGCCCGACCATGACGGTACTACGAAAAAAGCATCCGGGAGTTTAAGATTTTTGAACTCCAATACGGCGTGGTATATAAAATATCGGCACGCCGGTAGTTGGTCCCGACATCTTTATTAAATTTACTGCGAAGCCGGCAATTGGTTCCGGCTGGAAACTCACATATCGAGAATGCCGGCTCCTGTTACCGGCTTTGTACCTTGTTTAGCGAGAATGCCGGT
The DNA here is from genome assembly GCA_023531295.1 of Papaver armeniacum. NCBI lineage: Eukaryota > Viridiplantae > Streptophyta > Magnoliopsida > Ranunculales > Papaveraceae > Papaver > Papaver armeniacum. Next base: position 1,683,085 of record JAJJWW010011821.1, read on the forward strand.
ATTGCCTCTTCCGACAATTGTGTTCAAGAACATCCAATGCGCATCTTGTGTATAATTGTCTCCTCCTTTCAAGTGTATTTCTAAAATGCTAGGAACATTATTATTCAATGCCGGAAATGTGGTCGAGCACGCTGGAAATGGTACCCGGCATGGTAGTTTTTTTCTTTCTTCGAACTAATTCAATTTTCTTTTCATTTATTCCTTAGATTGTGACATACATTGATCCAACAAATTCCAAACCGCTTGGTCCGGATACGTCTGAATACTATAAGATGCTTCCGGTATGTTACCAAACAATACTTTTCACCTAGCTTTTAGAACGTTATGTGGGGATTGCTTGTAATGAACCTTATAATCTTCCATTGTTGTCCTAATGTAGGGAATTAAATCTCCAGCGGAAGCAATTGCTTGGGCAAAAGAGATGGCTCTTAAGAACAAGTGTGTGTTGGTGAGGAATACCCAAGGTTCAAATAGGCGTTTTGAGATGGTTTGCGAGAGAAGTGGTGAATACAAGGCGAAGAATAGCCATAAGAGAAAGGGTTATGTATATGAAAAGAAGACTAATAGGGTATACAAGACTCATACGAGGAAGGATAATTGCCCATTTAAGCTTGTATTCTATTTAAGAGACAAAGAAAAGGAATGGAATTGTACGGTGTGGTTTGGCCAACATAACCACCCGGATCCGAAAGATTTTAATGGTCACTCCATAGTTGCGAAGCTAAAACCTCGTGAATTCGAGGATGCAAAGATAATGATCAAAGCATGTATCAAACCAAGAGTGATTCTCAGAACCTTCAAGGAAAAGGATGATCAGAACGTTTCTTCTCTAAGTACAATTTATAGTGCACAAGCAACCATTATAAGGGTGGAATGGGAAGGGAGGAGCGTTATGCAAGAATTTGAGAAGATAGTTTGGGATCACAACTACACGCGTATCATTAAAAGAGGACCGGACGAAAAGCCCCTTCAAATATTCATTGTGCATCCTTTGCTTTCACAATTGGCTCATACATGTTGTGGTGTTCTTATGATGGATTGCACCTACAAGACAAACAAATACAACATGCCGTTGTTCAACATCGTGGGGCAAACATCGGACAAGGTAACATTCACATTGGCTTGGTGTTTAATGGAAAACGAGAGGGATTACAATTATCATTGGGCATTACGATAATTGAAATTATTGTTCCCGAAAATCAATTTCCGAGGGTCATCGTAACCGATCAAGATGACGCACTAATGGGTGATATATCTGATGTATTTCCGGATGCACAAAATTTCCTATGTACGTATCATATAGGTCAAAATGTGACAAAACATTGTCATGCTTTGTTTGAACCCTCTAAGGCGGATATTAAGAAGAGAATGATTGCTTAACTAGAGGAAGATGTTCGCAAGAAGAAACTATCACCCGAAAAAGAAGAAGATGAAAGAGGAAAGATTAAAGAGCGAGTGGGCAAAGAACACGATGAAAATCATAAAAAGTGGTTGGAATTTCTAAAGGATTGGGAGAAAGTTTATTGGTCTCTTACCGAGGATATATATGAAAAGAGATTGAATATGTTTAGTGCTAAATATAACGAAGTGTATCCAAGCGGCGTCTCATATTGTCTGGATAAATTGTTGGATAAGTACAAGGAAAAATTTGTGCGTGCATGGACAAACCGGTATAGGCACTTCAAAACTGAAGCAACTAGTGCAACGGAATCCGCTCATGGTAGATTTAAAGATCTCATCCAGTCCGGGCAAGGCAACGTGGTTACGATCACCGAGGCAATGGAGCAATACTTTAAGGCTGATATCGATAGGATCAAGAAGGCTTTTGAGAAAAGCTCAATGGAAAGGATGACTCAATTTCTTCAATATACTAAGTTGCTCCAAGGAATAGAGTTCAACGTCTCTCATTGGGCAATAAAACATATGATGAGAGAAATGGCATATGAGAAAATTATGGAAAACCAGGTGATGTGTGTATTTGTCCGGACATGTCTTCATTGGGGCTTCCGTGTCGTCATATGCTTGTGAAGTACAAAGAAGTTATACCTATTGAGGTTATTGATCCGTTTTGGAGGCAACTATCTTTTGACCCTCCCCCTACCGAAGCTCCCGGACAATCACCATGGGATACAAATGAAGCAAAGGAATTTTACGAAGCTTACTCACGTGGCAACTCGGCTAGCCGACAAGTATTGTTGAGCCAACTAAGGCTAATTACTCTCCCATGGATCAAACCAAGTGAAGAGCCAGGAAAGGGAAATCCGATAGGTAGACCACAAAATAAATTTTCAAGGAGAAAACAAAGGAAAGAATTCAAAGAAATGACTCGACGTGAAGAAGAACTCGCGGCAACCAAGAAACGAGATCTATCCGCAAGTGAGATTTCGGAACTCCGATTCGTGAAGCGCCCGGTTCCAATTAAAAGGGGTAGACCGAGGAATGAACCGTTAACAAGTTAACAACAAGCGACGGTTTCCGTATCCACACCAAAAACTGATGGATTGGAGGTTCCAAAGAAAAGGGGGAGGCCACCGAAGGTACCAACGTCAAGCTTGCAAGAACAACAAGTTGAGCATTCCGAAGCCACACCCATAGTCGATGTATCGGAGGTTCCAAAGAAAAGGGGTAGGTCATCGAAGGTACCAACGTCAAGCTTGCAAGAACAACAAGTTGAGCATTCCGATGCCACACCCATAGTCGATATATCGGAGGTTCCAAAGAAAAGGGTTAGGCCGCCAAAGGTACCAACATTGAGCTACCAAGAACAACAAGGGAGCATTTCGAAGCCACACCCATAGTCGATGTATCAGAGGTTCCAAAAAAAGGGGTAGGCCGCCAAAGGTACCAAAATTGAACTACCAAGAACAACAAGGTGAGCATTCCGAAGCCACACCCATAGTCGATGTATCGGAAGTTCCAAAGAAAAGGGGTAGGGGTAGGCCAAGTAAGTATAATCTCCCGTCACATACCGAAGACATTTGGAGTGTAGAGATTGCAGAGGATGGTTTGGATATAACTAAGCTAAAATTGGTAATATGACGATTTTTAAGGATTCGCAAACGGGTAGGACTTATAGACACTACCATACGAAGATAGAGTCTTACATAGACCAACTTCCTGAGGCTATTCGTGAGTTTATTGTGTATACGGATGATGTCGATGGTTATGGAAATTGTGGCTATCATGCTGTGACCGAACAATTAGGAATCTTTGACACGACGGTTAGTAGAGGTATGACACCATGCAAATATGCTAGAACGAGGATGGCCGAACAACTTGTGAACAAGAGGAGCTTTTATGAGAAATTGCTTGGTGAAGGCGAGAGGTTTGATGATTTGTATGCTCGAGTATTAGGGCCCGAGCAATAGATGAAGTTTCTTCCTTCTGAATATTGGATGAGCATGCCGCTTTGGGGGCATCTAGTGGCGGAAACATTTAGATGTGTTGTTCATTATTTTACGCCCACCTTAGAAGTAACATTTACACCAAAGTGGCAAAATTGCGAGGGATCCCTTAAGAAGAGAAGAGTTGTTTTGGCGTTCGTGAACGGCAATCATTTTGTTATTCCAAAACTCAAGGACAATTGTCCATTGCCACCTGTTTTTGGGATGGTTAAAAACAAGGACCTAGATCCAAATATCTGGAAAGGATGGATGGCATTGTATGAGGAGAATCACCAATTTTGGGATGCGTTGGCCTTATCAAAGAAACCTCTTTAAGAGGAGGAGAGGCAACTTCATACGTGTGGAAGCAATGATGAGTAATTTGGATATATGTGGTTCCGACATACGTAACCTTTTGTTTTTTTTTGAAGTTTGAATTGTAATCATTAAACCATATGCTATGTTGATAGGGTGTAGAATACATCCTATTTACTATCTATTGTTTATGCTTTCTTTGCTATTTTTCTTGTAAATTATGTATTTTACGCTTGTTTTGAGTTTTGGAGCTACTTTGGAGTCACACAGAGAAAAGAAGAAGAAATTACTCTATTTGAGACAAAAGGGCAAAATTGTCATTTCATGGGAGAACACTATCTGGAGCCCAGCCAAGGTTAAGGGGCAACTTTATTTGGAGAAGCACTAAAGACAGGCCCAGCTGAAGTTAAGGGGTTGTCATTCAGGTACCCCTTATCATTTATCAGAGGGTGTAATTATCCACAGGGTGTCCCCTAGCCTATGCGGTAGAATGCAGATTATCCATCCCCTACTCCTACAACCCTAAATTGAGAATTTACTCGATCATCACCTCTCATTCATTCACCTTCACCTGAAACTAAAAGCAGCCATGACTGCTAAAACCGAGAGAAGATCGATGGTGGTTTGGGGCTGAAATCGAATCAAGAACAGAGATGAGAGTTTGAGATTGGTTGCTGTTATGATGTTGGAAGTGAAATCAGTGGATAGTAGAAGTGGGATTCGATTTAGGTTTAGGGTTTGTCTGGAATTGAAGTACAAAGGTCGAGATTAAATCGAATGAACTAATGGTCGCTGTTGAGAAGAAATTGATGGGTCTGTTATGGGTTCGAGTATGCAATGAGCAGATTCGCAGTTGGATAGATGGAGTGTTGGTGGTGCTGTGTGGTTTGAATCGGGTGCTGCTAATAACACAGAGAGGAAGAAATTGTACCAGATCGAGAAGAGCTGGGGTTTTTAAGCTTGAATCTTCAATTAAGAAACGAGAGATCAAACTCAGGGAAATCGGGATGAAGAAGCTAACACAGGGTTTTGATTTGTCACTATTATGGGTTAGAGTTTTGCTGTGATGGCTGGCGATCTCTACAATTGAGATGGATGTTAATTGAGATGAATGAAGCTGCTGTTGTTTGTGATGGGTTCTGTTAGTCGATTGAAATCAGAGAAGCAGAGATGTTGTTGATTGGGTTCAGCTCGGATTTGAGTTTCGATCGAGTTCAGATGGTGGAGTGGTGAGTCTGTTGGTGGAATAAGAAGGCAACACTGATGGAATGGTGTTGCAGGTCTGAGAATTACAGGAATGAAGGTGGTGCTACATCTAAGATGGGTATGTTGCAGTGAGAAGAAGAAGTTGCTCGATCTGTGATGAACAAACTTAAGGGCGTGTATTTAGTGATGCTGATTACATGGGTTAGAGCTCTGGAGGTGTTGCAGCTGATCAGGTGATGAATGGGTTTCGAGTTGAGTCTCCGGAAGATCTGAAATGGTGTTGGCTTGGGTTTACAGTGCGTGTTGCTGGTAGCTGGAGATTGCAACTGTGATATGGAGGAGATTAAGTTGGTGCTGCAATAAGCTATGCAGGAAAGGGTTTAGTTGTGGCATTGAGGTTTACAGGGAATGGTAATTGAGCCAATGGTGATGACCAGGAATGTTGGTTGTCTAAGCGTGGAAATAATTGAGATCTTTGCTGCTTGCATTGAAATAGAATTGGCATTGGTCTTTGCAATGGCTAAGCGGTGATCTTGCTATTTATAAGACTCGAGAAGCGGCAAGATTGCAGTTTATGGGTTGGTTTGATCGATGGGGTTGATGAAGTTGTCTTAGCTGACTCAAGAAATTTGAGAAGATGCAGATGAATGGAGCTTGTTGCAAGGGACGGGTGCGGCTGAATGCGATTCAGGTGCAGTCACTGAGAAGTGGAAGAGCTAATGATGCCGCTGGCAGCTGCAGTACAGGAAGCAGGGCCATCATGGCTGGATTTTCCCAGCTGAAGTGCAATGATGGTGCAGCACAAGTTCAGGCCAGTGCAAAGGCCATGGCCACTCAGCCCATCCAGCTGAGTAAGATGATGATCCAGACCCTGACTCATCTGACTCGGTCGATTTGACCCGAGTTGACTCAGCTGACTCTCTTTTCCTTGACCCGTTGACTAACTGAAGACCGTCAGTTTGACCGTTATCTTTAACAGAATCATGACGGAATATTCCGTCGAATATACCATTGACAGCGGAGAATTTCAGGTGGCCGGCGGTGACTAGTCCGGCCGGATTCCGGCCATAATACCAGTTTTCCGGCGAGCCAAAAATTCCAGAATTTTCTGTGGACTTTTTCTCATGGGTGTGAAGACTTGGACTAGGAATTGGATGGAGAATTGGGCTCAAATTTGGAAAGAGAAGATGGAAGATGAGAAAGACTTGAATTGGGAAATTGAATTACTATGGAATGAGGATTCTATTCCTTGGAAGATTTGGAGAATATTGAAGCCTATAAATAGAGAAGTTTTCTATATCTTTTTACACACCTCTCTACACACACAACACTTGTGTTTTTGCTTTCAATTCTTCTTCTTAATTATTTGTGTGAACTTGAAAATTCTCTTTTTAATTATTTTGTGTGAATTTCAAAAACATGAGTAGCTAATTTTATTATTGATTGAGGATGAATTCCTAGTTCTTAACATTGTTTGAGTTTTGTTTCAATTCTATCTTGAAGTTTTTCACATGATTATCGTTTGTTTTTACTAATAGGAATGTTTATTCATTCATGATTGATTGATAGATTGTTTAGAGTGCACGCTAAATTGATTTGTTAGTTTAATCTAATTCTAGTATAAGTTAGGGAATAAGTAATCGTTCTCGACACTTTACACAAGTAGAAAACACGAGACCTTGCGGAGGATTAAGTGGAGCGATTGTGTGTAAAAACAACGCTAGAAAGTGGACCAAGCGAACCGAGTTTAACTACTAGTACTAAACCTAAATTCATAGATCTTAATGCATTCGGGAATTACATATTGTAAGCGAACCTCAAGGTGGTTCTTTTGAATAGAATCCGATAACTAAGCGGACTTGTTACTCGGTGAAATAAGGGATTTTGGGGCTAGCTAAGCGGACTGCTATCCTACGGTTGGTGATAATCTGTGACTAATAACAAGTAGAAAAGAACATAACTTGATTCATTGTTTTGCAACGAAGAAGGATTCCTTGGTCTTATCTCTCTTATTGCTTTCAACTTTATCTTTTAATCGCTCTGTTTATTTTCTTTTGCTTTTTACACCCCCCTTTTGTGACAATTTTTACAACTAGAATCTCTTGCTCCTCGTGGGAACGAACTTGACTTCCATTATATTATTTTTAATTGAGTGGAAATAAGATATTAATTTGATTGCACCTACGACACGCATCATATGTACGTGTCGGCATGATTTAATTCAAGCTTTGCAATGCCGGAACTTTTACCGACGTAGAAATACTTTTCTCTTTTATGCCGGCAAATAATCAAAAGTGCACAGAGATATTAGTTTAAGTTCCGTCATAAAAAATAACTTTATGACAATGTCGGAACTGTAATAAGATCAATTATTCGTAAGGGAAAGATAGAGTACCGACACTGCATTCAAAAACGTATCAATGCCGGAATTCTAAATTTCTTTATTCTTGAAAGAAAACATATTTCCGGCATGGATGTTACAATTTCGACCATGCCGGTTTTGAAAAAGAAAAACACAATGTTTCATATAGATTAACCAATATATTATGTTCTAAGCCAAAAACAAATGAAATCAATATCTCAAGCCATTTAGCAAGACACATAAAATAACATAAGCAAAGACTAGATTGTTTAACAAACCATATGTAAAGTTAAGATGTTCCAAACCGAAAACAAATGAAACAAAGATTTCAAAGTTTAGCAAGACACACACATAAACATAAACCGACAGTAGGTTGTTCAAAGACATATCTAATACTATAAAATAAACATTAACAAACATCTTAGATCACTCGGTCCTTGGATGCTTGTGAACTCTCTTTTTCTTTGGAGTCCACAAGTCCTTTGCATTTGGATCTTCAATTTTGACTATCTTCTCATCAACTATCTTCATTTCTTCCGGGGTCAGCACCTCTCCTTTCTTGATCTTGCATTTAAACAAGTTTCCCAATTTTCCTAGCCGCGAACGCTGTTGTTATATATTTCCATTAGTACGTTATCTTATAAAAAATTATAGGTATACATTCAAACGATATGAAGTGAACCAGAATTACGTAACAACAAAAGGAGAGTATTTTGAAGTACGGTTACAGTAGGTTCTTCAAGAGTTTCTGCTTATGGAGGCACTGTTTCTTTGGCCAGGCGTACAATATAAGGATGTGAGTACCTCCAATGACCTCTGAGGAAGCTTGGTTCCGACTCATAACCGTTTCCGCAAATTCCCAACCAGCCATGTCCAGTTGTTGTTCTTCCCTTTCATTCCAATGTGCAACTACAGGAGTTGGTTTGTAAACTACCAGTGTATGTTGTTCACCTGATACCTATTGAGGTAAGAAATGAGATAATTTGGCATCAGATTCACCCTTAAGTGTTTTCTGTTTGTACCCAAGTTGGCGCATCACACGGAGAGGGTTATGCATAACAAATCCTTTTGGATGAAACAATGGTCCGTTGTAAAATGCTACATTGTCATGCCTTGGAAAGTGAACTCCTCTTTCGTTCTTATATGGGTCAAACACAACATCTTGGACGGCGTTAGAGTCCAAAGCCTCCCTCATGGTGAGTAACCGAGTTCTTTTATTGGGCTTCGGTTTATTGTCGAAAATGTATTCTTGGCTATAGAAGTCCGTGGATCCAAACCATATGTTGATGACTCCAAATATTTGTACTCATTGAACAATGTTGGGAAGTGTTCATAAGCCCACACCTACGCAAATGAAAGATCGTTCCAATGAAATGTATGTATAAGAAAAGAACTAATTGGAAAACAAAATAACTAGTTCACATTACATGTAATAGTAATACAGTGAAATTCCCATTAAATTGACGGCAAGTCGCCTTAGAAGATCTACGCATCTCCGCCAAAAGATGTGCCAAGAAAGCAGTGCCCCATGAGTACTCATGAACCTCCTCCAAGGGATCCAAGTATTGTAAGTTGTTCATATGCACCAAGTTACCATTAGAGTCAGGGAATATTGCGATGCCCAAGAGGAACAAAAGATAAGCAGCACTTGTTTGCTGAATTTGTTCGGTATTCAATTCCTTGCCCATCGTATTCCCAAACAACTGTTTGAGCTTAACGACTTTAATAGTCTTTGTCATGGTATTCTTTTTCACGTACATATTTGCTTTTGTCGTTTCCTCATCCCAACCAAACAACTTTTTAGTCAGATCACATATCTTGGACCATTCTAGGCTCTTACCGTCGTTATCTTTGTTAACGGATTTTCCTCGGATCTCTAAACCCAATATTCTTTGGACATCTTCAGGGATAATGGTCATCTCGCCAAAAGGAAAATGCATGGTATCAGTCGAAGCATAAAACCTCTCCAAAAAGTAATTTGTCGTCACTTGATCAGTGGCCACATGGTATTCTACCGCGGGATACAAACCAGATGCTCTTACTGCCGCATGAACCTCTAGACACTCCCTTCCAAATCCTATGTATCCATTTGTTGATGGTGGCAACCACGGAAGGCTTTCTTGTGGTCCTATAAAAACACACCAAACAAACTTCAATTCACCTAATCATATTGTTTATGGGTGAAAATTATTTATGCCGGTTTTGGTAATTTGGGGTGTGTGGATGAGAAATGAGTCTAAACCTTAAACAAATGCACTGCGCGGTGAGTGCTTGTAGATTCGAGAGATCAATCAGGCAAGTCCGGCCTAAACCAAGAAATGGCCATTCCAGGACTTGTTTCGGTCACAAAGTGAAGGAGATGGGGTTGATCTTAGGGAGGAAGCGAAGAAGGTGTTGAGAATGTGAAGGTGTTGGCTATGAATAACTTGTATGAGAAAGCTAAGGCGGGCTTGCGGGGTGTAAGCTATCGGTTTCGGTGTTTGAATACGATTGTATCAACACTTGCCTCCGTTGTCTGGACTTGTTTCCTTGTTTTTGTGTGTTTGGAAAATAGGGAGGAGAACCTATTTATACAAGTCTTTTAGCACGACCTTCGTATCTCGTGGGAAGTGGAGAAAGTGGAGTGATGGAGTAGTGGAGTCGTGTGTTAGTGTCACACGACCAGTCTTGCCCCACTTCTCCCATCATCACTAACCGTCCATGACTTCTGACACATTCTTGTGATGGCGCATTGCGCGCCGCACGTTGTAAATCGCTTGAGACCAATACCCCAAGTATGTATCCCCCGGTTGTGACATGATTGATGTCTCGAGTGTGTGGATCGTGGAACCCACAAAAAGTAGCATGTAATGATAAATTGAATAACTGCCGTTATTCAGGAGGTCGATACTTGTGAAGTATCGTGTGTATTTTGTGCAGTGCCGCATCATGGTGTGGTAAAGTGACGGGTGGTGATCACCAAGACACCTTATCGACCAATTAACCGACCGAGGGTTGTATAACCAAGCGGTGAAGTTGGACGGACGATATGATCTTTGAGACACTCATCCGCGACCGTTGATGAAATTAGGGTTTTAGAGGAGGTGCGCAAGCATCCCTCTTCATCCTGGTCGAATCCAAGCTTGGGATATGATTTTGGCCAGGACGATCGTACATGCGTATAGACGGCATGACGGTGTAGACGCCTATACCCAATTACCTCACGAAAGTATGATCTGGGCCACTCAATTCGTCCGGTGAAGTTGAGTGGTCGAGATCAATTTGTGACAAAAAACTAGTGCCGCAAGAGCCGCACATCATGCCATCTTCAGGCGCGCGTTCCAAGACAACCAATTCTTGGTCGGTCTTGGTCGATCGGTATGGAGTGTAGGTGGTAGGGCTGATGTTCACGCTTATACCGATTGTCCCATGAAAACGTGATCTAAGCCACTCAAATCGTCCGGTGAAGTTGAGTGGTCGAGATCGGTTTGCGGTTGGGAAGTGTGACCACGCTAGTTTGGACGCGCGTTTTGGGATAGCCGGAGCATGATATGCCTTGGCCGATCGAGGTGAGGGAAGAGACGGGCCCACGGTGGTCATCTTTGGTATGACCAGGACTGCTTAATCTAATCTGGACCCTTCATTCGTGCTTGGAGAAGATGGACGCTCGTGATGATCGAAACCCTAATTTTGGCTTTCACGGCCGTGTAACCATGCTCTTTTTTTGGGCGCACGAATTGGGATGACCAACCATGGTTGGTAGGGGTGTTCTGTCGTTCAAACCGAGGCGCAAACGGGTGGGATGACCAACCATGGTTGGTTTTGGTTTAGAAAAGATGAAAACCGAGATTAATGGTTTGGTTTTGGTATGATAGAGCGAAGCAATAACCACGGTGATTGTGTTGACATGTTATATGGGCCCTTTGAATCTACATGTCCGTAAATTTTTGTACACCCTCCATGTTTTTTTTTTTGGTTTACATGCGAAGATGGATGGTTGAGATGGAACCATTTGGCGACACATGTTAATATTGTCCGCAATTTTAGAAACCTAATTTAGGGTTTTCCGAACATCCAAGTTTGGTCCGCTGGTCAGTATGGTTTGGACGTTTGTGTTGACATGCTATGCCAATCTTTTGCGAAGATGGGGTTGGCCGCGACCATGCGGGGTCCGCGTTGGTTGTTTAGTGAATATTTCATACCCGTCCGCGGGTTATGGAATTTGATTAGGGGCCATCCAATCATGCTGGTGAGGTTGGATGAACGAGATCATATCCAAACTGATACGGACACTCTGGATGCTCAATCGGGCTAGTATAACACACCGAGAGTTCTCAATCGTGCTAGTATAACACACCGAGAGTTGCAACTTATGCAGGTATTTCGTACATGCTTTCATTATAATGCTTGGAGGTTCGTGTTGCTCTGTTAAGAGCAACACTCGGTCGTCATGCCGCACCGATAATGAGTACAGAAATACAAGGCTGCTCATGCATTAATTAATAATGCTATAAATTCACGAGGTATATGGGATTGTTGCTACATGCTCCAACCTGGATGAATTTCATATATTTAATTCACAGAATGGGATTGTTGCCACATGCTCCATTCTAGGTGAATTAGTAAAGTGATGAAGTATTCAACACTTATTAATGGCTTTATCTTTTACAAGATGTTAGCGCATAATTTTCTGGTTTTTTTACAATTTTAACCTTAAATGAAAATCCACCATCAACATTAAGTCCCCTGCCTAGAACATAATGGTTATACTATTGTGGGGTAGGCATGAGATGGTGACAAATTTGTGTACTGAAATGACCAAGCTAAAGTGAATACATATTTACCGGATCGGTCGACATCGCCAGGTGTTGCCCTGGGACTGGTTAGTCCTGATTAAGGCTGTGAAGGAAGCAGGACTTGATCCGGTGAGTCACTTTGGTTCCCTTTGTATATATCTGGACAGAGCTTGGCCCCTTCCTTGGGTCAGGTGTATTCCCTTTCGTCTAGCATCTTTCCTCAGATGTATCTGATAAGAATCGTTGATTGCTATCCCGAATTAGTATCCTTTATAGGTGGCAAGTGAAGACTTCTTTTCTCCTGAGATTCTGTCGACTTGCGAGATTATAAAGAATCATCTCACATAGTCGTTTATTCTATATCTCAGTCTTGTTCCACACTTATTTGATCTTGATTGGTGATCAATTGATTTTTTTTTTCTGTGTGCTTGTAACTTCTTCTCCTTTGCATTTTATCATGGAAGCGGTGGACGATCATTCTGTCACTTCTCTAGAAAGAAGCTTCGAAGTTGACAAGCCTGAAACCCATGCGCACGAAGAAGTAATGGCTAAGATCGATATTCCACTTCGCGAAGTGGGCCGCGCTATACAGGGGATGTCTATTTTGCACCTGCGTATTGCCAGGGGACGCATATGTGCACTTTCAGCTAAGATTGACATGGAGGAGCGGTGGAGGCGCGAGGATACGTTGCAAGCACTAGTAAGCACAAGGGCAGAGAGATATGCAGCGCGGTTGAAAAGGCGGAGGGTTGAGCATAAACGACCTCTGAATGAAGATGAGTGCGATTACCCAATCCAGGACGGCGTGATAATTCTTGACTCCGACACAGACGAACCTGAATATTTGAAAGCAATCGGCACGACTCCTAATGTTGTTGTGCCCTTTGATGCTCCCGCTGATGATGTTGAGATGGAGCGCGTTCTTTGTGGAGATGTCGATGCGAGAAGTTGAGGTAGATCAGAAGGGAGGAGCATCAGCAGTGTGATGGCGCCGACGAGAACTTAACGGTGGTGCAAGCGATGTCAACCCTTTTGGCGACTAAAACCTCTTTTCTTCTTTTCCGCTTTCCAAGTATATTCCATATATTTGAACATCTTCCTTGTACTCAGTGGCAGCCGAGTTCAAGGTTTTCTTCTATTTGATTGTTTGAATAAAGGTTTTTTTATAACCCTTTGTCAAGATCGCTGGGTAGCTGAACCTTCTCGGGTGCAAGGGTGCACCTTCACACGTAATTCTTTGTGATGAAAGAAATAATGCCATAATGGAATGCCTACGGACTGTGTTCCGATGCAAGATCTTCTGGCCTTCTTTGGGGTGAGTGGCTCAAAGCTTCTTCCCTTCCCGCGCATATCTTTTCCCTCAACTCTTTTCAGGATGTTTTTTGTCTAGGGTTTCTTTCCTGACCTGCTCTAGTGGGTTGATTTAGGATGGGTTTTGTGTCTTTAGGGGTAAAGAGGTTCTCAGGTGGAAATAACACTTTAATTAATTTGAAAATCGAAAATTAAAACCCTTATTATGAATGCAAGTATTGCAATCATTCTCTAGAGGAATTACAAATATGATGTGAAATTGTAAAGGGAAATACGAGGAGGAAGTAGCCTGGCGTCTTAAAGCGTGTAGGATCTTTGGAAAGTGATAGCACGGCGTCTTAAGTACGGTAGGGTTTGAGCCATCGCGAGTGAATTGTTACGCCTTCTAGCTTGTCGGCGTTGATGAGTTTGCAGTAGCCGCCTAGGATGACATCTGCTACCAGGTATGGTTCATCCTCCTTCTCGGTGGCTGAATCGGGTGAGGTAGACATTCTCACCATAATGCTTCCGACCTTGAATGCGGTTGTCTTCGTTACTAGGTCCCCAATTCCAAACGGGTTTGGGCGTGTAGACATTGGGGTCTTGGTTTTGTCGTCTTTGATTAAGACAACTTCTAGACTCCTGATGAACTGTTTGAAGGGGTCGGCCTCCCATTCGCATCTCTTAGCCAAGGTTGGTTTTTGGCTAGAGCCAGTCCCCAGGACTTGTCAGAATGGAGGGCGGTAAGTTGTAAAGAGGGTTGCGCGATGAGACTTACTTGAGATCGGAACCTTTCAATGTATCTTTGGCAGGCTCTCTCGGGAAGTTGTGTCACATTGGCAAGTTCTTTGGTGCGGCAAAAGACATTCATCGAGTCAGGATGGCGTGTTGGAGATTCTTTTAGGTATTGAAACCGGTAGAGGACAGACTTCTAGTATTGCTTTGTTGTCATGTATCCAAGAGCATCCTAGGATCATGTCGTAGTTGGGATGATCTTTGACTATGTAGAACTTTTCTTGTGTCGAGGCATCACCCAATTTGACTTCAAGATCGATATATCCATATGCATCTCTGAGTTCTCCTTCTGAATCTTTAACCACAGTTGGGTGACGAGTAGCTTCACCGCTTTAAAATCTTTGCTTGCTCTCAAGGTCTTGACGATAATGATGTTAAATTCGGAAACCGTATCAATCAACGCATTTATCGAACTCAACGTCTCTCAAACGGGTGACAGTTAGGAGTCCCCAGTTTCCCTTGCTCGCGTCCTTCAGGAAAGACTAGGATTCCTGGACTGCTTCTGGATACAAACGCCTGCATGACACAATGCGGTTGAGGGCCGTAAATATGTCTTGACGCTGTCATTTGGAGAAACACAAGATTTCACACAAGTGCTCCATTGTAGATTGCACGATCTTATGAGCAGAATCCCCGAGAAATCATGCGGTTCACGATAGGAAGAGGGTCTCTATGAACACCTTCGTTTCCAACCCGGAGTTCTCTGTCTCTATCTTTTCCCGAATATTTGTTTCAACTTCGTTACAATCTTTGGTTGGATGATGGACGAATCCGTGGTAGTAATGATGTATTTGGGATCCACCATGTCTTTCTCGGTTGGAGGACTTCCGATAGGAGGCAGCTTGATGGCATCATCTTGGATCCATGCTTCCAAGAGTTCTATCACTTCATTCATGGGGAAAGGAAAACCTGTATCTTCGGTGTCTTGTGCAGGAGTTTTGTCCGCTCCTTTCCGAGACGAAGTCTTGTGTGCCGGGGATGCCCACTTGGTTTGTTGTTCCGTCGCTGGAGCTTTCCTTTTTTCTCCTCCGCTCACTACACGCACAGAAGGACCAGTGTTGTATTGCTTGTTCGTGAGACGCCTGCTTCCTCGACTTTCACGTGAATCTTCACTTCGAACAACTCGGTTCTTTCTAGAAATCGGGTACGCTTGTTGTTCTTTGAACGTTTGGCGGCTTCATGGAGTTCAGAGAACGTTTGAAAGCCTAGATTTTCTAACAAAGCGCGGTATATGGGTATCATCCCATTGATGCACAATTCCACCAATTGTCGTTCGGTGACGTTCGGGTCTTGACAATCTAGCGCTTGGGTTCTGAACCTTTTAACGAAGTCGTTGGGATGTTCGTTGTTCCGCTGAAGGATTCTTCCCAGATTTGAAAAGGTTATCTGTTCAGACACGAAGAAATACTTTCTGTAGAAAGCACTGACCATCTCGCTCCAATTGCATATGATGTTAGGCGCGATGTTGTTGTACCAGTTGTACGCCCTCCCCGTAAGTGACTTTGAGAATTCTTTTAGGCGCAGAACATGATTATATTCATGTTCCCCCAAGGATTCCAAGAACCGAGAGATGTGTTCACGAGCATTACCAGTACCATCGTAGAGGGAGAACTGGGGAGAGGTGTAACCTCTTGGAATAGGAATTCGTTGCACATCTTGAGGGTAAGGCGGTCGATGTTGGTGTGCATCCATCAGATTTCCTTTTCCTCGGTTTTGGAGAAATGGTTCCAGGTCCTCACGTGTGATGAAGTTGGATGGCTGGTCCCTCTCTCTTGAGCGTTCGGGAGCAACATGAGCTTCTTCACTCATGTGGGTCCGAGTGGAAACGCTTTGTTCTGAGTGCATTGAAGGCATCTCTTGTTGGCTCCAAGGATTGATAGTGAATCTTGTGGCAATCGTTCGTTAAGGTCTTAAGGAAAGTGAGTACCTCTTTCTGAGTTGAGGCCATATCTATTTGAGTCTTAGCAAGAACTTCATGTTTCTCCATCAGATCTGTGCAATGGTAATGGACGGTGGTCCTCCTCTCGTCCTCCGGCTCCTCGTCCTGATGAGGTAGTGAAAGTTGTTGCTCTGGTGACTACTGGAGGTGTTACACTTGAGGAGATGCCGGGATTTGCGGCTGCTCTGGCTTTGGTGATGGGAGGTGTTACACTTACTGGAATATTTCCTGCTACGCTGGTGTTAATGGTAGAAGTGACGGCTCCACGAGATGTATTGACCACGGTAGCTCCACTGACAGGTACTTCGACACCAGGATTGTTATCCACACTAGCTCCATCAGAATTGATTGTTGATCCAGACCTTAATTCTACCATCTTGAAATGAATTGTTGATTAAATTGATTCTAAGATATACCCTTTTCAAATTGATAAAATTGAATCGGATTTGGAAGAAATTGACTTTACAACCGAGAGATTAACCCCCACTGTGGTCGCCAATTGTTTATGGGTGAAAACTATTTCTGCCGGTTTTGGTAATTTGGGGTGTGTGGATGAGAAATGAGTCTAAACCTTAAACAAATGCATTGCGCGGTGAGTGCTTGTAGATTCGAGAGATCAATCTGTGCAAGTCCGGCCTAAACCAAGAAATGGCCGTTCCAGACTTGTTTTGGTCACAAAGTGAAGGAGATGGGGTTGATCTTATGGAGGGAAGCGAAGAAGGTGTTGAGAATGTGAAGGTGTTGGGTATGAATGACTTGTATCAGAAAGATGAACTGGCTTGCAGGGTGTAAGCTATCAGTTCCGGTGTTTGAATACGATTGTATCAACACTTGCCTCTGTTGTCTGGACTTGTTTCCTTGTTTTCTATGTGTGTTTGGAAAAATAGGGAGGAGAACCTATTTATACAAGTCTTTTAGCCTAACCTTCATATCTCGTGGGAACTGGAGAAAGTGGAGTGATGGAGTAGTGGAGTCGTGTGTTAGTTTCACGAGACCAGTCTTGCCCACTTCTCCCATCATCACTAACCGTCCATGACTTCCACGACACATTCTTGTGATGGCGCATTGCGCGCTGCACGCTGTAAACCGCCAGACCAATACCCCAGTATGTATCCCCCAGTTTGTGAAATGATTGATGTCTCGAGTGTGTGGATCGTGGAATCCACAGAAAGTAGCATGTAATGCTAAATTGAATAACTGTCGTTATTCAGGAGGTCGATACTTGTGAAGTATCGTGTGTATTTTATCAAGTAATTTTGCGCATCATGGTGTGGTAAAGTGACGGGTGGTGATCACCAAGACGCCTTACTGACCAATTAACTCCTGACCAGGGTTGTATAACCAAGACGGTGAAGTTGGACGGACGAGATGATCTTTGAGACACTCATCCGCGACCGTTAATGAAATTAGGGTTTTAGAGGAGGTGCGCAAGCATCCCTCTTCAGCCTGGTCGAATCCAAGCTTGGGATACGATTTTGGCCAGGCCGATCATACATGTATGTAGACGGCATGACGGTGTAGACGCCTATACCCCATTACCTCACGAAAGTATGATCTTGGCCACTCAATTCGGCCGGTGAATTTGAGTGGTCGAGATCAATTTGTGACAGAAAACTAGTGCCGCAAGAGCCGCACATCATGCCATCTTCAGGCGCGCGTTCCAAGACAACCAATTCTTGGTCGGTCTTGGCCGATCGGTATGGAGTGTAGGTGGTAGGCTGGTGTTCACGCTTATACCGATCGTCCCATGAAAACGTGATCTAAGCCACTCAAATCGTTCGGTGAAGTTGAGTGGTCGAGATCGATTTGCGATTTTGGGAAGTGTGACCACGCTAGTTTGGACGCGCGTTTTGGGATAGCCGAGCACGATATGCCTTGGCCGATCAAGTGAGGGGAGAGACGGGCCCACGGTGGTAATCTTTGGTATGACCGGACTGCTTAATCTAACTGGGACCCTCCATTCGTGCCGGAGAATATGGACGCTCGTGATGCTCGAAACCCTAATTTTGGCTTTCACGACAGTGTAACCATCTTTGTGTTCGGGCGCACGAATTGGGATGACCAACCATGGTTGGTCCCGACCGATTGGTCGAGGTATGTAGGCGCCCACGGTGATTGTGTTGACATGCTCTGGGCCCTTTGAATCTACATCTACACCCTCCATCTATACATGCGAAGATGGATGGTTGAGACTGTTTTGCGACACATGTAATATGCCGCAAACCCTAATTTAGAGTTTTCCGTCCATAACGCTCTGGTTTGGACGTTTTGGCAAGCTATGCCAATCTTTTGGGGGGGCCGACCATGCGGGGTCCGCGTTGGTTCGGTAGTGAATATTTCATACCTGCTTGGGGGTTATGGAATTGATCTGGGCCCATCCAATCATCTTTGGTGAAGTTGGATGAACGAGATCATATCCAGACTGATACGGACAGTCTGGATGCTCAATCGGGCTAGTATAACACACCGAGAGTTCTCAATCGGGCTAGTATAACACACCGAGAGTTGCAGCCTGTATGGGTATTTCGTACATGCTTTCATTATAATTCTTGGAGGTTCGTGTTGCTCTGTTGAGAGCAACACTCAGTCGTCATGCCGCACTGATAATGAGTACAGGAAATACAAGGCTGCTCACGCATTAATTAATAATGCTATAAATTCACAGGGTATGGGATTGTTGCTACATGCTCCAACCTGGATGAATTTCATGTATTTAATTCACAGAATGGGATTGTTGCCACATGCTCCATTCTAGGTGAATTAGTAAAGTGATGAAGTATTCAACACTTATTAATGGCTTTATCTTTTACAAGATGTTAGCGCATAATTTTCTGGTTTTTTTACAATTTTAACCTTAAATGAAAATCCACCATCAACACATATATAAATAATATAATAACAAGATGCAAACGTCTTACATAAGTTGAATAGATCCAACGAGCCCAAGAGTCCTTGTAGTCAAATAAAAGTTTGGGATCTCTCGGCTGACCCCAGTGTTTGCCTTCACTGCGTTCTGGAATCATGTCATATAGTTTTGGGAGGTGCTTTGGTGGCTTCTTTTCATCTTTGTCATCGTCTTCAGCTCCAGGTTGTCCTAATCCATGTGAGGATGAGCCACCTGCTGCATCAGGAGGTACATAATTCTCCCACTGAACAACATCATCGCTGCTTGCGTCTCCCTCCTTCGGGGGATTGTCAAGGATCGTGAGCTTACGACGTTTCGGATCATATCTATTACGTCGAGATCGAGAAGACTTAGGTTTTTCTTCATCAACAGCTTTTACCTTTCCTTTCTTCATTTTTGGAGATTTTGACCTAAGTTTTAAAAAAATAAGGAAACAAATTTTCGGCATGGTCAATGAACATAACGCGTATGCCGGCACTAGTCCCGGCATTGTATACTAAATGAGTTTTACGCCGGTTTATCAGTTTCGGCATCTTATGTAAATGAAATCCAATGCCGGTATTAAGAGAATTGTCTACAGAGATTTAACAAAATAGGGTAAACAATACCAGCATGGCTAGTGAACATTACAATTTTCAGGGTTTTTTTAATAACTTTCATGCAATAAAAGGGGGATATAAACTAAGTTGGAATTTCAACTTACTCAATATTGGAAGTTCAATTCACTCAATTCAATTTCAATTCACTCAATTCAATTTCAATTTCACTATAATAATCATGCAAGTTTCAATTTGTTTTTTATATTATGGAATAAACCCTAAGAATGCTTCAATAAACATAGACATCACTTACCTCATTATCTCTGTTATTTCCTCATCATCACTTATATCTTGTTTAATAGATGCTTCTGATTTCGATTTACCACGAGGATTAGGTTTTGGTTTTTCAGGAGGTTTGCGAGGACCCATTCTTTTTGGGGTTTGAAGAATTGAATGAGTTTGGTTTGGAAGATGAAACCAAATAATGGAGTTTAGGGGTTTTACAAGTTCTCTTGGAATTGCTAAGTGAAAACAAAAAAATAGAAAGATGGAATTCCATTTTATGTAGTAATGGAGTTTGTAACCGTCAAATAAAGAACCAAATAAATGGAATGAGGAAGTTTGTGGCGGTTACAATGGGGGATAATTGGTGCGACAATTACAATGGAAAAGAATAAGGAGTTAGAGTTAGTTGTTTCTTTTTTTACAATGGGGGATAATTGGTGCGACGGTTACAAGCCTCAGAATTCCGGCACCACATACATGTTATATTTAACGCCGGAACACTGTCTTGCTACATTTAACTCCGGAACACTATCTTGACACTCAATTGTGACGGTATTGTATTATGTTAACGAGCCACCACAAGGTTTTAAGCAAACAAACCGACCCAAAATGGCCTTCATATTAATAGTAAGGAAATAAACTAAAAAACATTAAACACATAAACAACTGTTGATGGGTGAAAACTACTCCTGCAGAATTTGGTAATTTGGGGTGTGGATGAGGAATGAATCTAAACCTTCAACAAATGCACTGCGCGGTGAGTGCTTGTAGATTCGAGAGATCAATCAGTGCAAGTCCGGCCTAAACCAAGAAATGGCCATTCCAGACTTGTTTCGGTCACAAAGTGAAGGAGATGGGGTTGATCTTAGGGAGGGAAGCGAAGAAGGTGTTGAGATTGTGAAGGTGTTGGCTTTCTTATGACTTGTAACAGAAAGACGAGCAAGCTTACGGTTGATGCAAGCAGGCTCTGAGTGTTTGAATACGGTTTTTGTATTAACACTTGGTTTCTGTCGTCTGAACTTGTGTTGTTCTGTCTCTTGTTTGAAATAGGGCGGAGAACCTATTTATACAAGTCATTGAGCCTCATTCACGTTTCTCGTGGGAAGTGGAGGTAGTGGAATGATGGAGTAGTGGAGTTGTGCGTTGGTGATACACGACCGGTCTTGCCCACTTCTCCGTTCATCTCTAACCGTCCATGACTTCCGACACGTTCTTGTGATGGCGCGTTGCACGCCGCACGCCGTAAACCGCACTTGAGACCAATACCCCGTATGTATCCCCCGGTTTGTGACATGATTGATGTCTGGAATGTGTGGATCGTGGATCCACGAAAGATAGCATGTAATCTTGAATTGAATATTTGTATTATTCAGAAGTCGATACTTGTGAAGTATCGTGTGTATTTTATGCAGTGCGCATTGTGGTGTGGTAAGGTGATGGGTAATGACGCCTTATCGACCAATTGTCTCTCGACCGGGGTTGTATAACCAAGTTTGGTAAAGTTGGACGGATGAGATGAGCTTTGAGACACTCATCTCGCGACCAGATTAATGAATATTAGTTTTTTTTGAAGAGGTGCGCAAGCATCACTCTCCAGCTTGGTCAAAACCAAGCATGGGAAGGATTTTGAGAGGACCCGACCATACATGCGTGTTGACGGCATGATGGTGTAGGCGCTGTATTCCGTTCCCTCATGAAAGCGCGATCTGGGCCACTCAATTTGACCAAGCAAAGAGGAGTGGTCGAGATTGATTTTGCGATAGAAGTTTGATACCGCAAGAAGCCGCGCGCCACACTCTTTTCCAGCGCGTTTTCCAAGACGACCTAACTTGGTCGGTCTTGGCGGGCTGGTTTTGACGTGAAGATGGTAGGTGATGTTCACGCCTATATCCGACTATCCCATGAAAACGTGATCTAAGCCACTCAATTCGTCCGGTGAAGTTGAGCGGTCGAGATCAATTTGCAATTTGGGAAGTGTAACCACGCATGTTTGGGCGGGCGTTTTGGATTAGCGGGCATGATATGGCTTGGCCAGGTGCATGAGGGTAGATGGGCCCACGGTGGTCATGTTGGTATGACCGGGACTGCTCGATCCGGACCAGTGACCCTCCATTCGTGCCGGAGAAGATGGACGCGCGTGATGGCACAGAACCCTAATTTTGGCTTTCAAAGCCGTGCGACCATGCTCTTTCAAAGCGGACGAATGTGTTGTAACCAACCATGGTTGGTTTTGGACTGATTGGTCAAGTGTGTGGCGGTCACATGGTGATTGTGTCGACATGCTCCGGGCCCTTTGAGTCTACATCTACACCCTCCATCTATACCTGCGAAGATGGATGGTTGAGACCGTTTTTGCGGCACATGTAATATGCCGCAAACCCTAATTTAGGGTTTTCCGTCCATAATGCTTGGTATGGACGGTTTCTTGGCAAGCAAAGGCCAATGGTCGACCATGCGGGGTCGGCCGTGTGTATTCCATACCTGCTTGGGGGTGATGGAATTGATCTGGGGTCATCCAATCATGCTTGTGGAGTTGGATGACCGCGATCGAGATCATATCCGGACCGATATGGTCGGTCTGGGATGCTCAATCGGGCTAGTATAACACACCGAGAGGGGCTCAATCGGGCTAGTATAACACACCGAGAGGGCTCGGGCTAGTATAACATACCGAGAATCAACACATACGGGTATTTCGTACATGGTTTCATTATAGTGCTTGGAGGTTCGTGTTACTGCAAGAGTAACACTCGGTCGTCATGCCACACGTGATAATGATTCATTATAGTGCTTGGAGGTTCGTGTTACTCTGTAAGAGTAACACTCGGTCGTCATGCCACACTCGATAATGAGTAATCGAAATACAAGGCTGATATGAAATTCACGGGGAAGGGATTGTTGCTACATGCTCCAACCACGGAGAATTTCATGTATTCACGAGAATGGGATTGTTGCTACATGCTCCATTCTTGGTGAATTAAGTGAGGAGTATCCAGTCACTTATAAACGGCTTTATCTTTTACAAGATGTCGGCGCATGATTTTCTCGGTTTTTACAAATTTAACCTTAAACGAAAATCCACCATCAACATTAAGTCCCCGCCTAGCACATAATGGTTACACTATTGTGTGGTAGGCATGAGATGGTGACATACATATGTGAGAAAGACAGGATAAAAGAAGTTTACAGGAAGAGTGTTATCCGACCGCTAGTTTCCCACGCCGTCACGCTTGTATGGAATCCCTTGGTGGGGCCGGTTTCTTTCTTTGGGTATTTGAATCAAAAGAGGAAACCAAATAAGAGAGGAATCCTTCTTCTATTGGGATTCTTCTAATTTTTGTCTATAAAAGAAGCCAAAACCCCTTTTCTTTTTTCTCACGAATTTTTTTTTGTTGTTGTCAAAGCAGCTCCCGTCCGTGACTTTGCTGCTGCCGCCAAACGCCATTGCCGCCGGAGCTCATTGCGGAGCCATAATCGTTGCTTTGCTGTCGTGCGCCGTCCGTCCAAGGTAAGTTCCGCTCCCCCTTTTTTTTTTTTTTTTTTTTTTTTTTAAAAACGGTCAAAACCCAGTTTGTTAGGTAAATACCTTTTGTATGACATGTGCATGCTTAGCTTTTTCCACCATTTGGCTTGAATCAAAGTAGACACGATTCTCATGAATAAAGAAAATCGCGTTATGATGCATGCGGATGAATGTGGGCCCGCCGTGTATGCCGGAACGTGGGTCTTATTCACACATGCTTGACTGAAATTTGTATCGAACTTGAAACTTGTACTGACTTGAAATCAATACCAGACTGAAATTTGTACCAGACTTGACATTTATCCCAGACTTGAAAACTTGAGTTATACCGAAGCTTGATCAATACCAGACTTGAATGATGCTTGGACCGACCATTGTATGCTCCGATGCGAGTTGTGTCTTTCTTTGTGTGTGACTACATTTCTCATGCACTTTCATATGAGTTCTAACTCCTGTGTTTTATTTCATTGCGGTAGAAAGAAAAGAACTCTTGTCGATATGTCTTCTGGAGATAATGCTGGTGCCAAGTCAGGAAGTGTTGACAACTTCAAAGATATGCCGAACATCGATGATGAGTTGTTCACCTCGCCTTTTCCAAACATTAGGAGACATCCTTCTCATAAGATAGTCTTGCTTTCCGAGGCTCGGAAAACATGGATCTTTGACCCATTCTCTTCTTGAGACTTGTGATGAGGTTTTGTCTCGAGAGAAATGAATATCCGCCTTCTCCTATTGACTTCAAGATTTGCCATACTCCACTGGGTTCTTATGAAGGATGGATGAGACGTATGTTGAATAATAAGGGCATTAAGGAGAATTTGACCAAAGCGCAAATTCTCAATGCGGTCATGGCATCTGCCACTCTTGAAATTAAGAAAGACATGGCGGGTTTGATTACCTTCATTTCTCGGTGGCGCATTTCTACTCACACGACCCATAGCTAGATGGGAGAAATGACTATTACCCTGGAGAGTGTAGCTGCATTAATGAACACCGCTGTTGTAGGAAGTCTTTCTTACGAGCTCTCGATGCGGAACAAAGTAACTATGATGCTATACTTCAAAAGGCGGAGGGATTCGAGAGTCTGGACAAGGAGGAGAAAAAAGATGCGAGATGCTTTTATACTTGGTGGGTGTCGGAGTGGTCTCCCTGAGACCAGAGTTGAATCAAGAGTTGGAAAATGAGCTCGGCGTGATTGCGTTCTGTCTTTATGGCTATCCAGGGGATATATTTGATGATGGTTTAGGGAAGAAGACCATAAGAGGTGAGCTTGTTAAGATTGCTATAAGGTCGGCGAAGGGTGAAGTTCTTCCTCTAGGTGCATTGTTCCTTGGATCACTGTATTCTCATCTGGACGCTTTAGCAATGGACATGCATGTTTCTAATGGGTACAAGAAGGTGGAGTCGCACGTTCACTTCGCTTTTCTTCAAGCGCTCTTATGGGAACACTTGAAGTTATGCTCCTACTCCCCGCACCTTCACTCGTTAACTTGTACGGCGGCTCGAGAATACTCCGATGGAATAAGAAGCGTCCTAAAGCCGGTGCGAAACTTGTGGATGTATTTGACAACGTTTCCTCCGTAGATTTTCGTCCATGGGGGCGATTCACTCTTCCATCGTTCGACCCAAAGACCTTTGCCGACGATCCTGGCGTTGTGTTGCGTCACTGAGATGTTAAGACCATGAGATCGGGGGAAATTATTTACCCGCTGCTCGCATTCCGGGGTATGTCCCGTCTCTATTTAGCGAAGAACTTGCTGTGACTCCGTACAATATTGACAGGGCTGCTTCGTCAAATGGGATTTGATCGGGGTGTTCCATTCATCCGTCACGGTAGTTTCAAAGGAATTTCTCTGAATAGTCTTAATGCCGACGTGTTCTTAGAGCGGGTGAGCCTTCCCTCTCGCCTATTGGGAGAAAACCGGTGGTGACCGATAAGTACAAGGAATTTTGGAGGAGGCAAGCTGTTGGTTTTTCGGGGATTCTCGGAGAGTGTTGTGACAGATCCCGTGGTGAACCATCTTCGACGCCTTGACGAAGCATTTCGGTTGAAGCTACTTCCAGCCAAACGGACCGGAGCCGAGAGTTGCGGTCCCCAAGTAGGAGAGAGACTCAAGAGGCAAGCATGTGGTCCCGGTAATCCTCAATTCTTCCAATATGCGGGTATTTAAATTTCTTCCCGTCGGTTCTTTCATTTCTCCGGTGTAAATTCTTTAAACGATCCTTGCTTGAAATCGGGAATTTGAAAGATAATTCCTTCACAAGGTTGGCGCGTATTCAAAGCGAGAAGGTGGCGGTCTTGGTCTTCATCTTGAGAAGTCGACGGTGCGATCTTCATCTTGAGAAGTCCGCGTACGGACCTTCGGGGGCACAGTAACACCGATCTTCATCTTTGAAAAGTCCGACAGTCCGACTTTCATCTTTGAGAAGTCTGGAGAGACCCGCTCCTTTTCCCGACCACGACGAGAGATGATGAAAGCTCGGTGGAACAAGGCGCTTCCTTAGTGATCTTGTTGTGGCCGTGATGGAAATTAGCACCCAGTGAAAGAGGCGGCACTGCTGTAGTTGGGGCGGCTCCCCTTGAAATCGTCCCGAACAGGCTCAGGTCAATATGGCCATTGTGGTGACTTCTTCGAAAAGCCCCCGCACCCGACAAGGTTCCCGCGGTTGGTGAATTACAGGTGATGCAGCACAGGGCTTTGTTCGATCCTCCTTTGCTATCCCTCATCCAGGGCCATGTGTTGGTTGGTGGATTGACGTTCGGTTCGGTTTGAAAAGTTGTACACGACAACTGGAAGAAACACGGCCATATTGCTACCACCACGAAGCTCAAGAGTCGTCTTGCGTTAGTCAACCGCGTCCAAGAGGCTTTAGTTTCTATCCATGGGATGAGCGTCACGGACCGGTCGAACGGTTTCGAGGAGATGATTGAAGCGGAGATGCCATCGGGACGTGTTTGCGCATTCTGACTTCAATGCTCCTTGGTTCTTCAAAGGGTTCTCCGAGATTCAGGAGCTCCAGAAACTACATGATGAAGTCCCTTCCGCGGTGTGTTGCTCGCCGGGAAGAAGAGGTTGAGAGGTTGTCTAAAGAAGCTGGAGGTGAAGCGGCCGTGCTTCAAAGGATGAAAGTCTCTCTTGCCCGGAAGGATGAGTTGTTGCTTAAAGACTTTCCTTGAAGTATTCGTGCTATATCTTTGGCGTTTTCTCTTATATGCTTTTCTTTTTGAGTGATAGTGAGGATTTTCTTTGACTTAGGTTTTGGATTAATAGGTAATTGAATTGGCTTATTTTGAGATAGTTTTGTGAACAACCCTTTTGAAAGAGATTATGTTAAATGAGATTTGCATCTTGGTCATGAATGATTGCACATATTACATGAAATTGCAAATGTTATGTAAAAGGGAGGTACGAATGGAAACAAACATGGCGTTTGATCACTGAGCCTCTTTCTCCACGTGCGGGATGCTAAGTCCCCAGTGAATTCTAAACTATCTTTCTTGTAAAGTTGTTGAGTAAAACTTACTTGCTTTTGAAGCCTCACTATATCAAACCAGAGTAGCCTCTCTAAGAAAATCCTCCTCCAAGCTATCTTTACAGGCAGCATCTCTGAACAATGCACTTCAAAGCGTTGCATTCAATGGTGGGGTGATGAAGGAACCGGTGGTAATGACAATACCTCGGGTCCATTACTTCTTGATCAGTAGGCGGACGCCATACCGGGGGTAGCTCCACCTCTCCATTTCGCACCCACGTCTCCAGCAGTTCCAGAATCTTCTTCATTGGGAAGGGGAAATGTAAGTACCTTGAGTCTAGCTTTTCCTGCGTTAGCGGGCGTTGCAATGTCTCTGCGTGGCTTTGATATGGAACAGGAGATGAAGTTGGAAGATTTGTGAGTGCCATCATATCTGCGGATCGCTTGCCTAGGTAGAGGGATGTGGAAGGTGTCGTAATGTCACTGCTGAGTGACCGGATTGAACGCTCCCATCCTCTGTATTCAGGCATTTCCGATTGATTTCTCCTTCCTCAGCGTTCCTTGGTTGGTTGGAAGGCCGACGCGGATTGACAGTCTTCCGTGCTTGATAAGAGTTTTGAAATACAAATCTTCTAGCGGGGGCTCCATAGGCTGCAGGCTCCCTTTCTTTATCCGTGCAGACATTGTAGTACTCAGGACAAGTCTTTTCTCCCGTGGAGTTGCCTCGGATCTTCATTGTCGACTGGACCACGTTGTTCATCTTTCCTGAGTCTCCTGCGATTACGCGCTCTTTTTGCCTCTCCACCGGTAAAGGTGTGACTCTGGCTAATGATTCAACATTTCTTGTCTTTGCACGAGTAGACGCTCGTCGACCCTTCTTGTAATTGTCCGCATTTATATCATTCAAAAGGCGAAATGTCTCGCTCGCCTCCCGGTGATACCCGGCTTGATTTGCCAAGACATCCTCCGAGCATTCCAGCTATGCTTCCCATGATATATGAACCACTTTGTAGTTTAGGATACATTGCGAGATGGAAATCGAAAAATTGAGGATTCAATTTTATGCAACCGATAGATCAATCTCCCATTGTGGTGGTCGCCAATTGTTGATGGGTGAAAACTACTCCTAGAATTTGGTAATTTGGGGTGTGGATGAGGAATGAATCTAAACCTTCAACAAATGCACTGCGCGGTGAGTGCTTGTAGATTCGAGAGATCAATGCAGTGCAAGTCCGGCCTAAACCAAGAAATGGCCGTTCCAGGACTTGTTTCGGTCACAAAGTGAAGGAGATGGGGTTGATCTTAGGGAGGGAAGCGAAGAAGGTGTTGAGATTGTGAAGGTGTTGGCTTGCTTATGACTTGTAACAGAAAGACCAGCAAGCTTACGGTTGATGCAAGCGAGGCTGCGAGTGTTTGAATACGGTTTTTGTATTAACACTTGGTTTACGTAAATACGAACTTGTGTTGTTTCTGTCTCTTGTTTGAAATAGGGCGGAGAACCTATTTATACAAGTCATTGAGCCTCATTCACGTTTCTCGTGGGAAGTGGAGGTAGTGGAATGATGGAGTAGTGGAGTTGTGCGTTGGTGATACACGACTAGTCTTGCCCACTTCTCCGGTTCATCTCTAACCGTCCATGACTTCACGACACGTTCTTGTGATGGCGCGTTGCACGCCGGTACCGTTGTAAACCGCCCGGACCAATACCTAGTATGTATCCCCCGGTTTGTGACATGATTGATGTCCGGAATGTGTGGATCGTGGATCCACGAAAGATAGCATGTAATCTTTGAATTGAATAAACTGTATTATTCGGGAAGTCGATACTTGTGAAGTATCGTGTGTATTTTATGCGGAGTCTTGCATTGTGGTGTGGTAAGGTGATGGGTAATGACGCCTTCGACCAATTGTCTCTAACCGAGGTTGTATAACCAACTTTGGTAAAGTTGGACGGATGAGATGAACTTTGAGACACTCATCTGCGACCAGTTAATGAATATTAGGTTTTTTGAAGAGGTGCGCAAGCATCACTCTCCGGCTTGGTCAAAACCAAGCATGGGAAGGATTTTGGAGAGGGACCAGGCCATACATGCGTGTTGACGGCATGATGGTGTAGGCGCCTGTATTCCGTTCCCTCATGAAAGCGCGATCTGGGCCACTCAATTTGGCCGGCAAAGAGGAGTGGTCGAGATTGATTTTGCGATAGAAGTTTGATACCGCAAGAAGCCGCGCGCCACACTCTTTTTCGGCGCGTTTTCCAAGACGACCTAACTTGGTCGGTCTTGGCGGCTGGTTTGACGTGAAGATGGTAGGCTGATGTTCACGCCTATATCGACTATCCCATGAAAACGTGATCTAAGCCACTCAATTCGTCCGGTGAAGTTGAGCGGTCGAGATCAATTTGCAATTTGGGAAGTGTAACCACGCATGTTTGGGCGGGCGTTTTGGATTAGCCGGGCATGATATGCCTTGGCCGATTGCATGAGGGGGTAGATGGGCCCACGGTGGTCATGCTGGTATGACCGGACCTGCTCGATACGACTGTGACCCTCCATTCGTGCTTAGGAGAAGATGGACGCGCGTGATGGCCTCGAACCCTAATTTTGGCTTTCAAAGCGTGCGACCATGCTCTTTCAGCGGACGAATGTGTTGTAACCAACCATGGTTGGTTTTGACCGATTGGTCAAGTGTGTAGCGGTCACATGGTGATTGTGTCGACATGCTCCGGGCCCTTTGAGTCTACATCTACACCCTCCATCTATACCTGCGAAGATGGATGGTTGAGACCGTTTTGCGGCACATGTAATATGCCGCAAACCCTAATTTAGGGTTTTCCGTCCATAATGCTTGGTATGGACGGTTTCTTGGCAAGCAAAGGCCAATGGTCGACCATGCGGGGTCGGCCGTGTGTATTCCATACACGCTTGGGGGTGATGGAATTGATGCGGGGTCATCAATCATGCTTGTGGAGTTGGATGACTGCGATCGGATCATATCCGGATGATATGGTCGGTGCGGATGCTCAATCGGGCTAGTATAACACACCGAGAGGGCTCAATCGGGCTAGTATAACACCGAGAGGGCTCGGGCTAGTATAACACACCGAGAATCAACACATGTACGGGTATTTCGTACATGGTTTCATTATAGTGCTTGGAGGTTCGTGTTACTCTGTAAGAGTAACACTCGGTCGTCATGCCACAACGATAATGATTCATTATAGTGCTTGGAGGTTTGTGTTACTGCTGCAAGAGTAACACTCGATCGTCATGCCACACCGATAATGAGTCCGGAAATACAAGGTGATATGAAATTCACGGGAAGGGATTGTTGCTACATGCTCCAACCTGGAGGAATTTCATGTATTCCTGAGAATGGGATTGTTCTTTGCTCCATTCTTGGTGAATTAAGTGAGGAGTATCCGTCACTTATAAACGGCTTTATCTTTTACAAGATGTCAGCGCATGATTTTCTGGTTTTTTACAAATTTAACCTTAAACGAAAATCCACCATCAACAACAACGTAACACATAAATGAACATCTCAAGCCAATTGCAACTAACATCAGTTCTCGGAACGAGATTAAAGAAACAAAGCAGCTTCAAAATGCCTAAAAGGCTCTTTGAACCACTTGAAATACGCTTCCTGAGCTTCATACCTATTCCCTCTATATCTTTCAAGAAACTCGTTGTATTTGCGACATAATTTGATGAGTGCAGTTGTTCGATTGCGTACAACAAGATCACTGCATTCTATTATGTGTTTCTTATAGTCCAAGTTATTCATGGAAGAACCAGTCCTAACTAGACCCCAAAAAAGATCCGAAGGGCGGTGATCTTCCGGCAAATCCGATACTATGTAGTAGTTTTTAATCCACTGGGTTTCTTCCTCAACGTCCGCTTCTATCTTAGCTTGTTTTTGACGTTCATCCGCTTCCTCAACCACCGCTTCAATCTTAGCTAGTTTTTGATGATAATGTTCAAGCTTTGATTCCTCTTTTTCTTCTCTTTTCCTCTTAATTATATCTTCTTCCATTGCGGCAATTGACTTGGTGGTTTCTTTCGTCCTTCTTAGTTTTTCTAGTATTGTGGCAACTGAGTTGGTGGTGGTTGATGATTGATTTCCTATCGCGGTGCACAATATGTTCCTCATACGCTTTTCTTTTTCGAGGGAATTGATGAACTTGGTAGTTGGTGATTGATAATCCATCAGAGAGATGTCTTGGAGCTAACGTTTTTTTTTTTTTTGAGGTATCAAGTGCAATGGGTGTATCCATTCCTTTAAATAGATGAGGACATAACGGCTCTTTTCCACTTTATCATCCCGGCATTGTCACTAACTTAGATCCCACGCCGACAATGCTCTTTACTGGTCTATGGTTTAAAAAAATAGCCCTTAGGCATTGAATGTAGTTTTCCGGCATTGAATGTAGGAAGTACAACCATGCCGGGAATTATTGCCGGCACACTAAAGTTTATCTATGCAATGCCGTAACATGGATTATTGTAGACAGTATTGTAACACTTGGTTTCGGCATGGCAAAATATACAATATCTATGTCGGGATTCTGATGGTATTGTATTATGTTAACAAAATAAAATAAGCCGGAACTATAATTTATTTCAAATGTAATCCTTGTCGCAGGAAGCACGAATGCACTTAGCACGTGCATCAAGCCTTTAACCACTTGGTGACCCAAGTGGACGAGTTATAGTCCCGTGAGGGTTTACATAGAGATGTACCCACAAAACCTTACGAAATACCAAACCGAATACCCTAAAAATCTAACCAAATACCCTAAAAACCTAAGCAAATACCACTAAACTATCAATCTTCTTAAGAAGAATCCGTCTCCGATCCACCCAGCTGGTGGTACTCCGTGAATTTGGTTACAATATGGTTCCCGTTGGCTTCCAACATGAATGCTTCTCCCTTTTCTTGCAAGTAATGTGTTTTCACGGCTTCATGCTCCAAAAACAACACACAAACTTTGTTTGTTACATAAAAATTGAAACAAAATAGATTGTGTCGAATTAATCATAAGGATACTTACGAGTTGTTGAGGGGACAATCTATTGTGCGTAGCATGGTCGATCCGGTGTTTCATTTTTAGATACTCAACCACAGCATTTAAGATGATGTCGTGTCGTTGCTCGATTTTTTGAGCAGTTCTTCCTTTCGGGTTACCGTAATCGTGAATAAACTTGTTAAAAATCTTCAACCACATGGAATCCCGCGTGTTGTTATCTATAGTTGAAGGACGAGTTTCGGCGTACCATGCTTGGGTGATTGCTAAATCTTCCTCGGAGTCAAACGATGCCATTTGTTGTATGCGGGATTAGGTATTATACTAAGCTATTTATAGATGATTTTTCTAGGGTTTAGGGTTTTCCTATGTTCAGAGTCTCAAGGATATATATATAAAAACACAAGAGTTTTGGGATTTTGGGTCCAAGTATTGGCTCTCTTTATATAGACAAAAACCTCAACGGCTAGTATTTTTGAAATCACACAAACTACCGGCATTCAAGTTAATGTGACATAGGACGCCGACACAACGTTCCGGTATGAAATACAGTTAAATGTTTATGCCGGTACAAGTGAATTTCTTCACAGAGATTATGCCAAATATGTAACCATTACCGGCATGGTTTAACAACATGGTTTAACGCCGGCACACCATACCGGCGTTGAATGTATAATTGCGGCCATGCCGTTACCGGTGAATTTCAACAAAAAAAAAACAGCTAGTTTTTTGAAAAATATTACCGTTGGTGCTTCATTTCTAAATAATACCCCCAATTCCTTTGGAAAAATCTAAACAAAGCAACCATCAAATAACAAAAATACTTCTCTCAATAAAGCAAGCCTCAAAAAATAGATCAATCAAGCACGGTTCAAGCTTCACAAGCGATGGGAGATTCATCATCAAGCTCTATTTGCAAAGTAAGTAGATTGAACATTACTAACAATATATGGACACTTAAAATCTTCACATCTATCATGCATAACTAATATAATCTTCTCTTACAGAATCATCATTGCACGTGTCAAATTTGTAAGTCACCGTCTCATCTAGCCATGGACTGTCCTTTTATTTATTCAAAGTGTAGAAGCTGTGATGGGACATGCTGGGTTTTGGATTGCAAAAGCGATGATCTTTGAAAATGGAAGAATGTTTCTAAGGTGTTTGAATTACCCAAAGTGCGATGAATTTAAATGGTTTGACAAAGCTGTTGAACTAGCAGAGTCAAGAGAAAACCACAAGGGCCAATGCAAGCCTATTGATGGATGCTATATGAAGGGAAAGAAATATGTTGAAAGAGAAGATGAACCAATTAAGATGAACCAATGAAAGCTGTCGAAAGATTCAAAGGCTCCGCAATTATTGAAAAGGGATGGAAATAGATTATGAGATCCTCTATAACCAAATTTAATGCATTCCATGTCGTTTAGTATGTTTTAATGTAATTTTCTAATCCAATGTAATAAATTACTTAGGAATGAATTAAGAAAGCGTTCGTGAAGAACTATCACACCAGAGTTCCGGCATCCAATCAATCAAGATTAGAGTGCCGGTTTTGTAACCAAAATGAAAATTAAAAAAATACAATTCCGGCATAAATATATATAGCGCATCCACGCCGGTATTTGTAACCGGCATGAATTTAGATAATGCTTTCATGTCGGTACCTACCTATATCTATACAGGAACATGGAATTTTTAATATTCCTATTTAGGTATGGTTTTGTAGAACAATTTCACCGGCATATAATCGTTATAATATTTCATGCCGGAACCTGTACCGGCATCTTAGTAACCTTTTCCATGCCGGCAAGTTTTGTAAATAAAACTTGCAAATATAACAATTCACTAC
Source organism: Papaver armeniacum (assembly GCA_023531295.1). Taxonomy (NCBI): domain Eukaryota; kingdom Viridiplantae; phylum Streptophyta; class Magnoliopsida; order Ranunculales; family Papaveraceae; genus Papaver; species Papaver armeniacum. The sequence continues at coordinate 1,716,754 of JAJJWW010011821.1, forward strand.
AAATTTAAATTTAAACATGTTCAACCTAACAAAAACAAACTGGATCGTGCTTAAATGTTCATAACCCACGAATCATAAACCAAAAGCAAACCAAACTACTAAAGAGTAAACCATGAGTTACAAATGAAAACAAGTTAGAAATTGCTTAAGATGTAACAACCACCATCCAAATGAAATAAACACAGCTGAAGAGCTAATCACTCGGTCCTTTGCTTCTTTTGGGCCACTCTATTCCTCGTTTCCCCGAACAAATCTCTTGCACTACGGTCGGTTTCTTCAATTTTATCAAGCTTTTCCACGACTTCCTTCATCTCTTCAAGGGATAACACCTTTCCTCCCGAGTACTTGCAACCTAACATCTTCTTCTACGTGCCAAGCCGACGCCGCTAGTTTCATCATTACAAAACATAATTAGTATATATATGCTAATATAAAATTATGTGTACATTAAACGAGTAAGCAAATAACAATACTTACTAGCAATCCAACGGTCTTATTAAGTTGGCTCGTCGTAGGTGGTGCCGCTATAGGAGTTGGAACGGGAGGGTTTTTTCTGGGGTGTAACTTGGACATCTTCAGGCCGCACAACAAGTGGATGTGACCATTCCAAATAATCACGAATGTAGGTTGGGTCAGCTTCATCACCGTTGTTCGCAACCTCCCAATTAGTAATATCTACCTAACGACGTGGTTCCCTATCCCTCCAGTGTGTTGGTTCGGGAGTTGGATCATACTCTACCCTCAACCTTGTGGAACTTGACATGCAACGAGAATAATCAAGAAGGTACCTTTCATTAGAGGCTGTCATGATACTAGGTAATTGCTTGAATCCAATTTGCCGCATCACACGTCGAGGATCAGCCATAACGTACCCCTTTGGGTGGAACAAAGGACCTTGGTATAATGCAACGTTATAAAACCAAGTGTATTGACGGTTATCTCTAGCCTCCTTGTAGGGGTCGAACACAACATCCTTGGTAGTCATCGTGTCAAGAGCCAGTCTCATTTCTATCAGTCGACCATTGTTACCGGGCTTCAGATGGGCGTTGAACTCGTATTTCTTTGCTCTAGGCTCCTGGGGGTCAACAACGGGATTAAACTTCAAGAATGGGTGGTCCTTGAACAATGTTAGGAAATGTTCATAAGCCCACACCTATACAAATTTGAAATGATACATATAAAAGTCAGTAAATTTTGTTTCTAAATACATAATAAGGATACACGTGAACAATATAAATAAGAACATAAGTTTAAAAACAAAAGTACCTGGAGTAGAGTGAAATTCCCAACGAATTGGTTTGTAACCGCCTTAGAGTCCCTTCTCATCTCCGCCATCAAATGTGCCATTTCCATGGTGCCCCATGAATAGGTAAAGACCTCATCCAACGGATCCAAGTACTGAAGGAAGTTTGCACTAACCCTGTTGCTACTAGTGTCAGGGAATACCCGAGTGCCCAAGATGTATAACAGGTACGCAGCGGCTGTATAACAAATCTGTGCGGGGTCCCATCCATCCTGTACACTTATTTTCTTTGTGTTTTCAAACTTCTTCTTAAGCAGGGTCAGTTTGAATGTATTTGTCCTACTAACCTTAGATACATAGAAGCTTTCCACAGACTCTTTGTAGTCCCAACCAAACAACTTGTTAGTAAGCTCGTGCAACTTCGTCCATTCTAGCTCAAGGTCACCTCGTTCTGCAATTGATTTGCCGGTAATATCCAAGCCTAGAATGTTCCGAGCATCATCGGGGATCAAGGTCATCTCTCCAAACGGGAAGTGCATGGTATCAGTTTCACCATGATACCTTTTGACGAAGCAATTGACTGTGACAATATCTGGCTTCACATAATTTTCAACCAAAGGATACAGACCAGATTCATTTACTACTGCTTGGACATCATCATGCTCTAGAGACAAATCCCAATCAGTCGCGGCTTGGTTTTAGGCAAACACGCACAACCTTCTTATGATCCTACAATTAAGATATAATACGATTAAGAGATCTTAAGAGATTTTGCATAAATACAGTACATATGCACGAGATAGAAATTCTTACATAGGTATGATATATAGTACGATCCCATGAGTGCTTGTAGCCAAATAGAACCCGCTGATCAAAAGAAGTTGTGCCCCAAATTTTACCACGTTCAAGGTCGGGTATCATGTCATCAACATGAGGAAGGTGCGAACCTTTAACTTTTACTTTGCCTTTGCCTTTTCCTTTCGCCTTGCCTTGTGTGGGTTGTTGACTTGGAACACCTTGTTCAACTACTCCTTGGATTTGGTTTGCTAATTGAGTTGGATCAATCTTATTGTCTTCCTCCTCACTTTCCTCTTCATCTTGCTCATCTTGCTCATCTTCCTCATCAACAACTGCAGTAGGTTCACGGATTGCAAGAATACTACGATCACGACCAATATCCCAAATATCCCCTCTTGTTTCAAAACCCAAACGCTTTTTGTTATTCCCTCGAGGAGCGAGGCGGGAGTATCAAGACCATCCTTCCTTTTTTTTCTTAGTCGCGGCGACTTTAGCTTTTCCTTTGTTAGCCTCCTTTGCTTTGGCTTCCTTTGCTTTAGATCTATTTCAAAAGAAGCACGAAATTAATATATTAGACAACCACTAACTTTCATTTCTAATACCGGCATACAATAACAAAGAACAGACCATGCCGTGAGCTAGTTAAGCATACACGTATAATAAACTTCCATCTAGGGTTAAATTGCCGAAACACATAAATAAATGTCGAGGATCGGTATAGTATAGGAATGTTCCTGGATAACTAAACACCACTACCAGTGTTTACATATAATAAACATCCATGCCGGATTAAAGTACCGGCATACATAAATAAATGTATAGGATGCCGATAAAGCCTTGGAAATTCCTGGAAACTTAACACGACTACCGACATACCCGCATAACAAGAATCAATGTCGAAGATGCCGGAAGAAATTCTAAAATTCCTGGATACCAAAACTATAGTTCCGGCATGAATTCTAAAATACAGTTTATGCCGGTACAACTCACTAACCTATTGTTTTCTGTATATTATAATTTAAATATCGGCGTGGTCTTCAACCTAGATTGAGTGCTGGTACCTATTTACGGTGTGATATTCATACTAAATCGAATGCCGAGACTTCTACCGGCGTGGTTTTCATCCTAAATCGCATCTTAGGTTTGAATTCACTAGGTGTGGTATTCATCTTGAATTGAATGCCGGAACTTCAGAAACTCAAAATTCGAAGTTAGGGTTTCGCGATTTTGACCTAAACCAATAGCTACAAATCGAGTGAAACACTAATTAAACAGTTCAAAATGACTAACCTTCTCACAGAAGCCATCTTTGCTAGTAGTTCATCGTCCGATAACTCTGCTTCTTTGTCTTCTTCCTCTTGAGCAATCAAACCAAGTCTTTTTTTCAATTTATGTTGAACAATCGTTCTTGGGTTCGATTGACTTGGATTCGATTGACTTGGGTTCGATTGGGAAGTTGTTTTCTTCCGTGGAGGCATGGTTATGATTCGGGTAGGTTAATAGACGAACAAATTTTTGATTTAACGATTAATCGTCGATGAAGAACGATGAAGAAGATGAAAAAAAATTCGGAACCCTAACCCTCACGCGACTATGCCGGTAAACAAATGGGGATAACTGATTTTGTGTTTGGTTTTGATTTTAAGTTTTTTATTTTTTGGGGAGGGTATAACAGTCTTTTCATAAGTTTTTTATATTAATCTAAGGGTGTTTTAGTATTTTCATACCCAAAAAACACCCCTTAACATGCACCTAAGGTTGGGGGAAGTAATTCATATCCCTTAATTAGTTTTGATATCCCCCAATTGCGCGTTCTTTGAAATATATTAAGTTTTTTAGAAATTTTAATATACTTTTAAGACAATGTCATTTCTGTAAATATGTAATATTTATTAAATTTACATGATATAGTAGGACTTCGAGCTTCTCCGATGGAAAGTATGAAGATGACATAAGATAGACATTCATATTTCCTAAAATTCTTCTCTAACACCAACTTCTTAAATCAATGTGAAGATGACATGTCTTAATTTTTGTTAGACATCCTCAAGGTGAATGTCAAGCTAGCCTAAACCATACTTTCACCTTGAGGATGTCAAGCTATCTTAGTAAGTTTTTGCTTAAATAAGTTAATTCTAAAATATTAAATAACCATTTTTAAGTTTAATAAAATCTTAAAATTACTTAAAATAAAATTTACATTTAATTAAAAATGATCACAAACTATACCATAGTAAATGAGTTATTTTTTTCACCTAACAGGAAAATTGGAATGAGGATACGTTGTTTGTGTTGCCACTTAGAAAACACACATAACAACCATTGGAGAAGCTCTTAGTAATTTAAACGAGGACAACTTAATACCTTAGTCTGTATCATACCAAAAAGCACTACAATATTTTCTTTATAGCATTAGTTATTAGATACGAGGGTAACCCGTAGAAGTTGCACTTAGGCCAAACACTATGGTATCCCTTATTTGAAGCGTCGTGAAATGCGTCAAAAAGTCATCTCACTATGAGAAAAAGCATCCTTTAGCTAAACAACGTGGAAACTATGCTTCCGTGTAAAATAGTGCAAAGAGGATACTGAGTACCCGTTTAGTAAAAAAAAAAAGAGTTTTAATAAAATAAAAACAATGAAAAATAGATGATTGAATCGCTAGTTCCTCGATATAATAAGAAGTTGGGGATACTAGATCAAATCAGAATTCTTTTGGATGAGAATCTGCTATATAAGGAAGACCTTGGTCAAATAGGTCGATGAGTCGGTGATCTTGGAGAAGAGAATACAACGTCGGCTCGGTCGTCAGTGCAAGTGGAAAAGAGTATATTAGCGTAGAATAGTGAAAACCAGAATTGTATACTTTTGCACGGGTACTCAGTTTCCGTAAAGTAAAAAATCCCACGAAAATTCAGTTTCCGTATGATTTTTCTACGCTTCAAAGATCATCAAATGTGATCAATTTTGAAATGTAACCAAGGAATATCGCAATTTACGCAGAAGACCGTAGTTAGGCTGAGTTTGGCAATGCTTATTTTTTTCAAAAGCACTTTTAAAACCTATATATGTCAATAAATTTTGAAGTTGGTGTTTGGCAAAAAAAAAAAAACTAAAATGCTTTTTATCCAAAGCACTTCCCAAATTCCTCAATTTTTAAAAGTTGGGGAGGAGGAGCTTTAAAAGCTACAAAAGCATAATCTGTGGTCCCACAATGCCTGATTTATCTTTTTTGTCCCTACTTTATTTTATAAATGACAAAAGTCACCCTTAAATTTATATACAATCAATTTTTTACTATTTCTTATATTGCATTCTTTAAATATTATTATTTTTTATTATTTCGAACTATTTTATATACCATTTATTTAATTTGTCAACAGTAGAAATAAAAACAAATATTAAATAATTACTTAATTTTTAGTTTCATTTTTTGCTTGAATAATTACTTAATTTGTCACCAGTAAAAATAAAAACAAATATTAAATAATTACTTAATTGTTAAGTAAAATAATTTCTTAACAATCATAATGATAGTGGTAATTAGTATGAACATTAATATTATATAGTAAAAAAATTAATTATTTTTAAACCCAATAAAATTGAATAAAACTACCATGAGTGATATGTCTGTCTTTGTCATTTGTTACAACAACAATGGTTGAATCTGAAATTTTACCAAACACATTTTGATTGCTTTTTTAATCAGCTTCAACTTTAATTAATATTTTACCAAACGCTCTAACTGCTTTTTCTCACAAAGACAAAGACAACAACGCACAACGGAAAAGTCTTTTCAAAGTACGACAATACCAAACTAAGCCTTAGATTTCGCAACAATTAAGCTGGAGTGAAGCGAAATAGCGCATCATAGGGCTTGGCCTTACTTGGGACAAATTGTATACAAAATTATGAAAAAGAGCACCAAAGATGGCTCTACTTCCGTATTCTTTAAACATGAAAGTTGTATTAAACGGTACTACCAAACTGCAATTCTTTGCCAGTACAAGTCTATCGTCGATTTTCAGACTTCACTCTTTTCCCGCTACACAATTTCGACACTCTAGCTTCAAACCAAACATATTAGGGTTTCACAAAGGTTTTAGTTGCAGAGCAATGGCCGGTTCTTCTTCTTCATTATCTGGTCAAGCAAAAGATGAAATCAGTCTCACAGATAAAGAGAATCAAATATTTGAAAGATTATTGCAAGTTCTTCGTCACTTTAATCTCCAAACACAACTTCGTGTTGCTGGCGGTTGGGTTCGTGATAAGGTTAGATGTCAAATTTGATTTGTATATTCTGAGATCATTCCGATTAGGGTTTTAAGTTGTTATGTTTGTGAATGATTTGAATATTTACAGCTTTTAGGGAAAGATTGTTCTGATATTGATATTGCATTGGATGATATGATGGGAAAAGAGTTTTGTGAAAAGGTTAATGAATATTTATCGTTTGCTGGGGAAGAGATTCAAGGAATTGCTGTTATTCAATGGTTGTTACTGGCCAAACTCTTATTACGAGAACTTAATTTTGTAACATTCAATTGCTTGCCTAATTAGTTTTTTTTTTTTTCCCCCTTACTATGTGAGTGTTTACATTGCAGCAATCCTGATCAGTCGAAACACTTGGAAACAGCTAGGATGAAATTGTTTGGGGAATGGATTGATTTTGTAAACTTGCGATCCGAAACGTATAATAAAAACAGCCGCATTCCTACTATGGTAAAAAAATGGTTTTATCAATTAGAGTTTACTATTTATCTTGATTAATTTATAATTAAATTTTTTTTATATATAATACTGTATATTTATTGCCCAATATTATGTAGTGTGTTATCTTCTAATAGATGTTTAAATTGCTAACTAGTTTGAATGTTTCAAGAGCTTCTGGAGTTGTTTGTAACAGTCATTGTTAGCGTTAACCTTTTCCCAGTGACGGGTATTCTTGAAAATGCATGATTTTTATTTATAATGTTGTTGAGTTATAATGCGCACGTGTATCCAATGTTCGACAGGAATTTGGTTCTGCTGAACAGGATGCATATCGAAGAGATTTGACTATCAACAGGTAGTTGCTCTAAATGGCTATATTGCTTCTTTCCTTGGAATAGCCAATTATTCCCATGAACTGATGAGCCTCACATGAACAATGCTCCATCTAACATCGTGTGATTTGTTTATTGTAGTTTCTTATTTTAAAAGTATGATTTGTCTTCATGCTCACCCCGGACTAATTCATTATCAAAATGGACTTTTATTTTTGTTCTTTGGCAGTCTGTTCTACAATATTAACAAGAAGTCAGTTGAAGATTTTACTGGACGAGGTTAGAGTTGATCAACTTGCACTACATGGGCTCATGTATTATTCCTTGTTGAAACTACCTGCAGCGTTGAATGTTGTTCTTTATTCAGGTTTATCAGATCTAAGATCTGGAAAGATCGTGACTCCGTTACCTCCAAAGGAGACATTCTTAGACGATCCTCTACGAGTACTTCGTGCTATTCGATTTGGTACCAGCTCTACTCCTTTTTGTTTTATTGTGTCTTCACTATTTGTGTTGGTCGATGCTTATATAACTGAATGTCTGACTCCTAGTTTATAATACCAAATAGGAGCATAATAGAACTCACAGATGTTTGAGTGTCTGAATATCTGATCATTTAACAACGATAATGGCATGTATTGCAGTAGTATTCAATCTTCTTTATTGTTGATTCTGTTACATTTAGCCGTTTGTGCTATGATGTGGATCATTTGATCTGTTTCCCGCCTAGAGTGCACATTTATGCAATCCTTTCAGTAAGACTACCTTAGCTAAAATTTCGAACACTATATTTCATAAATCATAATGTGTTAACAGGTGTATTGGTGATGCATGTCAAAAGAAGTATAAAAAATCTGTCATTAGTGTCTATTGTGTATACATAAAGTAGTTTGAAATTTCAGCATAGAGAATCATGTTGGTACCTCACTCAAATTGTCTACATGTGCACTTCTGTTTCTATTGGTATTTGATAATCATAAGCATTCCAGGTGCAAGGTTCTGTTTTGAACTGGATGAAGAGTTGAAGGAAGCTGCAGCTAGTGATGAGGTTAGAGTTGCTCTTGCGGATAAAATCAGCAGGGAGCGCATTGGGCATGAAGTATACTCATCTTTTGGCTTATGTCTGAGACAATATGCTTTTTCTTCATACAAATATCTATGCATCCATGTATTGATTGTTTCCTTCCCACTTTGTGCAGATCGATCTCATGATTTGTGGCAAACACCCAGTTCAAGCAATGACCTACATATGTAGTTTGCAACTATTTTGGGTTGTTTTCCCTCTTCCCTCCAATTCAGAGCCTGCTGTATTGGAAGGGTGTGACAGGTGCACTATATTGCTAAAAGAAACCCTGATAGCTTCCTATTGTTGAAAAAGTTCAAATATTCACTCTGATCTGGTTCATGGGTTCAGCCAAGTGCACCACATTGTGAAGAGCCTTTGTGATGAATTTATGTCGTTTGGCATATTGATAACAAGCCGTTTTGTGGATATTGTGCATTCGCTTACCTTTGCCATCCATTTCACAGGCTCTGCATCGCTTCTGTGGATGCTGCATGGAATCTCTTAGAATTAATTGGATGCACGGCTTTTACTGTAAGTTCCGCAGAATAAATCTTTCCTTGTTTTCATGATATTTATCTCATCTTGTTATGAATACTGAGCAAATCCAGAAACTGAGATTCAATGACAACCACAGAGAGTTCAAATATGGATGCACGTCGACTACTTGTTGTAGTATAATTAAGTGCTGATTTACTCATCAATACATACAACACCATGTACCAAGACATATCTCATACAAACCTGGGACTTCTTTAGATTCTTATGTTTGGTTGAGTGTTCCATATGGTTTTATATTAAAAGCGCCGATGTTGTATTACCCAACCTGGCGTCTTAACTGTGTCGGTTGGTAATATAGTTTGTGAGGTAGATGAGTTTCTGATACAGACGCACGTTGTGGTCATCGGTAAACACATTCTAGTTTCTGGATTTTATGATGTTCCTACCCCGGTATTAGCATGTGTTAAATTTTGCATGGTCGCTTTTGTTATCTTTGAGTTATTTAATGTCTCTGGAATATTTACTTAGGGTTAAACCTTTGTCGTTTCATTTTATTGTAGGATGAGCAAAGAAGGCTGTACTTATATTCAGCACTTTTTTATCCTCTCAGAGAAATTGTTTACAGAGACAACAAAGGCAAAAAGGTAAGCGTGTTTATAGATATTATTACATATTTACATATCGTTTATTCTCACTGCTGGTTTAACCATATTGAATTGTTACATTTATTTTCTCAGTTCTCTTACCATGTTATTCTAGAGAACATAAGTGCGATAAGTCCATATAGAGTATTTGGTGGTGATTGTCTTAATCCATCAGTGGGCCCTAAGCCTTTACTGTTTCATAGGAAGAGCAAGTCACGTTGGAAAATTCTGAGTAAGCATGCCAGCATGAAATGTATTACTCCTATTCTTAAGAAAAAAATAAAAAATTACAACACATGTAACTGCAATCGGTAATTGTTGGAACCCTCAATGTGTCGTAAGATTTTGGTTCATTGTCATGAAAGATTTGGTTCAGTAACAAGATCAGTAGTATCTACTATTTCACTTATAATTAGATTATTTCCTTTTGGATTATCATCCAAACGTCATTGTATTGTTTTCTAAGATTTCTCTTGCAATCTTCATTTTAATGAGCATAATTTTCCTGTTCTCCTCAGATTCCTGTTGCAAATTACATCTTTCTGAATTCTCTGAAGCTGAAAGTTAACGACTCGAAAATGGTCAGAGCATATTTTCTCTTGTTGTGCTTTTCTGTTTTTCTCTTGGATGGTAGTTTGTATATCTTACACGTGGTTTGGATATGTATGTTTGTCAGCATTCAATAGTTTTTTCTCGCTGCTGGTCTTTATATATTTTCTGTTGTTATCTGATGCCATCAAACATATAACTTTTATGTTGCTAGGTTATAAGCTTACACAATGCATCAGAAAGTTTCATATCGTTGATTCCTTCCTTAACTGAAATCAAAACTGCTGAAGCTGGTAATCGAAGAGAAAAATTTGATGTCACAGTGACTTCAAAACCGCGAATATGTGCAGGTTAAGAAATACTAAATGCTCATGATTTGCTTACCCTGAGCTAGTTACTTGACATATATTGCATATGGTTCATGGATTGGTGGTTTATTGGATAATCCCTCAAAATGGCCTCATTAATACAAGGCCGTGGAAATAGAAGGTCTACAAAGCAGTAAAACCACAGCCCTGCGTCTTGCTTCATTTTAGCATTCAAGCCTGATTGTAGATCAACATTATCAAATGTAGATAAACATCAGATATGTCTGCTTTTTGTTCATTTGTGTGCTGTTATCTGACATCCTGTACATATTTTTAGGATTGCTTTTACGGGAAATCAAGAGTTTCTGGCGTGTTGCCTTGTTGATCTCCACATTATCATACCCCGTCGACTTCGATCGTGCTGAAGTTTCTGAAGACAAGCAGCTTGAGTTAGGCTTGCGCAGAAACTTGTTTACAACAGTTGGAAGTGCCATTGTGAGACTAGGTATGTCTACCGACTCACTTACACGTATGACTTAACTGCAAAAAAAGGTGGCAATCTACTCTGTGTAATTCACTTCATCTGGTCCCAGTATTACAAGGCTTACAAACTCATGCCATCCAGCTTGAGGCATGCTCATCCCTGTTTTCAATTACTTCTTTTTTTGTCATAGAAATAGAATGATAAATTGAGCGTGCTGGCATGAAATAATGATCCGATTTCCAGCAATCCTTATATATACGTATCCCGATATTTGCTATTACAACCAGATCAAACCAGTCAAGCCTTACCTTTGAATGTCGGCTCATCACATGTCATAGTTTCTGGCTCTTACTAATTCTAGTTGGAATAGCATCAGTCTATGATATTACCAATTGGTGGGTTGCGTCTAGGCAGGCTGACGGCCGGTGTAAAAACTTTTGTCGCAATTTTGGAGATAAGATCGTTATGCGGTTTATCTCTGCTCTACCCGGCACTTGTTACTGGAAAAAGAGCTTTGGTCTTGGTCTTGGTCTTGGTCAAGAGAGAAGTGCCTGTATTTTTTTCCTACTTCTGGTGTACATGTGTTTACAATCACCAATGGTCTTCTGTTTAACTATTCAATGGTGTGAAGATTATATTCTTTAATGCAGGTCTCGAAAATGTGTGGGAGATGAAACCATTGGTGAATGGGAGGGAAATCATGACTGTTTTACAGCTTAAGACTGGAGGACCCCAAGTCAGTGAATGGGTAAGAAATTATTGCTGCACCAGTAACTCTTTTCAGAACTTGAAATTCACATGCTGATTTATTATATTTTTGGCAGCAACAAAAATCTCTCGAATGGCAGCTTGCCGATCCCAATCGTACTTCCGAGCAATGCCTTGATTGGATGCAAGAAAGTCATTCAAAACGTTCAAAGTTGGGGTGACTGTTCAATCTGTTTGCATTCTCAATTTTCTACTTTCTTTGGTGAAACAGCGTGAGTGGGTGAACTCACGGGGTCAAATGTATACAAGAATGCTATATATCTTACTTCTTTCTTGATAGGAAATGCTGTATAGTTCTCACTCTTTTCTAAAATTCCATCATACAGCAGATGGTAGACGATGTAAAATCTTGTTACTTCCCAATATGCTGATGCTTCCTACAAGAGAGAATATTTTGGCTGATTCATAACTGAGTTTGTTCGGTAATATTTTCTCTCTTCAACCATCTCTCTGGCTTAATTTTATTGCAATCAGAACCCAAAACATTTTCCATCCTGCTTAAAAACATTACCTGGCCCGTTTGACCCGGTTTAGGCTGGACAGCGGACAGTCGTACACCCCACTAATGAGCGCAACATCAACAAAATTAGACAAGAAAAGCTATTACGATATTGAGTTTGCTTTATGTGAATTGTGAAGTTGTAAACTTTCGTATTTGCCAACAAGATTCAGAAATCCACCAAATTCACCAATTCAGTGCCTAAGCAGTGTGAACACTGCGAGGGAGACACCCTCATACAGCATAACAGTAGATTTTTTTTTAAAAAAAAAAAAAAGGTTTTACCTATTCACCACCCATATTTTTCCTATTTACCACCCATCTCACAATTTCTAAAGTAAAAGTAGTTTCAATTCTACCTTTTCCTATTTATCACCTACAAAAGTCAAATTAATTTGACTATAACTATTATATTATATAATCCTTATCCTATCTTCTTCTTCTCCGTTAATCTCTCTTTCTATCAAAAAACCATTAAAACTAAAAACTGCAAACCCTAGGGTGCATTATACCACACCAAAAATCATTACGTTGTTATGTTTTATCATTTAATTCATCGATAAATAGACGAATTAATCGGTGATTAATCCTTAAGCCATTATTACGGAGGATTTCATTATTGAAAACTTAGGTCAAAATATCCAAACTTTAGATGAGTTAAGGTTACAGCGGTGCCAGTAAAATTTCTGAATTTTAACACTCGCTACATGATTGACTGTGTTTATACAAAGAAAGAACAAGACATTTGATTTGCAACAGAGGTTTGACTTTTCAAAACTAGGTTTGAGTACTGCAAACTAATGTGCCAGTAAGTGCAAAAACGACTGCATAACTTAGCACCTGAAAGCCCTATGTCGTTCCTCGACAAGCTAACATAACGCAGGCAAGGTACGAAGGTTAAGACTTTTAAGCATTACTAAAAACCACCAGTAATCTCGTGGGCTACAATGATGCAGGGGAGAAACCAATCATACAGAGATTGAAGATGTCGTCCGGTTGGTGGAGATGGAGTATTCGAGTAGAGGAGGGTGGAGATGATGAAGAAGACGAATTAGATTCTAGAACTATTTCATTATTAACTATTTGCATCTCTCCAAATAGTAAGAGTTGGATGAAATTGTCCAGGTGCAGGTCGGCTAATATATGATATATATATCTATACGTTCTTATATAATTGATATTGAAACTAGCAACTCTAGATCCTTGTTTGCTGTCTGAAGGCATGCCGACATTATCTTTTGTGTCATGTGATCCTTAGAGCGTCTGTAAAACTATGTATGCGTATGAAAGTTTTGTACATGGATCATCCCCGCAGACAAGCGCTAATCTTATCATCATTGTTGCAATTGAAATATTATCCTTAGAGCAGAATATCATTATTGCTTGGATTTCCCGTCCAAGGGGTCAAAACAAGTACTAATTCTGATGTTAGGGTGCTAAGCATTTTTATTTTATTTACGGAAAACTACCAAGTGGATGCATTTAACAATTTTTCAAATTTTGATTCATTGTTCATCTCAGGACCTGATGTAGTTGAAGCTGCCAATCCAAATAGTCGTGGAATGGACTAGAAAAAAGGAACCAGTGGTGGTGATTTTTGGTTACTGTAAGGGGCGCTGGCCCGTTCAAATTGCAAACTGCCCACGGAAATTATTTAGGTGTTTAGTTGTTGGGTGGTTATAGGTACTCCGTATAAATAAAAAGTCAATGAGTAGTAATTAGGATATTTAAACTTTAAATGGGTGGTAAATAGGATAACTAAGGGTGGTAATTAAGGTGGGTGGTAAATAGGAAAAATATGGGTGGTGAATAGGTAAAACCAAAAAAAAAAGGGAAGAAAACCAGAATTCAAGCAAAAATAGAAACTCTTAAGCCAGACTTACAGTAAACTGCTCCAGGGTTATGCTTCCCAGATGCTTTGCTAAATTAATACCATGCACTATCATACATTAGCGATTGTCCATTGGGGGTAAGTATTGATAGGAGGAAGTAAAACAATGACTTATTTAACAAGGATTAATTGGGGGCCCTAAAAATAATTGGGGCCTCACCAGTTGGTCTCCAAATAGCATTTTGGGGTTACCCCTTATCCCAGTTTTTCGAAATGGCTAAACTACCCAAACCATTAGTGTTAATTGAGTTGATTAGTTAAGTTAGATTAGTTGTTAATTAGTTAAGTTACATAAAATCAGTTTTAGGGGAAAACTTTAGATAATAGAAAAATTGTGTTTTTTGTGTTGGATAGAGAGGAAGAAAGTGAGTTTTGGGGGAAATTTTAGGTTATTTGAAATGAGTGATTGTAGTGGAGGAAATAATGTAGGTGAAGATTCAAACAACATACGTGACTGTGTTGATGGTGAGATTGTCTCATCTAATCCTATGGATTGGATGTTTGATGAAGAGATGTTAATAGAGGAAGCTATGAATATTGGTGCAAATGAAGATCCCATTGCTCAAAATGAAGGAACCAACCCTCAAAATGAGGAACCCCAAGCTCAAAACAATCAGGTAAACTTCCTATACTCTTCAAATCGCATGAATGGTGCTCCAAGTGGTCGATTGATGGTCACTATGGAACAACTCAGTGTGAGAGTCGTTTGGTCGGGTGTATAATAAACTGACGACCCTTCAGAGTCGTTAGTTATTTGTCACATTCATAAACGATTCTCGTCTGCAGTATGAAAAATCGTCATCCAGGTTCGAAAACATTGACAACTCTAATGTGCAGTTATGAAAAATCGTCAATCATTTTTGAAAAAATTGACGACTCCCTTTTTAAGGTCATCTAGAGTCGTTTGCTAAATATATTATAACCCAACGACTCAAATACCTTTTACTCTCTGGAGCTATCACTCTAAGGGTCGTTTGTTGAGCATTACTATAAACGGGCGACCCTCTCATTTAAAATGAGAGTCGTTGTTACATACGTCTCTATTATTGACGACTCATTTTTTTTTTTTTTTTTTTTAATAATTTCTGATTTCATAGCAACATTTCATTGAATCCTAAAAGTCATACATCTTTCATAGGGTTAAACACAATACATGATAACGATGGACTTCCACACTCAATCATAAAGCATGTAATTATACACGGTTCCATGGAAGATAAAGTAGCAATCGTGTAACTCAAACTTTTTCCCACGAAGTACCTCGTAGTATGCATACGCCTTCTTCATCTGAAAACGCAAACGCAAACATACTTAGTTAGTATCGATCAAAGCTTTGGATAAGTTTTACCTCTTGTTTAAATACTTACTCTTATAGTACCCATCATATTCGGAAAGGCTTCCCTTATGGCCGTAAATTCTCTTTTCAAAACATCACACTCGAATTTTATCTCTTTGAAGCGTTCCTTGACTTGTTTCAAAGACCTTGAGTTGCGATTTCCGTCCAACGCCACAAAAACGATGAATACGCGGTTCCACCAAGCATCCGATGTTTCATCAATGTCTTTGTCTAGAGTTTCAAAGTGGTTTGTGACTGTTTTCCAAGCTCTTGTAATGGCACAGTTATCTTCGGAAGTGTAGGGAGTGATTGTGTTTCTCTTTTTTCCCTCTTGGATGATGAATAAATGAGAAGGAGAAGAGAAGGTTGATAATTATGGTGTTGGTAATGAAGAGGTGAGATATGGGTTTGTATTTATAAAATTCAACGAGCCAACTGCCTCAACCACATTTGGTAGAGTTCAATTCCCCAATAAATGCTGGTAGTATCTTGGGTCGTTAATATGTTACATTTACAACTAAACGACTCTTAGAGTCTATATATTAGGTCGTCAGGTTGGACATATAGAAATGAACGACTCTAGAAGAAAACTTGGCAGAATGTGTATATATATATATGTTAGTCCGGAGTCGTTAGTTTTTGTTTGGAGTCGTCAAATGAATTTAATGTGTCGGCAATAAACTTTTTTAGCAGATTGACGACACTAGTATAATGCTCATATTTGTGTCACAAAGGTCGTTAATCTGCACAATATTGGTTGACGATTCTTTACGGTGTCGGCAACCTGCAAAAGATTGTTAGACGACCCTTGTTTGGAATATTTATTGTTGAACTAGTATTATTGAATTGACGAGTCGTCATTTTGGCATATAATATACGGACGACCCTCGGTGATGGTTTTGTGATTTGTTTTTTAGTTGGTAGTACGACAAAGCTCCGGCCGTACCCGTATCTACCATGGGTCAGGATACCTCCCAACACTATATGACTGATTTGGTACGTTTACCTTAACCGAATCGGTATATTTATATATTCAAATAATTTTATTAGTGATCACATGGTTGTCTAATGTAATTGTTTGCTCAATGTAGACATGGAAAACCAAGAATGACATTAAGGAATGTCTTATCCCTAAGGCAAAAGAGAAGATGTGTGTGGTTGTTCAAAGTAGACACGTCAATTGTAACAAGATGGAAATGGTATGCGAGAGAGCGGGTAAGAAGGGAGAAAGTCATAAAGGCAAGAATTACAAGTATGAGAAGAAGACGACTAGGGTCTTCAGTACAAAATCGAAGAAGTGTGAATGCCCGTTCAGGATTGTTTTCAAAAGACATCATGAAGCCGATGTATTCCGATTGTATAGTATTCCCAACGGTCGTCACAACCATGATCCACCCATAAGTTTATATGGAAAAACTGCATATGCCCGGTTGAAACCACATCAGATGGATAGAGTTAGGCAGATGAAGGGATTTAGACCACTTAAGATCCTAAATGCAATAAGGGCGGAAGATAAGGATAACTTGTCGACAATTTCCACAATCAACGCCGCCAAAGAAACGATTAAGAGAACCGAATGGAATGGTAGGTTGATTATGCAACAATCAGAGTGGTTAGCGGAAACACTAAACTACGCCATGCAAACTAAGGTTGGTCCGGATGAGAAAGTGACTCATATTTTTCTTGCACATCCAAGGATGGTGGATTTGGCTCAGTGTTTTTACCAGGTTCTCTTTATAGATTTCACCTATAAGAAAAACAAGTATAACATGCCGATGTTGAACGTGGTAATCCATACTTCGGATAAAAATTCATTCACCGTTGCATGGTGTTTTATGGAAAAAGAAGAAATAGAGGACTATGTTTGGGCGTTGGAACAAGTGAGGTTGATTTACCGTGGAGAAGAGACGCCGCAGGTTATATTTACGGATAGGGATTTTGCAATTATGAGTGTCGTTCGTCAAATCTTTCCACTTTCTCAACAATTTCTTTGTACGTGGCACATCCAAACCAATCTTTTTTCTAATTGCAAGAATCAAATCCAAAAGATCCATACTAAGAAGGGTAATCAACGTTCTAAGGAGGAAGATGAGCGTTTAAGTAAACTTTGCAAAGAAGATCGTGCGGAAGAGAAAAAGAAAGAAAAGGAAAAATATGATGAAGAGGGGGATCTATGGAAAGTTTTTTGCGAAGATTGGGACTATTTGGCTCATTCGAAAACAGAGGTTAAGTATTATGCTAACTTGCAGAAGTTTATTGATGTTTGGAGCACGAATCATAAGAAGGTGGCTGAGTATTGCCTGAATACATGGTTGAATCCTTGGAAGGAGAAGTTTGTTTATGCATGGACCAATAAATACAAGCACTTCAAAAATGAGTCTACAAGTCTTGCAGGCGTCTCATGGGCGTTTGAAGAAAATTTTGGATCAAAATAGGGGTGGGGTGGTTACGGTACAAGAAGCAATTCACGAGCACGCAGAGAGGATGACGTAAGAAAAATAGTCACGCGAGATGGAGTTGAGTAAAGACCGTCTTTTGATGAAACACATAAAGGACAAAGCTTTGTTACGGTTGGTATCAAACCAAGTATCATGGTGGGAAATTAACTATATGATGGATCGGCTTAAAGATTTTAGAGCTAAAGCGGAGGCGGAAAGGTGATGCGAGACGAAGTGTAATTGTACAACCGATGTTTGGCTCGGACTCCCTTGTAAGCATAAACTTGGTGGGTACAAAGATTACATTACTCTTGAAGATATCGATCCATTCTGGAAGCAACTTTCATTCATCCTAAAGCCCACGGGTTTAGCCGATGAAGAATTTGGAGACTTGGAGATTGGCAAGTACATCAACGAAAAATACCAAAAAATGAATTGTGCAGGAAGACACATTTTGGTTGCTAACTTGTGGCCGGCCGCCCGTAAGAGCTTGGGGTTTGAAGAAGATCCAATAAAACAAAAACCAACCGGAAGACCAACAACTAAAATGTCATTTAGAGAAACT
Organism: Papaver armeniacum; assembly: GCA_023531295.1. Classification (NCBI taxonomy): domain Eukaryota; kingdom Viridiplantae; phylum Streptophyta; class Magnoliopsida; order Ranunculales; family Papaveraceae; genus Papaver; species Papaver armeniacum. Next base: position 1,734,886 of record JAJJWW010011821.1, read on the forward strand.
GTTAACAATGACAAGGGTTGCGATAGAGACCGATCACGTCATGAGCATGTCCAGGCGGAATATGATGAGTACGAAAAGTCTTTCATTCCTACGAAATGAGGTCGGTCGAAAGAGCAAGAAAATGAAGATATGGATATTGTTGAGCATGCGGTCGATACCCAGCAAAGCCAAACAAGTGGTATGGTGACGATAAGAGGAATAAAGGGTAATCCAAAGACACCGAGGGATTCGCAAGGAAGACCACATCGAGTTGCTTACACTTTATACAAAGAGTATACCGACCAACTTCCATACGTCATCTTAGATCACCTTATATCCACCGACGACGTTGATGGGGATGGGAATTGTGGTTGCCATGTTGCAACGGAACGATTAGGGCATTTTGACAAGGCCGGCGAACTTAAGCTCACCCAACTCGAATATACAAGGAAAAAGATGGCGGAAATACTAGTTGAGGACAAGTTGTATTTGACAATGCTCATGAAAGGAGATCAAAAATAGAGGGAATTGAAATTTAGGGAGTTGGTTTCAAACGTGAAATGGAGGAAGGGGTCGAAAAAGGCAGGTTATAAGTTTTGGATGCAAATGCCTTTTGGTGGTCAACTTTTAGCGGACACATTCACTTGTGTGGTAATTGTATTCAACAAAGGCTTTCCCGGAGCGTCTTGTATGTACGTACCCTCAAGAACTAGGTGCGACGCGGCGATAAAGAAAAGAAGAATTGTAATGGCACATGTCAACAATAACCATTATATAGGTTTGAAGATTTCCGAAGAATGTCCTTTACCACGGGTGATCTATGGTGATTGGGGAGACTACACCAAGGAGTGGACAAACCAGTACGAGTATGGAATGAACATGTGGAATGCTTTGGAAGGAACACCAAGTACAATGCTTTAACACGTTGACATGTGCGACTAAATGTGGATAGAGTTTTTTTTTTTTTTTTTTTAAGTACAATGCATGAGTACTTGGATTTTTGTATTATCACTAATCCTTAACGAATACAATGTGTTTTATCTTGTGTTATCAACTTATCATCATAAACCTTATTTTTAAATTAGGGTCTTTTACATTTAAGTAATTCAAGGTAACGACACTGACATTATCAACTTGAGTCGCTAGGTAAGTATTCAAAAAGGTTAACGACCCTTGCACTCCAAATATAATGGTCTCCTGTATGTTTTGGAAATTAAGGGTCGTTATTATGATATCAATAAACGAACGACTCCGAATTACATATATGGGTCGTTGTTGTTTTATTTGAAAATGAACGACTATGAACATTTTGTTGAACTTAGGTCGTTTGATTTCTAAAACTCAAACCTAACGACTCCAGATATATCCCTTCAACGGCTCTTTATGGAAATACCATTTTCCAAAAAAATGGTCATTGGGGGATTTTGTATATAAAGATTAAACCAAGGTCTGTTTAATAGAACTTAAAACAATCAAAGTTTATCATTTTTTCAATGGCAAGTTCGTCATCAACTACCAATTCAATTGAAAGCATACTTAAAAGATGTAAGCGACCAACCAAATCAATATTGGCAATGGAAGAAGTGATACGCAAAAGAAGCATGCGACCTACCAAAAAACAATACACTGTTACGCCATATCCTACGAAGGAAGAAGAAGAGAGGCGCGAGGCCGATAACGAGGCAAAGAACAAGAGCATCTCCGGGAAGTATTCAAGCAAGTCGAGGAAGAGACCGAATGGGTTAAAAACTATTACATCGTCAAAGATCTTCCCGAAGAACATCAAGATGAGAGTATATTTTGGACTCAAGTTGGTTGGAGTCCTTTCGCTAATTACAACAAGAAACTACGCTATCATTATCTACCGTCCCATATTCGTGATAGGACGATTCACGTTATAAAATTGTGCACCAATTATAACGAGTTTCTGTCGAGGAACAAAGGGGATAGGCGTGCGTCCCAAGCTACATATACCAAATGGAGAGGAGAGCAGTTTTATCACATCGAAGCCGCAATGGTAGTTGCCTCTCGCACAAGGAAAAGGAATAACATGTAATGCAACTTTAATGTAAAGTTATTTCCTTAATGAAATAGATGTCCATTTTCGTGCCAACTTATAAGTTTGCAAAAAAAAACTTGACGACCCTCAATTTTTTAATTGTTTTCCCCGACGACCCTTCAAACCAAATTGACGACTCAGTTGAAGTTTTTTTTTCCCTGGACGACCCTTTAAAAGTTTTAGACAGAGACTTGTTTCATAGTTACAAAAAGAAGTCGTTTATTAAAGACAATTAGAGTCGTCAGAACAGAGTCGTTAACCGTTCAGATATCTGTTAACGACCCTTAAAAAATTTCAGACAGAGTGGTGGTTGGGTATACTGGTGAGTCGTTGGTATGCAAGTACCTGTGTTGACGAATCTAACACTTACTTTATTTCCTTAGGTTATGAGTCGCTGCTCTGCAAAACATTTCCTGACGACTCTAATTCTCATACTTAGAGTCGTCCATCTGCAAAACATTTTCTGCCGACTAAAAAACGAAAAGTTGTTACATTCTCCATATTTTCACATTAAAAAAAATATAAGCACAGCAACTTCTAAACAACATGCTAAGTTGTTAGGAAACCCAATCCACACAAGATACCGATAGTACGAACTAAAATACATAAGTTGTATTTAAGAACGACGTTAGTTAAAGTCGACAATACTAAAAGACATAAGTTGTAGATGTTAAGTTCTCATCAATCACTACTACCACCTCGACCTCGACCTCGACCTCCGCCTCGACCTCTCTGACTTCCCTGACTTGATGATGTCCGACTTTTCTTTGAAGGACCTTGTTCAGGACTGCCCCTTTGAGAACCACCTTCTTCTCCACCACCTTGATCATCACCATCTCCCTTTTGTGCACATTCTTGTGCTAGTTGGCTAGCTGTTCTCCTTGTCCTCTTACATTGCTTTTCCAGATCATCGAACATTTTCTTCGCTTGTGGATTTTCAATGTGTTGGCAGCACTCGGCGTACATGCGACTTTGCTCGGGTTCTATCACTTCTCCTTTGTCGGCTTTGCAACAAAATGACTTCATAAAAATCTTCACCCGTTCCCTCTATTTGCATTTAAATACCGATTAAGATTAACATAATTAAAACTGTATATAAATGATTAACACAATTCGAAAAATAAGTACTTACCACAAGCTTAAGAATGGAAGAGTCATCTCTAGTGTCGGCTGTAGAAGCATCGGAAGATGCTTTGTTGCTCCTCCTACCCGTAGTCTGATCAATCCTTATCACTCGACCGTGGGAGAAGCCTTCATACCATGGCATGTAATCATCGTTTACCTCATGACCTTCATGAGAAAACTCCCACTAAGAGATATGTACCCTACTAGTAGGCAAATGCCTATTATTCCAATGCTCAGTCACAGGCTCAGGTTCATAAGCAACAACCAACGCCTTTTTTTCCGCCTTGCATTTATTTAACTTATATTTGAATGGTGGTACATAATCCTCATTAGGTGAATCTTGAATATACCCAAGCTGACGCATTACTCTATGCGTATTGTACATTGAGTATCCATAAGGGTAAAAAAGAGGGCCATGGTAATATGCAAGATCTTGTAATTCTCCTACTCGACTTTCCTTGTAGGGATCAAAGGTTACCTCTTTGACTGTCATGTTGTCCAATTTTTGGCGCATGGCTAGCAACTTCACCTTCTGCGCTTCCTCCTTATCCTGAGCTCCATTGTACTTGTATCGGGTTCCTCTTGGTTTAGTATTGTTCCATGTTAGCTGCAATTGGATGTCTTTATCGCTTTTGATCAATGAGGGGAAATGCTCGTAAATCCACACCTGAAATAGCATCAAAACAATAAAAATAATGTTAAATCTAAAAAAATAGAACAACAAATATTACAAACAACGAACTAATTTGATAACTCAAATTACCTGAAGTAAAGCCAAATTCTCGTTCATTTGAGAAGTTCTTTCCCAGGATGCCTTTGCTAGCTGAGCGTTCAAATGTGCTACTATGGCAGTCCCCCACGAATACTTACTCACCTCATCCAAGGGATCCAAAAGTTGAAGAAGGTTTACGCTAACTGTGTTTCCTTTGCTATCGGGAAATATAACCGAAGAAAGGACATACAACAAGTATGCGGCTGCCGTCGCACGAACTTCAAAATTAAAGAGTAGTTCATTGTCTCCGTCCTTCGCAAGTGACCCCGCATACATCTTTCTAATCTCAACAAGTTTAAACTCTTTCTTTGGGTACTTCTTTCCCATCAAAAAGAGGCCATACGTCTTATTTTAATCCTATCCAAACAACTTCTCCGTCAATTCATAAATTTTTTTCCAATCCAGGTTTTTCTTGAACTTGTCTTCCATGGATTTTCCCTCAACATGCAATCCTAGAATCTGTTCTGCGTCTTCGGGAATCAATTCCATCTCGCCAAATGGGAATTGGAATGTATCGACTTCGTCGTAAAACCTCTCAGTAAAACATGATACTGCAGCCTTATCATATGCAATCACGGAGTTTTGAACGGCAACATACAAACCTGAGTTTTCAACAATGGCTCTAACTCTGGGACATTCACCTTCTAGGGGCCATTTTTTCATTTTTGCATACGAAGATTGGTGTCTAAAAAGACGTGTGGAATTCTTATGATCCTACGAAAGACAAACAAATATAATTAAAACATAAGAAATTAAATATCAACAAATCATATGAAAAGCAAAGTTGAGATTCTTACAATTGTCTCATTGATGGTACGGGCCCACGAGCTATCATATCCGAATAGAACCTTATCGCCATCTTTAGGTTCACCTCTGGATTTCCCACCGAGTAGACGAGTAAGCTGCAAACGCATGGGTGGAATGTGTCGCGCGCTTGGTTTAATTGGGCCTTTCTTCTTCGGCTCTGGCTGTGGTTGCGCAACATCCTCCTCATCCTCCTGAATATCCTCCTCCTCCTCCTCCTCCTCATCATCATCATCATCATCATCATTGTTACTACCATCATTTACTTCCTTACCATTTCCATCATTACCATCATCCTCATCATCCTCTTCATCACTGCCACCACCACCATTTCCATCCTCATCCTCATCCTCATCATTACCTTGATCCCCTTCTTCCTCAATCTCTGCCACCTCATTCCCTCCATCACCACCATTCCCTTGATCACCATCCTCCTCATCATCATAAGAAGCATATTGACCTCCTAAATGAGTTTCTTCATGTTCCGCGACCTCTTCTTCTTCATCGCTTGGGGTTGTAGATATAACAACATATGTTGAAGAGGACGATATAGAGGATTCAGCACATGGTTCTCTGGGTTCGCGGATAATTAAGGCTACTTCAGTCGGTGTTTTTCCTCGTAATAGACCCGCATTTAGGTATTTTTGGTTCTGGGGAGGTCTGGATGGAGGAGTTACCAAGACATTCTTATCCTTTTTATTCTTGTTACTGAAAGGCCAACAACAAAAATATTTAAGAGTCGTCAAAAAAAAAAAAAAAAAAAACGACTGTAACAAAAAACAAATGACTCCTTGTATATGCTTAACGATTTTCAGTTAATTCTTAACGATTCAAGATAATTTATTTAACGACTCTTCCTATTTTTAAGACAAAAGAACAAATATGTATGGTGTAGAGTCGTTCACTTCTATAATTGGTCGTCCAAAAAAATCGTTAACTAATTCAAATTATGTGGACGACTGTTTCATTTATTGGGACGGAGCGGTGGTTCTGAAAAAAAAAAGGAGTCGTTCATTTAAAAAAAGGGTCGTCGGAATATATCACACAGGGGTCGTTTTCACCGAAACTATTGGTTAACGATTTCTTAATGATTTCAACATGCATGTCAAAAATCGGTAGAAAAAAAAATTTTGGTTAACGATTCTAACCTAAAAAAATTTACTACGGCAGGAATCGTTTTCTCCGCAACCCTAATGGTTGACGATTTCTCCAAAGTCCAACATGCAGATCAAATATCATTCAACAAATATGAAAAATCGTTAAGCAAAGAAGAAAAATCGTTAGACATTCAAACGGGATGATTAACGACTCCCATTCTGAGAAACCAATTTCTACGATTCAAACCATAATTTTCAGTAGAACATCAAATTCAACTAAAACCCAAGTTAGAGTTGGGTGTTTTAAAGGACATACCTTCTAATTGGAGCCATTTGTTTGTCTGGAGGTTTTGATTTCACCCTTGTACTCGAATACTCCTTCGCCGCTTTAACGGTATCAACGAGATTGTGAATTTCACTGGCTAGTCTCGTAGTCTGCTTAGTACGTGCCATGTTTGTAGAAGAAGTTAATCGTCGATTAAAGTTTTCGCATCGACGACTTCGACGATGAATCAGATGAATTTGTTTTTCAAAATGGTCGTTATGGAGGAACTGATTGAGGGAGGGGGAGAGGAGAAGAAGAAGTGTTCGGTGATAAAATGAAATGGGGGCCTAAGTTTAGTCTTAATAGGATTTTAGGGGAAGGGTAGAATGGTACTTTCATGTTCATTTTGGAAGCGCCCTATAATTTTTGGTGTGGGTATAAATTTTGTGAGGCCCCCAATTATTTTTTAGGGCCCCCAATTAATCCTTGCTTTTTATATGAACGCGCAATTGGGGGATAAAAAAAGTAATTGGGGGATACAAGAAAAGGACAAAAAAAAAAGTCCAAATATCAATTCGGGGTCACCCCTTATCTAAGTATTTTTTTAAATCCTAATCTACCCCTCACTAATCAGGTTTAGTGGTTAATAATAATTAGTAAAAATCTTAAGTATTTGTTAAATGATTAGTGTGTATTTGTATTTGGGTGAATGAGATGAGAGTAGAAAGATGGAAAAAAAATTTGAGAGGGAACTTTTTTTGGTGGAAGTGGAGGATGATTGTGAAGAGAGAATTGTTGCTAAGAGGTTGAAAATTTGATTTTTTTTCTTTGAATCCACCATTGTTGCAGCTGAAAAAGCTTGGTGCCGGCATGGTATTCAACCAAAAAACCATGCCGGCATGTTATTCAACCAAAAAACCATGCCGGCATGTTCTGGTTTTCATCTTCAAAACCTTTTTTTTTCTGGTTTTAATGAGTCTAATTCCGGCACAGTTATGTGATTTTCGAGCATGCCGGACCTACTTCCGGCATGGTTTTTGCTTAAATTTCTATGCCGGAACATGATGAAAAGTATCCAGGAAACTTCAATTTTTTTTTCACTTGACTACCGGCATTGATAGATTTCTATCGAGCATGCCGGCACCATTTTCCGGCGTGGTTCTTCACCAATTCCGGCATGGTCTTCATCACTTAGGCGATGTAAAAAAATATTCCGTTTTGAGTTTTTTCTGGTTTTAATCAGTCCACTTCCGGCACAAGTAGTTAATTCTCGAGCATGCCGGCACCGGTTTTCGGCATAGTATGTTGCTTAAATTTCTATGCCGGCACATGATGAAAAGTATCCAGGAAACTTCAACTTTTTTTTTTCACTTGACTACAAAGGCATTGATAAATTTCTATCGAGCATGCTGGAATTTTCGATTCTGACATTGAATGTTAGTTACCAACCATGCCGAAAACAAACTCCTAAGTTTTGGAAGAACAAACTCCTAAGTTTTGTGGTTCCAAACCGAAAACAAATCAAGCAAACAAATTGTTCAAGACTCACAAACAAACATAAACCAACACTAGATTGTTCAAACCAAACTAATACTCTTCATCTTGCTCATCTTGCTCATTGTGATCATTGTGCTCACGGATTGCAAGTCGACTACGGTCAACACCACTCTCCCAAATTATCCCTCTTGTACCAGCCCCCAAACGAATCTTACGACCTTCATCTTTCCCTCGAGGAGGTAGAGGCGAGGAGTATCAAGACCGTCCCTCCTTCTTCTCTTAGTGACAACATCTTTATTTTTTCTTTTGTTGGCTTCCTTTGCTTTTGACCTATATCGTAAGCACACGGAAAGCAATGAATATAAGACAACTCAACTTCGGTTTTAGTACCTAGGCATTTAATACCTTAAACTAAACCACGGCGGTACAATGTTCCCATTACACATTGATAGTCGACAAGGTGCAGTACCACCTAAGGCATACAAATGAAACCTAAAATATATGCCGGCATTGTTGACAATGTTCTGTATGTTTTAAGTCCACTACCTAGGCATTTTCGAATAATTAAAAAACAATGTAAATTTACCTAAAACCTACTCGTAATGAAACCAAAAATCTATGCTGGAGTCTTGGTGACAAATTCATAAACTCTCTGTGTGTTTTAAGAGTACTACCGGCATGCGCGAAATATTAGAAATGCATGCCGGTACTCAAACCTAAGCATGGAATGAATCCAAAAACAATGACTCGATCGTTGGCAAATTCATAAACTCTCCGTATGTTTTAAGTCCACTACCGGCATACACGAATTATTATCAAACACCTGCTTAGGTACAAACCGGCACCGTATTCATCCTAGATTGAATGCCGGTAGTGAAAATTCAGTCTCCGGTTATTCTGGGGTTGTAAACCTAAGCATTGTATTCATCATAGATTGAATGCCGGAACACAAAAACCTAAGACTTTGTATTCATACGAATTACAATGCTGGGTACTCTCGAAACTCAACTGTTTGAGTTAGGTTTCGCGATTCTAACCTAAACCCATTGCCATAGAACGATTTAAACACCTACAAAGTAGTTTTAAATGACTTACCTTCTCACAGAAGCCATATATTTGTGTAGTTGATCGTCAGATAACGTTGCTTCTTCGTGTTCTTGCTCTTGAGCAATCTTAGCAAGTCTTTCACTTTGTTTTTGTTGAGCAATCGATGATGTTGAGTTGGATTGGACATTTGGTTTCTTTCGTGGAGGCATTGTTAATGATTCGGGTTGGTTAATCGACGAAGAAATTTTTGAATCGACGAAGAACGATGAAGAACATGAATTTTTTTTTCAAAAACTAAACCCCTAACAAGGTCACAGTCTTGAATTAGAAATGGGGGATATATGTTTGGGTTTTTGATTTTATTGTTTTAGTAGAGAGGGTATTATGGTATTTTCATAATGTTTTTAATTAACCAAAGGGTATTTTGGTATTTTCATACCCAAAAATCACCCCTTATCAGACACCATGGGTTGGGAGAAGTAATCTATATCCCCCAATTACTTTTTTTATCCCCCAATTGCGCGTTCTTTTTATATCCCCAATTTCGCGTTCTTAAAATATTAAACTTTTTATTTTCTAAATACTTACTATTTTTCTTAAAGAAAATAATAGAAAAAAATAAAAAATTTAATTATTAAAAAATATTTAGTTTTTTAATTTTTTTTCGTACTTTTTTAGAAAAGATTTTAATCTAAAAAGAAACAGAAGAAAAAACTTAAAAAGAAAAAAATATTAAAAAATTAAATATTTAATCTTTTTAAAATATTTAATTTTAAAAAAAAATCAATTTTTTATAAAATTAAAAATATAAATAAGGGCTGTTTTGGCATTAAATAATAAAATATATGAATAAAGGAATTTTAAAAGTACTATCTAGTAACCAGTTTTTGTCTTTATATATACAAGATCAGCCGCACGTGCTTTGCACGTGCTATAGGGCCCATCTTTAGGCGTGGAACAACTCAAAGATTCAGTTTTTTTTTTTTTATGTGTCAAAAAAAAAAAATCAAGTTACATTAATACCCCTATATATATTTATCTTATGTCTTTGAAATGAAATAAAAATAGGGCAAAAACGGAAAATGGAAATTGCAGCGTCGCAGGTCATGGGGACGGGTCATGGGACCTATTATTTTTATTTATTTAATTTGAATACTTAAAATATCATTATACCCTCCTTTATTTAATTTAAATAGTTAAATTACCATTATACCCTCCTGTTTATTCATATCACTTCATTTAGGTGCACATAATATGGGGGCAATTTCGAAATATCAATTTTTGTAGCTTAAATTACCATTATACCCTCCTTTTTATTTGTAACACATTATTTATGTGCACATAATATGGGGGCAATTTCGGAATATCAATTTTGGTTTTTCATTTTGACCTTTTTAGCCTCACTTAATTTAGATAGCATTTTTTACAAAGCTACAAAACTAAGGGCAATTTCGGGTTTTCAAAAATTGCAGCCTCAAGTACTGTTCATGAACAGTACCTAAGGGGGGCTGGCTTTATATAATAGTATAGATAGATATGGTATACCCTAAAACATGGTTCAACAAAAGAGCACAAATGTACTTGGACTTAAATGGGCTGAGTTTATACTACCTATATCAACTTGGGTTTTCCTTTTTGGTCCTGACTTAAGCCAGGGAAAGCCCGACTGTATTTCCTCATGTAGCACGCAGCTTCGAAATGCATATTAGAAAACCCGATAAAAAGCGTATTGTTTAGCAAGCAGAACAAAAATGCATTTTACAAAGTAGAACTAATGTTAATTTACCCATATATCTAAGACGCAAGTGACTGAAATACTATTCACCAAGTATCCTGTTATAATGTAAGATCCACTCAAAGACCAAGAGGATAGCCTTAACCAGATGTGTGGTAACAGGTAAGTAAGCTCGATAGCTATTCCCGTCCCTGTCAGGGGAGATGGCGCCAACCATCTATCATTTCAACGAACACCATAGACTAGGCCCAACCAAACAATTAAAATTAAAAAAATGTATCACTCAATCAATTTATACATGATGTAAGACTAACTGTATAATTCATTGCCTAACAATCTTGTTTTGCGTCAACATTTTTGTTAGTAGATAAACTATAAAACATTGACTAAAAGATTTTGCTGAAAAATGTACATAAAATACAGAGCCGATCCTGAGTCCGAGAGGGCCCTGTGCGAATTTTTTTTGGGCCTCTTATAAGGTCCAATTTTTTTAATGGATAATTTGGTAATAATAATAATGTCAATTACCAGTATTTATTTGTAACAAAACTAGTCAAAAAAAACAAAGGTGACCAAACACGTAAGGTATGTTTTACTCAATATGAGGTGAAACTTTATTACCGGTCCGCGAGTTATATTTATAGTTATTATCGTCAATTTTTTCGTTTTGATAGTTTAGGCGATTACATGGATTATATCTATTTGCACAAATACCTCGACGATTTCCAATCGTTAATACATAGAGTCCCATAAGCATATCTTGGGTTGGTATGGAAATGGGATCCTCAATAGCTGGAGACAAGAGATTCATATGAGAAAACATAAGTAAACGAGCCTCCGCTTGAGCCTCCAAAGATAAAGGTACATGAACAGCCATTTGATCCCCATCAAAGTATTTGTAAATATTTTCATTAATACTCTCTCGTTTCTGGGAAAGAGATACTTTCACTTTTCCAAAAACAGACTTATTTGGAAAGTAAGAATATGTGGTGCACTAAAAAGCTGACTATTACGGAGGTCGTAACTTTTTGGTTACCCACTGGTAGAAAATAGAATTCTATTAATGCAAATAATATGTAACGTAAAGCAGCAGATCACAATCAGTTCAGTGGATCGAGTACTTTAGTTGTAATGCAAGGTCGTATGTTCAAACCTAACCAGGTAAGTGATTTTTGTATAATTTTACGTTCTTTATTGTAATGAGTAAGATTTTTTTTGGGCCCTCAACAGAGCTGGGCCCTGTGCGGTCGCACGGCCTGCACGCCCTCGGGCCCGGCTCTGATAAAATACATCTCTCATAGCGAGTTTGGATATCTGAAATAGAAATATTTCTGTTTTTCCAGAAGCAGAAGACATAAACAAAAGTACTTTGCTTCACAGAAAGTTAACCTTTTTGATATCTAGAAATCATTTTGAAATTCAATACATTTTTCTTGCTTTTTGATTTCCACAAGTTGAAAAGTAACTTTTAAATACACATCCAATAGCGCATTTGGATACCAGAAACTAAAATAAAAAACAAAACTGTTTTGCTTCATAAAGAAATAATTTTTTGTTTCCAAGTCGTTCTGAAATGATATTGACAAACTGATATATGATTTTTCGACTTCTAAAAATCGGAAAACAACAACTTCTGAATATTGTCCAAACACCTTATTAACCTAATTTGATTGGGGGCCAAACATTTTAATTGGGGGCCAAGCACTAGAGGACAAAAAAGGTCACCCAATCCTAATTTGGGTCACCCCTTATAAAAATATTTTTAAATGGCTAAAATGCCCCTGAGTGATTAGTATTAAGATTTAATTAAGTTGATTAGTGTGATAATTTTGTTTAGATAAAAATCAGGTTTTGGGATTAAAATTTGGGGAAATTTAAGTTTTGGGTTTTTTTTTTTTTTGAGAAGAAAAAGAGTAATTTTGAGAGGAAAAAACTAGGGTTTTTTGAAATGAGTGATTCAAGTGAAGAGAATGAGGTTGGTGAAGGTTCAAACAATAACCATGATTGTGTTGATGGTGAGATTGTCTCTAATAATCCTATGGATTGGATGTTTGATGAAGAGATGTTAATGGAGGAAGCCATGAATAATGGTGGAAATGAAGATCCTACTGCTCAAAATGAAGGAACCGATACTCCAAATGAAGAACCCGCACCTCAAAACAATCAGGTAAACCTCATATACTCTTGAAATTGTCTGAATGGTACTCCAAGGGGTCGATTGATGGTCACTATGGAACTAGTCAGTGTGAGAGTCGTTATAGTCGGGGTTTGGATTCAGTAACGACTCTTCAAAGTCGTCAGTGAATTGAAACTACCGATGACCCCTCAAACCTGCAACTTTTCCAGGTTATGAAAAATCGTTAAGGGCGTCTGATAAACACTGACGACTTTTTATGCTTGGTCAAAAAGGGTCGTTAGTTTTTTTTTGTTTAGAGACAAACGACTCTAAACCCAGAATTCTCAGTACTTAAAACACTTAGGGTCGTCATATATGTATTCGTATAAGATGACGACCCTATCCCGCAATTTCAAATTTTATGTAGAGTCGTTCGGTGTTTTATTTAATATACTAACGACCCTTTTATTTGGATTATCATAACTTTTGATTTCATAGAATCATTTCATTGAATCGTAAAAGGCATACATATTTCAAAGCGATACATTGAAGGAAATGAAATACAATAGATAATAACGGTGCACTTATACACCTAATCATAAATGGCATAATTATACATGGTGCCTTCCAAGATAAAGTAGCAATCGTCGAACTCAAACTTTTTCCCACGAAGCTCCTCGTAATAGACATACGCCTTCCTCAACTGAAAACGCAAACATACTCAGTTAGTATTGTTGAAAGTTTTGGATAAGTTTTACCTCTTGTTTAAATACTTACTCTTATAGCACCCAACATATTGGGCATGGCTTCCCTTGCGGCCTTGATTTCTCTTTTGAAAACTTCACACTCGAAGAATATCTCCTCGAACCGTTCCTTGACGAGTTTCAAAGACCTTGAGTTGCAATTTCCGTCTAACGCCACAAAAACGATGAATACACGGTTCCACCAAGCATCTGATGTTTGATCAATGTCTTTTCCTATATCTTCAAAGTGGTTTTTCACTGTTTTCCAAGCTCTCACAATAGCGCAATTCTCTTCCGAAGTGTAAGTACTAGTCATGGTGTTTCCTGCTATGTTATTAACATAACGACTCAATTATAAACCCATGTTGGACCATCTCATGGATGTTATTTTAACTAAGAGTCGTCATTATTTCCCATATAAAGGCAACGACTCTATATACCTAAAAGTGGTATTCTCTGGATTTAATACACATATAAAGTCGTGGATCTGCTATATGATCAAGCTAACGACTGTAGCCATAGAAAATATGGTTCATCTCCTGGATGTTTTGCTAACCTAGAGTCGTCATTGGTTTCCATATAATAAATAACGACTCTAGACATAGAAAATGTGGTTTATCTCCTGGATGTTTTGCTCTCCTGGATGTTTTGCTAACCTAGAGTCGTCATTGGTTTAGATATAATAAATAACGACTCTAGACATAGAAAATGTGGTTCATCTCCAGGATGTTTTGCTAACCTAGAGTCGTTATTGGTTTCCATATAATAAATAACGACTCTAGACATAGGAAATGTGGTTCTTCTCCCTGGATGTTTTGCTAAACTAGAGTCGTCATTGCTTTCAAATGCAGGGAATAACGACTCTATCGACAAAAATATATGTCATCTCTGTGTTAATTTCTCTCTGGGTCGTTAGAATTCTATTTGAAACACTAAATGACTTTAACGTTGACAACCCTCACTCTGCCACAGTGTATAATCTTGTCTTCATTAGAGTCCTACATTATTCTAACAAACATACTTGTAAACATCCTTCTTAAAACCAAGTAGTTTCAACAAACAATCCAAACAAAACACATAAGTAGTTTCAACAAACAATCCAAACAAAACACATAAGTAGTTTCAACAAACACATAAGTTCAAGTCATAAAGTAAAATGAGCATAAGTTCAAGTAGACGGTAACATCTCCTCACTCAAGACCACCATCTCGACCTCGACCTCCTATTTACCTCCCTGACCGGGAAACTTTAAGCTTTTCTTAGAGGACCCCAGTATCCTTTGCCCCGGGGAACCACCATATTCTCTAGTACCTTGTTCATCATGATGTTGGCTACTTTGCCCCTGTTCACCACGTTGTTGTGCTAGTTGGCTACGTGTTTTCCGGGTCCTCTTACCTTCGTTAGCCGCTTAGCAAACATCTTCTTTGCATTGGGATTTTCAATGTGCGTGCAATAATCAGCGTCTTCGACGTTGCTTCAGCAGGATCAAACACTTCCCTTTGTCAGCCGAGCAACAAAAATCCTTGACAAAAAGCTTCATTCGTTCCCTCTATATTCATTCCAAAAATAATTCACATTAACTGACGTATATTTGTATGTAATGAATAACACAACTAAACAAATAAATACTCACCACTAGTTTAAGAATAGTAGTATCATCTCTACCATCAGCTTGAGAAGCAGAGGTGGATGCTCTGTTGGTCCTTCTACCCATAGTCTGATCTATCCGTATTACCCTACCATGGGAGAAGCCTTCGTACCATTGATAGTAATCCGTTGTTGCCTCATAACCTTGATGCACATGGACTCAATATGTGATGTCTACGAGGCTAGAGTGTTTATTATTCCAATGCTTGACATCAGTTGCAGGTTCATAAACCACTTTTATGTCATCCTTGCCAGCCTCACATTTGTTCAACTTGTGCTTGAATGGAGGTACATAATCTTCATCGGGTGAATCTTGAATAAACCCAAGTTGACGCATGATTCTCATCGGATTGTACATTAAAAAACCGTTAGGGTGAAACAAAGGGCCATGGTAATACACGACATCTTCCATTGCGCCAACTCTATCATCCTTGTACGGAGTAAAGATTACCTCTTCCGTCGTGATGTTATCAAGTTTTTTACGCATTTCTATCAACGCATCAGTTTGTTCCCTATCCTGAGAACCGGAGTACAACCAACGGGTTCCTGTTGGACTACCTGGGCTCCATTTTGGGTTGAGTTTAACATCTTCATTGTCTTTGAACAGTGACGGGAAATGATCATAAATCCACACCTAAAACAACCAAAGTTCAAATTTTTTAAACAATCAAATAAACATAAAAATATATCGAAGGAAAAAAACATACTAAAAGAAGTCAACTTTCATCAATCCAAATACCTGGATTAGAGCCAAATTCCCATTAATTTGAGAAGTAAGCCAAATTCCCATTAATTTGAGAAGTACGTTCGCCAGATCCCTGTGAAAGCTGACCATTCAGATGTGCAACTATGGCAGTCCCCCAAGAGTACTTGTTCACATCTTCTAAGGGGTCCAAAAGTCGAAGAAGGTTGGAGCTAACCACTGTTACCTTTGTTTGTCGGGAAATACAAACCACGCAAGGACGTACAACAAATACGCGGCCTCGGCATAACGACATTCCATATCGAGAGAGACCTCTTTTTTTCCTTCTCTTCTGTACCAGCAAACATCCGCCTAATCTCCACAAGTTTGAACTCTTTCTTGGTACTTAGTTCACGAAAAGCCCATCAATCTTCTCTTTATCCCAGCCAAACAAGTTCTTGGTCCATGTATAAATTTCATCCCAACTAGGCCTTCTCTTGAAATTGTCACTTTGGTTGATTTACCTTCGACCGCACCCCTAATATCTTTTCGCATCATCGGAGTCAATGCCATCTCGCCAAAAGGAAGTTGGAATGTGTCGACTTGGCGTAATACCTTTCACGTAAACTAGATATCGCAACCTTGTCATATGCAATCACATAGTTCACAACGGCATTGTACAAACCGGAGTTTTCAACATATTCTCTAACTCTTGCACATTCACCTTTTAGCGGCCACAACTCCATTTTCTTAAAAGAAGATTGGTGCACGAAAAGACGTGCGGCATTCTTATGATCTTATAAAAATAAACAAATAAATATTAAAAAACATATTAGAAAGTTAATATCAACCAACTAATCAAATAGCAAGCAAAGTTGGTATTCTTACGATTGTCTCATAGATGGTATGAGCCCACGATCCAAAATATCCAAATAGAACTTTTCCCCCATCTCAGGTTCTCCTCTTGGTTTACCACTTCGAAGAGGCTCCAACATCAAATGAGTAATGAACGTGTCTCGCTACCGGGTGCAATATCACTTCCATCCTTCTTAACCCTCTTTACCGGCTTCGGCTTTGCATTCTGTTCTTCATGTTCTACATCTTGTTTACCATCATCCTCTTCATCATCCTTACCAGCAGCATCATCCCCTTCATCCTCTTCCTCCTCATGACCACCTTTATTACCTTCATCCCCTTCATGCTCATCATCACCACCATTACCATCATCAGAATCATCACCACTAACATTATCTTCATCATCATTATCACTCTCTACTTCCTCTTCACCTCGTACGGGAGGATCTTCTTGTATCTCCTCTTCTTGGATTTCTTCTTCTTCACCACGCTAGCGAAACAACGCAGATCCGATTTCACTGAATCCGACAACTCATTACCTTTGTCTCTTGGTTCGGTGATAGAAAATGATACCTCACTCGGCTTTTTACCGCGTAATGGACCGGCAAGTAAGTATTTATCGTGGCGGGGAGCTTTGGAAGGAGGAGTTATCGTCATTGGAACCTTGTCTTTGGTTCTGCATTTGGTTTCAAAACAAAGAAACCCAAAAACACAATAAGACATCAAATTTATGGTTATCAGATCAAGAGTCGTCACTTAAATGATCTACAAAACAAACGACCCTTGTATACCATGTGACAACTCAAAGTAAAAACAAAGGGTCGTCAAAAGGTCAAAAACGATCCTACGATTTGTGTTGACGACTCTAGGGCATATAGTTAAGTGCCGACTCTAGGGGAAATGAGATGACGACACAATCATTTTTTGGAACAGAGGGTTGTTCGAGTTCCATCTAGAGTCGTTAAGAAATAAAAAAGGGTCGGCAAACGAGAGTCGTCATCTGCAACATAAAAGATTAACGACTCTATTCTAGGGCAAAAAATGTCGAAGTAGCAGAATTAGGGTCGTCATCTTCAACCTAATACACTAACGATTTTTCATAAAATAATCATGCAAATGAAAAGTCGTTAGGGGTATCCACTACGATACTAACGACCCTTTATCTGAAACCGCTATATTTCAGTTACCAGGCTCAATTTCACAATCAAAACACAAAAAAAAAACGCATAGAAGGTGGGTTTAAGTTCACATACCTTCTAATTGGACCCATATCTTCTTTGGGTTTCGATTTTTTGGGTTTGGGAGTTCGTCCTTCGATAACCCTTCCTTTGACGGTGTCGACGAGATTGGGGATTTGAAGTGCTTTGCGAGCGGTCTGTTTTGTACGAGCCATGTTTGAAGAAGAAGTTAATCGTAGATTCTCTTCTAACATCGACGATTAAACGATGAATCGGTCGAAGAAAAAAAAATCGTGGAGAGTCGTTAATGGTGGTGGTGGAGAAGAGAAATGGGAGGAGAGGAAGATGAAGAGAAAAAAGAAAAACTGATTTTCTTTTTTAGTTTAGTTTAGGGTATATGAATTGGGGGCCTAATTATGATTTCTAATTAGTATTAACTGATTTTTAAGATTTATGTTTAGTAAAGATAAAACGGTCTTTTCAATATCGGATTAATACCCCCTCAAAAAATTGGGGTGCAAATAAAAAGTCAAGACCCCTAATTAAAATGTTTGGCCCCAATCAAATTAGGCTTATTAAACCTCTCTTGCGTATCTTTTGTCCCATGGATTATATGCGGTAAAAAGTCAGAAAAAATTACAGTCAAATTTGCAATTTTGCGGTAAATTTGTCAAGGAGTTCACTCGCAAAAGTACTGAATGTGAAAAAAATAAAATTAAAAAAATAATAATGTGGATCTAGACGAAATTTGAGGCAACTTGAACTACATTTCGTCGTTTTCCATATTTTGGATGCTTTGTTTTAAATAGTGTTTGTTTGTTATAAACATTTTTATTCCCCTCGAAATAAACAAACGCCACCACCCCTTTTCCACTCTCTCTCTCTCTCTCGTCATCTGTGCAGCAGCTAATCTCTCACAGATTCTCTCTCTCCCTCGCGCATCCAACATCAAGAAGAGTAAAGCAAAATAAAGCAAAAAGAAGAATCAATCAATGGAAGACTCTGAAGACCAAGAAAATTCTAACTAACCCTAACACTCACACCTCCTTTTATTCATTCCCAAGCAAACTCATTCCTACTTATTATTATCATCACTGAAATTCATTCAAATCTCAGCAGAAATCAAGAAATGGCAACATTGCAGAAATTCAAGTTCTTAGCTACACAGTGTGCTGTATCTAGAGGTAGTCCCAGTCCATCTCGAAGCCCTGGAGCTAGTCCTGTCTTTCAACTCCGTCGCCGCAAAACTCTTCGAATGCTTTTCAGTAAGAAATTCAGTACTACTACTTACTCATCAGATGCATCAAGAACAGATCTCCAGCGGTTAATAAACAATCGTGATTCGCCACCAGAAAAGAAGAATGAATCGTCAATTAGTAGTAGCAGTAGCAATAAATTGAAAGATTTATTCATTTCTTCTCCTTCTCCACCTCCACCTACTCATGAGGGAAAATCTTTGAGGGAAAACGTTGCAAGAGATAGTAGAGAGGATTTGATGGTGCTGCGGTCGAGTAATGGAGTTGGATTATCTTCTTCCAGATCAATTTTATCGACGTTCCGGTATCGATTGATTAAGAGAAGTTGGAGACCTGTACTAATCACAATTGCTGAATAAATTTATGTGGATTGAAATTTTCTCTATTTCTTTCTGAGTCTCTCCAAGTTGAGCTCCTTAATAAGATTACTTTCTACTGATTTTTAATTCCAAATTGCAAGTATAATTTTTATCAAACAGTGTTTTAATTTTAATTTCTCTAGCATAACTTAGCAGGCGGCGGAATTCAGATCAGAACAGATTCATTAATACAGGGCTATTTTCACCTTACAGACAATGACATAGTGTTCAACTTGGCAGACTGTACTTCAGCTTCCTGGAGACTGAAAAACTAAACATTACAGTGAAGTTAAAATTGCATCTTTAATCATACATGAAAACTATGTTTCTTGAAAATGGCAAAAGTAGAATTCTAAGGCGATGACAGAGGTCTAGTACAGATTCACTTTGGCTTTTTACTTGCATTGTGAAGTTGAACAATCCAACATGTGCACAAATCAAAATTTTAACAAAAAAATTCACTCAGTAAGTTTGAAGCAAAATCACAAGTTACTGAGATGTTGAATACGGCTAACTTTCTTGTATGATTCTTATATAATCAACTAGAATTTCACCCTCGCTTTTCAAGAGAATGAACAGAAAACCAACTGAATATTGCAGAGAGAGAGACCAGACAGTAAAATATAATAACACTTAGGAGAGGAGACATTGGAATTCAGAAGTCGAAATTACTACAAGGATACTTCTTGAAATTTTGTACACTGTAAACATAAGTATCGATTTACCCTATATTTTGCCTTTACATCTATGAGATGGTAGAAGTCGATTCTGCCTGCCGTAGAACT
Organism: Papaver armeniacum; assembly: GCA_023531295.1. Taxonomy (NCBI): domain Eukaryota; kingdom Viridiplantae; phylum Streptophyta; class Magnoliopsida; order Ranunculales; family Papaveraceae; genus Papaver; species Papaver armeniacum. The sequence continues at coordinate 1,754,887 of JAJJWW010011821.1, forward strand.
ACTCGTAGAAGTGGGTTGCTCTATTTAGAAGTGTCTATCAGCTTATGCAGCTTTAAAAGCAAGGGATCCTGAAAAACAGCAACATGAAGCACAATTGAGCAGAAGAAGAAAAAGGCATGAACGATAGCAATACTAGTGGACAGTGTATGTTAATTGCCACAAAAGCTTCACGACACCAAAATAACCGTAATGTACTACACACTACACAGGCCTTTTGACAAAGAACAAAATTTTAGAGGCTATTCCTAATTTATGACCAATTTGAGGAAAAATATGAGAGAGACCATTAACAGGGAAGCTCGCAGTGGTTTTTCAATGTTTAAATCGACCCTCTTTTATGACCAATTTAGCAACTGAACCCATTCCGAAATGTGTTTAAGAATGTTGTGTTCTCTGCGCAACCCAAGGTACCACGTAGGGTTAGTAAATGCTTCACCATATGCATGTCATGGACCATTTGCTAAAACAACAATCACCTTCTTGAAATATGTCACAAAGAAATTAGCACCAACATCCGACATTTTAAATTTCAAATCTAAACCCGTCTAAATTTTCAAGGCTTTGGAAATGCTATGCTCGTGTTGCTGTAAAAATTAGCAGAAAATACTCTGCCAATGGTGTATCCTACTGTATTATCCAAAGCACTTCGTACTGCATTCCCATTATGCTAAGTGCTAGCATTGAGATTAGCACAAATATCCGATATTTAAATTTCAAATCTACACCCGTCTAAATTTTTAAGGCTTTGGCAATGCTATTCTCGTGTTGCTGTAAAGACTAGTGGAAAACACTCTGTCACTGGTGAATCCTACTGTACTATCCAAACCACTTAGTATCGCATTCTCATTATGCTAAGTGCTAGAATTGATTCCTTATATGGTAACTAAAGTTCGTTCATTTGAACATGCTCACCGTACGCTTAATGAAACTATTATGAACTTCCTAGTCATGCTAAAGTTTAACCATCAGCTGATTAATGTGGGGCAGTCACAATACTCAATAAAATGCTTATAATAACAACAACCATAACTTACGCACATCCTCAGAATAGATAGAAAGACGTACTCTAATTGTGAAGTAAATTTCAAGTGGTGCTTGCGCCTCAACCTGCTCTGCATCTAGTCCTCTGGCTGGTCATTATCTAATTTCGTAGCAGGTACCTACATCATTACGAAGTATCAGTCCCAGCCCTGCTAATCCAGATTCTATAAAAATATGAAGCATCAAAAAATTTAGTTTGACATCACTAGTAGTGTGGTCGGCGTCAATCTGTATTAAATCCAAAAAAAAATTCATTACCCACCCTTATAGTGAGATTGGTAATCGAGCCCTTATCGATTTTATGATTGTGAAGAATGATTAATCCACCAATACATGTAAGAGTTGTCTCCAAAAACCCTATGTGCTGCACCATTAAAGGAATACGTTTCCCGTTGTGTTTCACCTGTATTAAATCTCCCTCTATGAAGAGTCCACTAGAGAGTCGATTAGCTTTAGGTTTAAAAGCAATCAAGTTTGATAAAGATTGAACAACCTGATGAAAATTAACAGATTATTTAGCAAGCAGAACAACAACAAAAAACATTTCAAGAATCGCAATAAATTTGTTTTACCCATGTATCAAAAGATGCAAGGGACTGAAATACTGATACAGCAGATGTTTTGACTGAATCCTTGATAGAAGATTTGACAATAAGTGGCTTCTGCTTCTTGTTCAAGACTGTCAATACAAGTTTCTTGGGAGGAACAAATTCATGGAGGAGAAGCGGATTCTTCTTGGTAAACAGTAAAGATTCAGTATAAGGTTTGTTGGAAAGGCAAGGTCCAAAAGATAAAGCAGAACTCAACAAGGATGACTGCATAATCTAGATGATGAAAAACAAATTGAAATTAGAAAAATAAAAACAAAATTCATTAAAATGATGAAACCAAAACAAGCACTAAACATCAAGAACAATCAAAATGTTAGAATGTCAGAAACCCTACAAGGAACAAGAAGCACAAAAGATTGTAATTGAATCAACAGAAAAACAAGATATGGTATTGCATAATGTCAATTAAAACCCTAATGCTAAAATCTCAGAAATTGAGATTGTTTAGATGATCTGATCATGTGTAATCATAAATCTTAAGGAAATAGCACAGCAGTTAAAAGAAAGGAATCGAGAATCTTACCAGAAACCGGTGAGAATGGAAAATCCAACCCAGGTGTTGGAAGAATTTGAGAAGAAAAAAATGACGAAGGGGACTTTCAACTTTTCAAGGGTTTTTGGTGACTGAGAATGTCGGAGGAGAGGTTCAGTTGTAGTAGTACACAAACGAGCCATCGACTCATCAACACCGATCCTAGATGTGAGTGTCAGATGGGGCACGATGTAAAGCCGTGTGGTTGGGTGGTGATGTTAAAAGTCTATGGACGAGGCACGGTGGTCTTAGGGACCATGCGGCCTAGACATCCGTCTATACATTTTAGCTAACGTTGTAGTTGTTGGAATATTTTCAACTGTGCTATCCAAGGGGGTCCTTGGGGGCGTAGCCCCCCAGGCTGTGGTGAAAAGATGTCTGTTACAAATCCAGAATATTCAAATCCAGAATTTTTTGGTTCAGGGTAACTGTTTCGACCGTTACAAACATATCCAGAATATTCAAATCCAACAGACGCCATTGATATCTGTTGATGAAGAGACTCGTCGTTGAATGAGGAGAAACCTGTTGGTGAAAAGATGTCTATTCCCAACAGATGCGAAAACCCCTATAAATGGCATCTCCCATAACTCATTGAAAAAAAAAACATCGAAAAACCTTCTCTGTTTTTTCTCTTAAGCAAAGCATCATCAGAAATTCTGTTTACATGTGTTCTTGATTGGATCAAGGGTTACAAACCTTGAATTCAATTTCCGTTGTAGGGCTTTCATTGTATCCTGAAGGCATTATTTCACATACCTGTTGTAATCGCCAATTTATTGGGAGGGTAGAAATAATTGTCTAAAACAAATCGTATGAGCATTGAAAGCTTTTGAGTACAACAATTTCTTTGTGTTCATTTCATCCTCTATTTGAGCCCATTTTCCAACAGTAGTTCATCATAATATTGATTAAGGTTCACACTTCACGAGTTACTCTGAATGCAACATCAAATCAGGGGTGGAGGTTTTGAAGAAAGGATGGGCAAGTCACCGATTTGGGTTCACTGAGGGGGTGCAAAATTAGACTAAAATTGCTCAAATGGTCTTAGCTAAAAATGAGCCTCGGAACACAATTTCGTAGCTAGTCTATATTCAGCATGATTTTTGTTAGAGGGAGAGCAAAATACGATCCGAGGAGAGTAAAAATCTAGCTGGCTCACTAACTAGGATTAATTTGGTATATTTTTCCAACTCGGACTATAATACCCTCACTCGCCACATTAAATCTTCCCACATTTCGACCCTGACACAATAATCCTGTAAAATTAGTTTTTCAATTATTCTTTTTCTCGCTGATGATAACGATGATGTTAAATACTCCCTCCGTCCCTATTATATAGGCGGAATATTGGATTTTCCTAGTCCCATTAGATAGGCGGAATTCTAATTCCAAGATGCTTTTTGACAAACATGCCCTTATTTATGTCGTATGGGAAATTGTATTGAGAATAAGACAAGGGGTATAGACAAGAAAAAACATGAAAATTTGTAAAAACCATGCATTTTCTTATTCTAAGAGATTTCATCTTCTCCGCTTATATATTAGGGACAGAGGGAGTACAAAAGAAAGGTGAATTAGAAGACAGGGACAAAAGAAAATACAATATAGATATGTTAGGAGGAGCTCGGTATACGCAGAGAAAGTACATCAAACTCGTGGAAAATGTGAAAAACAAAAGATGACAGTAAATGCAATTTCTTTTGAATGATTGCCATAACGAGAATATTATAAAGAATTTCTTTGCAAATCAAGGGGTTATATCTCATAAAAAATATTTTAAGAAGTAGTTTATGGTGCTAGTGCTACTGGTTCATAGACTTGCTTCAAGAGTGTAGGTCCGATGACTCCTTTTCTGCCCTTTTTTTTTTTTTTTTTTTTTTTTTTTTTTGAAGCATAGACTCTCTTTTTAATCGACTCATCTTCCTATATTATATATATATATATATATATATATATATATGGTGAGATCAATTCACGATTGTTGGAATTTGGATGTTCTCATAGAAAAATAATAATCAAGCAGTAAAATATTTAGGTGTTGATGGTGGATTTTAAACAAGGGGTAAAATTGTAAAACCCCAAATAACCTAATGTCACCAATGACACATTTATTAGAACATTTAATGAATGTAGTCAGTAATTAATAGGGGATATTTTTTCAAATTAGGGTTACAACGAACAAAACCCTAATTCCTCCGTGCCAATGGCAAATCATGCCCGACCACACACCTAGCCCAAGCTAGCCGCGCCATGCCAAACGCACCCTGCCTTGGCCCTAGCTATGCCATTCACACCAAACCCGCTAAAGCATGCCAACCATGCTAGCCGCACCTCCGTGCCAATGGAAATCATGCCAGCCACACCTAGCCCAAGCTAGCCGCACCTCTATGCCAATGGCAAATTATGTCGACCATATACCGGACGCGCCAAAGCATGCCAACCATGCTAGCCGCACCTCCGTGCCAATGGCAAATCATGCCCACCACACCTAGCCCAAGCTAGCCGCACCTCTATGCCAATGGAAAATTATGCCGACCATACCAAACGCACGAAGCATGCCAACCATGCTAGCCGCACCTCCGTGCCAATGGCAAATCATGCCAGACCACACCTCTATGCCAATGGCAAATTATGCCCGACCATACCAAACGCGCCAAGCATGCCAACCATGCTAGCCGCACCTCCGTGCCAATGGAAAATCATGCCGACCACACCTAGCCCAAGCTAGCCACGCCATTCCAAACGCACCTCGCCTTGGCCCTAGCTATGCTAGTCACACCAAACGCTCCAAAGCATGCCAACCATGCTAGCCGCACCTCCGTGCCAATGGAAAATCATGCCGACCACACCTAGCCCAAGCTAGCCGCACTCTCTATGCCAATGGCAAATTATGCCGAAGCCATACCAACGCGCCAAGCATGCCAACCATGCTAGCCGCACCTCCGTGCCAATGGAAAATCATGCCAGCCACACCTTGCCCGAGCTAGCCGCGCCATGCCAAACACACTCTGCCTTGGCCCTAGCTACGTTGGTCACGCCACGCCAAGACAAACACCCTTACCTTGGCCCTAGCCGCGCCATGCCAAAGTAGCGCCCGCACCTAGGCTTGCAAACCATGCAACCTAGGCCAAATTGGCCACGCATGCCATTGGCACATGCCAACACGCTCGCTGGTAGCTTTTTCTACCAAGGCGCGATCCAAATTGGCCACGCATGCCATTGGTTCATGCCAACACGCTCATTTGGTAGCTTTTCCTACCAAGGCGCGACTCAAATTGGCCACGCATGCCATTGGCACATGCCAACACGCTTCATTGGTAGCTTTTCCTACCGGCGCGACCCAAATTGGCCACGCATGCCATTGGCACATGCCAACACGCCATTTGGTAGCTTTTTTCTACCACGGCGCGACCCAAGTTGGCCACGCATGCCATTGGCACATGCCAACACGCTCGTTGGTAGCTTTTCCTACTGGGCGCGGCCCAAATTGGCCACGCATGCCATTGGCACATGCCAACACGCTCACGGTAGCTTTTCCTACCGGGCGCGACCCAAATTGACCACGCATGCCATTGGCACATGCCAACACGCTCGCTCGGTAGCTTTTTCTACCAAGGCGCGACCAAAATTGGCCACGCATGCCATTGGCACATGCCAAAACTTTCTGATACAAGTCGAGACACTACTCTCCCAGAATTATTCTGGTCTCAACACCTTTCTTTTCTTCCCTCCCCAAATCAACCCTTCTCCTTCACTTTGTGACCGAAGCAAGTCTGGAACGGCCATTTCTTGGTTTAGGCCGGACTTGTACAGATTGATCTCTCGAATCTATAAAGTGCTCATGTGCATCACATTTGTTTAGGGTTTGAACCAGTTTCTCACTCACCTACCGAATTTACCGAAATCGGCGGAAACGATTTTTACCCATAAACAATTGGCGACCACAGCTGGAGGATTGATCTATTGTCTACAATGTCAGACTGTTGATCTCGTTCTTCGACCCATATGTCAAGATGGTAGGGGAAGGCGAATCAATCCGACTCAACTGCCAGACAACCCGGTTACCAGTTGAAAGAACTACACCAAAAGCGGGGACTCGCCAGAAGATGCTACCAGCAATTGGGGACTTATTTGGCGATGCTACCAAAGAAAGCCGCCTTTTACATGGAGAGGGGCGTGTTCGCAAAAACCTGCGGAGTGAGTAAATTTATACCTAGGGCAAAGATATACGATCTGTTTTTAGGTTCTTAATAAAACCGTCATACTCTTTGCGTCTTGTGCCTATTGCTAGCACACACTTTCATAAAAGCAATATTCCTTTCACAAAACATAATCAGAGTTATATTATCAAAACTATTCATCCCGAAATGATCCAATATCCTCAAAAGCTACCAGCTGTCTATCAAAACCGGTCGAAACTTTGAACCCGACATCCAGTATGTTTTTCAAAAAAAAAAGAAAGAAGAACCTAAATGGAAGTTTTGAGAGAAACATTCAAGGAAAATCATCCAATGAGGTCTGCTCTTCTTGGAAAAAGTCAACTTTGCATCTTCAAGGGCCGCTCTCTTCATAGTTAACATCTTGGAAAGCTTTTCGAGTTCTACCTCTGTCGTGTAATCTCCTCTGCAGAAAGGCTTTCGATCGCCGCATCTTTCAACTTCTGGATCTCAAGCAAGGCCTTCGACAAACCACGAGCGTTAAACTCCTTTTCTACGCACACGTCGCGATGGTGCTCCCGATCGGCAATAACGTCTTGAGAAACGGTGTGACCGGTCACCTCACGCATATCCTCGATGGAAGATAAAGCCTCTTCCACACGCTTAACCAGCGCAAATCGACTAGTGACCTTCTTAGTTGTGGCCATATGTCCGTACTTCTTCCAGATCCTGGTGTACAACGCCTCATACTTAGCCAGTACGCTGAAACCGCTAACCAACACACGACCTGGATAAGGAACCAAGTACGGGGGATCAAAAATGGCGCCTGCAACTGGCCTCACGGCTCGCAAAGGGTCTTCTTCTATGTCTACGGCAACAACCATCAGAGAATCATCCACCTTTTGAACCACATCTATGCCCGGCAATTGGCTAACTCCCATCTCCAACTCACCGGCGGTGGTCACCAAAGACAAGTTTTCGTGTGGCTCCACCCCAGAATCGTCCTCCGAACCGGATTCCTCATACGAACTTGAGTTAGACATTTTTCAAAAGAAGAAACGGAAGAAGAAAGAAAAGAAGCGCGAAACTCACCGAAACACTTCCCGAAAAAGAACCAGTGCTACCGGAGGAATCACTCTCACTTGCCGAACTTTCTTCTTTCTCCGACTCATCACCGCTATGAGAAGGCTCAAAGTCTTGCTTAGGAATTCTTGAAGAAATTGCCGTCTCCTGGCAACGTGCAAGGGCGGCGAAAGCATTAACACTACCGAAGCCCTGGAAGAAACAAGACACATGTTTTCAGAAATTCACGTGTTTTGAGACAAACCAACAAGGAGGCGACACATACCTGGTTATTGGAAGAACTGGAAGACACGAGAGGCTGGGAGGATCTTTTGAAATCGCCGGAACCCGCCAAAGACGATTCTTCGTTCTCGTTCCTTGGCACAGGGACTTTCCGAGTTGCTATGCAACTTTCGCTTGAGATCTCTCAACATTGGATACTTCTTCAAAGCTGGCTGGGGAAGGTTTACAACGAACATTCTCCACCGTGTCATTTACAAAATCTTGGATCATAATAAACTCATCGCACTGTAACTCATTATAGCCAAAGGTCGTCGAAGTTACTCTTCCGTTTGAAAGAAGGGAAGGCGGATACCGGATCGAGGGCATCGGCATTGAGGACTGCACGCAATGAATCCTTAGGAATCACTTAATTTGGTAAGCAAGAGGCACCCTTGATCGAAACCCATGTGACGAGCCGCACGGTCAATATTGTAAGCATCTATCCGGAAAGACCCCATGAAGAAAGACGGCATGTAACAGGACATGCGGCTTTGAATGAAAAGTTTTCACCAACGCTCAAATTGCCATGAGAAGACAAAGACATGACCGGAGACGAAGCAAAGGTGTCAATTTGAGTCACCGACCTATGGACCGGCTCCCATGGGCGGCGATTTCATACGACTTATCGAGAAGACTAACCAAGCTCATGCCAACCCTTGGACGCCTGTTCACCCATCGAAGAATTAAGGAACCCCCAACTCGCGGGAATCGAAGACAACGGTTTGGGCATACTTCTCAAAGTGTTCCCATAACCAAAGCTTAGAAAGCAACGTGCACATATGAATCCACTTTCATAAAACCATTCGAAACTCGCATGTTCTCAACTAGGTGATCCGGATGCACATACGGGAACCAAGAAATAGCTTTCCAATGGGAAGAACTTCGCCTTTTGCCAACTTCACGGCAATCACTAGCAACTCTGGTCTTATCTCCTTCTTGCAGGTCAAGTCGTCAAAAATGTCTCTAGACAACAGAGAGCCAAAAATGCTGCAACGTGAAGATCACTACTTTTCTTTTAGGTTCCGGCTCGTCAGGAAACCATTGAGATATCCACCATTTGTAAAGGCACCTTTCATCCTCTTTAGGACAGAATCCTTCGACTTCGCAGTGGAGTCTTTCCGAGAGAAATCTCCCAACTTAGCGGCAAGGTCATCTCGCATCTTCCCTCACTTTCAGATAATTGGATGTTAAGATTCCCAGTTACCGAAAGATTCAGCAAGAGAGCCACACTCTCCAAGTAGAAAGTTATCTCACCCCATCTACATATGATCGTATGGGTGTCAAGAACACCATCACGGAGATGAAAGAAACCAAGCAGGGATATCCTTCCTAACGGAGATTTCTTGAAGCTCGGCAGCATCAATAATCTGCGCTCGAGTCAAGTTGGTATTTATGTGCTCCTTACTCACCATGAACTCAACCCATCTATCAAAAGAACACAATGGGCTTTCACACATCCTGAAATCAATGTTGGAAGAGGAATATACCCCTTTATGAAGACATAACCATATGGTGTTCTTTGGGCGAACCGAACGTGTCTTCTTTTCATCTTCACCACCGGTTAACAAAATTGGCACGAAACTGGGTGATTTTTCCGAGTAGAGGCAAGTTTTTTGGCGAAGAATTCATCATCCGTGTTTGGTTTGGAACTATGGACATCCTTGATGAGGCGAAATTTTGTTCGGGTAACATCTTGTCGGATTTCTTCATAACAACTTAGTAACTAGATATCGCACACGGATAAAAACAAAATTATCTCCCTGACACATAACCGCGCCCAAAAAAAGGAAAACTGAAAAAAAAAAAAAAAAAAAAAAAAGAGGGCGTATTCTTATGGCTCAAAAGCGCACACGTGATATTTTCTTCGTGGTTCAAAATTATATACGCGATATTTTATACGAGCTCAAGTGCGTCTTGAGTATCCTTCTTCGGGTTCAAAATTATATATGGAGCATTTTTCTACGGGTTCAAAAGCGCACTTGATATTTCTTTCGGGGACCGAAATTCATATATGCAATATTTCCTATGGGTTCGAAGTCATATGAAGCACATATATATAGTATTCTTCTTTGGGATTCATATACAGTATTCTTCTTCGGGATTCATATACAGTATTCTCTACGGGTTCAAAACTTCACACGCAGTATTTTCTTCAGGGTTCAAAATTATATACGCAGTATTTTATACGGGCTCAAGTGCGTCTGCAGTATCCTTCTTCGGGTTCAAAATTATATATGGAGCATATTTCTACGGGTTCAAACCGCACGCGCTTGTGATGTTTTTTTCAGGACCGAAATTCATATATGCAATATTTCCTATGGGTTCGAAGTCATATGAAGCACATATACAGTATTCTTCTTCGGGATTCATATACAGTATTCTCTACGGGTTCAAAACTGCACACGCAGTATTTTCTTCAGGGTTAAAAATTATATACACAGTATTTTATACGAGCTCAAGTGCGTCTGCAGTATCCTTCTTCGGGTTCAAAATTATATATGGAGCATTTTCCTACGGGTTCGAATAATATATGCAGTATTTCCCTTGGGTGCATACATACAATATTTTCTACAAGAGGCACGCCAAGAAATTATATGCGCAATATCATTGCAAGGATTATAAAGAAAAACGCCTACTCTTAGGGTTTGCACCTACATGAAAAGGGAAACAAGAGAAGTCTTGGAAGACATACACGGAAGCGGTTTTCTTTGTGACTCGCCACTAGTAGGAATAAGGTGCAAGATGAGAGAAAGGAATTTTATATATATATGGGCGTGAAGATTCTGAAATAGGGAAGGATTTCCCTTTACCAAAAATCGTGCAGGCTCACAAGGACGCCCAACTTCCCAATGCCGCCCAAGTTGCACCGGTCCCACCAATTGCGCCCAACTTCCCAACGCCGCCCAGGTCACGCCAGCTAGCACGATTAGCTTCCCACTTTGCGCCGGTCCCGCCAGCTAGCGCGATTAACTTCCCACTTTGCGCCGGTCCCGCCAGCTAGCACGCTCAGTTTCCTAACTCGTGTCAACTTCTCAATGCCTCCCAGCTTCCTACCTCTCAATGACGCTGACTTCCCAATTGTGCCGACTTCCCGATTTGTGCAAAAGCGCGAGAGGCAAGGATTCCAAATCCTATTTATAAAAGGTCGACAAGCCTCTTCAATTCTCTTTACGATTTGTTGTTGATAGTCTGTCACCATCTTATGCTTACCTCGCAACAAAGCTCCTGTTCCGAGCTAAGCAGGGGACTTAATGTTGATGGTGGATTTTAAACAAAGGGTAAAATTGTAAAACCCCAAATAACCTAATGTCACCAATGACACATTTATTAGAACATTTAATGCATGTAGTCAGTAATTAATATGGGGTATTTTTTCAAATTAGGGTTACAACGAACAAAACCCTAATTCCCCTCCGTGCCAATGGCAAATCATGCCAGCCACACCTAGCCCAAGCTAGCCGCGCCATGCCAAACGCACCCTTCCTTGGCCCTAGCTATGCCATTCACAACAAACGCGCCAAAGCATGCCAACCATGCTAGCCGCACCTCCGTGCCAATGGCAAATCATGCCAGCCACACCTAGCCCAAGCTAGCCGCACCTCTATGCCAATGGAAAATTATGCCAGCCATACCAAACGCGCCAAAGCATGCAACCATGCTAGCCGCACCTCCGTGCCAATGGCAAATCATGCCAGCCACACCTAGCCCAAGCTAGCCGCACCTCTATGCCAATGGCAAATTATGCCAGCCATACCAAACGCGCCGAAGCATGCCAACCATGCTAGCCGCACCTCCGTGCCAATGGCAAATCATGCCAGCCATACCTAGCCCAAGCTAGCCGCACCTCTATGCCAATGGCAAATTATGCTAGCCATACCAAACGCGCCGAAGCATGCCAACCATGCTAGCCGCACCTCCGTGCCAATGGCAAATCATGCCAGCCACACCTAGCCCAAGCTAGCCGCACCTCTACAAAGGCGCGACCCAAATTGGCCACGCATGCCATTGGCACATGCCAACACGCTCGCTGGTAGCTTTTACTACCAGGGCGCGACCCAAATTGGCCACGCATGCCATTGGCACATGCCAACACGCTCATTGGTAGCTTTTCCTACCGGGCGCGACCCAAATTGGCCATGCATGCCATTGGAACATGCCAACACGCTCGCTGGTAGCTTTTCCTACCAGGGCGCGACCCAAATTGGCCATGCATGCCATTGGCACATGCCAACACGCTCGATGGTAGCTTTTTCTACCGAGGCGCGACCCAAATTGGCCACACATGCCATGGCACATGCCAACACGCTCGCTGGTAGCTTTTCCTACCAGGGTGTGGCCCTAATGGCCGAGCATGCCATTGGCACATGCCAACACGCTCGGGGTAGCTTTCCTACCGGGGACGTGGCCCTAATGGCCGAGCATGCCATTGGCACATGCCAACACGCATCGCTGGTAGCTTTTCCTACCAGGCCGTGGCCCTAATGGCCGAGCATGCCAACACGCATCGCTGGTAGCTTTTCTTACCAGGACGTGGCCCTAATGGCCGAGCATGCCATTGGCACATGCCAACACGCTCGCTGGTAGCTTTTCTAAACACGGCCATGATTCAACTTGGACACGCATGCCACCGGCACATGCAAAACACGCATCTTTGGTAGCCCAACTTGCAAGCCGTGCAACCTAGGCCAACTTGGCGTACGCGCCATGGCACATGCCAAAACCCACGTTGGTAGCCTAACTTGCAAACCGTGCAACCTACCGCCAAGGCATTCCGCACATGCCATTGGCACATGCCACACACGCCACTAGCGACTCTATGCATTGCCACTTACACTCAACGTACAACCTACCACGAAGGCATTCCACACATGCCATTGGCACATGCCACACACGCCACTAGCGGCTCGGCATTGCCACTTGCGCTCGAGGTGCAACTCGCAACAAAGGCATTCCGCACATGCCATTGGCACATGCCACATGCGCCCTAGTAGCACAACTTGCACTCAAGATGCAACCAACACTCGAGACATCAACACAAACTGGGGATGCTTTCCGGGTCTTGGTTTGGCGGTCACAGCTTACGGCGTACACTACGCTCACATTAAGAAAGCGTGAATAGGAATAAAGCGGTCAAATAAATGAGGAAATAATGGTGAAAACGTTTTCACCCATTAACACCATGCGGTTACCACCTCCTCCCATTATTTCACCCTTTACTCTCTTCCTTCATGAGGCCAGGGTACGTTTCAATCTCGACTTGTGTAAATAGGTCTTACCTATTTCCACCAGACAACAAGTCTCGATCAGGAGAAAAATACAACACTCTCAGAAAAGGCAACTTTGCAAGCTCTCCAAAAAGCTTTCATCTCTTGCAAGCTTCCGAAGCTTTCACTTTCTGATACAAGTCGAGACACTATTCTCTCAGAATTATTCTGGTCTCAACACTTTTCTTTGCTTCCCTCCCCAAATCAACCCTTCTCCTCCACTTTGTGACCGAAGCAAGTCTAGAACGGCCATTTCTTGGTTTAGGCCGGACTTGTATAGATTGATCTCTCGAATCTATAAAGTGCTCACGTGCAGCACATTGTTTAGGGTTTGAACCAATTTCTCACTCACCTACCGAATTTACCGAAATCGGCGGAAACGATTTTTACCCATAAACATTAGGGTTCATAAATTTCTTCCTGAAAGAGGAGAATGACATGTTTGGAAACCAACTTACCAAGTGGGGAGGGGTGTATTAGTCCGAGTGGTAAAAAGGTAAAAAATCTGTTTAAATCACCGTGTTGACTACGATTTTTGCTCTCCTCAGATCACGTTTTGTTCTCCCTTTAACAAAAATCTTCATCATACCTTGCCAGACCACCCAACCAACAATTCTTAAGAGTGGTGTTTGGAAACATGCATGGGGCGTGAAAGAAATTCAACCAGTCAACGAAAAACTCTGAGAGAGAAACTCTGTAAATCGGACGATTAATGAATTAACTCATGAAAAAGAATCGGTTTTCTAAAGCAAGATTTTTGTTTTCTTTTTGATTCAATCTGCAACATGTTTTCCTAATTCTCTGCTTAGCATTTTTTCTTCATATGTATTCTCATACCTATGCACTTAGTTTTCCATTAATGGTTGTGGAACTCATATAATGGTTTGTCTTTCTTAGAATAGAGTAGTCTTTAGTTTTAAAATTTCTCCTAATCTGTGTTCATCCGATTTATTTTCTTATCTTTTTCATTGTTCTAATGACAAACTAATTTCCTCTCTGCAGGTCTCCTGACTTCTTTGTGGATCCCGTGGTGGTATACTATTCAACATGTGGAATCTACTTGAATCAAAAACGGTGGTGTTGAAGAATATGTTTTTACAAGCAGTGGTGCTAACCATCAAGTCTGTGATGGTCCATATTAGTAGTAAAAGTCTAGGTTTGAGCTTAGATAAGAAACATATAAGATCTCAAAGTTCTCTACAATCATATCAGATCAATCAAAGAAATTTTCATCTTCTTCATGATTTTCAAATTCAAAACTTTCCCCCCGTCAAAATTTCTTAGGTCAAGCCGAAGATTAAGGGATAATTATTATTTTTTCTTATTCAGAAATTATCACACAGCTCATAACATATTTTCAAATCCTTCTATTGAGAGTCAATTACTGGTGTGGTATTCTTTTAACAGAAAAAGGAAAGAAAGCTTCAACCCTAGAAAAATAGTTTGGATATATACTCAGAGAAATATCATTTAGGAATTACTCAATATACTAAACAGTTTTTCCTTATAGTGATTGAAGAAGAAGCTACAAACACAATGGCACAACCTTCTGAGAATCGAATTAACAAGGAAATTAAGAAGAGCAACAATTGAACTTTGTGAGAGGAGAGTTGTAGGAGCACAACAAAATGTGAATGTTGCGGCTGAAGAATGGACTTTTGGTATCTTGGGAAAACTTATGCGGAAACATAAGATAGATATGAGAAACATTAGAGAGGAAATCAACTCTTTATGGAGAAGATATCGTTACAAACAGATACGAGTTATGGGTCATAATCTTATGCTGGTGAGACTAAACTCTGAAGAAGAAAGGGATGAAGTCATTCAAAATGGTCCATGGATAGTAGGAGAAGCTCTCTTCGTTGTTCAAAAATATACAAATGGAGTTCCAATCAAAGATTACAAATTCACTGATCAAATTTTCACTCTACAATTCAAGTATCTAAAATTGGAGCACCTAAATAGTGTTGTAGTTGATGAAGTAATAAGTTTTATGGGGAAGAAGATCTCAACTCATCCTCCAAATTGCATACCAAGATATGGAAACACTGTCAAAGCAAGATTGGAAATAAGTTTGAAGAAACCTCTGCACCGTGGAGGATGGTGGAACACAGTCTCTGGAGAAAAAATATGGATTAGATATCTGTTTATGGGTGAAAACTACTCCTGCAGAATTTGGTAATTTGGGGTGTGGATGAGGAATGAATTTAAACCTTTAAACAAATGCCTTTGCGCGGTGAGTGCTTGTAGATTCGAGAGATCAATCACAGTGCAAGTCCGGCCTAAACCAAGAAATGGCCGTTTCCGGACTTGTTTCGGTCACAAAGTGAAGGAGATGGGGTTGATCTTAGGGAGGGAAGCGAAGAAGGTGTTGAGATTGTGAAGGTGTTGGCTTGCTTATGACTTGTAATGAGAAAGGTGAGCAGGACTTGCGGTTGATGCAAGCCAAGCCCGGGTGTTTGAATACGATTTTTGTATTAACACTTGATTTTCTGTCTCGTCTGAACTTGTGTTGTTGTTTGAAATAGGGCGGAGAACCTATTTATACAAGTCATTGAGCCTTATTCACGTCTCTTGTGGGAAGTGGAGGAAGTGGAGTGATGAAGTAGTGGAGTTGTGCGTCGGTACCACATGACCAGTCTTGCCCACTTCTCATGTTCATCTCTAACCGTCCATGACTTCCTAACACGTTCTTGTGATGGCGCGTTGCACGTTGCACGCTGTAAACCGCCAGACCAATACCCCAGTATGTATCCCCCCAGTTTGTGACATGATTGATGTCTGGAATGTGTGGATCGTGGATCCACGAAAGATAGCATGTAATGCTGAATTGAATAACCGTGTTATTCAGGAAGTTGATACTTGTGAAGTATCGTGTGTACTTTATGCAGGTACTGCATTATGGTGTGGTAAAGTGATGGGTAATGATGCCTCACTTAACCAAATAACTCCTGACCAGGGTTGTATAACCAAGATGGTGAATTTGAACGGATGAGATGATCTTTGAGACACTCATCTGCGACCGTTAATGGATATTAGGGTTTTTGAAGAGGTGCGCAAGCATCACTCTTTAGCTTAGTCGAAACCAAGCATGGAAAGGGATTTGGAGAGGGCCGACCAGGGCATGTGTGTAGACGACATGCCGGTGCACACGCCAACACCTCACCGTCCCATGGAGGCGTGATCTAGGCCACTCAATTTAACCAGAGTAAAGTTGAGTGGTTGAGATCGATTTGCGGCGAAATCCGTTGCCGCAAAGGAGTTGGAAACCCAAGCGTGAGATTCCTGGTTTGGGCACGCGTTTCAAGACAACACATCTTGGTCGGTCTTGGTCGATGGGTTTGACGGGAAGATGGCAGGCTGGTGATCATGCCTATACCTGACTATCCCATGAAAACGTGATCTAAGCCATTCAAATCATCCGGTGAAGTTGAGCGGTCGAGATCAGTTCGTGGTTTGGGAGGCGCGGCCATGCTAGTTTGGACACACGTTTTTGGATTGACCGGGCGTGATATGCCTTGGCCGAACACATGAGGGGTAGATGGGCTCACGGTGGTCATGCTGGTATGACCGGCCCTTGTTTAATCTAATCCGTGACCCTCCATTCGATAGGAGAAGATGGACGCGCGTGATGATTTGAAACCTAATTTTGGCTTTCAAGCCGTGCGCCATCTCTTGTTTGGGTGACGATTTTTCACGGCCAAACATTGTTGGTCTTGACCGATTGGTCAAGTGTGTAGGCGATCCCCACGGTGATCGTGTTGACATGCTCTGGGCCCTTTAAATCTACATCTACGCCCTCCATCTATACCTGCGAAGATGGATGGTTGAGACTGCATTTTGCGACACATGTAATATGCCGCAAACCCTAATTTAGGGTTTTCGTCCATAATGCTTGGTATGAACGGTTTCTTGGCGAGCTAGGCCAATGACCGACCATGCGGGGTCGGCCGTGGGTATTCCATTCTGCTTGGGGGTGATGGAATTGATCGGGGTCATCCAATCATGCTTATGGAGTTGGATGACTGCGATCGGATCATATCCGGACTGATACGGTCGGTCAGGATGCTCAATCGGGCTAGTATAACACACCGAGAGGGGCTCAATCGGGCTAGTATAACACACGAGAGGGGCTCGGGCTAGTATAACACACCGAGAATCAAACTGACGGGTATTTCGTACATGGTTTCATTATAGTGCTTGGAGGTTCGTGTTATTCTCGTAAGAGTAACACTCGGTCGTCATGCCACACCGATAATGAGTATTGGAAATACAAAAGGCCGATATGAAATTCACAGGAAGGGATTGTTGCTACATGCTCCAACCTGGAGGAATTTCATGTATTCACAGAACGAGATTGTTGCTACATGCTCCATTCTTGGTGAATTAAGTGAGGAGTGTCCAACACTTATAAATGGCTTTATCTTTTACAAGATGTCAGCGCATGATTTTTTTTCGGTTTTTACAAATTTAACCTTAAACGAAAATCCACCATCAACATTAAGTCCCATGCCTAGCACATAATGGTTACACTATTGTGTGGTAGGCATGAGATGGTGACATATACAAACGTAAGAAGACAAGATAAAGAAAGTCTACCGGAGGGGTTCCGTGGGTAATCCTCCATACATTGTGGTCACGGGTCTTGTGCAGACCGACAGCTTCCTCCCTTAGGTGCTTGAGCTAGGGTAGGATTCTTCTTGGTGGAACTTCGGGTGTGGGTGCTTTACACACACTTAGGTTGAATCGCTAGAATCCGGATGACCTTACGATTCTCGATTAGGGTTCACAAGAAACCTCGACTCGGTCGGTGTTGAATCCTCATTCATCGGGCGCCATAATCGTTTTAGGGTTTCCTCGGCATATGTGCGAGTGTAGAGAATTTTGAACCATTTTTACGTTTTTGCGGTAGAGCTTCCTTGCTAGAACTTTGTTCCCCCATCATGTCTAACAACAGTGGATCGTCTTCTTCATACCATCCAGGATCTTCCGTTAAACGTGCACGACCTGCGTCTGAGCTTCATGATCAATCCCCTGTTCGTGTTCTCCGAGTCAAGAAGATCATACCGGTTTGTCTTTTCTTCCTTTTCTGAACCATTGTTTGTTCTTCATAACGGCCAGGTAAATAATCCTTTCATTCTTGCAGAGATATCCTACCGGAACATGTGTGATGATCATTGATGACGATGACTTAACCACTTCTCTTCCTTCAAACTCAAATACGCTTACCCCTGTGAACCTTGAAGACGCGCCGACTTGGGTATCTCATCTTATGAATATCCAAATGCAGGTCTTTCATTCGATGTCCGCATGAAATGTTTATCCCCAGCCTACCGAGATGTCGGTGGATTCTGAGTGCGGAAGGAGTTTGTGCCTTTGTACACAAAGTTATGGAGGAAGTACGACCATATCGCAACCGAAACGTGGTCAAACTTTGTTCTCTGCACTTTGGTCACCGCGGTGATGCCGCCTTCTTCCCATGATTGCTGAGATGGAGAGTATTTCTATCCGCAACGCGTTCTTTGAATCAAGCCTCGAAAAGTGGGAGAATATGGTATCTACCCGTGAATCCATGGAGTTCAACGTGCTAATTTGGTTGCGGCGAGCGTCTTGATATCATCAAGGTTGATCGAGTAGTATCCTTGTAAATGTTGTTCCTGAAGAAGGCTATTTTGGAAGAGGAGAAGGCTCGGGTGCGAGAATCGGAGAAGGTAGAGCAGTTGTGCGGGACTTGAAGAAAAGAACGGAAAGATATCACGCTAGGCTGGAGATGATGCTCTCAAGGAACTATAATCTTCTAGACGGCCTCTTGTAAACTTCATTCCTTTATTGTTAATGACGTTTATGTCAAAAGTTTTTAAACGTCTTTGCTGGAATAAACTTCATTGGTTTTTGATTTGTGAAACGAGGTTTTTTCATTGACACATCTCACGAATATAATTGATGATTCAAACATGTAATGAAAATAAATGCCTCGTATTGATGACTGATGAGATGGTGGTCAGGCATGATATGCCTTGAGCCACTTTCCATTGATAACTGCTTCCAGCTCGCCTCCTTTTACCTTAATGATCTTGTAGTAGCCGGTATTGTAAGCCTTGGTGACTGCGTAGGGACCTTCCCATTTTGGTGAGAATTTTGGTGCAGACATGTCTTGTTGGATGTGTTTGGCCGTTTTCAAAACCAAATCTCCCACTTTGAAAACGCGTGGTTTCACAATTTTGTTGTATGCCCTGGAAATCCGATTCCTGTACACCTGAGCGTGTTCTTCTCGCTTTATTCCTTGTAAAATCCAGTGTCTAACTCGCTATTCTAGAGTCGAGAGATTTCAGACCTCGTTACAATGGATCCCGGTTGCTGCTGCAATCTGGCTGATGGGATTCTGATCTCTGCTGGGAGAATTGCATCCGCTCCGTGGACAAGTGAGTACGGTGAAACCCCAATGGAGCTTCGGGTGACGTACGAGACGCCCATAGTGCCATTGGCAAATCGATCATGCCATTCCCTAGGATTGTAGGTGTGCCGTTCGGTGATGATCCGGATCAATATCTTGTTGGTACTCTCGGCTTGCCCGTTACCTTGAGGATAGTAGGCGGTGGAGAAGACCTGTTTAATGCCATACTCCTCAAGTAATTCCGTACACGCTTGTTGGCGAAGGGAGTGCCATTATCGGTGATGATGTGCTTGGGCACGCCAAAACGACAAATGATGTATTCTTTAATGAAAGCCGCAATTGTTGCTCTGTGGTTCCTCGTAGGGGAATGGCCTCTACCCATTTGGTGAAGTATTCCGTCGCGGTTATGATGTACTCGTCTTTGCTTGATGACGGTGGATTGATTTTCCAGATAATGTCCGAGTCCCAGTATTTGTAAAAACGGCCATGGGCTGCTTATAGAGTGCGAGAGGGTAGAAGGCGCATGAACAAGGTTCCCATGGATTTGGCACTTGTGTGACTTTGAACAAAACAGCTGCATCGTCCTCCATGGTCGGCCAATAGTATTTCTCATGTATTTGGAGAAACAGTTTCCTCTTCCCTTGATGTTCTCCTTCGTGTGTCCGTTTCGGCATATTTGGGATTTCTTCTCGGCCGGGCATCATGATGAGATAACCCCGAAGCTCTTGCGATACAGGATCCCTTCATGGAATATGAACCGCTTGGCTCTTTGCTTCATCTTAATGGCGTCCTTTTGACTGGAAGGAATTATCCCATCACGGAGATAGCTAATGTAGGGTTCTCTCCGGTCCCAGTGCGGTTCACATTAAAAATCTCCAATTGGTGTGGTGGTGCTGGCAATTTGAGTAGGACTTCAAGTAGTCTGGATTGAGCCTCCATCTCCGGTCGGTAATAACCCGAGCGTTGAAGTCGCCGGTAAAGCGTTACCACCGGTGATTGTCTACAAATTTCATTGTGAATACGATCCAGCTATAGGTTGTGCTTCGTCACCTCCCAGACATCTTGACAGGGGAGCCATCTGGATTCCGATAATACAGCATACCATGAAGCATGAAGAAGTTTTGCAGGGTTTTGAGACTGACCTTTCCTTGGGAGAGTGAGCTGTTGAGCTCTCGAATGATCGGAGTTCGCCAATCGTCGGTCTTGGTGTCTTTGTGTTGCGGCAGCCAAGTTGATTCTATGGTTCTCCTCTTCACCGTTAGGGTTTCTTGCGCTACTTCAAACTTCAGTTTGGAAGCCAATGTTGCTAGGCAATCAGCGTGTTTGTTGTTGCTGCGACCAACATGGGTTATGGTTGCATCGGCAAAGTAGTTTAGTAACCTCGTAGCTTCCGATCGCAGACGGGGCTAGTGTTACTTCTTTCAACGCATATACTCCATTCATTTGATTCACTAGTAACTTGGAGTCACCTCTTATCTCCAGGCGTGTGACTCCTACTTGTTTAGCTATTGAAAGCCCTATGAGGAAAGCTTCATATTCTGCGGAGTTGTTGGTGCATTCGAAGTCTAACTTGAAGGAATGTGAAAATACTTCTCCGGTTGGAGAGACTAACACCACGCTTTGCTCCTCGGTATTCTTTGCTAGGGGTAGCGGAGCCGTAAAAATACAAGAGCCACACTTCTTCTTCGGAATAGAGACATCAGGAAATTCTCCGGGGAGTTCTTCATGTAGTCCCGTAGTGCCTACTCCAGAAATGCTGCCAATGAAGTCTGCAACTGCTTGGCCTTTGATAGCTCTAGGCGATGCACATGTTATGTCTAGTTATGACGTTTGGAGAAGCCATTTGCCTGTCCTCCCAGTCAGGACCGGCTTTGAAAGTAAAAACTTTGCCGGATCGGATTTAGACACGAGTATCACCCTATTAGATAGCAGGTAATGCCTAAACTTCTGAATGGAATGGATTAAGGCTAAACACGCTTTTTCCGCTCAGGGTATACGAGTTCGGCGTCTCTCAATATCCGTCGAAATAGTATATGGGACGTTTGATTCCCTCATCGTCTTCCTGAGCGAGTAAAGCCCCTACGGCGGTGTCACTGAAGGCGGTGTAGAGGACCAGTGGCTTCCCTTGTACAGGAGACTTCATGACGGTTGGAGATGATAGTATTCGTTGAATTTTCCGAAAAGCTTCCTGTTGGGTTGTGGTCCAAACAAAAGTGGCTCCTTTCTTGACAAGGTGGTGAATGAGGCGGTGGAGTTGGGCTAGACCAGGTATAAAACGTCGAATGTAGTTTACCTTGCCCATGAAACTCTGGAGTTCTTTCACGGTTCGGGGAGGCGGCATTGTGAGGATAGCCTGAGTTTTGGACGGGTCTACCTTTATTCCTTCTGCGGTCACTTGGAATCCCAGAAATTTACCTGAAGAGACACCGAAAGCACATTTCAAAGGATTCATCTTCAACTTGTATTCTCGACACCTCTCAAACACTTTCCTCAAGACATTCGTGTGATCTGCTCGAGTTTTTGACTTGACCACGATATCATCCACATAGTCTTCTACTTTTTTATGCATCATGTCGTGGAAGATTGCCGTCATAGCACGTTGATAAGTTGCGCCGGCATTCTTTAAACCGAATGGCATAACGGTATAATAAAAATTGCCAAGAGGGGTCCGAAAAGCCGTCTTACTCGCATCGTGCTCATACATCCTTATCTGATTGTATCCGCTATAACCATCCATGAAGGAGAACATGCCGTGTCCATTTGGTGGCGTCCACTAACATGTCGATGTTAGGTAGAGGAAAGTCGTCCTTGGGGCAGCACTTGTTCAAGTCTCGAAATCTACGCGAGCACCGGATCTGTCCGTTTTCTTCTTCTACCTGGGACCACATTGGCTAACCGGGTTGGATGATGAATAGGCACGATGAAGCCGGCGGCTAGCGACTTGAATTTCGTTCTTGATTTGATCCTCTACTTCATGTCCGAATTGCCTCGGAGATTGCTTGATTGGCTTGGATCCGGGTATGACATGTAAGTGATGGGTGACCAATTTTTCATCCGGACAGGCATTTCCTCGTATGTCCAGCAAATACATCTTGGTACTCCTTGAGTAGTTGAACAAGACTCGTACGTTCGTCAGTGGATAGAGTCGAACTAATAGAGACCGGCACCGGGAGATTCTTCATTCCCGATGTTAATTGGTCTCGATCTCGTCGGTTGTGGAATTGGTTCCATCTTGTAGTTCTTCTGCGGGCGTCCGGTACTTCGTCTTGCGTTTCATCATTCTTGCGGCATTCGGTTGGGCGGAGAGACTGGGTTCCAGTCTCTCTGCTAATTGCTAACATGGCGCCGGTATATTGTTCTCCCCTTACGATCACGTTTCACCTCGAAAGTCGTCCCCTTTTGGTGTGAGCGTGAGTTAGAGTCTCACTTAGGATAGAGATGGACGCCTCGTTGTAACGTGTGCTATAGTGTTTGGCCTCCAGTGGTGTAAGTCGGTCTCCTTCCTTGATTGAAGCCCACGTGGGTAGTGGGGTGCACAGGACTTTGTTTGATCCTCCCTGTGTGGTACCTTTTGGCTCGAACAGCTCCACTCCGCATATTGGCGCATACAGAGACAATGATGCGGGAATGCGGATGACTTTCTCGTCTAGCATGGTCTTCAGGCACTAGTGATACGTCGAGGGAATGACCTTGTTGTCATGAAGCCATGGTCTCCCTAGTATCATATGGTAGTCCGGCTCCCTTTCTATGACTTCAAACCTTGCTTTTGACCGGATTGGGTCCCTCTTGAGTAAATTGATTGACATACCGTATGTCTTTGGTTTGATTTCCTTCGAAGTCTCGTCATCGTGGTAGGCCGCCGTACAATCTTGCATGGGTTAACCTTGGCTGTCCTGAGAGTCTTGAGAGTGATCACGTTCGAAGATGCTCCTGTGTCGACGAGGGCTCTCCGAACTCGAGCCCTTGATGTGCGCGGTAACATGTAGGGCCGGTTGTGACACCGCCTCGGCATCATGTCGTCTTAAAGTAAATGTGACATTGTTTACGAGATATTTCCGACGCAGCTAGGACTTACGGGACGAGAAGGAGTCAGTGTGCATTCGAGCTATTTTATTAATTAACAAACGTCTCTGCCCGTTGATTCCTCGAGAGGTGCAAGAGTTCACAAGCTTTCTACTAGAGATGCCGCTTCCGATCCACCGGTCTCTGCGGTTCGTAGTAAACTGTTGATCCGAGGGGATTAGTCCCGGTGTAGAAATCCCCGAATGCTCATTTCGACGTCATCTTGATGAGTAGATCAAGTATGCCGTTTTACCGCTTCTTTGATCAGCTCCATGTTCTTTGTGTGAATCTCACACCCGTGCTAGTTCGCTTAATGTTGGAAGTCTTCTCGAATATGCCGTCGGATACACCGTTAGGAGGGGTATCTCCGTTGGAGGAGCCACCAGGATTTGAGGCTGTCGAATCGGTCCTAAGACCAACCATCTCTTAATTGATTGAACGGTATTGAAGAGATTGACTTTACAACCGAGAGATCAACCTCCCATTTGTGGTCGCCAATTTTTTATGGGTGAAAACTACTCCTGCAGAATTTGGTAATTTGGGGTGTGGATGAGGAATGAATTTAAACCTTTAAACAAATGCCTTTGCGCGGTGAGTGCTTGTAGATTCGAGAGATCAATCGTGCAAGTCCGGCCTAAACCAAGAAATGGCCGTTCCGGACTTGTTTCGGTCACAAAGTGAAGGAGATGGGGTTGATCTTAGGGAGGAAGCGAAGAAGGTGTTGAGATTGTGAAGGTGTTGGCTTGCTTATGACTTGTAACAGAAAGGTGAGCAGGACTTGCGGTTGATGCAAGCGAGCCACTGGGTGTTTGAATACGATTTTTGTATTAACACTTGATTTTCTGTCTCGTCTGAACTTGTGTTGTTGTTTGAAATAGGGCGGAGAACCTATTTATACAAGTCATTGAGCCTTATTCACGTCTCTCGTGGGGAGTGGAGGAAGTGGAGTGATGGAGTAGTGGAGTTGTGCGTCGGTCACGACATGACCGATCTTGCCCACTTCTCTGTTCATCTCTAACCGTCCATGACTTCCTAACACGTTCTTGTGATGGCGCGTTGCGCGGCCGCCTTTGTAAACCGCCACGGACCAATACCCGAGTATGTATCCCGAGTTTGTGACATGATTGATGTTCTGGAATGTGTGGATCGTGGATCCACGAAAGATAGCATGTAATCTTGAATTGAATAACCGTGTTATTCGGGAAGTCGATACTTGTGAAGTATCGTGTGTACTTTATGCGAGTCTGCATTATGGTGTGGTAAAGTGATGGGTAATGACGCCTCACTTAACCAAATAACTCACGACCGGGGTTGTATAACCAAGTGGTGAATTTGAACGGATGAGATGATCTTTGAGACACTCATCTGCGACCGTTAATGGATATTAGGGTTTTTGAAGAGGTGCGCAAGCATCACTCTTTAGCTTGGTCGAAACCAAGCATGGAAAGGGATTTGGAGAGGGCCGACCAGGGCATGTGTGCAGAGGACATGCCGGTGCACACGCCAACACCTCACCGTCCCATGGAGGCGTGATCTAGGCCACTCAATTTAACCGGTAAAGTTGAGTGGTTGAGATCGGTTTTCTTGAGTAAATCCGTTGCCGCAAAGGAGTTGGAAACCGGCGAGAGATCCCTAGTTCGGGCATCGCGTTTCAAGACGACACATCTTGGTCGGTCTTGGTCGATGGGTTTGACAGGAAGATGGCAGGATGGTGATCATGCCTATACCTGACTATCCCATGAAAACGTGATCTAAGCCATTCAAATCATCCGGTGAAGTTGAGCGGTCGAGATCAGTTCGTGGTATGGGAGGCGCGGCCATGCTAGTTTGGACGCACATTTTTGGATTGACCAGGCGTGATATGCCTTGGCCGAACACATGAGGGGGTAGATGGGCTCACGGTGGTCATCTTTGGTATGACCAAGCCCTTGTTTAATCTAATCCGTGACCCTCCATTCGTGCTAGGGAGAAGATGGACGCGCGTGATGATTTGAAACCCTAATTTTGGCTTTCAAGTCTGTGCGCCATCTCTTGTTTGGGTGACGATTTTGTCACTGGCCAAACATTGTTGGTCTTGACCGATTGGTCAAGTGTGCAAGGCGGTCCCACGGTGATCGTGTTGACATGCTCGGGCCCTTTAAGTCTACATCTACGCCCTCCATCTATACTGCGAAGATGGATGGTTGAGGCTTGTTTTGCGACACATGTAATATGCCGCAAAACCCTAATTTAGGGTTTTAAAGTCCATAATGCTTCGTATGAACGGTTTCTTGGCAGGCTAGGCCAATGACCGACCATGCGGGGTCGGCCGTGGGTATTCCATACACGCTTGGGGGTGATGGAATTGATGCAGGGTCATCCAATCATGCTTATGGAGTTGGATGACTGCGATCGGATCATATCAGATCGATACGGTCAGTCCGGATGCTCAATCGGGCTAGTATAACACACTTGAGAGGGCTCAATCGGGCTAGTATAACACACCGAGAGGGGCTCGGGCTAGTATAAACTGCAGAGAATCCTTTGTATGGGTATTTCGTACATGGTTTCATTATAGTGCTTGGAGGTTCGTGTTATTCGTAAGAGTAACACTCGGTCGTCATGCCATGCGATAATGAGTCTGGAAATACAAGGGCGATATGAAATTCACGAGGGGAAGGGATTGTTGCTACATGCTCCAACTGGAGGAATTTCATGTATTCACGAAACGGGATTGTTGCTACATGCTCCATTCTTGGTGAATTAAGTGAGGAGTATCCAACACTTATAAATGGCTTTATCTTTTACAAGATGTCAGCGCATGATTTTTTCGGTTTTTACAAATTTAACCTTAAACGAAAATCCACCATCAACAATATCATTGGGAGCTGCAACCAAAGAAGATACGTGATAGATGTTTTGTCATTGATTACAATGATAGTAAATGTTTGGAATGGTCCTATCTTCTTTACTTAGATAGTCTATCAGAATCTGAATATGAAGCTCATCTAAAAGAATAACAAGCAATTAATGAAGGTATCATCGAACATGAAATGGAGGATAATGGTACATAAGATATGAGTCTTGATGAAGACAAACGTTGAAGAAGGTGAGACTGGAAGACAATCTAAGAGAATGAGAAACTCTATTCTTAATGGAGAACCATCTATGAACCCTCATAATATCCATGTCCAACCACCAACTGTTCATGTTACTACTTCTACTACTAATATGGATCATCATGGAAACTCAATGATGGAAACAAATGATTCAAGCACTAACAATGTTGAAGCCACAAATGCAAGTCGGGGAGATAATATGCATGTATATCATAATACTTTTTCTCAGGAATTTCTTTATCGGTCCTTCTTTTCTACCAATTATAGATATAGTTTTTATCATAGTTATAATTTCTTTTCCATCATGAAGATTATTGCTTGGAATGTTCAGGGCCTAGCTAAAAAAGAATACTAGAAATCAACTAATAGTGTAAATCCAAACACAATCACCTTCATGAGGGAGAACCTACTAATAGCTAAAAAGAAATTCTGAAAATTTTCACTCATTGGTAGATTATATTTACAGAAGATTAAATTTGTTGATGTTGCCATTATTTTAGGTCAATAATGGAAATTAGTAGGAGAATGTAAACCCATTCCTCTCTAGGAAGAGATTTCTTCACAATCGAATGGATAATGAAGTTGATCGAATGACCATTAAAGGCAGGCATGTGGGAAGTTAATGATCAAGTATTACAAGTTAGAAATTGGGTTTCAAACTCAGACCATCATCATACATCTAAAGCTCAAGTTTGGGTTAGGTTACCTGTTTTAGGGTTGGAATTTTGGAAGGAGGAAATTCTCTTCAAAATATGCAAGGAAATAGGAACTCCTATTAATATTGATCTTGCCTATCTTGTAAATTGTGAGGTTGGTTATTATGCTAATGTTCTAGTTGAGGTAGATTTTGCTCATTCTATTCCTAACAAATCTGGATTGGTACCAAGTTTGGATGATTTTTTCAGGATATTTCAATTTCTATATGTCCTAAATTTTGTCATAACTGCAAAATCATTGGTCATTTAACTACTGAATGTAAAGTTAAGCAGAATAAAACTAAAGTAGATAATGCAGGTGGAGAGAATAGTCAAAAGCAATTTACTACACCAGCAAATCATCAACAAATTCCATTTGATATTTGTGATGTATCAGAAAGAGCAGGTGAGGATTCTATAGTTAATACTATTCATGAAACACAAGTTATCAAGTTATCTACAAGAAACAATATGTTACATAAAGGCAAATTCAGTCCTCTTGAATGTGAAGAAGGTGAAATAGATAATGAAGCTATCATTAAAGAAGATCCAAATGTCTCAACACCAAAGAAAGCTAACAGTTTAGAAAGTACCACTATCAAATATGTAGATGGAAAAACTGGTCAAGTATCCAATGAAGCTGTTAAAGTGACCTCTTGGTCTAAAATAGTTGAAAAGGAAATGATATCTAATACATCATCCTCATCAACTGCTACAAGTCCAACTGATCCAGTAAAGGTAACTAAACAATTTCAAGCAAATAATAAGTATAATTTCAGAAAAAATCAAGGAAAATGAGGCACTAACAATCCTGCACCTCCTATCAAATGAAGATAATATATTGGAACATCAGGGGCCTGAGAAGACCTAGGGCTCAGGATAAATTAAGGTCTTTAGTCAACCAGTTTAGTCCCTCTTTAGTTTGGATTGCAGAAACTAAAGTAAAATGCAGTGCTTCTTTTTGTGAGAAATTAAATTTAGCTGGAATGCAGAGCATGGTGATTCACAATTCTACATCAAATAATAAAGGTAAAATATGGTTATTTTGGAGTAAAAATATTTCAACTCCTCAAGTAATTTCTGTTTCTAGTCAAATGATCACAGTGAGTGTTGAAGATGTTCTTGTATCTGGAGTTCATGCTCATGTAAGGAAAGTGCGAAGAAGATTTTTATGGTCAGAGATGGAAATAATCAGTGAGTTAAATAAACCTTGGATAGCTTTGGGTGATTTTAATGAAATGATTTCACTTGATGAAAAAATGGGTGGTAAATCTCCTAACAGGGCTTCAATGTTGGAATTTTCAACTTGCTTAGACAATTGTGAGCTTATTCAAGCTCCTAAAACAGGGTTACAATTTTTATGGTCAAATTGCCAGCAAGGAAAGAACAGAATTTTGTGTACTCTAGATAGAGATGTCTTTAATCAATAATAGCTTCAAAATTTTGGAGATTGGGGTTATAAAGTTGGTTTAAGAATAGTGTCAGATCATGCACCATTATTGGGAGGTTGTTCTAATATTCCTAAACCTCATAATTGTCCAAGAAAATTTCAGAAAATGTGGATCTATCATCCAGAATTTTTATTAGTTGTCAAAGAATGTTGGTCTAAGCATATTCCAGGTGATCCAGCTTACATATTTATGCAGAAATTAAAAGGTTTAAAAAAGGAGTTGAATGAATGGAACTGGAAGGTTTTTGGCAATGTTCAAGTTAAGATAAAAGAAGCAGGACAAAAAGTGAATGTAGCAATGCAATATTCAGATAACCATCCATTTGATGAAGAAGCATTAAAGAACTTAGTAACAGCTCAAAATGAACATGCCAGTAGAGAAGTGCAAGTTAATGTGATGCTAAGGCAAAAATCTAGAGAAAAATGGATTCAAGAAGGAGCAGCAAACACTCAATTATTTCACACCAAGATGAAGATAAGGCAAGCAAAAAATTTAATTAGTGAACTTGAAGATAACAATGGTAATATCATCTCCGACCCATCTCTTATTCTTTGATTCTTTAGTTCATCATTTTAGAAAAAAATTTGAGTTTCAAGAAGTTAATATTTCAGAGAAATTATTGGATGTTATTCCTTCATTAGTAAGTACTTCAGATCAAGAAATGTTGGATGCATTGCCAAGTCATGAAGAAATCAAGAATATCATTTTTCAAATGGATCCAGAGAGTTCTCCTGGTCCTGATAGTTTTTCAGGTATTTTCTAGAACTTGTTGGGATATTATTTGTCTTGATTTAGTGGCACAATTCAATTTTGTTGAAAAGAAGATTCATACCAAGAGGACTGAATTCTAATTTCTAGTTCTTCTTCCTAAATGTCAAGGAGAAAAAAAGGCAAACCAGTTTAGACCAATTGGTTTAAGCAATGTACTCTTCAAAATCTTCACTAAAATCATTACAATAAGAATGAATAGTCTTATGGCTAAATTGATATCTCCTCAACAAGCAGCTTACATCAAGGGTAGGAGTATTCATGAGCAAATTTTGCTTGCCTCTGAGATGGTGAATGAAATGAAAAAGAAAAGAAGGGGAGGTAATGTAGCTTTCAAACTTGATATATCCCAAGCTTATGATTCTGTAAGATGGAAGTTTCTTTTTCAAGTTCTGAAATAATATGGTTTTTCTTCTTCATGGTGTGATTGGTTGCTTACACTATTTGAATCAGCAAAAATGTCAGTTATGGTCAATGGGGAACATTGTGGATTTTTTTCAATGGGAAGAGGCTTAAAGCAGGGTGATCCATATCACCTCTTCTTTTTGTTCTGATGGAAGATGTTCTTAGCAGAAATATTTCTCAGTTGGTGAATCAAGGTAAAATACTTCATATGGTGTTTAAAAATGGTATTCATCCAACTCATCTCTTCTTTGCAGATGATGTTTTTGTATTTTGCAATAGATCCAAGAAATATTTAAACAGTTTATTCACATTACTTGATGAATATCAAGCTAGCTCAGGTCAACTAATCAATAAGGATAAAAGTAAGTGTTTCATATATGGAGTTTCTTCTGCTAGGAAACAACAAATTTGTGAGATGGTCAATATGGAATTATCTAAATTTCCTGATAAGTACTTAGGAGTGATTTTAGCTCCTGGAAGAGTAACTTCAGCAATGGTCTGGCCAGTGGTAGAAATGATTCAACACAGATTAGCAAAATGGAAAGGCATATTATTATCTTTTGCTGAAAGGTTAGTTCTTGTCAAATCAGTGTTATGTAGTATTCCATTATACAATATGTCTGTTTATAGATGGCCTGCTTCAGCCATGAAAATTTGTGAAAAACTTATAAGGAATTTCTTATGGTCTGGCAATAGTGAAGTTAGAAAATTCAAAACATTATCATGGAAGAAGGTTTGTACACCATACAATGAAGGAGGTCTTGGTATTAGAAGACTGGAAATTATTAACAAGGCTTTTCTTATGAAAATAATGTGGAAAATGGTGACTTCACAAGATGAATGGGCTCTTTTCTTTGATGCAAAATTTAAGAATAAACAAGGTCAATGGTTTGAAAACTGGAAACCATCTTCTGTTTACTCTGGTCTTAAATGGGCTTGGTCATCTCTGAAAGATGACATTAAGTGGGGTGTTGGTAATGGAGCTGAGATTTCAGTTTGGTTTGACACATGGTATGAAACATATCCAATGATAAATGAAATTGGATATTCTGATCTTGTTAAAAAAAATATGCAGATGAAAGTGAAAGATCTAATTAAAGAAAATCAATGGGAAATTCCCAATGAATTACAATCTGTTTTTTTATGAGCAACATGCCTGCAATTGATGGTGGAGCTGACAACATAATATGGAATGTAAGTACAAATGGAGTTTTCACTACAACACTGGCAGTGGAAAAAATGAGATTCAAGCAGCAGCAACTGGTATGGCCTTCCTTCATATGGAAATATTTCTTACATCCTTCCATTGCTTGTAATATCTAGAAACTTCTTCAAGGAGTATATGTAGATGATGAAACAATGAGATGAAGGCTATGAAATGCCTTCTAGATGTTGTGTGTGTGTATCATAACAAGACAACATGGAGCATACCTTGTGGAAATATGATTTTAGCACTCAAATTTTGAATTGGTTATGTTCTGTCTTTGTTTTTCCCAGGCCATCATCATTTGCAGATGTCTGTCAAGAAGCAATACATCATAGTACACTGATAAAGGAGGTCTGGATCACAGCAGCTTGTGCAATAATGAAAGAATTATGGTTCCTAAAGAATTCAATTTTATTTGAGAATGGAAGGGTCAATATTCATAGCTGTAAAAGTAGAATTATTCAAGTAGTTCATGAAGGAGGTATCAGAATGCAAGGTAAAAGATGGGATCATGACTATGATTCTAAAATAATCAATTTCTTCAACTTACAGTCTAGGCTAGTTTATCTTAAGCCATAGATATATTGGCTTAATTTCTACTTTAATTCTGTCTTTTGTATTTTTGCTGTTAATTTTTAGTTTCTTGTAGTATAACTTTGGCTATTCAATTTAATAAAAAAATTGTGATTGAGCAAAAAAAAAAAACACAATCGCCTGATTTCTTGTTTCTCTCTGAAAAAAATTGATCAAGAAAAAATGATACAGCTTGCTAAATCTCTAAATTATTGTAACTACATCTGCATAGATAGAATAGGGCTTACAGGTGGTCTCTTGTTAATGTGGAAGGATGGTATTAAATGTGAAGTTCAGGAAGTATCTCATAATATGATTCATGTTGTTGCAAATTTGCATGTAGCCAAACCTGATGTTCTTATTACTTTCATGTATGGCTCTATATATTTTGATATGAAAAAAGAACAATGGGAGATCATGAAAAGAATTAGGAAGAATATAATGCACCTTGGCTTGTCATTGGAGACCTTAATGTCCATTTACATGATATTGCTCATTCATCTAGTGCATCTGTGGAGGATAAATATGTTCAACAGGAAATTAATGAGTGTTGTCTCATGGATCTTGGTTATATAGGTAGGGATTATACTTGGTCTAGTAATAATATGGGAACAGGAAGTAAGAAGTCTAGAATTGATATGGCTTTAGGTAATCATGATTGGTGTAATGTTTTTCCTAATGCAAAATTATATCATCTAGTTCAGGCTGGCTCTGATCATTGTCCTATAATTTTACATACTGAGCATGAAAGTAGAAAGATTTGGAGACCTTTTAAGTTCTTTATTATGTGGATAAAACATAGTTCCTTTAAATATCAACTTGCTATTGCTTGGAACTCTGATTTTAGTGGCTCCCCAGCCTATAAACTCACTAGTAAACATCATGTTACTAGAAAAAGGTTCTTTTAGTGGAATAAAATAGAATTTGGTGACATTGATAGAAATATTAGTAGACTTCAGGAACAACTTTTGGATGTTCAAAGTCAACAATTTTCCACTTCTCAGCATGATAAGCTCATTGATATAAATAAGAACTTAGATCTCTGGTTTGATATTAAAACTGACATCTATAAGCAAACATCTGGTGACAAATATGTTTTTGAGGCTGATAATAACTCTAGATACTTTTATACTCTTGCTAATAGAAGAATAGTCAGGAAAAACATTGATTGCCTATTTGATAGTGCTAATAACTGCTTAGATAATAGAGAGGATATTTCTAGAACTGTAATATCTCATTTTAGTTCAGTTAGCTGTACTTCTAATGTGCAAATTCCTGATCATATTTTTGATATAATTCCCACTATTATTAGTGACAATGATATGGATAGTTTTAATAGATTACCAACTGATCAAGAAATCTTTGAAATAATTAAGAGTATGTCTGCTTGGAGCTCTCCAGGTCCAGATGGTTTTCATGCTGGATTTTATCAATCCAACTGGAACATTGTAGGTAAGGATGTCATTCATGCTGTGCAATCTTTCTTCTCTACAGAATACATGCCATCTAAGTTTAATAAGACCTTCATGTCCTTGATTCCTAAAGTTGATACTGCTAAGTATGTTGTGGATTTTAGACCTATAGGATTGTGTAATACTATTTACAAAATCATTTCTAAGATCATTGCTAATAGAATAAAGCCTCATCTTAAGCATATTATTTCCCCTTCTCAAGCTTCATTTGTTCCTGGCAGAATTATTCATGATAACATCATCATTGCTCATGAGATGATTCATAAAATGAAGCACAAGGAAGGTATTAGTGGAACTATGGCTTTAAAATTATATGTCTCTAAGGCTTTTGATAGAATTGAATGGCCTTTTCTTCTTGGTATGCTTAAGAAACTTGGCATCCCAGTTAAATTTTGTAAATTGATTGATCAATGCATCATCACAACTAGAATAGCCATTCTTCTTAATGGCTCTCCTACAGATGAATATTGTCCTACTAGAGGTTTAAGGCAAGGGGATCATCTATCCCATTATGTTTTCATTATTGCTATGGAATTTCTTTCTAGACTTCTTTTGAATGCTGCTAATAATCATGTGATATCTGGTGTTAAAGCTTCCAGAAATGCACCAGGTATAACTCACCTTTTATTTGCAGATGCATAATATAACAGGTATTCTGGATGTGCTTGAAAATTTTGGTATGTTCTCTGGTCAAATGCTTAATTTTGCTAAATCTATTGTTTATTTTAGTAAGAACATTAGTCCAGAAAATAGAGTTATTCTTGCTAATGCCCTTAATATAACTGAAATGAAAGATACTGTTAAATATCTAGGGGTTACTTTGCTTATGATAAGGGACAAAACTAAGGCATTTAAGCCAATTCTTCAGTCATTTGGTTCAAAATACAAAAACTGGAAAGGTAAAACTATGAATCATTCAGCTAGGACCACTATGGTTAAACATGTGCTAAACACTCTCCCTTCTCATCAAATGGGTAGCTTTAGAATCCCTAAAACTAAGATATATCAGATGGACACTTTGCAAAGACAGTTTTGGTGGGGTAAAGAAAAAGATCTTTACTTCATTGGTTGGAATAAGCTTATGATCCCCAAAGCTTTAGGTAGATTAGGCTTTAGAAACCTAGAACAATTTAATACTGATCTTCTTTGTAAAGTGGCTTGGAGAGCCTGTAATGATGAAGAGTCTCTTTGTTTTAAAATTCTTAAAGCAAAATACTCTAAAGATGGTAGCTTTCTACACTTAAATAAACTGAAGGATGACTGCTCTTGGTTATGGAGGAGTTTCTATCCTGGTTTGGAGGTTATAAAACAACACACAATTTGGGTTGTTATATGTGGTACAAAAATTAGCATATGGCTAGATTGTTGGGTTATAGGTCTTAATAGCCCACATGTACCTATTGTAGGTGCATCTAGTTATAACAATTTTAACTTGGTTTGTGACATTTTTTTACCAGGCACAAGAGAGTGGTATATTAATATTCTTAATTCTCTCTTTTCTCAAGATTGTGTTGATCTTATTCTTAATATGCAGATTCCCAATTCAGGAGAAGACTTTATTATTTGTAAGCCTGACAGAAAAGGAAAATTTTCTGTAAAAAGTGCTTGCAACACAATATGTTTTGATGATGTTAACAACATCGTTTCTTTGGATACTATTCCTAAATAGGTTTGGTCTCACTTATGGCATAATAGGATTCCTCATAGAGTGCAGCTATTTATTTGGAAATGCATCAAATACATAGTTCCAATTAGAGCTAGAATCTCAGTCTACAAGCCTGAGATTCAAACTGTTTGTTCTCTATGTAATTGTAACATAGAATCTATACGACATTTGTTCTTTGAGTGTCCTTTTTCTAGATCTATCTGGTTAGGAATGAATATCCACATTGATACTGTTGCAGGTAATTTTTCTACTGTTCAATCTTGGATTATCTCTTGGTTCACTTTAGATGGAAACAATGACACAGTCTTATGTTTAGATAATGCAAACTATGTCTGTAGATTAATGTGTACTGGTACATTTGGAAAGATAGATGTTATCTTATCTTTCAGGGAGTTAAGCCTAATGTGCAGAGCACAAATACTAGAATTAATAATCTAGTAAGGCAATGTGTTGAATATTATGGTTCTCTGCGTAGTCCTCTAAACAGTTTACAGATTAAAGTTTGGATTCTTCTTGAAAAAGATTTTGTGAAGATTAACATTGATGGATCTT
Organism: Papaver armeniacum; assembly: GCA_023531295.1. Lineage (NCBI taxonomy): Eukaryota > Viridiplantae > Streptophyta > Magnoliopsida > Ranunculales > Papaveraceae > Papaver > Papaver armeniacum. The sequence continues at coordinate 1,790,182 of JAJJWW010011821.1, forward strand.
TTATTCGTGCAACTAGAAAAGGAAGCATTGGTCTAATAATCCGTAATTTTGCAGGTATTTGTCTAGGTGCTCAAGGGATGAATTTGATGAGGAAGTGGATAAGGAATATGGGGCTGAGCATTTTGAGTGCAAGGCATTGGAATTGGCAGTAAACTGGATTGAAGAGTTACAAATAGACAAAGTTGTTTTTGAGATGGACTGTGACAATGTAATAAAGTTTGTGATGGAGCAACAATCGCAGGTTCATTGGTTCAATTCAAGTATAGTTGAGAGAGTTAAAATTAAGAGTAATAGTGGTAGTAAACTTTGATTTTTCAAGTCAATTCATAGACTTGGTAATAATGTAGCTCACTCTTTAGCTCGTAAAGCAAGAGATGATGAAGCAAACTTCTTTCATATGTCAAACTTCCCAAAATTTATTACTGCTCTGGCAAAAGATGATTTCTGCTGCAATGCATCAAATTGATAAAAAATTTCTTAGTATAAAAATAAATAAATAAATTCAACCAGCAATTCTTAAGAGTGGTGACAAGAGAATCAAGTTTTCCAAGTTCCAACCAACAGTTGATTAGAAACCAATTTCATCAAGTTTTTGAAACAAAATATCTATCAAATTACATTTATATATACATTTTGCTTATCTAATCATCTACAATTGGACCCCCAACGATAATCCTCAAAGCTTGGACAATTCACAACAGCCTTATTTCCATAACCAATCCTATCAATAGCAGTAAGGACTTCTCCACCAAATTGAAGGTAACTCTCAAACTATGGAATTTGCAGCTTAGAACAGTTCACATAGCACGAAACAAGGATCTGCGTCATAAAATAAAATTTCATTAGACACCTAAACTATACCAAAAGATAGCATTTGAAGTACCAAAGTATAGTTAATATCAAGTAATGAACTCGTATTGGCGGGTGCAACACCTATACAAAAGATTATATCGGACTTAATCAGGGATACACAATCTTATGTAGCACCTTGCAGGGAGAGCGTATGGCTTTGTCAAATCGCATTTAAATCAATAAGAAATACTACCATAAAATAAATACCTTTTCAGGATCATGCAACATGTAAACCATACTGTCTGCAATGTTTTCTTTAACATTTTCATCCTTGTCAAGTAGAGATTCAATCTTCTCCATGAAAACAAATGTATCAAAAGATGCAAGAGACTGAAATATCTGATTAGTCAATACAGCAGATGTTTTTATCAAAATCATTGATAGAAGATTTAACTATAAGTGGCTTCTGCTTCTTGTGCGAGACTCTTAATATAAGTTTCTTTGGAGGAGCGAAGTCATGGAGAAACGGATTCTTATTGGGAAACAAAGAGGATTCAGTATAGGGTTTGTTGAAAGCATAAGGTCCAAAAGATAAAGCATCATGCAACACGGATGACTGCATCGTCTAGATGGTAGAACCAAAATTAACAAGCACTAAATAGAAAGAACAATCGGTATATTGCATGGTTAGAAACCCTACAGAACAGGAGAAACCTAACGGAGAAGTCACTGTGTGTTCTCTTAAAGTAGTAAGAGCAGTTCCTATGGAATGAACAAACTTGGAGTTTGTTCATTTTGCTCCCACTATGGAATGAACAAACATGAAAAATGGATGTTCAACTCAATATATTTGTTGATTTCAACATCGAGATGGACAAATCAGCGCGCGTCTGTGGTAACGACGGGTGATCTTGATAAGAACGCTGGCGTTTGAAGAAACAACGCCGGCGTTTTTACCACCAACGCGCGTCGTCTGTCAAAACGCTAGCGTTTTTATCAAAAACGTCTCGTTCTTTCTAATAGCGCCAACCGCTCTTTCCATCCCACCACCATTGTTCCTTTCCTTTCCCTATAAATTCACTTCGTCTACAGACTTAAACTCACACCTTCTTCAACACTACCTCACCATTACAAAATTTCCATATCGTCTCCAACTTTTCTTTTTCTTTTCAAACAAAACTATTCATATCAATTCAATCTTTCAGGAAAATTTTATCTCCATATATTGCATCTTTAAAAAATATGGCATCCTCACAACAACGATCACAACAACAAACACCATAACAAACATAACAAGAAACACAACAATCACAACAAAAGAAAACAAGAATTCGTGGTCCCAAGTATACGATGGATGAAGACGAGTCACTTTGCAGAAATTATGTATTATTTACATTAGATGAAATCAACGGTATTTATCAAGAAAGAAAAACTTTTTATGGTAAGATTTTAGTAAAATTTGGTGAAGAAACCGGTAACATTAATAGACGTGATGTCGAAGGGTTGTGTCATCGTTTTCACACAATTTCAACATCCGTTTCTGAATATGTAACTTTGATCACTCAAATGTGGAACAACAGAAAAAGTGGTGAAGGCGAACCAGATGTGGAACGAAGATGTCGGGAAGAGTGGAAAAGATCCCACAAAGGTTGCAGCTTCCAACATGTAACTTGTTTCACCATTTTGAGGGTGCTTAACAAGTTTAATCCATACTTCTTTGGAAGGTCATCAAATGCCTGGAAAATCACCACATGGTCCAATCTCGCAGATTTTCATAATGGAGGGCATGCTTCCTCACCGATGAAACTCTGGTAGTCAGGATCAACACAATGGTAATCTAGACGTTAACATCAACTGCAAGAGAAGAAGAGGAGGTGGTCAGAAAGCTGCAAAAGCAGAAAGAGACGCAGCTCAACGAGCAGCAGAAGGAGGTTCAAGAGAGTTCAACTATGCTGATCACAAGGAAAATGAGATGCAGAGGCAGATAGAGTCAGGGACCGTGCCATTGCTTTAAATAATCAACAGAAAAGTCGTCTTTCGCGAGAACAATACTACAAGGATTGTAAACTAAACAAGTTACTCTCCTTGGACGTTGGAAAAATGAATGAACGAAAATATGTTGTATGGACTAATCAAATGGATGCGGCCGAACAACAACAAGTCCAGGCCGAACAAGTCCCCCCTCAACAAACTGGCCAGTATGTGAATGTGGAAGAAGACGAAGATGATGCCTCGGAAGAAAACGAAGATGAATACAGTCTTGCCAGCTAACTGATTTTAATTCTTGTCTAGTTAAGTTTAATTTAATTCAGTGTAGTCGTTTAATTTAATTCAGTTTAGTTTAGTTTAACTATACTAGTTTATTTAAAGTTTATTTAAAATTACTTTTAATATAATTGCCTTAATTTTAACAAACAACTTTAAATTAAAATAAACAACAACACTAAATTGAAAATTAAATCTATCTTCCTCTCCCTCTCCCTCTACCTCGCCCCCGCGCATCGTCTGATGCTCCTTTTAAAGCTCAAAGGTGCTTAGTTAAATCTTGTCTTAGTTGTGCATAGATTACCCGATTGTGGAGTCTGTCAGTGGCAAGTCTATATTCTCTTGCCAGATGCCCATGCTTTACCACAAGATCCTTGGTTAAATCTTCATCTGGAAAACTAGTCCAGGTTGGGTCACGCCTGCTTTCTTCAATGACCATGTTATGCAGAATGATACAAGTCAGCATAATTTTGTTCATTTCTTGAATATCAAAAAAGCGTGCCGGCCCAGCTACGATGGAAAACTTCCTTTTCAGTATGCCAAAAGCGCGTTCAACATCCTTTATGCATTTAATTTGTTGGGTGTTAAAGTACTTCATATCCTTCGAAGTCGTCGGACCAAAACCTACTTGTTTATAAGCTTGAACCATAGTTGACCATTCAGGTAGATTAAAGTCCGCGGATAATAACCCTGAGTGTAGTGATGATCGTTGATGGTGAAATTACAGTGCGACGCCACCCCATTCTTAAGATCTTCAAACAATGGTGACTTATATAAAACATTGAGATCGTTATTTGAACCCGGGAGTTCAAAAAAGGCACGCCAAAACCAACAATCATAAGTAGCCGAAGCTTCCAAATTACAGTCGGTTTAGGATAATGACCCTTATATTGGCCTGCCCATTCAACCGGACACGCATGCCACGTCTAGTGCATGCAGTCTAGACTACCTAGCATTCCTGGAAAACCCCTCTCGGTGTTTTATGCAGTTATTCTTTGAACATCTTCCTGAGTAGGCTTTCTTAAAAAGGTTGGACCAAAATGCTCGACTATTGTTTTGCAAAACAATTCGAGTTACCTAAAGGCGGTTGTTTTTCCCATACGGATGTAGTCATCGGTGGAATCCGCTGGTACCCGTAACATAGTATACGGAGGGCCGCAGTGACCTTTTGCTCGGGACTAAAGCCTCGTACATGTCGTGCATCATACTGATAATTAAATAAAGGTTGTACCTGACAAAGCTCGCCAATAATCCTTTGCGTCAAGTTGCGGCCCATGCGGAATTGTCGCTGAAAATCCTCATCGGAATAGACACAATTATGATAAAAATAATCATGCATCATCTTTTCGTGGTAAAAATATCGATCTCGCCACGTCCATCTTCTAATCGCAACTTCATATGGCTCTAAAGGCTTTGGTATGATCCCGGATTGTAATTGCAACATAAAATGTCGCCTTCTTCTATCTTGATTTGCATCTTCATCCATTTGATGTAAAAACTCCATACACATTTCTTCCTCTTCTTCATACAACATTTCAGCCATCTCCATATCTTCCTCGGAAGAATCAAAATCAGAATTCATGGTTGAAAATTGAAAGCAATTGAAAGAAAAGACTGATCGGGTGAAAGATTGTTGTGAATTTGTAAAGATCAAACTCGAGCCGTATTTATGGAGGAAAAAACTAGCCGGTAGAAACTAGCTGTTCCGGTGACCGTTGAAAAGTAGTCGTTGGCATCCTTGGTTCAAACGCCATCGTTTGTTCAACCAACGCCCGCGATTTGCATACCGACGCTCGCGATTTCATTACGGTCGTGTGCTTAGTTATGTAACGCTCACTCCTTTACCATAGTGGAAAACACAGTTTGTTCATCCACGTGGCTCAACAAAACGATAAGTTTGTTGATTGCCATAGGAATTGCGCCCTAACAAGGAGTTTAACCCGAGTCTGGCCGGATTTTACCGAGCTGAGCCACCGAGTCATAAGTAATTACTGCTTGCTTAGTCTGTTGTGTGAATTAGAAAATACCGTGATGTCATTTCTCAAACACGCTCTAGGACTTTATATTATTTCGATCTCAAGTCTCAATCTCAACTACTTTTGTTTTCCTTCTGATGAAATAGGAATAAAATAAAACTCTGCACTTTCTTTGTAGGTGTATGAGGGTATGACAAGAAAGAACGGACAAAGTGAAAGTACCAGGAGATTACACTCAACTTGACTTGGTCTCCTGCTAGCTCCATATATACTAACAATGGATGATTTCCTTTTCAAAACACTACCGATCAGCAAGTTCAAGAGATTTTACATCATAAAATATAAATATTCCAACTCATCTCTTAGTTACGGTTTTCAAGATCTAATTGTGTGTCTGATTTCAATCACCAAACTAACAAGAAAAGAGATGGGGATGATTTTCTCTCAAATATCTCGGTTATTATGCTTGATCCTCCTCTTATCTTATGTCGCTTGGAGTCAGTAAGCTTTTATCTTGATCCTAGAATTTGCAATTTCATATATTCATAATCATAATGTCACCTATAACCCAAGCAAGTATACAAATTTGTTCGTTTATCATACAACGGCTGGTTAACTATTAAGTTGAGTCTAAGATTCATTACCTTAATGAAATGCAGGGCTGCATGCACAGAAGACTTGGGCCGAGATTCAGATTGTCCAAGGTCACCACCACAAAATCTTAAAAGAGGGCCGCCTTCTGGACGGCCATGAAAACAAATGCGACGTATGCAAAGGAGCAAAAAGATCCTCTTGTCACTGGTTTTTGTAAATGAAAATTTAGCTTTTCTTTACAGTCATTTTAGCGTTCGGAAAAATTTATTTACTAGATTGGTGCGAATATAATCCCTAATTCTTATAGCTTCAAAAATAAAAAAATAAAAAATCTTTTAGCTTGTTTCTTCCACGGTACTTCAATTCGTTTTTCTTTGACAATATTCTGCTCATGATATGAGTCATATGATGGTTTATCGAAAAGATCCAAAATGCTTTAATGGATCGAGAAACTGAACTCCACCAAAATCTACACACTCTAAAGTACATGTCATTCAAAAACCATCTGAGTTCTTCTGCACCAGTCTTGAAAGGCTTTTCGAAGATCTGGACAGTTCTCACCGTCCTTCAAGAAGCATCCATACCACGCCAACAACAAACTCCGTTGATCTTTTGGCGGAAGTTGTAATATTGCCCTCTCAATATTTTCTTCCACCACTTGGGGATCAAACGATTCAAGTTTCCGTAAGTGAGTGTAGTCATCAACTAGAGGTTGAAACCATGTCTGTAATAGTAGCTGACGGGTGCCCTTTGGCAGAAGGATTTCCCCATTTCCTATACCAACAAGCAATCGTGTTGTTATGCAGCTAACGGGATGGCGAGAGCGCGCCCTGGTTCTTGCGTGCAGGTTTGCCAGCTCTTGTTGGTTAGCCCACATCAATGCAAACTGCTCCGCTGCTTGCCTGTCTGCCAGAATGTCAAGCAACCATAAAAGGTTATCAGCTTCCAGCGATATTTGTTTGTCCGCTCCGGAATCATAATAGGCCATCTTAAATAGATCCGGCAAATGATTTAAACTGCTTTGACATGAGGATAATATATGTTTGTTGCATTTTTTAGCAAAATCCACATCACTAAGAAAACTGTTGTTTGCTCTTAAAAGTTTCAACACCAAGGATTTTCCCTCACGTCGACCTTCATCTGCTTCGGTCTTAAGAACCACCTCCATGATTTGGGTAAGTGTAGAGGGACAGGATGCATCCGAACCTACAACCCTCGCCCCCAAGTATTTTAAAGATGATTGTACAACCCTCAAGTAATTTAAACATGAATGTACACATGTCTGGATAAAGAGTAATTCAAGAACCTGCAAATCAAAATGTAAGAGTTAGTAAAAGATATTACTAGCCGAGAACACAATTACCAGACGCATAAAGAAAGCAAAAATAGCATAGCATCATATAATACTCACACGCAACAGTTGAACCTTGAACCCAAATGCCAAAGGATCCCGCGCCGTCAACAAGTACGGGCGAACTAAAGAAGCAATAACAAGCACGGAATCCATAACCTCCGCTTGTGAAGAGTAGTTAAAACTCTTCGCAGAACTCCCGTGTCTCACGAACCAAATAAAGAAAGAAAGAAGCAGAATCAAATCAACAGTGTGTATTGATCGATAGAATCTTAACAATTGTATGACAGGATTCACTGCATATTTTAAAACTGGGAACATTTTGGGTAGATCTTTGTTTAAGAATGGGATGATGTATACAAATACTAGAATACATATCTCTGTAGCTGAGAAGTTTGGAGAATCATCTGGAGTGGTAGTATATTCACATGAATAGGTTGCCTTACAGATTGTATTCTTTGATGTGAACAAGTTAGTGAATTGTAGGGTTTTAGGTGAAAGAAATTGGAGTGTGTGTTTCTGGCTGGTGATAAGAGGGGGATTAGGGAAAGAGCAAGAAGCCCTGATCGGAGATGATGTGAGGTTGCCATGGGGTGATGACAAAAAGGGTTTGGGTTTTCTGAAGGTTTGCTGTTGATAAGGAGGGATCGAAGCAAGACGGAGCAGATGAACACAAGAAGAAGAAGCCATAGCGCTTGCTTCTCACGTTGACGTCTTAAAGTTTTGTTTGTGGCCTTATTATGGTAGAGAGCCGATGAGCAACTGTTATGGCTATGAACTTTATAAGTGGTAACAACACGCTTTTATTTTGGGCCAATTTTAAAAGCATTTTCATGCCACTGCAAGCAGCCGAGTTTGGGGCTAGGCCGCTCTGAGCGTATTGCAATGAATGAACTAGACAATCATCTTCGAGTCCGATAGCTAATTAGTAGAAATCTATCACCGAAAGATGAAACCCGTCCCAGTGTTCGAACTTCGAAGGGATTGTCCTTGCAGTTAAAATTAGGTAGTAACTTATGGTTTTGTGACTCCATTAAATTGCAGACTTGGGCCAAGAAAGCTAGAGAGGATGGCTTTGATTTTGAATTTTATGACAATTTTTCTATAGACATGACAACTTGGATCAGGCTCCTGCCTGAGTCACGCAGGACTATCCTGTAGCCAATCAATTTCTTTTGACATATCTTCTCAGTTTTAATAAAATAAAATACAAAGGTACAGTTTCTCTTTCACAGAAGTAGTACTGTTTTACTTGCATTTGGAAGTTGAACAACACAACATGACCACAGACAACATTTCATTAAGCAGAATCACAATTTACTGAAATGACACATGATTCTAAGATATCCACCAAGAGAATGAACAGAAACCGAAGAAATATTACAGAGAGAGGCCAAGAGACAGTAAAAATATAAAACCTCACTGTGAAGAGGAGATGTTAGATATTAGATATCAAAATTACTACGAGGATACTTCTTGATATTCCTATACTTTAAACATAAGTATTGATTTACCCTATATTGTTTTTACTTTGATGATTATGGGATGGAAAAACTCAAATCTGCCGTAGACCTAGCTCAATCAGCTCATGGAAGTAGGTTGCTCTTTTTTAGTAGCGTCAATAAGCTTACGCAGCTTTACAAGCAAGGTATCCTGAAAAGCAGCAAGATAGAGCACAATTGAGGGGAGGAAAAAAAAGGGTATGAACAACAATAAATTCTAGTGGACATTGTATGTTTATCGCCACAAAAACTTCATGACACCAAAATAACCAATTTGAATTTATGAACGACACAAAACTTCTGAAAAAGCACATTTGACAGATTTTTCATTAAATGTTATGGACACGACAAATGTTTGAAAGAAACCAAGCCTTTCAAAGCACCTTCTTATCAGATGTCTTACTATGTTATTCAAGGCGAAATTTCTTAGACTCGTAAAAGAGAAGATATGTTATTGCTAAAGTACTCCAGAGGTCATATAAGATCATCAAATGTGACCATAATACGTGTTTGCATATCCCCAGCCCCAGTTATCAACATTTCAGGAAAAACTCCAAGTCTGCAATCTATATGAATATTAACCTTAAACAATTTTTCTTTCTTTTTTGCAGAATAAAATGTTGTACAATTAGTATCACACTCTCATTATGCTAACATAGATTCCTAACCTGGTAACTAAAATTCGTTCAGTTGAACATACTCACTGTGAGCTTTATGAAACTAGTGTGAACTTCCTAAGAAATGCTGAAGTTCAAGCATCAGCTGATTAATGGGGGGTGTCACAATACTCTATAAAATGCTTATAATAACAACAATCATAACAATAAAGCTAGAAATGGAACAACCATCTATGAATGGGTTAAAACATACTGTTGTATGCAACCACAGAGATTCACTGAGGGAAGAGTCTTAGCCCAGTGTTTGAAAGTTGCTCAGACCCAAAATTTAAAGGAAACCAAGGAAAAGAGCTTATCATTCATCAACTGATAGTCTAAAACACTAATGAATCATAGTCATGAAAATAGATAGAAAGACATACTCTAATTCTGAAGTAATCTTCATGAGTGTCAGTCTTGGTAAAGCAGGACACTATTAACTGCAAAAAAAGAAGAAGCAATCATCGAATCTAATTCCAGATAAATATAAACAAACGTCAAAACATATATTACAGCAACCAATGAATCCAATTCCAGACAAATATAAACATCAAATCGTAGATTATGCACCACCGCAATTCTATTAGTAGAATCCACATCATGTATGAGGGCATAAGAATCTTCTTGCTCCAAATCTTTGTCCTCTTTGAAAATCTTATAGATTTCTTCCTGAATTGTCTTAACCTCATCCATTTCAACCTTCAGCTCTGTAGTAAATCTCCAATTAACACGCTCTCCATTCTTCATTTGATGATCAAACTTGGTTATCCATCCATTTGTTTTTCCATTTGAAATGAAAAATCGATCTCCATCCTTCATCTTAATTGTCACACCACCAAACCATCCTTTTCTCTCAACAAATCCAAAGATTTCTCTACCATCAACTTCAGTGCTCATCAGGTCATTAACATTTACGAAGTCCCATTCCCAAGTTAAAAGCTTATGAATCAGCTCTAAAACCACTCTCAGAAGACCATAACCTATTATAACTTCAACAAGTAGTCCAATATTATCAGGAATCAGTGATCTTGTTTCAGTTATCATCGAAGTAGAAGTCTGTTTCACAACATTTGGGATGAACTTCATGGAACTACAAACTTCCAATCTTGACACTGGAAGTGAATTTTTGAATAGGGAGGAGGAAAACCTAATGAGATTGGAATAAGCTGTAATTCTTTGGTTGGGTAATGGAGATACTACTACAGCTCCATGAGGAGCTCCTCTACTCAACGATTGCATTATACTCTTACCTGAAGCAAAGATGAAATTCTTATTCAGCTTAAAGAGATTTGCTAACAAGATTCTTTGAACTAAATAATTTCGATCAAAACCCTAATGCTAAAATTTCATAAAGTGGAAATTATGTAGATGATCTGATCATGTGGAAAAAAATCGAGAATGGCAAAACAGAAAGGAATCGAGAATCTTACCAGAAACCGGTGGCAAATCCAACCCAGGTGTTGGAAGAATTTGAGAAGAAAAAAATGACGAAGAGGACTTTCAAGGGTTTTTGGTGATTGAGAATGATGGAGCTGGTGAAGAGGGTTTAACTTTAATGAAATGCGATTCTAAGGCCTCTTCCTATGCGCATGCCAAAACATGATATTTGACATATATGCACCCATTATGGGTATGTCAAACTGCCAAACACATATGCCAATATGTTATTCCTGGCATATAGGCATAGGAGACAGAGTTTTCATCGAGCGATAGAGATTATATCGCTTTCTTTGGCGACAGACTCTATCGCCGGCGATATTCTCTTTATTTAGGTGATATTCTCTTTATCTCCGAGAGTAATTTTATATATATATAAATTCTCCTTCTCTCCTACTTTTTCATTATTCTAATACAATTATATATTTAAAGGGAACTAAATATATTATATCACTAAAACTTTTATAAATACCCCACCACACAAATACAAATATATTTTTTATTCATTTTGGGTCCCACCCAACACAATTAACTATATGTTTTTAATCAAGTTTGGCATGTCTACCATAGTGGGGAAACTCATTTGCCATGCCACATGGCATGCCAAACAACATTTTTTTGCCATACCCATAGGAATAGGCCTAACAGTTTAACTCAAACGGGTCACTGAATCGACGAACTCTGGTGGACTGGTGTGTACTAGTTGCACAAAAACTAGTCCAATCAAAACCAAAACAAAAACCAAAAGCCCTTTTGTCGAGGAACAAGATTCGGGTCGGGCTTGAGACTATTTTGTGAAGAATCGTCTCGTGAAAATGTGACGAAGGTTTTTACGCCGGCTTGCCTGCACAAAAACTAGTCCATCTCAGTAATTTTTTTGGCAGTATGCTCCAGTATCGTAATAAAGAAAGAAAAGCATATGGAAACCAAAATTATGGTATAAAGCCAATCAAGAAACCTATGTTTGCCAGCTCTCTGCATAAAAGCAGAAGTGTAGAAAAAACTTGCACCCTCATAGATCATTTTTTTTAGCAGTTCATCGTACTCCATTAATCCATATGGTCTCATCTCTCCCATTTTTCTCCGAGCTTTGCCAAATAATCTGCACATTTATTATTGCTTCTTCAGATGGGAACAATATTGAAGAAACCAGCAGCTCCCAGACTAGAGAACTTATCAATAATTTTTCAAACAAGATCACAAAATTTTCAGGTTGCTCTCTCTTAGAAAGCAATCGAGTTTTCAAACAATTTCTGGAATGATAAGTTACTTCTATTGAGCCCTTACCACCACGAAAACACTTAAACATGAAAGCTCCACATTTTTTTTTTTTTTTTTTTTTTTTGATAAACAAGGAACCTTTTCATTAGTGAAAATTCGAGGTTACTATGAGTTTAAGAGAAGGATTACTGGAGTAATACAAATACAAGTATGAATAAGATACGATTAAATCGGAAGAAGGATGGGTTTTCTCGAAACTAACTTCCAACCATTTAGTTTGTTTTTCTTCTATAGAAATATGTGCTCCCAAAGTAGGAGTGATTTGCTCAAATCTCTTGTAACTAGTGATGAAGCTTTCGTCGTCAAAAAGACCACCTATAGAGATTATGTCGCCGGATAAGTTGATGATGAAGATTCCGATGAAGATTCTGTCACCGGAGACAACCAAAATGAAGATTTCGTCGTTGGAGAGCATCACTATTGATCTTAAAACCCAACCCAATAACCAAGAATCGCTATTAAAGCGAAGATAAACCTCAAAAGAGTAGATAAAACCACCATAACGGTGTAAATAAGTAGGAAACATAATAAAAATTACACTAAAATACTAACTAACCTAAAAAAACAAGGAATAATGAAGAAATCAGCTCAGATCTAGTCCATTTTGTTGTTCTTGATGGTGTTGTTGGAGAAGAAGGAGTGAGAGAGAGAGAGAGGGGAGAGTCAGTTCTTTATTACAAAATATGTTTCCAAGGAAATAAAGAAACGAAAAGCTCCACTTGAAGTAGCGAAATTAGTAACATCACCAGAACAACCAAAGTTAAGTCTACAGCTGATAAGCAACAACCAACAGTTAATTACAAGTCAAAAGTTCAGTAAAACTATATTACAAATCACTTTCAACAAGTTTTTGAAACCAAAATAACATTTTGTATTAAAATTTTTCCTATGTTAGCATCTACAATTGATTTCAGTAGACCCCCAATCTCACCAAATTTTAAGATAATCCAAAACGGTCTTATTTCAATGGATATTTCAATCAATATCACCAAAAACGTGTTCCCTAACTTCAAGGTAACTTCTAAATTGAGGAATTTGGAGCTTAGAACGGTTCACATAGCATACAACTTGTACCTGTAACTTCTAAATTGAGGAATTGCATTAGACAAGATATTGGAATACATCAATGTCATGCAGTGGACTCATATAGGCGAAGTGCGATAAACCTAAACAAAACACTGTACAGGAAATAAATTCAAAAGATGAGAAAGGGATAAACATGTTGAATTACTTACTTTCTCCCTGTGGGAAGCTTTTGTACGGTTGTCGGTATATTTTACGGAACTCTTGCATATCTCCTTTGATGTATGCAAATCTAAACACTAGGTATCTTCATCTCCGGTTCCCGATCGCTCATAATAAAACTCTTTGATTCTCTTCCAAATTAAACTTTGAATATAGTCAATTCGGATGTTCGTACAAGACATGAATGAACGATTACACTAGCTGCATATTTTCTTCCGGATCTCATTCCATTTTCCAAGATCTATTTGAGTATAGGATGAAGTAGTAGTGGCTGAAAGTTGTAAATTTTGGATAAATTATTTTCAGGAAAGAGGTTGTCCTTATATATATATATATATGAAGACTCAAAGGCTAGTTATTTTGAAATCAATTCAAACAATCGGCATATAAATAGATACGCTTAGAATGATCGATGCTTGCAAATTCATATAAAAATTATCTTGACACAATCGGTTTATAAGAATGCCCATGTAATCTGATTCTTGTAAAAAACACATACAAGAAAGTGGCAGTTTTGCTTACAAGAATCGGAATATATGGTCTACCATGTAGACCGATTCTGGTAGACTGTGAGAATTTTGGTAACTTTTTTTTCCCATAATCGATAGTTGTAGATGTTATATATAAACCGATTATGGACCATGACAACAAAAAAGAATGAGTTTTCAGAATCAGGCTATATTGTAAATAATAGAGATCGATAATGAACTTGTAATATTGGACAAAAGACATAATCGATTTTTATGAAGGTTTACGTAAACCGATTGTAACTAAATAAACAACTTTTATTTTTGGCCCAAATTGTAGTTCTTTTGTCGCGTCTGTAAAAAAACATTATAGTTTTAAAACCAACTAAAGTCATTAACTCGTATACTAACGAAAATTACATAACATAATACGAAAAAACACAAGTCCTATACATAACTTTTGACTCCGTAGTTATCCATACAGTTAAAGACATAAGCTTGGAAAACAAAGAAATCATTCATTTATTATCTTCATCACGATTAACACCCACACTACGTCCCGCGGACACGTCCACGACCACCACGAGCACGGCCACTACCACCTCATCCATGTTAAGCAGGTCGTTCTTCGCCGATATCATCATCGTCACTATCATTTTGGATGGTGCTCACATCACCATGAGAGCTCTTTTTGGAAATGAATTTCTTCCTCTTTAGATTTGTCTTCTTCATCGCTTCCACAAACTTTGCACCAGCATTTACATCTTCCAAACTGTTCAACTCTGTAATCTTTCTTCATTCTCTTGAACCTTTATTTCATTCCTTACACATACCCTTTCTTTGTTTATTAAATGCCCGACTCGTCTTCTCTTTTTTCATTTCAAATAACAAACAATCAATAAACCATGCTGAAATCATTTCGATTACGCACCAGATAATCGAAAAATTTATCTCAGTCCTAGATGAGGGTCATATCCTCTGCTTGTATCACACAAGTATCGAAACATTGAGGTTCCAAGGCATGTACTGCGACGTTGCCTCATCATCTTTTTTCGGATTTCCATCCACCATATTGAACCAAGATCTCATATTATCCCAATCCGTAGGCGGTAAAGGTTTTTGAACAACCTCAAGATCGATATCCAGAGGCTTACAATTTCTCACATCCAATTTGAGTTTGGGGTGCTCAGATCTTGGGATATCTTATACACCTCCACATTGTCTCGCCATTTTGTTGTCCTTTGTGAACTTAGCAATGGATAACAGATTACGCTTAATACTTGGAACATATAAAACATCATCTAAATATGCAAACTGACAAGTATTTGTATCCAAAATTATATTATCGGTATTCTCAATAGGAAACATAGTGCTATCACCTACCATAACTTTATCAGAACCATCATAGACCTTAGATTGGCCAAGAATTTCAATATCTTTTATTAAATGACTAGTAACACCAGAATCTGGTAACCATATGGAAGCAGAATTGAGTTCAGAAGTATGAAGCACAAAATTAGCTTGAATATCAAAAAAGGCTTGTTGAAGAGTGTTAGAAGTATCGCTACCAGTAGATGTATCTTGACCGTGTGAAGAATTCTTGTTAGGTATATACCTGAAATGACACCTATATGCAGTATGACCCCTCTTTTTACAGATTTGATACTCAATTTGACTAAAATCAGTCACATGTGCAGCATTCTTGTTATTAGGTTTAGTGTTGGTAGATTTAGAGGTAGAAGCTATTAAAGAATTTTTGAGTAAAATGATGATTTACGACTATCAAGAACTGAAATAGATTCAACTTCCTCTGCTTTAAGGCACTGTTCATAATGTAATAACCTTGATTTAACATCACTAAAAGAAAATTCAGTCTCTCTACTTTGAGCAGATATAACAAATTGTTTATATTATTTACCAAGGCCCATTAAGGCATACATAACCATATCATATTTATCCAATCTTTCACCAATATCAGCAAAAGAATCAGTAATATTCTTTAACTCATCAAAATAAGCAGATATGGATTTTTACCTTTCTTTATCCCATGGATTTGACTGCGTAGAAGAGATTTCCTGGCTGAAAACTTTTGAAGAAATTCCTCCTCCAAATACACCCAAATTTGCTTACCTGTAGTGAAACCAATAACTCCTCTTGAGATTGTTTCATCAAATGTAGCATTCATACTTGACATGACAGAACGATTCATTTTGCGCCAATGAAGAAACAACGGAGTTGAAACAAATTCCCCATCAACATCTATTAACTCAGATGGAATTTGACCAGATCCATTGAAAGATCATCAAGATCTGTAGTCATAAGAATGGATTCAATTTGGTTGTTCCAGATCAAATAATTTGAACCATCCTCCTAAATTTTGATAGAGACAAAATTTGTAAAATTCTGAAATGGTAAAGCTATAGACATTGTTGGAATCAAGAATCCTAGTTATTTTGAGTGAATGTAGATCTATGAAGCACGGATACTTCAAAAGTGGTGACGTATCCGTATCGGCGACGTATCAGTATCGGATAGTTGGGGATACGTATCGGATATTCCATTTAAAGTATTACAAAAAGGATAGGGGATACTCTAGGATACCTTTCGGATACTCTAAGAGGGGATACTTTTACACATAAAATCTAAATATTTATAGATATTTGTATACATGAACATATCGAAGAATCGTATATAAACCAAATAACTTGTTGACTATAAAGAAAAAAGACTTAGTGGTTATTTTATGGTGCTTCATCTCCAGTGGTAAAATTTTTTAGCTTTAAGGCTTCTTGGGCATCCATGTTTCCAGTGTTGTTCAGGGAGAAATTGGAGCACGTATAATTTATCCATTCAATTAAGAGAAATAAGATTGAACCCCAAAATGCTGAGAATTTAATGTTGCTCACAATAACTAATCTTCTACTAAAGGTAGGGATGTCAATGGATACCGATTATCCGAAATCCGATACTGATAATCCGTTAGCTGTTACTGCTACCATCCGACATATCGGTAAACGGATATCCGATACCGATAAGCTAACGGATAATCCCTTCTTGACGTAACGGTAGTGGAGCCGTGTATTTCCGTTAGGTTTAGTTCCGTTATCCGAAAACGTGTGTATTGCACGTGTAAACTTTTACACCTAGGGTGTATTCGTCGAATGAATCTCATTCAGTTCATTCTTCACTTCAGTTTTATCGGCACAACAGAGAGAAAAAGAGAGAAAACCTCAAATCATCTTCTTCTCTTCCTTAAAAATCATCGTCTTCTCTATAGAAATCATGTGTGATTACTGATTAGAAACTAGGGTTTTCTTCTTCAATTTCCTTTGAGTTTAATTTCAATCTTCAAAACTCAATATGCAATTTAGGGTTTCTGAAATTAGGGTTCACAGTTTCAGATTTGTGAAATTAATCATGTCCCAAAGCGAAAGAGGAGCATCAAACCATGTTGGGTCTTCACAGAATCTCTCATTTTCAGTTGCATCACATTTACCTGTTGCTGCTGCATCCAACCAAGTTCAAGGTTCTGGAATTAATTCAACACCTGCTTCTGTTCCATCTGCAATTCGTCCTAGAGAAGAAGAATAACAAGATGTAGAATTAGATGAAGACCTAGTTATAGTTGAAGAGAAGAAAAAACAGCGCTCAGTAAGGTCAGATGTATGGGTTGATTTTGACAGGAAAATTTGAAAGAAGGTTGTAAAAGGGAAGGAGGTTGGGATACTTATAGCTGAATGCAAACATTGTCACAAGAAGATACCTGCTCCCAGTAACCAAGGAACCAGACGCTTGCATTACCATGCTAGAATCTGCATAGAAAAGCCTGAGAATAAGAAAGGACAAAGGAAGATTACTTCTGTCAGAACAGGTAATGCTCAAACCAAGTTAGCCAATTGGAAGTATGATGCCGTTGTTACTAGGACACTAGTTTCCAAAATGGTTACTAAACATGGTTATCCAATCACTATAGTTGAGCATCCTTATTTTAGAGAGTTTGTTAAGTCTTTGAATCCTACTGCTAAGCTTTACACTAGGAATACAGTTAGGGAAGACATCATGAGACTAACAACTGAGTTCAAACTGCAATTACAAGAACAATTTTAGAATATCTAAATGTAGTTTAACAACAGATATGTGGTCATGTAAGCATACAAAGGATGGTCATTGCTGTGTGACAATGCATTACATAGATGAGGAGTGGAAACCGATTAAGAAAACACTAGCATATACTTTAGTGCCATCACCACACTACGGAGAAGTTCTAGCATACGTAGTGAAATCGGTGTGTCTAGATTGGAACATAGACAATAAGCTTTTTTTTGTCAGGCGCGACAATGCTAGCTCCAACAATGTTATGATGGAAAATCTGAAGAAATGGCTTGATAGTAATAAAATATCATCGAACTATGAAAATTCTATTTATTTATTTATTTTCTTTTATTTGGGTGTTTATTTAAATTTATGTTTATATTATTTTTATCAATTGGTTGATATGTGGTGGTTTTGATTGAAGTCAATTGTTAATAATGATTTTTTTGATATTGTTGTATGAGAATGATTGTGATTTGGGCTACGGTCCATGGGCAGCGACCCTTAAAAGTCTTTAGGCTCCCTTGGCGCGAGCAGATTTGGGCTACGGTCCATGGGCAGCGACCCCTAAATACGTTTTGATGGCGAGTTATCTTTGGAGCTCCCTGGGGAGAGCGGATTGATTGATTTGATTGTTGTTTATGGATGTGGTGTTTCCATGTGGTTGCAGTGTTGTTAATCATGCTAGTGTTTTTTTTAAAGGAATTGAAAAATGTTGCTTAAAAATCGTTTCAAATAAAAAACGATAGGATATTGTCACCTAGATTATGCAATTAATTACGGACAGAGACACGTAAACAATTGGCGACTAAAGTTCAAGGAATCTAAACAGTGCCACAGTCCTTTTTCAAGAAAGAAATTATACATCTTAATGGGATTCTTGACATGACATATTCACTCTAAAATATGTTCCACTGACGCTCATCGTCTACCATTTGGTCTTTGAGGATGCCTTATTTTGAGGAGTTTAAGAATATAACACGGCAAGTTTTCAACTGACCAATTGTTTCGCCAGCTTAGTTTCAACATAAAAACTTCAATCTTTGACCTTGCACGAGGTAAATAAGAGCAATATAAATCTTCACTAATATTTTTCCTAAAATTTATGCACACTCATTATAATACGTACCGGGGCAAAAAAAGCGTCGATACGGGGCGGGGCGATGCCCCGTTTCGACGTCCCGCGCATACGAAATCAAAGATGCATCGCCATGGGGCAGGACGAAGACCATCGCACACCAAGTTAATCCTCACTTTCCATTGACCGAAACAAGCCCTTTTTGAGAATTTTCAAAATAAGGCATCTCAAAGACCGAAACAAGCCCTTTTTTACATTTGACAACGTATGCTCGGTTTAAAAATTAAAAACTCAAAAGGAAAACTTAATTTACTGTGTTTGGAGTTCTATGGAAGTCCAAATTCAATTTGCAAGTCGAGTACCTACCACATTAGAATTCTATTTTCCAAAATTATACATAAAGAGGGAAAAAGGAATTAGCACATATTTTCTATCTTTTCTCACTTATTGAATGCATCTAAACGGGGCGGGATGACACTAAATAAAAAATACATCGTTACGGGGCGGGGCGAAGCCCCGCGCACACCAAATCAAAAATATGGTAAAAGAAAAAAAAATCCCGGTACGTAGCACGGGCACTAATCTAGTTAGTGTGAACAAGCTCACGCAGCTTTAAAAGCAACACATCCTGAAAAACAACAACAGAGATCACAATTAAGGGGACGAAAAAGAAGGTATGAACATTAATAAATACTAGTAGACACTGTATGATTATTGCCACAAAAACTTTATGACACCAAAATAAACATGACGAACAACACTGGCCTTCTGACAAAGCACATTTGATTAGTTAAAAATATTAGTCATGACAAATGTTCGACAGAAACCAAGCTTTTGAAGTATTTTCTTATCATGTATCCTACTATATTATTCAAAAGAGGAATTTCTCAGACTACAACGTGAAAATGGGCAACTAAGGGTTTCATAGAATTGGTCTTGTCATTCAGAAAGATGTTGAAGCCCATCTTGTAACTAGGCTTCTAACAAATTCATTGTAATTCACAATTCATGTCATAAATTTTAAGAGAAGAAAAAAAGATTACAATAAAAAAACTAAGTAGAATACCATGTCCAAAAAAAAAAACAATTTTTTTGTAGATTTTTTACAACTTTAAATTATTTATGTGAGATGAGGTTTAAGAACATTTTGATGGATCAATAAAATTAGGCTATGTAGAGAAAATAAATTTCTAAGAGCAATAATTCAAAATGGTACATAACATAAATACAGAACCATGTTCTAACTCAAAGCAGATATTCAAAAAGGTTTGGCTATGTTTCATCAACTTTTGCAAGTGGAGCAACACCAGCCCCTGATCCTAGCACATCTGAAAACTGATCAACCAACTCACCCAGGTCTTTTGAGTAAGAATTGACATCAGAAGGCCCCCAACCTCACCAAAATTTAAGATAATCCGCAACAGACTTATTTCAATTGATATTCCTATCAATCTCGGCAAAGACTTGTGCACTAACTTCAAGGTAACTTTTAAATAGAGGACTTTGCAGCTTAGATCTGTTCACATAGCATGCAACTTCGAACTGTAAACCAAAAATAAGTGAATTAGACAACGTAATAGAAGACAGCATTTTTACCGAAGCAGTTCATATCTATTGGCGAGGTGCGATACACCGATATAGCGTGTCTCTCTCATCATTTGAAATAACTAAGCAACTTTAACTTCATGTATCCCCAATATTACGTGTGTCTCGATCAAGGACCGATAGCCAATATATTGCCTGATATTAACTACATTGATTTGTACAAATATAAGAGACACTACAAAAATAAAATAAAATAAAATAAAATAAAATAGAACTAAATACCTTATCATTAGGCAGTGGGACAACCGCTTTGTAATTATCTTTGGTGTTCTCAATCTTCTTAAGTACAGACTTAACCTCCTCAATATACGTATAATGTGGATAATTCTTGCCATCAAAACGGGTGTACATTCCAAACAATTTTTCATCACCCACTGTTTGAGTTTGATTGATAATCGAGTACGTATCAATTTTAAAGTTCTGAAGAATGATCGATCCTATAGGACCTAAAAGTGTGGTCTCGAAAAACCCTATGTGCTGCACCACTCCAACAATGCTGTTCCCATCGTGGTTCAACTGTATTAAATCTCCCTCTTCGAAGAATCCGATGGAGAGTATATTAGCCTTAGGTTTAAAGGCAATCAAGTCTGATACAGATTGAACAGCCTAATGAAAATAAATTACTTAGCAAGCAGAAGAAAAAAAAATTAATTGCAGTAGATTGAAGAACTAATAAAAACTTACCCATCTATCAAAAGATGCAAGGGACTGAAAAATTGAAACCGGGATTATCTTATTAGTCAATCCAGCAGATGTTTTGACTACATCCTTGATAGAAGATTTGACAATAAGTGGTTTCTGCTTCTTCAACACTGGAAATACAAGTTTCTTGGGAGGAGCAAAGTCATGGTGAACCAATGGATTCTTCTTGGTAAACAGTGAGGATTCAGCATAGGGTTTTTTGAAAACATAAGATCCATAAGATACAGACTGCATGATCTAGATGATAACAAAATTGAAATCAGAAGTCATTAAAATTATAAAACAAAAACAAGCACTGGAAGGAAATAACAGTCAAACAAAATATTGCAATGTTAGAAACTCTAAAGAACAAGAGGAATAAGATTGAATACCCACCAACAGTTTAAGATTGAATCAAGAAAAGTACTGAAAAATTGAAATAATTGTTTATGGTTTATAAACCCTATATAGATACTAGAAATCGGTAATTCAATAAGAATACTTATCAGGGTAATTAAGCAAGCAAAAAACAAAAAGAAACTCACTTTGATTTATGAGGAATTTCCTAAGGAGTATAATAGAGAGCACGGAGAGAGATCAAATCACTGTATATAATGTAACTTCAGAGTTTCAGACGTATACCGCGGAGTCCAAACTCTTTTTACTGTGTTAAAAAAAAAAAAACTCTTTTACTCCCTCCGTACCACGTATATATATTCAAAAAACAAACTCTTTTTACTCCCTTCGTACCACGTATATATAGACGGATGGGACAGTTCTCTTAGAGCATCTCCAGTGGTGTATGGATATTCATCCCATGTGGAGACCTAAAAAAGAGGTATTTAACAACATATAATCAAATAATTTTTTTGTTTTTGATAAGCATCTCCAGTGGTAGTTGTATCCAAAACACTTGTCACTTATTTGTAGAAAATTAATCCACAAAATCTAACAAAATAAATAAAATAAAAACAAATAGTGATGACGTGGGTATGGAATAGAGTCTCTAAAAACCCATACTCTCTTCCAAACTCAAACTTCCACATCAGATTAAATTTTTAATATCCAACCACCACTAGAGAGGTTTTTTTTTGTTTAGAGTTTCTAAAATCCTAGGTGGCTTCAATATTTTTAGAGATCCCATATTCCATTGGAGATGCTCTTAGATTAAGAAAATTGCTTTGGATTTGTAACTTTTTATACCTTTTCTTATTTTACACTTTGTTCTATTCCTACTACCATTTTCCATATCTACAATAAATTAGGGTATTTAGGAGAAAATTCGGAAATAGGACTCGGTCTATCTAGTAGGACAAATAAAAGTCGAAATTTCGCATATATAATAGGTACGGAGGAGTATATTATAGGAGTCGAAGAAACCATTAGAGGGGCTGATATAATAGGACAAAAAGGATCATTAGATGGTAAATTCAAAAACCCCTTATCAAAATAAATTGATAATGACTAATCAACCCTTACATAATTTAGTGTTGATAATCTAATTGAAATTAGCTAATGATGATTAATCAGTTTCTATTATATTTACTCTAAAACAAAATCAGATTAATTTTAGAGGGAAAAAAGTGTAGAGGAGTGTTGATGGTGGTTTGAAGTTCATGGTTAAAACCGTAAAACCCTATATTTATGAGCCTTTGTTCTGCAAAGAAATAGAGCCATTTAAAGGTGATGATGAGTGCATACGCCTCTTTGATTACATGTGTATTGAGCAATTCAGTATAATTATATATGAAATTTACTTAGAATAATGTTGGTTGCAAAATCCCCGGTATTCTGTAAATTTCATTAAACTCCCACCTGCGTTATTCACTAATGCATGGCTTACTGAGTATTTACCCTATGCTATCTTCTCAGCTGAACTCTTAATATTGACATGAGATGACAACTAATGTTCGTTCTCAGCTGAGCAACATGAGTTTCCCGAAGTGTCAGGATTAAGATGTGCATGAAAGTACTTAATCAGAAGCACGTTGCGCTGCTCCTGAGAATAAAATTAGTGATTTTATATCAATGCGCAAAATTCACCAAATTTGATTAATTTTGTGTCAGCTCGAAAAATTCAATTTTTTTAACCTAATTTTACCAATTTACAAATATTAGGTTTTTGTGGCCTGAGCAATATCTCGATCCCTATTGGTCGAGACTAAACCTAGCCAAACTAGGAAATTGATCCATCGTGGAACTAGTAGGAGCCGAATTCTACCAAAAGTTGGAAAACAAGGAATAAAGGGAATTGCGACGAATGAAGGCAGCGGCAAAAGGAGCACGACCGCGCCACTTGGCCAGCCGATTTTCCCTAGCCTGCGCCGCCTGTCACCAATATGCCATGCCCCATGTCGCTAGCCGCCCGTCCCTCTTTCCCATCGACCAATCAAATTGCTCCAAAGCCGTAGCCTACACTTTTAATTAAAGATGAAAGTAGGTTGGTCGACGTGCTTAGTTCCTTAAGAAATTGAATCTAGACTGTCCATGTCAGTCTTAAAACGATCAGGACCGCACAACCTGTCCGGTCGATTTATCAAGCTTAGTTGCCTCCTGTCGTGGCCAAAAAAGCTCCAAGGTATTCACCGACGGGCTCACTTATATTTCATCCAATTGGAACCCTTCCAGCCTGCAAGCAGACCCTCAAAACGATCGCTCAAAATAGGTTGGTTGCGCGGCTTAAAATCTTAATTTATGCTAGCGGCGGTACATTGCTGTCGCAAAACGATCTCGGCCGTTCAACTTGGATAGCCAAATCGACCGGCCTAGATCCGATTTTTGGCAACCAATGAAGAGCCATCGTGATTACTGGCCGCCCTCCTCCTATGAGAACCAATCAACCCATCCTCAACTTGCTCAAATAGCTCCCGGCAGCTGCTCAAAGTACACTAGTCGCGCTGCCTACAAAGGTCTTAAATAAATTCAACGGCAACCAATAACTATCGCAAATCATCTCAACCATCCAACTTGGCTAGCCAAATTGACCGGCCTAGATCTAATCCTGGGCGACCAATAAGGTGCCGTCGTGATTACCGGTCGCCCCTCTTCCATGAGGGCCGATCGAATTATTCTCGACCTTCCCAAACGGCTAATAGGAGCTGCTCAAAGATGGTCGGTCATGTTCCTTTTAAGACATTAA
Source organism: Papaver armeniacum (assembly GCA_023531295.1). NCBI lineage: Eukaryota > Viridiplantae > Streptophyta > Magnoliopsida > Ranunculales > Papaveraceae > Papaver > Papaver armeniacum. The sequence continues at coordinate 1,814,343 of JAJJWW010011821.1, forward strand.
GTTGCGCGACTAACCAAGACAAGTTTTATACAGCGATGCTTCATGAGCATCGATTATTTTGAGCTGCTTGCTTGAAAGCTATATGCATCGATTACAAACGATATTTTATAAATATCGATTTCACAAATAACTTAATTATTTAACCTAAGAGCATTACATGCTATTTATTGCGGCAAGTTTCACGACTTGACTTGTCACATATGACTGCCCTCCGCCTAGCCTGCGCGTGATTGGTCGAAATATTTAGGTCATGCAAGCAAGACTCGCTCAACAACTACCATGTAGGATTTGTTTCATTCCGCATGTAACTTGCTACATATTTTTTTACAAAATACTCAAGACATCAAACATGTCACAAACTGGGGGGGATGGTCATCAGGGTATTGGTCTGACGGTTTATAGCGTGCGGAATGCAACGTGCCCATTATGAGAAAGTGTCAGGAAAGGCGGACAGTTAGTGGCGAGAAGTAGTGGGAGTAAAATAAACCAGTCTTCCCTTCACAATAGGACGTGGTTTTCACCATTTTGGCACGATTTCCACTTCTCCACTACTCAGCTACTTCCGCTTCCTATGAGATTAGGGTGAGTTCGACTATGACTTGTATAAATATATTTTCAATCTATTTTAATAGACCAGAGTTCATTAACACATGCATCCAGAAAACACCAAGAACTTATAGCTTACATTATGCAAGCAGGTTCTACATTCTGATACAAGTCATAAAACAACCACACTTTTATAGTTCATCATTCTGATCTCAACACCTTCTTTGCTTCCCTCCCTAAGATCAACCCTTCTCCTTCATTTAGTGACCGGAGCAAGACTGGAACAACCATTTCTTGGTTTAATCCAGAGTTGTACAGATTGATCTCTCGAATCTAAAGTGAAAAAGCGGGGGTCTAACAACCACACCTAATATTTCTCTTAGCAATCTGTATGAACTAAATCCAAAATACTTTCAAGAGAATCAACTAGACAGTCAGACTCAATCTTGAGAAAAGTATATCCAAGAGTTATATTTATATTTCTCAATTCAATCTGCAATCAAACAAATAGGAATTTGCGAGCCCGATTGAATATAAGAAATAACTTGGACGGTATCAAAAACCAATATCCAAGTGTCAATCAATATAATCAACAACCAAAGGTTGGATTCACAATTGATTGAAGTTATGCACAACCTGTGATATTTCAATTATATAACAAATATAATGCAGAAAAGAAATAACACAGACACCAAAAAATTTGTTAACGAGGAAACCGCAAATGCAGAATAACCCCAGGACTTAGTTCAGATTTGAACACCACACTGTATTAAGCTTCTACAGACACTAGCCTACTCCAAGTTAACTTCGGACTGGAATGTAGTTGAGCCCTAACCAATCTCACATTGATCAAGGTACGGTTGCGCTCCTTACGTCTCTGAATCCCAGCAGGACTCTACGCACTTGATTCCCTTAGTTGATCTCACCCACAACTAAGAGTTGCTACGACCCAAAGTTGAAGACTTGATAAACCAATCTGTTTCACACAGCAAAGTCTATTGAATAGATAAATTTGTCTCCCACAGATATACCTATGATTTTTGTTCCGTCTTTTGATAAATCAAGGTAAACAGGAACCAATTGATATACCGAACTTATATTCCCGAAGAACAACCTAGAAATATCAATCACCTCACAATAATCTTAATTGTATGGTAGCGAAACAAGATATTGTGGAATCACAAACGATGAAACGAAGATGTTTGTGACTACTTTTTATCTTGCATATCGGAGATTAAATCTCGAGCCAATCTTAGAGAAGATAGCAATATATCACGATAGAAAATAGCAAGATCTGAACACGCAACTACAGAGAAAATAGTTAGGTCTGGCTTCACAATCCCGATGAAGTCTTCAAGTCGTTAACCTACATGGTTTGGAAAAAACCTAAGATTAAAGGACAATCGACTATAGTCGCAACTAGTATCACACATGAGGTGTGGGGATTAGGTTTCCCAGTTGTTAGAGTTCTCCCTTATATAGTCTTCAAATCAGGGTTTGCAATCAATGCTACCTTGGTAACAAAGCATTCAATATTCACCGTTAGATGAAAACATGATTAGACTCAAGCTAATATATTTCAACCGTTAGATCGAACATAGCTTGTTACACACCAATGAAAAGTGACTTCATTTAGATATGAGTAACCGTACCTAAACGTGTACACCTTTGTTGGATCAACAATAGTTAACCGAAGTTAGCCATATGAACACTTTCATATCAACCATATTCATCTTAACCATAACTAGTTCAAATGACTCAAATGAAACTAGTTCTAGAGTTGTTCAATTGTTTATATTCTCATAGAAGTATACCAGACACAATTGAAGAAAAATCGATTTTGATTCACTCGAATCAATTCATGAACATTATAGCCACGGTTTGCAAAAGATTGTATTCCTTAATATATAAATGTACTAGTTCATGAACAAACTGATTTTAGAACATAAACTACTCAAGTATGCAAATATGTACGCATACCTAAGTAGCCGGACTTGGACTGTGTTCGCCAGTATGCAAATGGGTACGCTACTGTTGTTCACATCCGAACTCAGTTGAATATAGTGCGCATACGTGTACGCATACTAAAGTTCTCGGGCTTCAACTGACTTCGCCAGTACGCATACGGGTATGCAAACTATAGCTCCCGGACTTCACCAGACCAACCAGTACGCATCCGGGTATGCATACTAGATTGCGTGTCTTGGACTACACATATGCAAGTACGCATCCTGTTTTTTTATCCAATCATCGTTAATCATTTTAAACTATCATTTCAATCATTGAAACATTCTTGGAAGATGACAATAGCTGTCTCACACAAACTATTAGCTTCAAAGAAATTTTCAAGTGATCGAATGATCAAGCAACTAAACATATAGTTCACCTAGTTTCTTCAGTATCCCTGCGCTTCCGACATTCAATAAGTGCACGCACTGGAACAATTCGTTTGGATCGTATTCCAAACAGTAAAGGAATAACAAATCTGTTTGGTAACAACTCTCTTGATTCTTTCAGATGAAGATATCTCAAGTCATAAGCAAAGGCTCTTCCGTTTAACTAATTGTTGATGGTTGTTTTTAGCTTAGGGGTAAAATCGTAAAACCCTAGTCAGACAGTGACGTCACAAAACTTGAGTAATAATGTCCAAACCAAGCAAATTTATCGAACCCTTTAATTTGTCCGCGAGAAAATTACCAGGATACCTTTTTTTTTTAATGCTGATTAGGGTTTCGACGGCCAAAACCCTAATTCTCACACCGCATGTGCCAATGGCTAACCATGCCAGCCACACCTACTGCGCCAAAGTATGCCAACCATGCTAGCCGCATCCATGTGCCAATGGCTAACCATGCCAGCCACACCTACTGCGCCAAAGCATGCCAACCATGCTAGCCGCACCCCAGTGCCAATGGAAACCATGCCAGCCACACCTACCGCGCCAAGGCATGCCAACCATGCTAGTCGCACCCGGTGCCAATGGCAAACCATGCCCCACCGCGCCAAAGCATGCCAACCATGCTAGCCGCACCCTAGTGCCAATGGCAAACCATGCCAGCCACCGCGCCAAAGCATGCCAACCATGCTAGCCACACCCCAGTGCCAATGGAAAACCATTCCAGCCACACCTACCGCGCCAAGGCATGCCAACCATGCTAGACGCACCCCAGTGCCAATGGAAAACCATGCCAGCCACCGCGCCAAAGCATGCCAACGATGCTAGCCGCACCCCAGTGCCAATAGAAAACCATGCCAACCACACCTATCGCGCCAAGGCATGCCAACCACGCTAGCCGCACCCCAGTGCCAATGGAAAAACCATGCCAGCCACCGCGCCAAAGCATGCCAACCATGCTAGCCGCACCCAAGTGCCAATGGCAAACCATGCCAACCACACCTACCGCGCCAAGGCAAGCCAACCATGCTAGCCGCACCCCAGTGCCAATGGAAAACCATGCCAGCTACCGCGCCAAAGCATGCCAACCATGCTAGCCGCACCCCAGTGCCAATGGCAAACCATTCCAGCCACACCTACCGCGCCTTGCCAAACGCACCTTGCCATGGCCCCATGCCAACCTAGCCACGCCACCTTGCTGGCCTTTCCTACGCGGCTACCAAAACGAAGGCGTGCGACAATCAACGGTCGCCCTTCAATCCCGAGGAGCAAATCCTGGCACGGCCGAGGTTACCAAACGACCTTTGGCCCAAAACCCTAGCTTGGTCACGAACCTAGCCAAGCTATCCACGCCATGCGCCCATGGAAAACCCTTTGCCCCACATGCCAAGCCAAACCTAGCCAAGATATCCACGCCATGCGCCCATGGAAAACCCTTGGCCCCACATGCCAAGCCAAATCACGAACCTAGCCAAGCTAGCCACGCCATGCGCCCATGGCAAACCCTTGGCCCCACATGCCAAGCCAAATCGCACCTTTCCATGGCCCCATGACAACCTAGCTGCGCCACTTGCTGGCCTTCCCTACGCGGCTACCAAAAACGAAGGCCTGCGACAATCAACGGTCGCCCTTCAATCACAGGAGCAAATCCTAGCCGTCCGAGGTTACCAAACGACCTTTGGCCCAAAACCATAGCTTGGTCACGAACCTAGCCAAGCTAGCCACGCCATGCGCCCATGGAAAACCCTTGGCCCCACATGCCAAGCCAAACCTAGCCAAGCTAGCCACGCCATGCGCCCATGGAAAACCCTTGGCCCAACATGCCAAGCCAAATCATGAACGTAGCCAAGCTAGCCACGTCATGCGCCCATGGCAAACCCTTGGCCCCACATGCCAAGCCAAACCTAGCCAAGCTAGCCACGCCATGCGCCCATGGCAAACCCTTGGCCCCACATGCCAAGCCAAATCGCACCTTGCCATGGCCCCATGCCAACCTAGCCGCGCCACCTTGCTGGCCTTCCCTACGCGGCTACCAAACACGAAGGCGTGCGATAATCAACGGCCGCCCTTCGATCCCAGGAGCAAATTATAGCCGTCCGAGGTTACCAAACGACCTTTGTCCCAAAACCCTAGCTTGGTCACGAACCTAGCCAAGCTAGCCACGCCATGCGCCCATGGCAAACCCTTGGCCCCACATGCCAAGCCAAATCGCACCTAGCCATGCTAGCCGCACCATGTGCCAACGGCTTGCCAAACCCTTGGCCCCACATGCCAAACACACCTAGCCGCGCCACCATGATGGCCTTCCCTACGCGGCTACCAAAACGAAGGCGTGCGACAATCGACGGTCCCCCTTCAATCCCAGGAGCGAATCCTAGCCCTCAAAGGTTACCAGACGACGCATGGTAACCTTTAGCCCGAAAACCTAAGTTTGGCCACGCCAAACCACGCCATTCCAACGGCATGCCAACCTAGCCGCGCCTCCATGACACGCCTATATCATGCAAACCTAGCCGCGCCACGATGCCATTCAATGGCATGCTAACCTAGCCGCGCCACCATGCTGGCCTTCCCTATGTGACCACCAATGAACGAAAGCGTGCAAAGATCAACGGCTACCTTTCCTCTTAAGATACAAAATCTCGACCGTCGAAGGTCACCAAGCTACCAAGTCTCCCGAGCTCGAATTTCCAGGCAACAACCCTATGATACATGTTTTCCACAAAAACATGCGAGACATCAACACATGTCACGAACTGGGGGATCCTCTTTGGGTATTGGTTTGGCGGTTTACACCGTGCGGCGTACACTACGCCCGTCATAAGGAAGTGTCATAAGGGTGAGGCGGTTAGTAAATACGGGGAGTTAAAAGTGAAACGTTCATGGGACATCAATTCCATACGTTAATGTTTTTATAGAACATCAATTCCATGCGTTAACGTTATGGAACATCAAATTCCATGCATACGGTTACCACCTCCTCCCATTTACTTACGCATTTTTCCATTCCTTAATAAGACCGGAACGTTTCACTTGAATTGTATAAATAGGTCTTACCTATTTCCACAGAACAACAAGTTCATTAGGGGAATACACAACACTCGAAAATACTTACTAGCTTACCATTTGTTAGCCTTCCACTTTTTCGATACAAGTCGTAGTAACACAACTACTCTTCCAGAATTAACTATTCTCGGTCTCATCGCTTTCTTGCTTCCTCCCCCAAAACCAACCCATTCTCCTTCACTTTGTGACCGAAGCAAGTCCGGAACGGCCATTTCTTGGTTTAGGCCGTGCCCACGCATTGATCTCTCGAATCTAAAGTACTCCCTTGCAGTACATTGTTTAGGGTTTAAATTTTTTCTCACCCGTACACCTAAAATTACCGAAATCAGCAGAAACCATTTTCACCTACAAACAATTGGCGACCACAGTGGGAGATTGATCTTTCGGTTACAATGTCAAATTTTCAATCCTCGATCTCGCGTGCCCGGATTTGAGACGTCGGGCGGTAGAGGAAAATAATCCTCTCATGGATCGACTCAGCTACCAGACGACCCTGTACGATCCGCTCCGGGATCGACGACTCAGATTACCAGACGACCCGATTACCATTCATGACAGCGCAAGGGGCGACTGGTGACTTCCCAGAGGTTAAAAGCAAACGATCCACCCAGGGATCTGTGACTCGATTATCAAGTGACTCAGAGATGACTGGGGACTTTCCACATCACGGCGGTGCTTCCCACAAAACTCGGACTTACACTTGGAAGATTCATTTTTCGTCAGGAGATCTAGAAAACCGAGTAAGTCTTGCCTAGACAAAATACATGGTCTACTACTTCAAATCTTTACAGAGATAATAAAAACTGATAGCCATATTGTTCCCATGCTTTCCATCATCATGAAATATTCACGGTTTCACAACTTTCCAGATGATTTGTTATTTACACTTCCAATTCAGACTTTAGCATATCAAAAAAAAAAAAAAACAAAAAAAAAAAACCATTATTCCAGAATAATCCAAAACTCTTATAAAAAGCAATTATCTATCAATCCAAAAACCAGAAGAAAAAAAAACCAAACCATGAACCAGGCGCTTCCATTTGCCTTTCAAAAAAAAACTATAAAATAAAGAAGTTCAGAAGACAGAAATGTATTCAAGGAAAGTTTCCAACAACGGCTTGCTCCTCTTAGCAAAGGCCTCACTCGTGATCTGGAGAGCCACCCTTTTCAACTTCAGCTGCCTGCACAATCTTTTGAATTCCGCTTCCTGCTTCTTCACCATGTCTGCGGAAGGACCTTCGATTGTTTGGGCCAGTAACTTTTCAACCTCGGAGAAACCGTCGACGAACCAAGGAACATTGAACTCGAAATTTATGCACATGTCACGGTGGAACCTCCAGCTCGATATTACGTCCTCAGAAACCGTATGACCAGTCACGTTGCACATGTTGTCAATCGAAGACAAGGCTTCCTCCACACGCTTGACCAACACGTATCGGCTAGTAATTTTCTTGGTTGTTGGTAGGCTGTTAAAAGTGTTCCGCCTACGTGTAATACTGCAAGTGCACAGTGCCTGTTGGAGGCGTGGCAAGTACAGGTCGATCCACAGGGAAATGGAGTGTGTGTAAGTTGATCTCAAGGCTTCCTAACCGATTTCTAGAGGTGTGTAACACAAATGTTGGTTGTTTTGGTTGTCGATACGACTAATCGGGATTGTATTTGTGATTCTAAGAGGTAAATACAAATTGCAAGACACTAGGGTAGTGAATTCACCTTCTAATTTCATGCTCGAGGCAAGGTAACTTAAGCTATGTTCTTGTTCCTTCCCTTGAAGGTCTAAAATAGATGTTCATTAACTAATTTTGCTAACTTACCCCTAGTATGAGTTGTCTTCTTACAAGACAACTCATCACAAAGCTCATAAGCTCATCAATTAATTACTACTCCTAACACATTATAACACAAAGAAGAATAAGACTAAAGATAAACATGCTTGACATGAAAATTAGGGTTTCATCAACACCCTAGCAATTAAATTAGAACATCAAATGAAACAATTAAACACAAATTACACTAAGTTTGTGCATTGGCTAATCCAGGCATGAGATTTTACACTCCAATTCTCAACCCTATTTATACAAAGTTCTCCTCTAACACTCAAACTTGGAAATTAAATGCAAACCCACTCACCATCACTCCCGAAATGGTTGTTCCCTCTCGCCAATTCGGCTCGCATGCTTTTAATGTGAGGTTGGACAATCCCTAACTCCATCTATCTCAAACCTAGCTTCAGGTTTTGGAGAAGCTAAAGGTGAGATGGGTAGAACTAGGGATGGCGGAGCATGCGGCACTTTTGGTATGGTTGGGCTGCTCTTTGTTGTGTCGGGGAGATGGGGATGATGGAGGTGGTCTCATAACCGGTATGGGTGAAGGAAGGGGAAGAGAATGGGTTTTCTCTGATTTTGTCGGAGGAGAAGAAAGAGAAGATGAAGATGAGAAATGGGATGTTTGGTCGATGGGTGTAGGTGTAGGTGGATGTGGTGTGAAGCGGGTGCAGCAAAGTTTGATGAGCAAGCTGTAGCGACCATTGGATGCAGCGGAGATCGATGCGTAGGCCGATGCGACCGTAGGATGAAAATGGCTCGAATCTAACGGCTCCGAAGGGATGGGCTTGGATCCGGGTTGTGGGTCGGGCCTTGGACTGCTCAAGCCCATGTCTTGTAAATGGGTTGCTTCTGATGCGCGGACGCTCGTCTCCAATTTCTGCTCTTTTGGCTCCTCAATTTCTCCGAGCTTTATTTACTACCTAAAAACACAAAATTAATTAGTACAAATATTTATTCTTGAAAACAAAGAAAATACAGAATTTGGGATAATATCTGATTTCTAAGCACAAAAGATGAGTTAAATGCCAATAAATAGATGTAGAAATATGCAATATTTGGCACTCATCAAATACCCCCAAACCTGAATTTTACTTGTCCTCAAGTGAAACAGAAATTAGGAAATCCTAACTATACCACTATCGCGGGTCTCTCGAATGCATTTAGCGTATGCACTAAGCCTTTAAACCCCTAGGTGTCCCTAGTGGACGAGTTGTAGTCTCGTGAGGGTTTACCAGCAGGTGTACCCACAAAACCTTCTCCAACTTCGAGCGTAAAAAGAGTCTCAAGCATCCGAGAGCTATGAGGACATAGAGTTTCGCATGCTAGTAACACGAAGTTAGAACTACCAAAGAACGCATTCTCATCCTTAAGAGTTGAGCGAGAAGTAACCATACCATATGAGAATTCGGATTCGATAGTGATCACAAGCCTCTACTTCTGCCTCACCAATAGGGTTTTATGATAATTGCACTCAAAAAGACCGCTTTTTTAGTCTCTCACGTGTGCAAAGGCGGGAATAAAGAGAGAAATCCCGCACACGTTGAAGATGAAAAGGATAACCTTAGAAATAATTTCTCGGAGACTCCACGAGTTGTGGACAAAAAAATCTTTTTTCGATGATATCTAAGAAAGGAAATCAACCATTAGCAAGGATGGGAGTACTCACTTACCTTCTCACCCGATCGGCAATTAATATCACTCTCTCAAAGCATTCATAGGGACGTCTTCAATCTTCGGTCTTCAACTGTTGATGATGAACTTCTGAATTTCACAAAAACTTGACAAACATTTTTTTTTTTTTTTAAATAACTTGAAATGAAAATAATAATAAAACTCAATAAAACTTGTATTGCCTTGATTTCATAAACTTCACTAATTCTCATCTTATTTTCTTTTCTTTTCTTTGTTGCACGTAAACCTTGGACTATTTCAACTTTTCTTCAAATATTCTGATGATACTCCGCTTGCTGACGATGATGTGTTTCTATGAATCTGTTGATGTTGTTGAGAGGGAGAGAGTGACGCTAACTGCAAATCGAACTACAAGAAGGAGTTTTCATCTTTAAACGTCACCCTCATGATTGACGAAATTAGCGCTCAAGAGATCAAAAATAGTGCTGAAAGTGGTGCGAAGTTGGGTAGCTCACCATTCCTACCCGGAATTGACGTATGGTGACACACACTCTAACAGATTTTTTAGAAAGTCACAAAGAGTGAAGGTTGGTGCCTCGCTTGATGTAAAAATGGGTAGTCTCCACTATGGGTGATCACAATTCTACTACCGAATATCTAAACAACACCTAATTCGCCCTCTCGGTATGGTTAAATCCAACTTTAACGCTCTAATCAACTAAGAAACCCGATTGTGTTCTCCAGTATTTCCAAGTTCTGTTATTTCGGTCAGACTCTCTATGTAAACATAGCTAGAAGCATGCTAGTGACTCCAAGATCTCTAAAAGTTGGAGGTTTTTATTTACAAAGAGTTTTGACATTTTTTGATTTTTTTTTTTTTTGATTTTTTGATTTTTGATTTTTTTTTTTTTTGAAATAAAAGACTAAAAACTCTATATGCAAATGCACCCCCAAACCTAAATCAAACATTGTCCTCAATGTGTCAACAGATAATAAGAATTCAAAAAAGTCACATACCAAGAGAACTATGTTGAGTAGAGAAAAGGGAAGAGATTACCGGATGTCGGCGAAAGCAAGGTTAGAGCTTCATTAGTCAAGGCTAGAATCCAACATTCTGAGATCTTATTGGATTAGCACAATAAAAGAAGACTCAGCCGATTCAAGATAGAAAATTTAACAAGCCCTACTGGATTATATACAAGAAAAATTCACCATACACCAACAATCTAAAGAGTTGAGGATCAACCCAAAAGAAGATATGCACAAACATCAATAGCCTTACACAGATATAACATGAGAGTGCAAGTAAGACTGCATATGTGAATAAGTTACCCCCAAACCTAAACTTGTCAGGAGATGTGTTTTTTAGCACAAAATCTTGCAAATTTAAAGGTACATCATGCACAAGGTCTAACTCAAAATGAGTTTTGCTAAGAACAAAGTGCAGACATACACATTCCAAGCGTGGCTCCTTAAAGGTGTTATACTTTGATGCAAAATAGTCCAAGAGGACTTGGGAAGCACGAAGCTCTAGGCCTAGATTAGGAATTTTCAGAAAAGTTGGTTTTGCAATTTTGTTACAAACTACACCTAGGTTTGGTAGAGGAGTTTCAATCTGTGACTTAGGAAAGATATTAGGTACATCTAAGTTATTTTCATGTATAAGATCATTTGCACCATTACACACTTCCCTAAAGTCAGAAGAAGGTAAATCATGTTCACTTGCATAGAACAATTCATCAATCTCCATGTCATAATCATCATTATCCAAAATTTCAACCTCATGCATAAGATAACTAGGAGAAACATCATGTCAGAACCTAGGCATGAAATCGACACATCAATTTCATGCATTGAATTATCTCGTGTCAAAAATTTCATCATTCCCTAAGTCACAAACAGGTGGTATAGCATGCTCATTTTCCTGAGAACACTTGTTCAAACCCCAAATCAGCATCACATGTATGAATATTAGAAGAAGCATCATTCATAGGGTTCACGGAAGAGACGCTTAACGTCGCTGAACCTAAAGATTCCACTACATTTTCAAAATACACATGCTCTTCTAACATATCATATTCATCATCATCATCATCATCATAACAACACTGCATTTCCCTATTCAAAATCTGAGCATTTCCAGTGTACTCATCTACCTCTAGATTAGGTTCATATTTAGTGTTAGTTGCATGAGTAGGAATAGAAACACTATTTTCAAAATTATCAGAGATAACAAACATCCTATCATGAACTTCCTTCCATTCTTCGCTTTGTAATTGAATCATGTTCATTTTTAATATCATGTTGAGATGTTCAATGGAAGAAGAGTCTTCACTAGTGGGTATGCACGCCTCATATGGATATTCATTGCATGGTTGTGCACAGGGTTCACTACATAAGGGAAACTCAGACATGTTACTATATGGATGGTCATGTGATGCTTTTCATTCAAGTATAGCATTGTTTTGCTCTATGATTTTGAGGTTCTCCATTATAGACTGCATACATGGGTTCATTGGAGGATAGAATTGCTTATCATCCCATGGTGGTTGATGATACATGTGGTCATAATGATTAGGGTATGAGTATTCAAGGTCAGGGCCATGAGAAGGTTCATAATATCCCCTAAAATCACTATGGTCTGTGGGGGTTTTATAACATGAATCATGCCCGTATGCGAGTTCTCTCGATGGATCTGTTTTCATCCCCGATTGCACCCCAAAATCCTATCATGCCAGGCAATAACTTTGGTCACACAACAAAAACAATATTAGCCTAACATTCATGCCAAATACCAAACAACACCCAAAATGGGTAACTAGTGCACAAGCCAGCCACGAATGAGGCTAAGAAAACATGCAATGAGTTACGGCCAAGATCACCAGGTTTGTTCACGAGATACCTTATGTTGCGATTAGAGATAGACACCACATGCATAAACCCGAGAATGAAAACGGCCACGAGATTCACAAATGTATGCACACAATCACACAGGGAAGATGGCTCGACAAGTTGTGAGTTTATGATTTGCACAATAAGTAGGCACACAAGTCTCTGTCCAACAAGTTTGCACAAAGTTGTCAATAAAATGGAGCATGCATAAGGGTGGGGGGTTACTTTCCAAGTTGATACCAAAAACTTGGTAGGTTGTTAGGTCAACTGGTTGAGCTTGACAACAAACTAGAGAGGCTAAGTTGTAACTCGGCTTATGCATAGGACAAAGATTGCACAAAGACCGTCTGTGGGCACTTGTTATGAGGTAAAGTAGCGGCAGGTATGAAACACAGGTGGTTATGCAAGCATGTGAAGAGGTTCAACAGATTGTCGGCAAAGCAGAAACTAATCCCTCATGTGAGCATGGCATACATTCAAAACATCAAACAACAAATTTGAGATACAATATTTCAATATTTGACAAAGTATCAGTATCAACTGGGTCGGTTGATCTCACTTCTCACAAGTTAATCAAAGAGGTGACAAAGTCAACAGAGTCGATTGACATCTAATTTTCCTGATTATGCTCAAAACTGCAGGCGGGTGGCTCAATAGGTAAGTCATTAACTGGTTTGCCGAGGCTTGCACTGTGTGACTATGACTTAGCATGTGACAGACATTCACAGAGAGTCTCATGGATGTAGTTGATGGGTAAAACATGCTAAGGGTGCGGGGCAACTTTCTCGATTGATATCAACTCTATCGGTTGATATCTTTGCGGCTCTGACTAACTTGAGTGACCAGTTGCGGCTAAAGCTCAACATTTTGCAGGTGGAGCTAAGCACGATTCTTTGTTAAAGCCAAGAATTTAATGCATAAATCACACAAGAGCAAAAGATTTCAGCCAACGCAATTTTGTTTCAAAAGTCACGAGTCATGCACACATTTCGTAGATTCCGGGGTTGTATGATCTAGCACTAGTTCGTGGTTGAGCACCACTGCAATCGAGACAAGCAAAAAGCAACGTGGTCGGATGGGTTATGCTCGGGGTTGTCGAATCAACTAGGTCAGTTGATTCAACCAAATTGATTGATGTCACACAAGGCTTGCAGCAGACTTGGATATCTAAGTTGTAGCTCAAACTCACGGCTTGAAGGTGGGGTGGAGTCAAGCACAGCGAGATGGAAACTAAGGGGTCACAATCTGAGAACACATAAGGCACGAGGTTTTAGTTAGGGAGCAACACTTGGGATGGCAGCTGGTTTATCATGTGAACAAGGCTCAGCATTCACACAGGTTGGCCACAAACAAGTTATGCATACATTCAGGGAGTGATGGCTCACAAACAAAGATGCTCAGCAAAAAGATATCGCAAATTCAGCAAGAATGTATGAGTTCAAATATCATGGAATTTACTTAAATCAGTGGCACTTGTTTAGCATGCAGACATGGAGCACAAAGATGTAGCACATTCAACTAGCAAGGAACCACTCACATGAATCTTATAAATTAGGGGCTGCTCGGGGTTTTGTAAAGCTCAAGTTCTCGCACCTTTTCCTTCTCCTCCTTGGGTTGCTCAGCAGAGGTTACAGCACTGTTTACTCGAGAGAGAGTTTTAGTTCCCGTAAGTGTGCATGTTACAGACAAAAAGATCAATATTGATACCAAAGATAAGCCTAGAGAGTAATGGATTGATATTTTACAGGGAAAATGAAAAAGTGTGTGATGCTTATTTGGACTGACAGGGGTTATGAGTTGCAACTAACACTAAGATGCAGGTCACTATAAATTGTGAAAGCTACAAAAAGGGCAGTGAGATGATTATACTACCACTACATGTTATGAGATGATTACACTAAGCTACTCTACATGGCAGAGGTGCAGAACTTAATAAAAAGAAATGAAAGAATGCAGTTCAAGTAGCACCTATCACTACAGCAGATTCAGCTAGCACAGATGATGATTTTAGCAAGTAATCACAGGGATTTGCAATGTAGCTAAGTAGTGACCGCTCAAGTCAGGCAGACTTGAGCTCAGGCTAGGCCATATGCTAAATGAGATGCACAGATGAGGTGCAGCTAATAAGAAACACTAAGAGAAGTGCAAGAATGCAAGTGTGCAATTGAGATAGATTAACTAAAATGCAATGATAAAGTTAACAATATGCAATAGAAGATGCAGAGAAAGAAAACTACAGCTAAGTTACACTAATACAGGGCTAAAAGCAATCAATTCAAAGCAAGTATATACAGGGTTGAAGTGAAAATCAGTGAATCAAGCTAATAATCAATATAGCACACTACCAAACCCCGCAATGGGCGCAAAAACATGGTAGGCTGTTAAAAGTGTTCCGCCTACGTGTAATATTGCAAGTGCACAGTGCCTGTTTGAGGCGTGGCAAGTACATCTGATTCGATCCACGGGAAATGGAGTGTGTGTAAGTTGATCTCAAGGCTTCCTAACTGATTTCTAGAGGTGTGTAACACAAATGTTGGTTGTTTTGGTTGTCGATACGACTAACTGGGATTGTGACTGTGATTTTAAGAGGTAAATACAAATTGCAAGACACTAGGGTATTGAATTCACCTTCTAATTTCATGCTCAGGCAAGGTAACTTAAGCTATGTTCTTGTGCCTTCCCTTGAAGGTCTAAAATAGATGTTCATTAACTAATTTTGCTAACTTACCCCTAGTATGAGTTGTCTTCTTACAGTAAAACTCATCACAGGCTCATAAGCTCATCAATTAATTACTACTCCTAACAAATTATGACACAGCAAGAATAAGACTAAAGATAAACATGCTTGACATGAAAATTAGGGGTTTCATCAACACCCTAGCAATTAAATTAGAACATCAAATGAAACAATTAAACACAAATTACACTAAGTTTGTGTAATTGGCTAATCCAGGCATGAGATTTTACACTCAATTCTCAACCCTATTTATACAAAGTTCTCCTCTAACACTCAAACTTGAAATTAAATGCAAACCCACTCACCATCACTCCCCGAAATGGTTGTTCCTTCCGCCAATTCGGCTCGCATGCTTTTAATGTGAGGTTGGACAATCCCTAACTCCATCTATCTCAAACCTAGCTTCTAGGGTTTGGAGAAGCTAAAGGTGAGATGGGTAGAACTAGGGATGGCGGAGCATGCGGCTATCGGTATGGTTGGGCTGCTTTGTGGTGTCAGGAGATGGGGATGATGGAGGTGGTCTCAGAATTGGTATGGGTGAAGGAAGGGGAAGAGAATGGGTTTTCTCTCGATTTTGTCGGGGGAGAAGAAAGAGAAGATGAAGATGAGAAATGGGATGTTTGGTCGATGGGTGTAGGTGTAGGTGGATGTGGTGTGAAGCGGAAAAGAAAGTTTGATGAGCAAGCTGTAGCGACCATTGGATGCAGCGGAGATCGATGCGTAGGCCGATGCGACCGTAGGATGAAAATGGCTCGAATCTAACGGCTCCGAAGGGATGGGCTTGGATCCGGGTCGTGGGTCGGGCCTTGGGTGCTCAAGCCCATGTCTTGTAAATGGGTTGCTTCTGATGCGCGTGCGGGCTTTGGCTTTCTGCTCCATAGACGCTCGTCTCCAATTTTCTGCTCTTTTGGCTCCTCAATTTCTCCGAGCTTTATTTACTACCTAAAAACACAAAATTAATTAGTACAAATATTTATTCTTGAAAACAGAGAAAATACAGAATTTGGGATAATATCTGATTTCTAAACACAAAAGATGAGTTAAATGCCAATAAATAGATGTAGAAATATGCAATATTTGGCACTCATCAGTTGTGGCAATATGAACGTAGCTTTCCCATATGGATAGTAATTTTCTTGGTCGTGGAAATATGACCGTAGCTTTCCCATATCTTGGTATATAACGCCTCATGTTTAGCTGGCAAGCTAAATCCCCCAATCAACACGTGATCTGGATAAGGTAACAGGTATGGAGGAACAAAGGTGGCACCTGCGACTGCATCAGTAACTGGCAAAGGATTCCTAACAACAATTGCGCCAACATTCACGTGAGCAATCTCCGCTATCTGAGTTACAACAACGCTTCCATCTTGATCGGCCTCTGTTTCAAAGCCACCGAAGCTTGGCCGACACTTACTGGAGACAAAGCCGTGTCACCACCAGTTTCCATCTCAAGTTCGTCTTCAGAACCGGCTTCGCTCTGTGATATCATAGCTTAGACACTCTTTTTTTTTTAAAAAAAAGGGGGAGAGGAAGAAGGAAGGAAGAAGAAGAACATGGAGAAGACTCACCGATTCGCTTCGCACTGACTAGAGGAAGATTCAGCACTGCTATCGGAAGAACTACTCTCTTCATCTCTGGACTCTGAGCTTTCATCCTTCTCGGATTCCCTTTATCCATGGGTAGTCTCAACATCGCTGCTTTCCGTCTCAAGAGGTGCAGTTTTCTGACTACGTGCAAGTTTAGTGAAGGCGTTCACGCTGCTAAGACCCTAGGCAAGGCACAAGAATAGACACTCAGAAATGAGACAAAGATATACGCAATCCGACTGAATCAGGAAGAAAATTATACATACTCGCATATTGGAAGAGCTAAAAGTCGAGAGAGCCATCAGATCCGGATCGAAAACCACCAAAGACGGCTTTTAGATCTTCGCTCCTTCACTTGGGGACTACCTGCATTCGGGCTAACGGATTTTCGCTTGGGATCCTCAAAGCAATGGATGTTCCGCTAAAATCGCAGGAGAAGGCTTACCGCGACGATTTTCTACCACATCATTCACGAATCCATGGATAGCAAGAAACTCATCCTGCTAAAATATGTTATATTTGGAGGTTGTTGACGGATTTCGTTCCGCAAGCAGAAAAGGGAGACCCGACGCAAGAACACTAACATCGAGAACAGTGGACAACGGGATTTCTGGAATAACCGGCTGACGAACGGGTGGGACCCCTTGGTCAAAACCCATATGCCGAGTCGCCCTATCAATGTCGTAAGAGATCGCTTTGCAAGATCCTCGAAAGAAAGACGGTACATGACCGGGCGTGCAGCTTCGCATGAACACCATCTCTCCAACACTCAGATCCTCTTTATCAGAAGACAAAGACATGTTCAGAATGGGAGCAAAGGTACTGATCTGAGTTATAGACGCATGCACCGGAGCCCATGGACGAAAATTAACCGTGTACGATTTGTCAAGAAATCCAACCAGGGTCGAGCCAATCTTTGGACGCCTATTCGACCAGCGTAGTATCATGAAGCCACCCCAAGACTCGGGAAGTACAGCCAACGGTTTTGGGGCGTACTTCTCGAAGTGCTCCCACAACCACGCCTGAAGAAAGGCGGCATGAATGTACGAATCCACTTTCATATAGTCGTTTGAAGCACACATATCCGAGACCAGCTGATCCAAGTGTGCGTACAAAGAACCAAGAAACAAACCTCCAATAGGGAGAACGACGCCTTTTGCCAATTTTATAGCAAACTTGATAAGTTCATGCCTTATCTCCTTCTTACCGGAGCCGTCATCAAAAATATCTCTGGATAACCAAAGAGCCAAGAACGTTGCGGCATAAAGCGTATTATTCTTCTGATTCGACTCTAATTCATCAGGAAACCACTGAGACACCCACCAGTCATAAAAGCACTTCGTCTCGTTTCCTTTACGAACGAATCCCTTCGATTTCGCAACCAGGGCGGCATGCATTTCTTCTTCATCCACAGATAACCTAACATCAAGGTTTCCAATTACGGGAAGGTTCAGCAATACAGCCACGCTCTCTAAGGAGATGGTCATTTCACCCCACCTGCATATAGCCGTATGAGTGTCCGAACACCATCTGGAAATAAAAGTAACTAAGCCTGGAATATCTTTCCTAATTTGAAGAAGCTATGAAGCCGCGACAAAGATCAATAATACGTGCCTTGGTCAAGCTGACCTTTACACATTCCTGGCTCAACATGAATCGCATCCATTTCTCAAAGGGACGCAACGGGCTTACACTGGTCTTAAAGTCAATGGGAGAAGCATGGTACTCTTTTCTCTGAATACAAAACCTTATTACACTACCCGGAAAACCGACCGGGCCTCTCCTTCACTTTCCGATTCAGTCAGGAGGATCAACACATACTTGGGATGATTTTTTCTAATTGTAGCGGATGTTGTAAAGAACTCATCATCTACGCTTGGCTTGGAATTACCCACATCCTTCGGTACGACAGAAATTGTTGACATCCTAATGAAAATTCTCTTACGCTGTTTTCACCGCCGAGATAACTACAATGGAACAATACGAAGAGAAATTATTACGGAAAGTGCACGGAAATTATTATTTTTACCCAAGACGCAAGCCAGTTTGCTTCAAGGCCGTACCTTGCAGCATAAATTCTTGTCCGACCGAAGAGGTGCGCTCCACCATAGGAACCATGCACACGGCCACACCAAAACAAGGAGTAAACCCTAAAACTAGGTTTTCGTGGGAAAGTGATGGCAATTACTATCGCGAGCTTACTTCTTTGGTGAGTTGAGGCGGTCAACATTACTATGGTATTCATGCCTAAGTACTACTACAAGCTTGAGCAAAACATACCTACGGCTAGGATTCACACCAACATTTTCTACAAGGTCATGAAAAGGTACGTCTACAACTAAGGTTTACACCAACACAAAAGAAAAGAGAAAACAAGTTAAAGAAGAAGTATTGGAAGGCATACCTAGGATTTGCTTGTCCGCTTTGCTTTACTGCTACCACACGGCTGGGATAAAAAAAATGTGTATAGGCGTGAAACGAAAGAGAAGTCGGCCCTCTTTTTATATATACATGGTACGTAGGAGTTTGAAAAAGGAAAGGATTTCCTATTTTGAGCCAAGAAAGGAAAAGAGGAAACCGGTCCCGCAAAGACCAATTTCCACGCCTAAGACCGCTCACGCCATGCCTTGGCCCCACACACTAAGCCGTATGCTCCATTTGCCGCGGCCCCACCACGTTTAGCCGTCCGTGTACACCTAGCCTTTCCATGGCCGCACCATGATAGGCCGCCCGCTCCATTATCACGGCCCTATCATGCCAAGCCATCCGCTACGCTTTGCCTTCCAAGACTGCACCCGCTTTGCCTCGGTGATGTACGGCCAGACCAAGCCAGCAACTTTCGTCTCACCACTCCACGGTCTGTATCCCCAGTACAACTTACGTAGGGCCGCCAATACGGAAGCAAGAACTCTCTTCACGCCTCAAAAGGTTAGTCGGATTTTTCGACCATCTTTGCAATGATTTACATCTTGATTCCGTCCCTTGTACGTTACCATCATATTCTTACCTTGCAACAAGGCACCTGTTAGAGATAGCGAGGGGACTTAATGTTGATGGTGGTTTTTAGCTTAAGGGTAAAATCGTAAAACCCTAGTCGACAAAGTGACGTCACGTAACTTGAGTAATAATGTCCAAACCAAGCACATTTATTGAACCCTTTAATTTGTCTGCGAGAAAATTACCAGGGTAACTTTTTTTTTTTTATTAATGTTGATTAGGGTTTCGACATGCCAAAACCCTAATTCTCACACCGCATGTGGCAATGGCTAACCATGCCAGCCACACCTACTGCGCCAAAGCATGCCAACCATGCTAACCGCATCCATGTGCCAATGGCTAACCATGCCAGCCACACCTACTGTGCCAAAGCATGCCAACCATGCTAGCCGCACCTCAGTGCCAATGGCAAACCATGCCAGCCACACCTACCGCGACAAGGCATGCCAACCATGCTAGCCGCACCCCAGTGCCAATGGAAAACCATGCCAGCCACCGCGCCAAAGCATGCCAACCATGCTAGCCGCACCCCAGTTCCAATGGAAAACCATGCCAGCCACACCTACCGCGCCAAGGCATGCCAACCATACTAGCCGCACATTTGTGCCAATGGCAAACCATGCCAGCCACACTTACCGAGCCAAGGAATGCCAACCATGCTGGCCGCACCCCAGTGCCAATGGCAAACCATGCCATCCACCGCGCCAAAGCATGCCAACCATGCTAGCCGCACCCCAGTGCCAATGGAAAACCATGCCAGCCACACCTACCGCGCCTTGCTAAACGCACCTTGCCATGTCCCCATGCCAACCTAGCCACGCCACCTTGCTGGCCTTTCCTACGCGGCTACCAAAAACGAAGGCGTACGACAATCAACGGTCGCCCTTCAATCCCAGGAGCAAATCCTAGCCGTCCGAGGTTACCAAACGACCTTTGGCCCAAAACCCTAGCTTGGTCACGAACCTAGACAAGCTAGCCACGCCATGCGCCCATGACAAACCCTTGGCCCCACATGCCAAGAAAAATAACGAACCTAGCCAAGCTAGCCACGCCATGCACCAATGGCAAACTCTTGGCCCCACATGCCATGCCAAACCTAGCCAAGCTAGCCACGCCATGCGCCCATGGAAACCCTTGGCCCCACATGCCAAGCCAAATCGCACCTTGTCATGGCCCCATGCCAACCTAGCCGCGCCACCTTGCTGGCCTTCCCTATGCGGCTACCAAAAACAAAGGCGTGCGACAATCAACGTTTGCCCTTCAATCCCAGGAGAAAATCCTAGCCATCCGAGGTTACCAAACGACCTTTGGCCCAAAGCCTTAGCTTGGTCACGAACCTAGCCAAGCTAGCCACGCCATGCGCCCATGGAAAACCCTTGGCCCCACATGCCAAGCCAAACCTAGACAAGCTAGCCAGTCCATGCTCCCATGGAAAACCCTTGGCCCCACATGCCAAGCCAAATCGCACCTAGCCATGCTAGCCGCACCATGTGCCAACGGCTTGCCAAACCCTTGGCCCCACATGCCAAGCCAAGCCACACCTTGCCTTGGCACCTAGCCATGCTAGCCGCACCATGTGCCAACGGCTTTCCAAACCCTTGGCCCCACATGCCAAGCCAAGCCACACCTTGCCTTGTCACCTAGCCATGCTAGCCGCACCATGTGCCAACGGCTTGCCAAACCCTTGGCCCCACATGCCAAACACACCTAGCCGCGCCACCATGATGGACTTCCCTACGAGGCTACCAAAACGAAGGCGTGCGACAATCGACGCCCCCCCTTCTATCCCAGGAGCGAATCCTAGCCCTCCAAGGTTACCAGACGACGCATGGTAACCTTTAGCCCGAAAACCTAAGTTTGGCCACGCCAAACCATGCCATGCCAACGGCATGCCAACCTAGCCCTGCCTCCATGCCACGCCAACCTAGCCGCGCCACCATGCTGGCCTTCCCTATGCGGCCACCAACGAACGAAAACGTGCAAAGATCAACGGCTACCTTTCCTCTTAAGATACAAAATCTCACCGTCGAAGGTCACCAAGCTACCAAGTCTCCGAGCTCGACTTGCCAGGCAACAACCCTATGCTACATATTTTTCACAAAAACATTCGAGACATCAACACATATCACGAACTGGGGGATCCTCTTTGGGTATTGGTTTGGTGGTTTACAGCGTGCGGTGTACACTACTCCCGTCATAAGTAAGTGTCATAAGGGTGAGGC
Organism: Papaver armeniacum; assembly: GCA_023531295.1. Lineage (NCBI taxonomy): Eukaryota > Viridiplantae > Streptophyta > Magnoliopsida > Ranunculales > Papaveraceae > Papaver > Papaver armeniacum. Next base: position 1,836,244 of record JAJJWW010011821.1, read on the forward strand.
GGTTAGTAAATACATGGATTTAAAAGTGAAACGTGCATGGGACATCAATTCCATACGCTAATATTTTTATGGAACATCAATTCCATGCGTTAACGTTATGGAACATCAAATTCCATGCATACGGTTACCACCTCCTCCCATTTACTTACCCATTTTTCCATTCCTTAATGAGACCAGGGTACATTTCACTTCGACTTGTATAAATAGGTCTTACCTATTTCCACAGAACAACAAGTTCATTCGGGGAATACACAACACTCATAAAATACTTGCTAGCTTACCATTTTTTAGCCTTCCCACTTTTCTGATACAAGTCGTAGTAACACAACTACTCTTCCAGAATCAACTATTCTGGTCTCATCGCTTTCCTTGCTTCCCTCCCCAAACCCAATCCATTCTCCTTCACTTTGTGACCGAAGCAAGTCTGGAACAGCCATTTCTTGGTTTAGGCCGGACTTGTACAGATTGATCTCTCGAATCTAAAGTACTCCCTTGCAGTACATTGTTTAGGGTTTAAATTGTTTCTCACCCGTTCACCTAAAATTACTGAAATCAGCAGAAACCATTTTCACCTACAAACACCAATAAACTTCGTTGCATGGTCAGATCAATCTATCCCACAACTACCGAAGTAGCAGAGTTTAGATTTTCAATCAATCAATATAGAATCAAACAACAAACTATAAGGTGATGCCGATCTTACACAACTAATCAATCGAATAAATTCGATTCTAGTTGGATCCCAGCCGATCAAGGTTTGTCCACACCCAAAGATATAGAAACCAAATCTGAAATCTTCTTTGTCTTCAAATCTTCTTTAATCTTCAATAAACACTTGCACAACACCACTTGAATATCTTGTGATCAATCACGCACATAACGGAGTCTGTTAACAATGGATTATCACAAGGCGTCTTTAGATCTACAAACAGTTCTAAAGATCCCGTCGATACTTCGATCTAGTTTGAGTGAATATTATATCAGAAGAGAAGATTCTCAAGAATAAACAAACTAGGTGCAATCAAAGTTCAACAACCGTTAGTCAATCAAATCAATCGAAAACTAAAATAAACTGCAATTATCTAGTTTCCCACCAACGGTACTCGTAGAGCTTCTTGGTCCCACAGAAGTCTTTAAACGAGCGGTTGTAAGATATTTTGCCTAATTAGGGTACTTTCCTCTCCGGATAGACGGCTCCACCAAAAACAACAAGAAGATGACGTTTTCCTGGATCTTAGAATAGTTTGCTCGAAATGCAAACTTTGGTATTTATAGACCAAGGATGTTTGGACACCAAGGAATTTCCAAAACTGAGTATTCTCAAGATATGAAATAAATGCCCAAATCGGTTTTCATAATTCCTGGAAATGATTTGTCCAATATTTTCGAAATCTCGCTAGAAAATCTCCAATTAGTAAATGCACATTACCAATTTTTATTTTCCTGAGATATGCATTTAATTGCTGGTAATTAAAAACATATAAAACTAATAACCTTAATTAAAATATTCTTAATTTATTTCGGTACGGGATCTCCTTGAGTAAGGAATATATTTGAACAATAAAAGATAAGAGTTATTGATCATGTTCAAAGTATGTCGACATCTTTTATTTGTAAATCCTCTTTCATATTTACAATCTTGGAATCGATTTATACCACACTTCCAAACAAGTTTAGAATTGGTTCATATGTATTCCAAGACAACTATGTGATTGATCAAATATCAAATCACTAATCATGGATTTACGGTTTTACCAAACACAAGGATCGGTTCTACCTTAATATGGTTACTGGGACCGGCTACATCAGTTACCATCAATTACCAGGATCGGTTATCATATTCTCATGGTATTACTTGTGATTGGTTACACAAGTCACTAGAATCGGTTACACCAATTACCAGGATCGGTTACACCAATTACTAGGACCGGTTACGCCAATTACAAGGATCGATTACACAACTCTGTTGTGATCGGTCACGCCAATTACTAGGATCGGTCACACCAATTACAAACATCGATCATACCATCTCAGGTGAGTACTTAGGATCGGTTACACTAATTACTAGGATCGGTCACACCAATTACAAATATCGATCATACCATCTTAGGTGAGTACTTAGGATCGGTTACACTAATAAAAGTCATACAAATACATAAGTCAGGCACTGTAATTAGTTTTACCAAGATAACAAGTTATGATCGGTTCTACTAACTCACACATATTGGTAATCCAAAGATATGCAATGAATAACAATACTAATAAGCCTAGCGATTTCCTTTCGATTCATGAAATAAGTTCATGAATGTACTTCCTTTAAACAAATGTAAACATTGTTTCCTAGGACGAACTTCACCTTTACCCATACACATAATCACAAAAGCATTTATACGATTATGTCGATGTCATATATAAGAAGTTCAAAATATAAGCGTTATACTTCGTATCTTAATTCCTTAACACTATGATCATGTGATCATGTCTTACTACTAGAGTATAATCATTCACAGCTTCGCAGTTATGTTTTCAATATAGCACGACTTGAAAGATATGTTAGGAATGAAACAGTTCAAGTCAAATATTACTAACCTCAAGAGGAAGGATGATGTCGTCGTTGTATCTTGTTACTTCTTCACATTCTTCAAGTCTTCGAGTAATACTTGTATGTCTCATAACCTTAGACTTTTTAGTCTAACCTATACGAAGTTGTCTCTAGTACATAATCAAACGACTCTTTAAATGAGTTTGGATTCACTAAAATATGACAACTAAACTTGACATACCAACGCTTGGTGGGTTCAATCGAGCTATTCTATAACACACACTACAAATACATATGGTTTACGGATTATTATATAAGGGGGAGTGGTTTTCATGTGAGATGAAGTATTGACTAAGGGGGAGTGATACATATCACCATAGTATTGTTTTCAAAGTTGTGATACAATTGGACTTTGATGTTGTGTAATGATACTATGACACTGTATTACAATGATTGAGAGCAATTTTTTTTCTCATTGTTATAGCTACGGATTTTCAACAATATGATGTTGATTTGAACACGTTCAAAATCACTAGAGTACTTGGAAATGACGAAGATTTCAAGTAATGTTGAAGAACCAAGGAAATCAAGCATTTGGATGAGCATCTACAAAGTTTATGTATTTTGTAATCCATGTGTATTGATAGTTTTGTCACTAAAATTGACAAAGTGGGAGATTGTTAGAGCACTGCTCGGTCGAAATCGCAATCGTTGCTATCTTAAGCTTGTTTGTCAAGTTTAGTTGTCAAAACTATAAGTCTTGATTCCTAGTCTACTTATAGCTAAGTCTCGGATTAGGATAGAAAGTGTAGTTGAGCATTAGACTTCACGGAGTTCATCCAATGAAGACGAAGAACTACTAAGGGGAGCTTATGGAACTTCATCAACAAAAGGTATGTGGAGACTTGAACTCATCTATCACTCAAAAGTCTATCTACTCTATCTCTTATTTGAGACAAAAGTAGTATAGCTATATAGATTTCAATTATACACATTTGATATTTCGAGCTAAGTTTAACTCGTTTACATATTTCTCGAAATATGTGTTGGTAAGCTTTCGCTTTAACCAAGTTCATCTTATATTCTTGACGAAAGTCAAAAGATGATCATGTGAAAATCGCCTTGTAACATCTTACATGATTTGTGTGAGCCAGTCACTTGATGTAGTTTGTTAGATGTTGTATAGCGACTTAATTCTGAGAGTATTCAATTCTGGACTAATCCTAGGGTTTTTCTGCATTTGCGGTTTCCTTGTTAACAAAATCTTGCTGTGTCTTTTACTTTTCTATTTCCGCAATTATAATTGTTTATTATAATTAAAAGTAAAATACACAAACGTTAACTTCGTATTACTTAATAGTGATCTTATAGAGTTTGGTTAAGTCCGAACCTATTATCAAGTAATCACACTTTGATTGTTGTATTGTCTCGATCTCGTATCCATAGACGATCACACAAAGTGTGAATACCGATTTGTATTATTGTCTCGACTTTGTCCATAGACAATCACTTTCGATAAGAGGACTTATGGGTGGATAATTTAAAGATTGTGGTGTATTTGGGTACCCTCGTCTTTTCAGTGTGAACTACACATTAATTCTCCCTTTTTTTCTCAATATAAATTGGCAAATACGAAAAATTAGTGGGATCCTAATGAAATTATCATAGAGATTCTTCATTACTAAAAGAAAACATATCAACTTTGTTTATATGCAATCATATAGTCGAAACTAAATGCATTCATCAAGGAGTTAATAAAGATACAAGAAAACTCCTACAATATTTCATACCCGCACTCCCCACAAAGATTTGACGATTAATCACAAGTTCAATTAAGAACTCTCCCCCATAAAATGTCATTCCCGAAAGAACAACAAGAGCGACCTTACTTTTGCAAGAAAAGAAAGATTTCTTTGGACATTAACAAATTACATGAATGTATCCAGAAAACTCAATTAAATTAACCACAAGAGAACCTATGATTAATTTAATCGGAAATGCTCAATATAAGAGAACTTACGGAGCCGCACAGTACTTTCACATAGAAGTGTATCAGGGAAAGATCAATACTGCGGAATATTCAAAGATTCATTCTATTTTTACAAATATTTGCATAATGATAGACTTAATCATTGTAATCAAAAGTTCATCCTATATTCCATCAATATTTGCATAATGACACAATAGGCTTAATTTTTGACATATATGAGACAATCATAGTTCACGGATGCAAACACACATATCCCATAACAATTTTTTGCAATATATGAACCAATAAATTAGGGAAAATAATCGTTTGGTCCTTTTTTAGGTGGTCCCATGTTTGTTTGGTCCTTTGGGAAAACGCTTTACTGTTTGGTCCATAATTATTTAAAAATATTAAATGGTCCAAAGTCCCTTCCGTGTTAATTCCAACTTATTTGTTGTAGCAGTTCATTCGTCAAAATGAACTCCTGTTAATTTCTACTTAATTTTTTCAGAAAACCTATATAAACCGGGGTTCATTCCAGAAATGAACTCCTGATAAAAACCCATATAAACCGGAGTTCATTACAGAAATGAACTCCTGATAAAAACCTATATAAACCAGAGTTCATTCCCGAAATGAACTCCTGATAAAAACATATAAACCAGAGTTCATTCCAGAAATGAACTCCTGATAAAAAAAGAGTTCATTTGTAAAAATGAATAGCATCTTCACCATCATTTTCATCTTCTTCGACATCTTCAACAGCAGCAGCAACAAAACGCATAAATCTTCATCTTCTTCATCATCTCCATCGACTTCAACAGCAGCAACAACATCAAATCTTCATTAACAACAACAACATCAATCGTCTTCATCATTTTCGTTTCAATATTCATCTTCTTTGACAACAACAATAACATCATAAACAAACAACAACATCTTTGTCATATTCTTCAACTTCAACACCATCATCTTCATCAAAAAAGAGAAAGAAAAACAAGAAGAGAAAGTAGATCTGAAACATCAACAAACATCATCTCCATCATCTTCTTTCAACAGCAACACCAACACCATCGTCTTCATCGAAACATCATCTCCATCGTCTTCTTTCAACAACAACAGCAAATCAAATCACCATCGTCTTCATCGGAAAAAAAAAAACAGTAACAGAAAGGAAAAAGAAAAAAAAATGGAGAGAAAAAAAAAACTAGATATGAAAGCAGAAAGAGAGAGAATGTAGATTTGAGAATAAGATATTTTCTAGGATTTTTTTTCTATATATGTGGTCCCAAAAGGATATTTCTGTCACCCCACAATGACAATTACATCATCCATGACGTCAACGTAGGACCAAACCATAATTTCTAGGACCAAACTATAATATATTTTCCCAAAAAGGACCAAACAGACAGTTGACTCAGTCAAATGGACCAAACTAGTTCTAATATATTATTTTTATGACCTATTAGTATTTCCTACTAAAGATTAATACTGCAAAATCATTCTTTTCCCTTAAAAGGTAGAATTAATCTTTTTCGCACGGATTTACACCAAAGAATGGCTACCAAAGGCGTATAAAAATATTTTCTTAACAAAGAATAAAATACAAAGTCATTAACGACCATGCACCTTTTTTTTTTACTCGGTCAATAAAATTAAAAAAAACGAAAAACTGTACAGGAGTTAGGTCTTACTAGTGCATAGCCGTGAGGCCATCACTAGTAGAAAACCTATTTGAAACGAAAATAAACCTCTCCAGGCCATTCAAAAGAAGGAATGAAACCTGGCATACCCTCAAAAAACTCAAAAATATCTTCAGCCAACAAACATGCTTGTTTGGCCAAAGCATCAGCTGAAAAATTAACTTCCCTATAGCTATGGAGATAGCGAATATTATCGTAAAAAAGTATTGTTATTCTCCACTTCTGCTTTAGTTGCCAAGTCAGCTCACCCTTTTGAAAATCTTGGATGCAACTCATCGAGTCTGATCGAATACAAAGGTTTTTGACATTCCACCTTTTAGCTAACACCGCACCATAGATAATAGCACAAACCTCCGCATAAAAGTTGGTTTGCCAACCAAGGCCAACTGATAGGGTGTAGAATACATCCTATTTATTATCTATTGTTTATGCTTTCTTTGCTATTTTTCTTGTAAATTATGTATTTTACGCTTGTTTTGAGTTTTGTAGCTACTTTGGAGTCACACGGAGAAAAGAAGAAGAAATTACCCAATTTGAGCAAAAAGGGCAAAATTGTCATTTCATGGGCGAACACTATCCGGAGCCCAGTCAAGGTTAAGGGGCAACTCTATTTGGAAAAGTACTAGACACAGACCAGCTGCGGTTAAGGGGTTGCCAATCAGGATGGCCCTTATCTAATGAGTAGGGTGGTCCCTATCCTTGGGGTGTAACCATCCATCCAAACAACCCTAATGCATATACCCTAAAATCGAGAGGAGTGTGCCTCTCTTTCATTCATTCACCTGATTAGCCATTCATTCACCTGATTAGCCGAGAGAGATCTGTTCAAGAAATTGAGGATTAATGATGAGAGATCGAGCGGAATTACGAAAAGAGATCAAGAACAGAAGAATTGGGGTTCGAAGTTGTTAAAAATGGTGAGTTTTCATGGGTTGGTGGTACTGTTGAAGATGGATTTATGGTTAAAATAGATCGAAGGATTAGTTGATGCAACGAAGATTTTTATTGGGTTTTCACTGAATTTGTTGGTGTAAAGCTTGGGTTTGATTCGAATTGTTTATTGTGTCGCTGTGATGTCGAGAAGATAGAATTGGAGATGGAATCGATCGGCTTCTTGAGAGATTTGAAATCAAATGGGATTTGTGAATCGAGAAGAAGAACGAGCTGCTAAATGATGATTCCAGGGAAGAAGATGGGTCTTTACTGTGACCAGATCAAGAAATTGAGAAGGTGAGTCTGCTGATGGATGCTATTGATTTGGAGATGAAGAAGTCTAGAGTTATGTGGTGCTGTTACTAACATGGGTTAGGAAAGAATGGGTTTTCTGAGTTCATCGATTAAAAGGGAAATGAAGGGAATGAATGGGTTTGTGATAATTCTGTGTTTAAGGTGGAGATGATATGATCTAGATAACTCAGATGAAAGAAGAGATGGTTCTGGCTGAGAATATGATGCTACTGAGATGGATTGTATGGATGAATATGAGATGGGTTTGTGGTTTGAGTTTTGCTGTGATTGAAGGTTTAATCTGACAGAGAAGAAATAAGGCTGCAGGATGGAATTATGTGGAGCGACGGTATTAGTGGTCTCGGTGAAGAGTGAAAGAATGAGGATGTGAAGTGCAAAATTGGATTGAGTATGGAAATGGTTGAAATCGAGGAGATGGGTTAGTCTTTGTTGGTAGCTGTTGTTGTGGAATTGAAAGCAGTGGTGTTGAGGCTGAAAAGCTGTTGAAGCAGCAACTGTGCAAGAATGAAGTGAAGCTGCATATGGGAATGGCATGAGCTAAACTACAGGATGTGTATGTGCCGCAATGAAGAGTATGAGGCAGAGCTGAAGATGCCGCTGTTGAACAAGACATGGAGATGAAGAAATAAAATGGGTGTGTGTCTGTGCTCTGCTAGGTCAGGTTTAGATAATGAATATGCTGTCTGAAGCAGCAATTGTGCAAGAATGGGTGCAGAGCATTAGATGTATGTGTTAAACTACAGGATGTGTATGTGCCGCAATGAAGAGTATGAGGCAGAGCTGAAGATGCCGCTGTTGAACAAGACATGGAGATGAAGAAATAAAATGGGTGTGTGTCTGTGCTCTGCTAGGTCAGGTTTAGATAATGAATATCGCTCGAAGCGGCAATTGTGCAAGAATGGGTGCAGAGCATTAGATGTATGTGTTAGGTTCTTAACAGGTGAAGAAAAGAACGGCCTGAATGTGGCCTGGAAATCCCAGAAAACAGCCGATACTCTGTCGGATTGTAATGCCGACGAGTCAACTCAATGATTCAGATGACCGATCCAGAAGCCGATCCAACTCAACCTTGATTAGACCAATCAGTGAGTTAGAAGTCGACTCGGTGACTCGACTTCGGTGACCTTCTTTCCGACTTGACCTTCTTGACTAACGGTTGACCTTCTTGACCGTTACTTATAACGGTATCGGAACGGAATATTCAGTCGACGGAGAAGAAGATTCCAGTGACCGGCGGTGACTTTTCAAATAGGATTCGACCAATTTCCGGCCATAATACCCGCTTTTCGGCGACCAAAATTACAGATTTTTGTGTTGGATTCTTCTCATGGGTGTGAAGACTTGGACTTGGAATTGGATGGAGAATTTGGCTCAAATTTGGAAAGAGAAGATGGAAGATGCGAAAGACTTGAATTTGGAAATTGAATTATTATGGAATGAGGATTCTATTCCTTGGAAGATTTGGAGAACATTGAAGCCTATAAGTAGAGAAGTTCTCTACACACTTTTACACATCTTTTTACACACCTTTTTACACACACAACAATTCTCTCTTCTTTATTCTTTGTGTGAATTCCTTAACATGAGTAACTAATTTTATTATTGATTGAGGATGAATTCCTAGTTCTTAATATATGATTTGAGTTTTGTTTCAATTCTATCTTGAAGTTTTTCACATGATTATCGTTTGTTTTTACTAATAGGAATGTTTATTCATTCACGATTGATTGATAGATTGTTTAGAGTGCACGCTAAATTGGTTTGTTAATTTGATCTAAAGCTAGTGAAAGTTAGGGGATAAGTAATCGTTTCTTGACTCTTTACATAAGTAGCAAACACGAGACCTTGCGGAGGGATTCCGTGGAGCGATTGTGTGTAAAAACAACTCTAGAAAGTGGACCAAGCGAACCGAGTTTAACTACTAGTACTAAACCTAAATTCATAGATCTTAATGCATTCGGGGAATTACATCTTGTAAGCGAACCTCAAGGTGGTTCTTTTGAATAGAATCGATAACTAAGCGGACTTGTTACTCGGTGAAATAAGGGATTTTGGGGCTAGCTAAGCGAACCTCGCTATCCTACGGTTGGTGATAATCTGTGACTAATAACATGTGGATGAAAAACATAACTTGAATCATTGTTTTGCAACGAAGAATGATTCCTTGATCTTGTCTCTCTTATTGATTTCAACTTTATCTTTTAATTGCTTTGTTTATTTTCTTTTTGCTTTATACATCCCCCTTTTGTGACAATTTTTACAACTAGAATCTCTTGCTCCTCGTGGGAACGAACTTAACTACCACTATATTACTTGTTAATTAGGTGGAAAAATATTAATTAATTTGTTGTGATTACGACACGCATCAAATTTTGGCGTCGTTGCCGGGGAGCAGCGGATGATTTTAGTTGTTTTTATTTTTCTTTTTGCTTTATTCTTGCTTTGTTAGATTTTATATCGTATCTAACTTAGTTTCGAGAATCTTATTTCGTGTACTTAGGTTTTCCATGTATGGTGGACAAGAGCAAGCATATTACAACAATCAATACGGTTTTCAACCTCAACATTATGACAACTTCCAACCATCCTTAGGATACAATCAAAACCAATCTTTTGGCTATGATAAATTTCTTACAGAACCTTATGGATATTCTCATACATATCAACAACCTTATGACGGGTATGTAAGTGGACAATCACATGGATGGGAGGATAGTTTTGTTTATCATCAGAAATTCTCTAATTTTGCAGATAAGATGTGTGCCATGATTGGGAATCTTCAACAAAAGTTGCAAGAATCACTACAAGACCAGCAACCCTATGTTTGGGAGGAACCACATCGAGAAATTCAAAGGAATTCGGAGAAATTATACGAACAAATTACTCAACTCGATAAAAATGGGGATGAGCAACTCCAACAACTTCAAGACGGCATTGCTAAAATACGAAGAGACGTGGATCAATACAAGGAGGAGAGGGATAAAGAAGAATTTTGCTATCAAAGCAATAACTATTCTAATGTGACTATGGTGTGTAGTGAATATTTGATCGATGATTATGTTGGAAAAGGCCAACCTTTGGAGACTTTTGAAGACGCTAATGTAGCTTACTCGAGCCTTGATCTTAATAATGATCAAGCACCTATTCAAAACGTAGAGCTTGAGGAAGATGCAATTAGTGCTTGGAAAAAATTCCTTAGGGAAAGATATGAGTCCGCGGAAGTGTATGAGCGTTGCGACAATGAGGAAGTTATTCTAACTCCGGATCATAATAACGATCCTTCGCCTATTCCAAAGGAGGAGATTGGGTGTGACTTACCTATTGTTATAAACGGTGTAACACCCTCACAAGAAGATCTTACAATCTATACCGACGAGAATCATTTTAGCGAATGGCCCGATTCCGATGATGAGAATGTTGAAGAGATGATGCTAGAGGATGAAACCACATTGATTGATTTCGTGGAAGACCCAATTGAACTTGCCAATGATTTTAATGATGCCAAGACTTTGGTTAAGGTAGAAAACGACGAAGAATGGTTGCAAGGTTTAATAGAGGACCACGATATACAAGAGGTAAGTAATTCACTTGAATTTTTTTAAGGATGAAGAGGATTCTATAATACAAGAGATTGTGCAAGGTTTGTCTAACCCTTTGCATATTGATTCTTCTCCTTTACCTCTTATTGGTTTGAATGTATGTGCTTCGAAAGTATTTTTGGATGATTTTGTTTTGTAAATATCCACCATTGGAAACACTTGATGCTAACACCATGCAGGTTTGCCAAGAGGAATACATGGAAGTTCCAAAATTCTATGTTCTTTATACACTTCCGAGTGTGGACGAGAATAAGTGTGGGGGAAATTTCTATCGAGCGATAATTTCATTATTATTTTCTTGTGCTAACATTTGTATGGAGTTATTGTTTGCAAAACAGGTATTATGGGTGGATCCCCAAATTTTCCGATTGTTAGTATATGGGGAGTGAATCTTACAAGAGCTAAGTCGGGCCGTCGACTTTAAAACAAGCGCTTCATGGGAGGCAACCCATAGGTTTTGTATTTCTTATCTTTTTGCTTTTTTTGTTATTTATTTTTCTTGTTCCATATCATGTTAAAATTTCCCACCTTGACTTTACTAGGAGGATTCAATTACATTGAGGACAATGTAAGGTTTAAGTGTGGGGAGTGGTTCAAACATGTATTTTATAAAAAATTTAAAAAATTTAAAAAAAAAAAAAAAAGTTTTACATAAAATCTTCAACTTTTAGAGATTTTAGAGTCACTAGCATACTTCTAGGTATGTTTACATAGAGATTCCACGACATAACCGAACTTGGAAGTGTTAGAGAACTACATTCGGATTTCTTGCTTGTTAGAGTGTTAAATAATGGATTTAATCATTTTAGGTGATGCAAATTTGGTGCGAGGAGAAATGCATTATTAGAGTTCTTGATCAATCATTAGTGGAGACTATCCGTATTCATATCATGTGAGGCACCGACCAGAAATTTTTCCATATAACTAAAGAGCTTTCTTTTGAGCGTGTGTCACCGTACGTTAATTCCGGGTAGAATGGTGAGCTACCTAACCTCCCACCAATAGAAGCACTACTCTTTGATCTCTTGAGTGCTAATTTTGTCAATCATAAGGGTGACGTCTATAGATGAAAGCCTCCTTCTTGTAATTCGATTTGCAGTTAGCACCATTCTCTCCACAACAACGGGTCCATAGAAACACCATCATCATCAACTAGGAGCGACATCAAAATCTACAAGGAAAGTTGGAAGATCAAGACAAGGAGCGGAAGACGTTTCTATTGGATACCGTGAGAGTAGTGTTATCATAATTAGCGATCGGATGTGAAGGTGAGTAAGTAATCTCATCCTCGATAATAATGGTTGATTTCCTTTCTTAGAGATCGTCAGAAAAATGGTTTTTCAAAATGTTAAAAGATGTGGGTTTTTAAAATTTCGGAAGTTGTCCTTCCCACATTCAACGGGTCGCAGGATTTCTCTCTTCATTCCTACACCGCACACATGTGAGAACCATAAAAAAACCGTCTTTTTGAGTGCAATTATCATAAAATCCTTTTGGTGAGGCAGAAGTCGAGGCGAAATGCTTGTTGATCGTTTCTCAAACACGCGTTCTCTCATTATGGTGTGGTTATTTCTCACTCAACATTTAAGAATGAAAATATGTTCTTTAGTATTTCTAACTTCTTATTACTAGCTGATAGACACATTTTTGTGTCTGATTTAATCTCAACTGTATATTTTGTTAGTGCTCAATTTTGTATTTATTATGGCTTTTTGTGTCATTGTAGGTGTTTTTGGAGAAATACACTTGTGCGGAGAAATTGGCTCAAAAAGTGGAATTTGCGCACTCGGAGGACGCGTGCTATTCGGACCCCTCAAATGGATAAGGGGCACCCAGATGATAAGGGGTAACCCCACAGGGCAACTACTATTGGCACACCGGTCCGGATAGGGGAGGTTATCTTCTCCTTTTGAAAAATATTTTTGGCGGGAAAACTAGTGGCAGCGAGGGCAGATTAGGGTTGGATTTCTAAATGGGTATTAACGAGATTCAATCACCAGATTTTAATGGGATGGACTTGAATTAACTAAACATGCCTGGTATGATGTTTTTAATCGAATAACTTGGGCTGGATAATCGTTACACAGGTGATGAGAGCTTCTCGGCAAAACAGGGGAAGAGTAATAGTTCTATCCTATATATGGAAGTTACGAACAGAGTGGAGAAGATATATATTCTGTTAAGATTGGTTACCATATTTGGAGAGTTTCAAAGAAGCCAGAGACGCGTATGAGAGAAAAAAGAGGAAATAAATTCGTGACTTTGCCGTAAAGAAGAAGAAAAAATATTTGAGGAGAAACCGGAGATTTCCTTGAGATTTAATCGACATATTATGTATAAATAGAGGTGATGGAGGTCAGAGAAGGTTGTCGAGACTTTGGGGGTACCAACAGAGGCATAGAAGAGGAGAAAATCAAGTTCCAGGAATTGTTCTTTTCTAGCTGCAGTCTGAAGAACACGAAGAACATTGTGCTGCTACAGACAGTCTCAAATAAATATCGTAGAATAACGACACAGAAGACAGTCTTTAACGCAGCAGACTTATTTTATCTGTTACCTTCGTAACAGTTGATATGTAACGTTTATAATAGTTGCAGTTTCGCTGTTTTCTTCTTTTTCATATATTTCTTCAATAAAACACCTTTTTGAGCAATGGATTATTATTTTGGGTGTGTTTTCGACATGAGGAGCTAAACCCCAACACTGGGACAATGGAGGAAGCCATTCTTTACGCATGTGGTAATTCTAATTAATTCTTTTATGACTTTTGCACTATTCTAAATTGATTTATGATTTTTCTTGATTATTTGTGATTTTGTTTGATGGTTTATGCTTAGTCTAAGAACTTTTGATGCATCATGCTTATGATTTACATCTAATACTTTATAAAATCTATTTTTGGCAAAGAAAGAGTCAATATCTTATAAGCTATAATTGTCTAGAATTAATAGTTGAACCACATGAATGAACTTTATGGTGGAATCCGAAGTCCCAGTTCTCTCGATATTTGTGACAAAACTTGTGAATATATTTTCTTTTTTTTAGTATTTTCTGAAACCAAATCTTTACAAGTCTGAGTGAACAACATCTATACTACCACTTTACTACAACTTTCAAAATCACATCAATTTTTGGTGCCGCCGACGCGGACTTGTATTTAGATTTTTGGCGCCGCCGACGCGGACTTGTATTTAGATTTGTTTTAGGTTTATTTTTATTATTTTTGTTCTTTTTTACGCCTTTGGTATTTTTTTTTTTGATTCTTTTCAGATTTGGAGCGAAGCTACAAGGAAACAAAAGTGCTATAAAAGGAAAGCATCGCCAAAGAAGGAAAGAAAAGAGGAGTCCAAGGAGTGAAGAAGATTTTGTATATAGTTATTTTGTGTTATTTTTAGAAATTGTAAATAGGGTTGTATTTTTGTAATTTTTCTTTTTCTTTTTGAACTTTTTGGACTTTATTTTGGACTTGGACATTATTTTTAAAACCCTAAGGAAGGGTTAAGATTAAATATAAACTGTTTGCAGGGAAGGACGACAGTTACGATCTTGTCTCGGCCCTCGGGTTCGTACATCGACATCGGAGTCGGTGGCCGAGTCGACTTCAACGGTTCATCGCCCGTCTGTACGGGAGGTAAGACTCTATCCACCCACGAATCCCCCGTCGGTGGGTTTTATTTTGTGTGACAACTCACACCCTCGCGAATAGAATGTCGAATCGGTATAATAATAGCCAATACAACGAATATCCGAGCGAGTTTCAAATCGGATGTTACTACTTTGACCATAGTGTGAATAGTGGTTGGGAACATCAGCCTTTTCAAGGTTATGGCTCATACCATGATGAGCCCAATTACTATCCACACACGCACGGGTCATACGAGCAAAATTCCTATAATTCCTCTCTACTAGAGTCCGCATGTAAGTTAGGCCGAGTCGACACAAAGTTACTTGAGTCAACACGTAGTTCGGATGAGATGAATAACTTAGTTTTGGACGAAAGCAATGCAACGTGTGAACCCTCTTTCCTAGATCAAATCGGGAAGTCATGTGAGTCGACTCGAAAAATGTTGTTAGAGGCCCAGGGAAAGAACTGCTCAAGATAGTCTTAATTTCCAATATAGTGTTTCCAATAGTACCTTTGAAAATGAGGATAGTTATTTGCATAATCAAGATGACGAGGTTAGAATTGGTAACACTACTTTAGATGAGGTTCGACCATTTTCATGTTATTACACTCGATGATTATGATGAGGATAGCGTTGATGAAGAATTTGAAATGAGTAGGCATAGTGATCAGGAATTTGTTACTCCAATTGAGCTTAACAATGATAATATTATTTCTAGTTTGAATCCAAATAATTTTAATAATTATTCACCTATTCAAAAGGACGAGGATTTGACTAGAGATACCACCGTTTTAGACGACGTAGTTTTTCCTTATGATTACGAAGCCGATTATGGTTTAGAGGAACGGGTATATTTTGAGTCTAGCGATTTAGAAACAACGAGACTTAGAAAAAGAAAATGAACTCGTAGAGATGAGTGAGGATGAACCCGACTTAGAAGAATCAATTGACCATTTTCGGGAATCGATGACCTAGAAATTAGGGAAGTTGTGACTAGTCTTTCTAGAGACACTTGAAAACTCTAAGTTTGGGGGTGATTATCATTCTCCATGTGCCTTAACTCTTAGAAAGGTCCTCACTTGGGACTTGACATATGTGCCTCAACCATTTTAAAAGATTATCTTCATACACGTTTTCCTGAACCTAGTGATATCCATAAGGAAGTTCAGTTGTTAGAAACCCATCCTCTGGTTGATGTGGTTTATCCAGGTTGTGATACCCAGATTGACTTTGTTTTCCCACCAAATATTTTTCAACCAATTGTGGGAACGTATGAATTTCAAATGTGTCAGACTGAGCCTAGGTACTTTAGGAAATTAGTACCAACACATTTGCTTAAGATTGACCGCAAGTTTCATCGTGGTCAATTGTGTGAGTCAAAACCGATTGACTTTAAGGATCCGTAATTATTCAGTTATTATTATGTGCTTATAAGTTCTTATTTGAGTTTTTACAGACTTTACAACTTGAACAGGATCTTAGCTTTGAGGAATTCCAACCCATGAAAATATTTTATTTGGACCCGGTTATAGAACCCGAACTCAGAACCACGACTAGATGTAGTTGTCTTAAACGGGAAACTAGACAAGGGTGTGCTTTATTTGGCATGTTGCAGATTCCTTTTATTTGTGATAGCTTTATTTGGTTTTGATGACCCACAGATATTTCGGCTATTACTTTATGATTTTATGAGGTGACTAATCCCTTCTTAGTCTGGCTGAAGACTTTAAACTTAGCACTTCTTGGGAGGTAACCCAACATTCATGCGACACGGTAATATCTTTCCTTAACTGTTTTACTTCAAATGGTAACAGTTTCTCCTTGTTCATGCTTTTAATTTTATCTTTAGAACATTGAGGACAATGTTAGATTTAAGTTTGGGGGTATGGGAGAAACATTTTAGTTGCATTGATAAACTCCAGAGCCTAGAAATTTATGCGTATTAAGGATGGCACTAACCAATCTAAGTGGATGGAAGCATTTTGGTTGTAGGAGTTGAGGAACCAATATGATTAGATGGAAACATCTAAAGAGTCTATTCATAAAAGCACGAGCTCAGGTGTTAGAAATAACATGATAGTTTCACCATATCTCGTTGAGTCCTTTTCACTTCTGTTTTTATTTTATTTTGTTTTTAAACTATGTTTCTCTAAGTGATTAGGTGGGGCCCACGAATCAAGTTGACCTAGAGTTAAGTTTATCGACCACTGGTTCCCTTGTATATGCCAGTGTGTTGATATTAGTCAGACCGGTGTCTCAGTCCATTAGGATAGGTTCATTTTGGCGGAGGCCTTCAGACAGATATGGGAAACACATTTCACTTAGTAAACATCAAAACCATCTATGTTTTTCTCTTTATCCATCTTCTTGATCTATCCATGTGATTAGTTTTGACTCGGATATTGATGTCCATAGTGCGACTATCTCGAGTAGAACTCGTGACTTATATATGAATTTTAGTATGCTTGAGTGCAAACTCGTGTACAACAATTGGAATTTCGCATTGGGGTACTTCCTCCGTAGTCAATAAGTATGCCAACCAAGGAGATTCTTTAGTGCCTTCCAAGGTTACTCGTAAATAGCTAAGGTCCGGAGTAAAAAAGGTTTTGTGGGTACACCTCGGTAAACCCTCCCGAGACTATAACTCGGCCACTAGGGCCACCTAGGGGTTTAAAGGCTTATTGCATACGCTAAATGCAATCGACGATGCTGCGACAGTGAGTTAGGATTTTATTTTCTAGATTTGATTTTCTCGAGGACGAGCAAATAATAAGTTTGGGGTATTTGATATACACATTTTTGTGTCGATTTAATCTGTTTGTATATTTTGTTAGTGCTCAATTTTGTATTTATTATGGCTTTTTGTGTCATTGTAGGTGTTTTTGGAGAAATACACTTGTGCGGAGAAATTGGCTCAAAAAGTGGAATTTGCGCACTCGGAGGACGCGTGCTATTCGGACCCCTCAAATGGATAAGGGGCACCCAGATGATAAGGGGTAACCCCACAGGGCAACTACTATTGGCACACCAGGTCTGGATAGGGGGAGGTTATCTTCTCCTTTTGAAAAATATTTTTGGCGGGAAAACTAGTGGCAGCGAGGGCAGATTAGGGTTGGATTTCTAAATGGGTATTAACGAGATTCAATCACCAGATTTTAATGGGATGGACTTGAATTAACTAAACAGCCGGTATGATGTTTTTAATCGAATAACTTGAGAATTTGGATAATCGTTACGAGGTGATGAGAGCTTCTCGGCAAAACAGGGAATAGTAATAGTTCTATCCTATATATGGAAGTTACGAGCAGTGGAGAAGATATATATTTGTTAAGATTGGTTACCATATTTGGAGAGTTTCAAAGAAGCCAGAGACGCGTATGAGAGAAAAAAGAGGAAATAAATTCGTGACTTTGCCGTAAAGAAGAAGAAAAGAGATATTCTCGAGATTTAATCGAGTTATAATAGACCTGTGGGCTATAAATAGGTTTCTGAGAGGTATAGCAGGGGTTACGAAGACTTTGGGGAGGTTTAGAACACAACAGAGATCAAGAGGAGGAGTTTCAGAGAATTGTTTCTGCTGGTGCATAACCAAGAACACGAAGAACATAGTAGCCGAGCAGACGGTCGTTTTCGGGGTCTTAGATTCAACGACAAATCAACGGTGCATAAGTCTCGTCTCTCGTAACGGTCCATTGTAATGACTTCTTTGTAACGCCATTACGGCGTTGCAAACGATCATTTTATTGTTTTTCATCCTTTTAATCAACTTTTGAGCTATGAACCGATATTTTGAGCAAGTGATTAATATGAGGAGCTAAACCCCTAAGCCGAGGCGATGGAGGAAGCCAATTTTCCATGATGTGTGTGGTAATTTCTATTTTAATTAATTTTTGCAATCTCTTTTAAGATTATTTGCCTTGATTGAAAATTGATTTAATGATTTTTTTCTAAGCAGTTGTGATTTCTCTTGATAGACTATGCTTAGACCTAGGTTTTTGATATTCTATGCTTTCGAAATACAATTGTTATTCTAAAAATCTACCTTTGCAAAATATTAGAATCACTTTAAACGTAAAGAGTTGCACGAATATTGATTAGATTAAATCGCATAAAAATTGGAGTTTGGTGGAATCCTGATTCTCGGTGCTTCTTAAAATCTTGATAACAAACTTCCTTGAGTTTTCTAGTTTTATTTGAATTTAAAAATCCTTCACAAGTCTGAGAGGAACGACATCTTTCTTACCACTTTACTACAACTTTCAAAATCACATCACTAGCATGCAGAAACTCTATGTCCTCATAGCTCTTTGGATGCTTGAGACGCTGGAACGCTTTGAAGTTGTGAGTTTTAGTTTTTGATTTGCTCGAGGACTAGCAAAGTCTAAGTGTGGGGGAATTTGATAGGGTGTAGAATACATCCTATTTATTATCTATTGTTTATGCTTTCTTTGCTATTTTTCTTGTAAATTATGTATTTTACGCTTGTTTTGAGTTTTGTAGCTACTTTGGAGTCACACGGAGGAAAAGAAGAAGAAATTACCCAATTTGAGCAAAAAGGGCAAAATTGTCATTTCATGGGCGATCACTATCTGGAGCCCAGTCAAGGTTAAGGGGCAACTCTATTTGGAAAAGTACTAGACACAGACCAGCTGCGGTTAAGGGGTTGCCAATCAGGATGGCCCTTATCTAATGAGTAGGGTGGTCCCTATCCTTGGGGTGTAACCATCCATCCAAACAACCCTAATGCATATACCCTAAAATCGAGAGGAGTGTGCCTCTCTTTCATTCATTCACCTGATTAGCCGAGAGAGATCTGTTCAAGAAATTGAGAGGTGAAATTGAGGATTAATGATGAGAGATCGAGCGGAATTACGAAAAGAGATCAAGAACAGAAGAATTGGGGTTCGAAGTTGTTAAAAATGGTGAGTTTTCATGGGTTGGTGGTACTGTTGAAGATGGATTTATGGTTAAAATATATCGAAGGATTAGTTGATGCAACGAAGATTTTTATTGGGTTTTCACTGAATTTGTTGGTGTAAAGCTTGGGTTTGATTCGAATTGTTTATTGTGTCGCTGTGATGTCGAGAAGATAGAATTGGAGATGGAATCGATCGCTGCTGAGAGATTTGAAATCAAATGGGATTTGTGAATCGAGAAGAAGAACGAGCTGCTAAATGATGATTACAGGGAAGAAGATGGGTCTTTACCGTGACCAGATCAAGAAATTGAGAAGGTGAGTCTGCTGATGGATGCTATTGATTTGGAGATGAAGAAGTCTAGAGTTAGGTGGTGCTATTACTAACATGGGTTAGGAAAGAATGGGTTTTCTGAGTTCATCGATTAAAAGGGAAATGAAGGGAATGAATGGGTTTGTGATAATTCTGTGTTTAAGGTGGAGATGATATGATCTAGATAACTCGAGATGAAAGAAGAGATGGTTACGTTTGAGAATCGATGCTCTTGAGATGGATTGTATGGATGAATATGAGATGGGTTTGTGGTTTGAGTTTTGCTGTGATTGAAGGTTTAATCTGACAGAGAAGAAATAAGGCTGCGGGATGGAATTATGTGGAGCGACTGGTATTAGTGGTCTCTGGTGAAGAGTGAAAGAATGAGGATGTGAAGCTGCAGTTGGATTGAGTATGGAAATGGTTGAAATCAGAGATGGGTTCTGGTGCTGTTGGTAGCTGTTGTTGTGGAATTGAAAGCAGTGGTGTTGAGGCTGAAAAGCTGTTGAAGCAGCAACTGTGCAAGAATGAAGTGAAGCTGCATATGGGAATGGCATGAGCTAAACTACAGGATGTGTATGTGCCGCGAATGAAGAGTATGAGGCGGAGCTGAAGATGCCGCTGTTGAACAAGACATGGAGATGAAGAAATAAAATGGGTGTGTGTCTGTGCTCTGCTAGGTCAGGTTTAGATAATGAATATGCTGTCTGAAGCAGCAATTGTGCAAGAATGGGTGCAGAGCATTAGATGTATGTGTTAGGTTCTTAACAGGTGAAGAAAAGAACTACTCGAATGTGGCCTCGAAATCCCGAGAAAACGGCCGATACTCGTCGGATTTTAATGCCGACGAGTCAACTCAATGATTCGAGATGACCGATCCGCTCGATCCAACTCAACCCAGTTAGACCAATCAGCTGAGTTAGAAGCTGACTCAGTGACTGACTCAGCTGACCTTCTTTCTGACTTGACCTTCTTGACTAACGGTTGACCTTCTTGACTGTTACTTATAACGGTATCAGAACGGAATATTCCGTCGACAGAGAAGAAGATTCCAGTGACCGGCGGTGACTTTTCCAGCCGGATTCCGACCAATTTCCGGCCATAATACCAGTTTTCCGGCGACCAAAATTACAGATTTTTGTGTTGGATTCTTCTCATGGGTGTGAAGACTTGGACTTGGAATTGGATGGAGAATTTGGCTCAAATTTGGAAAGAGAAGATGGAAGATGAGAAAGACTTGAATTTGGAAATTGAATTATTATGGAATGAGGATTCTATTCCTTGGAAGATTTGGAGAACATTGAAGCCTATAAGTAGAGAAGTTCTCTACACACTTTTACACATCTTTTTACACACCTTTTTACACACACAACAATTCTCTCTTCTTTATTCTTTGTGTGAATTCCTTAACATGAGTAACTAATTTTATTATTGATTGAGGATGAATTCCTAGTTCTTAATATATGATTTGAGTTTTGTTTCAATTCTATCTTGAAGTTTTTCACATGATTATCGTTTGTTTTTACTAATAGGAATGTTTATTCATTCATGATTGATTGATAGATTGTTTAGAGTGCACGCTAAATTGGTTTGTTAATTTGATCTAAAGCTAGTGAAAGTTAGGGGATAAGTAATCGTTTCTTGACTCTTTACATAAGTAGCAAACACGAGACCTTGCGGAGGGATTCCGTAGAGCGATTGTGTGTAAAAACAACGCTAGAAAGTGGACCAAGCGAACCGAGTTTAACTACTAGTACTAAACCTAAATTCATAGATCTTAATGCATTCGGGGAATTACATCTTGTAAGCGAACCTCAAGGTGGTTCTTTTGAATAGAATCTGATAACTAAGCGGACTTGTTACTCAGTGAAATAAGGGATTTTGGGGCTAGCTAAGCGAACCTGCTATCCTACGGTTGGTGATAATCTGTGACTAATAACATGTGGATGAAAAACATAACTTGAATCATTGTTTTGCAACGAAGAAGGATTCCTTGATCTTGT
Source organism: Papaver armeniacum (assembly GCA_023531295.1). Lineage (NCBI taxonomy): Eukaryota > Viridiplantae > Streptophyta > Magnoliopsida > Ranunculales > Papaveraceae > Papaver > Papaver armeniacum. The sequence goes on from JAJJWW010011821.1 coordinate 1,858,162, forward strand.
CTCTCTTATTGATTTCAACTTTATCTTTTAATTGCTTTGTTTATTTTCTTTTGCTTTATACATCCCCCCTTTTGTGACAATTTTTACAACTAGAATCTCTTGCTCCTCGTGGGAACGAACTTAACTACCACTATATTACTTGTTAATTAGGTGGAAAAATATTAATTAATTTGTTGTGATTACGACACGCATCACCAACGCTAAGGTTTCCAAGCACAGCCGAGCCTGAGTCACGGAAAGTAACACCACATCCAACTTGACCTGGATTTCCAAGTGACGTACCATCACAACAAATCATAATTTCCCCTAGATTAGGAGGAGACCAACTAACCTCAACGGGAATAGAAACTTTACATGATCTATGCCGCACCTAAAAAAAGTTCAAAATGCGCAAATCTTCCAAATTATTATACATGTGGCCCTTCATACGAATTGAGTTATCACGAATTAACTGATAAACTCGCCCCTTGAAACCAAGCCACTGCACCGCGACACCATCAAAATAGGCCTTGTTGCGCAGCTTCCATAATTTTGTGACGATTGCAAGATTTGCAACAAGCCACAGATCCTTAATCATCCTACTACGACCCTTCGCAACCTTATAAGAGGCCACTAGATATTCCCTTGGTTGCAGATTAAAAATACCAGCCTCCCAAGCCCAAATGCGCTTAGCAATTCTGCAATGCCAAGTGATGTGACTCATAGTCTCAAAATTCTTCCTACAAAGACGGCACATAGTAGGCATAGACCTACCAGTTTTTTTAATAATATTATCTTCAGTTGCGCAGCACTGATTCGCCCATATCTTCCAATACTGCACACTCAAAGTAGGATGCACAACATTCCTAGAAAACAAAACAGCAGATGGCACAATCTCCACATGCTCCCTAATAGCAGCCTTTGCCGATTTAACCGAGAAAACACCCTTCTTGTCCAAGTCCAAAATCTTGTAATCTTCACCACCAGAAATAATAGGTAAATTATCAACATCAATATTGTAACGTAACATCAAATCTCTAGTTACCTGAGGAATGGACCAAGCCCCATCAACAATAATATCACTAACCTTCGCCTTGAAATCATTTGGGCCTTTGGAAGAAATTCCAAGCCTCCTTGCAATCGAAAAATCACCACACCAATTATCAAAAAATAAGGAAGTATTAGCACCATTACCTGTAATTGATTGTGTATGCCTTTGCACAAAATTGTAAACCAAACGAATCGCTGGGAAAACCGAAGAACCCAATTTATAATCAATTAAGTTTCCATTTAATTTGAAGTACTTCGCCTTTAAAAATATGGCCCTAGTCTTATTAGAATCTCGTATAGAAATACATAACTTCATAAGCATAGCCCTATTAACATCATTTAATTTCTTCAAACCCAACCCACCTTCACGCTTGGAACAACACGGGTTATCATAAAGAACAGTAAAATACTTACGTTTCTCAGCATCACCCGACCAAAGAAAATTTCTAATGGCCCTCTCAACCTGTTTAATAATAGTACAAGGCTACTTGTACACAGCCATGGAATGAATAACATAGCCCTATTAACATCATTAACGATCATGCACCATAGTTCACATAAGATGATTGTGAACATTCAAGAATCCCATAGCAATGCGTACAACTGCCCATTCTTGAACTTCCTTCTTTGTGATTCACCAACAATATTCTTGTAAAATCTACAAATGAGCCTAGAAGAGTATTACTCCAAGAATCCAAGTGCCCAAGTCCAAGAGAAGTGAAATAAGTGCGACGAAACAGAGCAAAACACTCAAAAACAAGAGATGGGACAAAGACCAATCTTAACTCATCCAAATTCAAGAAATCTCTTCTTCATTTTGAATAGAAATAAAAAAGTAAGAGAATGCAAAAAGAATGAGGTCATTCCGAGTTCAGACGAAGAAGTTAAGGCCAAAACAAGTTTACCAAATATCGACGTCTATAGGCCAGTATGTGTACCATGAAGTCCAAACATCCCGAACTACTATTTTCAAACCTAAAAATTTAAGAACCTTAAACACAGATCAAGTTAGGTAGAAATGAATGATAAGCAAGGTACATGGATCATTATAAGTACTCTAAGCAAATAATAAAAACATAAATCTTGCTCAAGTTTATAGACATACCTTTTTAGAGGAATCCAATCGAATTCTACAGCCTTACCAAACATAATCTGTGTGCCCCAATTCTCGTGCTTCCCACACCGTATACATAACAGGGAATTCCTTGGTGAGGATTCACTTACAACACAATCAAGTTTTGTTGAGGTGAACAAGGTCTTGCTCACCACAAGTGACTAAAACAGAATTTTCCGCAACTATGGATTTTTCACCATCTATAGTTTTTAGCTTATTCTGTTTCACTTTTGGATTATCATGAAAGAGATCGCTTTTAGAACCTTTCACATCCAAAACCATCTTTCCGAAGAACTTTTTAAGTTCCAACATCATGGATACTGCCTTCTCCATAGTCATGGAATCATCTGGGAGATCATTTCTTTTCATACTCAAAGCATCATTGACTTTCTTTAGAACCCACTTATGAGTGCGTTTAGAAACAACCGAAACCTTCTTCCCATTACTCTCTTCAAGATTTCTCGAAAGAGAATTGGATTGACTATTCTTTTGCAAGTTAGTCTTTCTCCAATTGGGAGCATCGGATCTTCTCTTCGTCTTTACGAAGTTATCCTTTTGATAACCATTACGATTGTGAAAAGGCTTCGTATGACGTTTATAGGAAAATATAGGTATCACCGCAATGATTCCTTTGCCTAAAGGTTGGAAAGTTACAACCTGTAATGTTAATGGGATTGCCTTAGCATATGATTTTGGTTTCACAACTTCTTGTGATGCCCAAACAAGATCATAATGAAGTTTCTCATTCCTTATACGAAAACGATATCCCCTTTCCAGGTGACATTTATTTTCGCAATAGTGGCAAACATAAGGAATGTTCTTACCTCGATATGTATGTACTGACTTTGGAGGTTGATATATATTGCTATTTCGAACTTTAACTGCCGATGAATGTATTTCACTTTTTCCACCAGTGGAAATTTTTTGTTGAGAAGAATCACTAGCCTTGACAAATTTTACATCTTTGCTAATACTTGGAGCATCTATTCCCTTATAGACTAATCCTCATGTATCACGATGATTTTTACTTGCTCCTAGTATAGTGGTTAATTTGCTTGAACTAGTATTGAACTTTTTCAAGTCATCTTCCAACATCTTGATTTTAGCAAGAGCAGCAGCTAAATCATCCTCAAAGCGTTTTTCTCGAGCGAGATAAGCGCTTTCTCTGTCATCAAAACTTCCTTGCTGGGAGTTAATCCTTGCTTCAGTTTCTGCAAGTTTCTCTTCCAACAAGAAGTATTTTTGATAAACATTATCACATTCAAGTGACTTTTTACTCAGGTTTTCCTCAGAATCTTTGAGGATCGATTCGCAAGAGCGATTCCAACCATAAAGACCTCTGTAAATCCTTTTCAATTTCTTGTTTTCTCGACAGAGATGAGTCAGAAGAGGTGTGACATGAGAAGTTGTAATCTTCTTCATTTTCAACGAATCCAAAAACTTAAAATACTCTGAGACTTCCTCATCAACATCTCTATCAATATCTGAATCACCTTCATCAGAAAGTTCATCCAATTGTTCTTCTAAGAGTGTTTCCCAATCAACAGTTTTTATATCAAGAGAATGTTTTGATATTGACTTAGATGTGACAGTTCTCGCAGGTGAATCCAAGCTTTCACAATCATATGGTAATTTCTGAATTGGTACGTTATTAGAGATAAACTCGTCCATAATAATCAGATTTCTTGGCATGCAACCGTACCCGATCCAATATTGCGTGGATTTTCAAGAATGGACCCTTATCCACCTGTCAAATTGCGGGGTCGGATTTGCGGGTTGGAGTTGGACCACCCATGCTCAAATGCCTCGGTCTTAATGGGTCCATTAGTATGTATTGTATACATGTCTAGTCCACCCGGGTCCTTTATAGTTTATACAACGGCGTGATTGGTTTGGGTTTTAAAGAGCAAAAAAGGCTGGAATTCTAAGCGTACCGTGGAGAAAAAAACACTTCCAGAATGTTATAAATAGTTTGCTTAATAAGAAAAGAAACTAAATTCAACCATGTAAAGCGATATGATTTTTCTTTTTGGAAAAACAAGAAAAAAAGAAAAAAGAAAAACTTCGAGAGCATAAGATATTGTGAATTCTTGGCCTGAGGCGGAAGCTGGGAGAATTTTGCAAGACTATGGGGAGAAACCAAATGGTACTTCGTTCGTAGATGGGTAAGCTTTCCATATGTGAATTGGAAACCTTGTTCGTGGTTCAACTCCTATTCACTTATTTTATCACGTCTATCAGTTGTGAAAGTTGTTATTGCACCCACACTCTTTTTTTTTTTAATTCAAACAGGGGGTTTTATTGATTATAATCTGAAAAAATAACATTGTTTGTATCCTCCAATATTGCACCCGCAATAAAACTTGGAGGATAGTTTAACCAAACTTGAGAAATGTAAAAAGTTCTAGCATGCCTTGCCAGTTTGTCAGCCAGCATATTAGCTTTTATATTTATGTGTTTACATATCCAATTTTGGTGTTTTGCTAACATATACTTCATGTCCGTTATCATGGCATGATTCTCCCATGTAGTACTTTTGTTGTTTCCATTGACTGCATGTATAACTAGCTCTGCATCCATCTCAAAACATGCAAACTGAACTGCTAATTCTTCCGCATAATTCATAGCATGAAGAAGTCCCCTGCATTCCGCTGCTTCAGCATTTAAGAGACCATTGGTGTGCTCGCATCTTGCGCTGACGAAACTACCTGCAAAGTCACGATGTATTAGTTCCCAGCCAGCTTGATTAATTGAGTTGACAGTTTTAAAAGATGCATCACAGCAAAAAGATTGAAAAGGGCTAGTAGGTGGAAGCCATTTAGGTGTGTTGCGTTGCACAGTAACTACATCTGAACATTCTTTCAGTGTCATTTGCTTCCCTGTACTATCATTTAAGAGTTAGATTGCCCGTATAACTTCCACTGGGTTTGCCTTGATGTTGTCAAAGACACTTCTACACATTGCTTTCCATACTTCCCATAGGGTGTTAGCTATTTTTACTAACCAGACGTCAACCAGATTGTTGAAGTCATTCAAAAACCAGCTTGTTATCCAGTCATGGATTATTGTATCTGCATCACCATGCTTCTTGTTGCTCCTGGAGTAGTGAACCATATTGCTTTTGCGAAAGGACATTCCCAGAGCAAATGTCGAGTTGTTTCAATGTTTTGTTCACAGATTGAGCATTGTCCTCCCGTGTAGTTCAAATTTCTTTCCATTCTCTCACTGGATGGAACGATATTAATAAGACATTTCCACAGGAAGTGTTTTATTCTAGGCAGAGTTGGTATATTCCAGAGTCTTCTCCAGAGATTGGCTGTAGCTTCATCTATCACTGTACTACCATTTTTGAGTTCTATAATCTTGTTATAAGCCGATTTTACCGAAAAAACTCCATTTCTGGTTAGAGTCCAGAATAGCTTATCCTCCCCTGCAAATGGTATTCTGGTTTATAGAATCTTCGCAGCATCTTCTTGTACAAAGAGATATTGAATAACATTTACCTTCCAGGATCTTGTATCTTGATCTATTAGGTCAGAGACAAGACAATATTTCCTCTCTATGTCGACCTCCACCGCTGGGACTGGTGGTGGAAGTTTACCCTGGATCCAATTGTCTTTCCAAGTAGATATTAGGTTGCCCTTACCGACAATCCAAAGACTAAGATCCTTAATAAACTTCATACTGCCTTGTAGACTTTTCCATGCCCAAGTAGAATTTTTCTTCTTTTTTGCGTGTAGACCTGGAGTATTTGGGAAATACCTTTCCTTTAAAGATTTCGCCCAAAGCTTATCTTCGTTTTGCAGCAACCTCCAAGCAGCTTTATCAAGAAGTGCTAAGTTAAAGCTTCTGAGATCTCTGAACCCCATACCACCATTCAGTTTTTGCGTTCCCACTGCAGGCCATGAGATGAGAAATAGTCCACTCGATTCTTCTTGCCCCACCAAAAGTTTCTTTGCACCTTGTCTAGTTACTTTATAGTTGCATCTGGGATTTTGAAAATTCCCATATGATGTGATGGTAACGTGTTGAGAACATGTTTTACTAGAACTGATCTTCCACTTTGATTGATGAACTTGCCTCTCCACCTTGTCAGTCTGCCTTTGGTGTTGACGATTAATGAAGAAAAAGATATAGTCTTCTTTCTGTTTAGGAAAAGCGGAATTCCTAAGTACTTTTCATCAAGTTCCATCCTCTTCATCTTTAAACTTCTCAGCAGTATACGACAGTGCCTTGGGTGCATATTTTTTGAGAGAAAAACTGCTGACTTCTGGAAATTTATTTGTTGGCCTGAGATGTCACTAAACGACTTGATGACTTGTAGAAAATTAGTGAAATTCTGAATGTCAGCCCTTGCAAAGACTAAGCAGTCATCCACAAAGAGGAGATGACTTACTTGTGGTGCTTTTCTCGAGATTTTTATTCCTTGAATTTTCCCATCCATTTCTTCCTTAGCTAAAGCTCTTGTAAAGACCTCCATTCTAAAAGAAATAGATATGGTGATATAGGATCACCCTGCCGTATGCCACGAGATGGTTTATAAGATTGACATGGAGCTTCATTTAGAAGTATATGAATTTCAGAAGTACTTACACACGCATGAATTAGATCGCACCACTTGTTATTAAATCCCAGTTTCTGCATGACTTTGACAAGGAATGACCATTCGACTCGATCAAACGCTTTCGACATATCGAGTTTCAATGCCATATATTTCTTCTTGGATTTGGTTCTCTTCATGCAATGAATTAATTCTTGGGCAAGGGTGATATTATCTCCTATTTTTCGACCTAGTACGTATGCTGCTTGCATGGGTGAGATAATGTTTTCGAGTTGTATCTTCAATCTATTGGCAAGTATCTTGGAGATTAGCTTGTAAGTTAAGCTGCAAAGAGCTATCGGTCTGTAGTCCCCATCCATCTGTGGTAGTTTACATTTTGGTATAAGACACATGTTAGTCTTGTTTATCTTCCTCAGTAATCTACCTGTACGGAAAAATCTCTGAACCATATTAATGACATAAGTCTTGACAGTGCTCCAATTTGATTGAAAAAAACCCGGTGGAAATCCGTCTGGGCCCGGTGCTTTCCATGGATGCATTTGTTTGAGAGTGTTATGTATCTCAGCTTCATCAGGGACTTTAGTAAGAAAAGCATTGTCTTCATCAGTGATGCATGGAGGCAGTAGATTCAACAAGTCTTCATTGTCTTGTGGATTTGAGGTGGTCATAATGTTCTTGAAGTGACTGGTAAGATATTCTTCAAGTTGATTTCTTCCACTGCACCAGCTTCCATCTTGTTTTTGAGTGATTCAATTCTATTTCGTGCCCTTCTCTTATTGTCTTGGAGATGGAAATGTTTTGTATTTTGGTCCACCTCATGAAATAAAGTGTCTCTAGATTTCTTCCTGTAGAAAATTTCTTCTCTTTTGTGCCATTCTTCAATCTCATGTTCAACTTCTTGAACCAGCTTTGTGTTGTCTATACCATTTGAAGTTGGGTGTTGAAGATGTTCTAGTTTTTTCTGCAGAGATTTAATGTTATTATGTATATTGCCAAATTTGTTTCTGTTCCAAAGTGAGAGATCCCTTCTTGTTGTTGAAAGCTTCTTATCAAGCACAAACCCAGCAGATCCACGGAATTGGTTGGACCAAGACTTGTTGATTTGATCCTTACAAGTGTTATCTCTTAGCCAACATTCAAATAATTTCCAGTTTTTAGCACTACAAACATCATTCGGAGACAAGTCTAACATCACAGGACAATGGTCAGAAGCTAGAAAAGGTAGATGTTTAAGACAAAATTCAGGGAAAGAAAGCAACCAATCTGAATTCATTAAAACCCTATCTAATCTAGATCGGATTTTACCTGTGTCGTGCTTATTGCTAGTCCATGTGAAAGTATTACCATGATAGCCTAAATCGCTAAGGCCAGCATTATGAATAATATCACTAGATATTGGTGAGAATGAGCTAGACCCATTATTTCTAAATCTTTCTTCCTCATGAAGTGTAATGTTCAAGTCACTTATTAAGGCCCAAGGTGCATTGATATCATAAGTATTGCAAACATCTCTAATTAGGTTCCATTGCTGCTGACGCTCTTGTGGGTAAGGAGAACCATACACACAAGATAAAAGCCATCTAGGTTTAGCAGGGTCACTTTGAACAAGACAATGTATCATATTTCTATCATTGGAAATGATGTCAAGGTTAAAACCATCTTTCCAAAGAAGACAAATTCCCCTGCTTCTTCCTACTGAAGGAACATAAAAAGAATTAGGAAACTTCAAAGGACGAACAAGCCTAAGAATTTTGTTGGAATCAATTTTTATTTCTTGAAGGAAGACTATATCAGGGTTTAACATTTTATTAAGATCAACCATATAGTTTCTGGCGTCTTTTTTAGCAAACCCATTGCAATTCCAGGCAATGATTTTCATATTTGGGTTCTCAAACTCAAAGAAAGCAGTACAACTAGAAAGAACTATATCTATATGTTTAAACTTGTTATTGAAGTGAATAAAATGGCAAAACGCTAAACGATAAATAATGCAACCTAGGATTTTATGATAATTTAAAGAGATATGATAAGTTTTTACCTGAGCAACACCTTCATAATCATTTGTGGGTTCAGATGGCACAGCTTCCGATCCGTTATTCACCATCTCATTTGTGATGTTAGTATCCATAGGAGGAGGGTTATTGACTGAGGTAATTGGAGGCTGAATATGGATGTTATGTGGATTCATGGAAGGTTCATCATTGAGCGCAGAGTTTCTCATTCTTTTGTTTTTCCTTGATTCATCAGTATTATCCTCTTCAACCATTGCTTCTCCCATCTCGTCAATCATAGTATTTACATTGCTTTCTTCACCAGCTTGTTCTTCACCACCAGCATGTCCATTTTTCAGGATTTCTTCATATTCAGCAGAATTTAAACTATCCAGGTAAAGTAACCAAGATGTATTCAGAAAAGTATCATCTTGATGGTCGATCACAAAACATTTGTTACATATTTTCTTTGGTCGCATATCCCGGTGATATCGATCCAAACTTCGTCTTCTCCATTGGAGTTTTCCACCATCCTCCACGGTGCAATGGTTTTTGAGGTCCATTTCAATCCTAGCTTTTACAAAGTATTCCCATATCTTGGTGCAGTTTTCTGGCTTGGTAAAAATCTTCTTTCCAATGAAATTGATAGCTTCATCAATGATGACTCTATTTAGATGTTCAAGCTTGAGGTATTTGAACTACATATTGAACTTCTGGTGTGTGAAGTCGTAATCTCTAGCTTGATTTCCAGGTATGAACTTCTTGAGAGCAAAAATAACTTCTCCAATAAGCCATGGGACATTGTTTATGATTTCATTTTGTTCTTCTTCATTGTTCAACCTAACAAGCATAAGGTTGTGTCCCATAACTCTGATCTCCTTGTTTCTGTAATGTTTCCATAATGAGTTGATTTCCTCTCTGATAGTTCTCATAGGCACCTTATCTTTGTGCACAAGTTTTCCAAGAAGAGCACAAGACCATTCTTCAAACAATGACATTAACTTGTGTTACTCCTACAACTCTTCTTCTTTCAGTTGGTATCTCAAGTGAGGCATTCCTAAGTTGTCTTGATAGTTGATTGATGCGATTAGCTCTAGGGTTTGAGCTTGAGGCCATACTGTGAGCTTGGTTGTTTTGGTGGGCGGTATTGGTGTTCTGATTATTGAGTTTGACAATGTTAGGGTTTTTCCCCAGAGGGGTAATATTTACGTTGCGCCAATGGGGACTCCAAGCCAATATATGATTCCGCTTATAAAGCCTTGTATCTCTGAAATTTGGTAGGATAATATACGACAAGATTTTTTTGATGCCTTTTTGATGATATTGGTATATCGCATTCAATATTGAAATATTATTGCCTTTTATTGAAGTATGATTGTGCATGCATGACACGGAATTTTTGGCTTGACATGTGTTGATATTAGGGTCAATTGGGTAGGCGATTCTCCAAGAGTAGAAACTGTTGAGTAGATTTGCGGATATTAAATGGCGAGAATTATAGGAGGGAAGCTGAAAATTTTGAAAATTTTCGGATCGGTTTTGATTTGAGTTGGGTTTTCGATGATTTCGAACTATGAGTTTATTTTGAACAATTCTCGATGGGTTATGAGATACTTCTAGCCTACGTAATTGATCATCACAATGAGAATGATGATTTGCACCCTTGCTTTCCACGGTATTGCTTTCAATTCGAAGTAGCCATTCGAACCTCCACCACAGGATACCACAAATGATTAGATAGAAGGTCTTGCTGCTGAAAAAATTACCACATGATACAAGAAGCCATTAGCAAACGAAGTTCAAAGTTTGAAAAACAAAACGATTCAGGGGATAGTTCCACAGTATCCCAGAATCAAAAAGCACTAATACATAGAAGGAGTTGGACAAGAGCTAGTTCAATGGAGTATACCACAATATCCAAGAACTGAGCAAAAAATAAATCAACAACAAAATAAAATAAATCGATAAAGCAATATCAAAAGACTAAGACAACAAAAGATTCATGGAGAACTTCCACAATATCCAGTGAATCGGAAGTAAAGACTAATGCATTAGGTATAAGGAATGGAAGCGATTCATTGCCGAGTTGAGAACATAGGAAACCCGATTTGCAGAGCTTCTCTCTCCTCTATTGCACCCACACCCACTACTTAAATGTTCTGCATTTTTGAATCATCCAAAACTGCATCTTACTTGTTTAAATTTGGCTTCTTTGGTGATTTGAATGCATTCATCTGTAAGTTTTGGAGTGAGTTGCATGATTGAGAGTTAAACTTGATTTCAATGCAATGTTGTTAGTTTTCTAATCTTCAAGCACGAGGATCCTACACGATGGAGTAATAAATTGGTTGCCTTGAAGGAAATGTAGCGTGTTACGACAAAGCATGACGTTCAAGTAGATTAGATAAACATGATGTACACTTTATACTGCTATTTGACAGATTTGAAACTGATAAGAGGAGGTTTGAAGTAATCAAAGTCAGAGACGAGGACAAAACAACAGAATAATTAAGTTTGAAGATCGCCACCTAAAAAGACAAAGTAGTAGTACAAGTCTTTCATGAATTGCTCCAGGCAATTGAGTTGGAGAGAACCAAACAGGCAAGCTGCACTCATAAGCCTTTGAGCAACCAGATTCAGCGACAGGTTTGAATTAAAATGCACCACCACAATTGCTAAATGGTACCTCTTCCTCTTAAGGGCTTCATCAACCAGCTCCTCACTGCACATGACTGGGTTTTTGTGTTATTGGAGCTTCCATTGAGTAAAGTCCCCAGCATTATGTGATCCCTTGACATCTCAACTGCTTTTCCGCCATTGCAAAGTACTGCCCTGTAATTTCTAGCATTTGCTACAACCAATGATCTGACAGCACCAAATAGGAAAATAATTAAAAACTTGTATCAGCCTACAATGAGACCAAAGCTAAATAACTTCTCACAGGTTTGTCGTTGAAATTTTCTTATACTACCTATAACATATATGAGATATCTATAGCATGTGCAAAGCGCTTTTGAGGTCATTATTTAAGTATGCAATAAAAATAAAGCAGGTTACCACACCAGGTTGACCTCAATACGCAGCCCACATGGGGGGCCAACACTTCCAGTCCCCAAGTGTGTGCAACATTACATGTACGAATCACAAATTCCATACTATACTTCAGAATCGAGTAACAAAAAGTGTGGCATAGTACAAAGTCATGATTGATCCTTTTCGTGGAATTTCTAAGGAGGATAATACGGGGATCAATTTTAGAGTCAGATACATCGTCGCACAAGTAAGGTTTCCACAAAAAATTAGTGTCAAAGAAAGTTCTTACCTCCCAATCGCAAGAGCTGCCGGTGTGAGTTGTACCAGAAGCAAGAGCAGCATCAGTGGAACAAGCTTCATCCCCTAGGATCGGCCTTGCTGATTCACAACGGTATGTGGTATTCTGACTGCAGGAAACAGCAGGTAAGAACCATCAGAGAGTGCACAAGGTTTGGAGGAAAAGTGCACTTCTGCTACTTGACATCATCAACCTGGAAATTTTACAGCTCTATGATTACATTCGATCACCAATGACAATATTCTGACTAAGACAAAACGTGTAAGTTGGATACAAAAACAACAGGATCAAGGAGCTTAAGGAATCACCCTCGCGCTGCAAAGCTAGAACCTGAAGGGAAATTGGATACACAGTCACAAAAGTAAGGTTTCCACAAAAAGTTGTCAAAACATTATCAAGACAGCCCTTACCTCCCAATTGCAAGAGGTATCACTGCAGTTGTACCAGAAGCAAGAGCAGCATCAGTGGAACAAGCTTCTGCAAAGCCATTATCTGCTTGCAGAAGCAACTGCCGTATCAGTCTCCAACAGAAAGCCTTCACCCCAGATGAGCCTTGACAGATTGGTGCAAGCAAAATCTGCAGCATGTCATGACCATCAAAACTTGATCAAACCACACTTCTAATTCTTAACAGCATCAACCAGATTACCCCTCTCGTCTTCAACAACAATAAACATTCAGACCCTTCGAACCAACAATATGAAAATAAAATCACAGATGAATAGAGACATTGATTGGAATAAAGAGTAAGACATTCTGAGAATACACAAGTAACAATCAAAAGAACATACTATTTTATATTATTACAAATCCGAAGAGAGTTAATATCCACAACTATTTGCAATTTTACAGAGATGGCATTGCAGCACATCACATTCACTAAGAAATTTTCAAAAATTTGAAGAATTCAGATAGGGGGGCTGCTGGAACGGAAAGATCCTCCAACTGCTGAGATTATGTCGTCCCGAATTTCAAGATAGCTCTCAAAACAAGGAGTTTTGAGCTTCGATAACGGTATATAGCAAGAGACACCAATCTGTGGGGGAAAGAAAATACATCAGTGAATTGGAAACAGAATTACAAAGAAAACTCAAAAGGCCAAGAAAGCTAAACAGAAAACCCAAAAATAGCAAAGCTAGCCCAAGCCAGGTCAATGAACTCAGTTTAAGCTGCCACTAAATCTTTCAAAGCATCAACAACTTTACTATCGAAAACCAACAACCTACTCCTCAGCCTTTTTTAGCTTTGCAGAGACATTACCAAATACACTCCTTTGAAAATTACATTAACCTATGGCATAACAACAAAACAGGAACACCATTTAACCCAAAACACCAACTAACAACAACCACCTTCATGAACTAAAGTTTACTTACAAGCCTCATTTGCAGTCTCATTGAAAACATAAGAAATTCAAACTGAGGTTTTCAATAAAACCAAGATTTACACTACATCAATGAATACAGAATGGAAAACCGTAAAACAACAAAGAAAAAAAACATAATTGCTCACCTTCTTCTCAGTAAGTAATGATACTGATAGGTCTTGTACATACTCCTCCTTGCTGAGTATATCCTTAATCTTTTGTTTGATCTCCTTTAACGGTGAATACTTATCAATATCAAAATCAACATAAATCAGGTAAAACTTCAGACCACCATCCACTCGAGTAAGATTACAAGCTGTTTTAAGGTCCCCATTGAAATGCTTAATCTTGTACCATCCTCCACCAGACTGCAACTGAACATTTGTATCAAAGACCCCGATGCTATGAACATAACCGATAGTGACCACACCATTGATTGGCAACTCAATAATATCACCTTCTTTATACACAACAGCAAGAGAGTACAGAGCTGATACAACAGAAAAAGCCTAAAAAAAAAACACATTTATAATCAACACATAAGAGTGATGAAAGAAACATGTTTAACAAAGACAATAGGTGTGTAAACTTACTGATCCCAACACTCCAATAATAGTGGAGGCTGCTTTGAAGAATTCCATTTGGTTGTTCAAGATAGTACCGGCTGAACTGAAGATTTCACCTTGCTTGCTCAAGACACTAGTCAATGGTTTCAAAATTTGACTCTCACATCTCAATGAAATAGGTTTGTATGTTCTAGAAAGAGAAGGTTTGAATGTTGAAGAGATTGAAAATTTAGGTAGTTGTCTTGGTGGAATTTGAAGGTGTGGTTGTTTGCAATCAGTAAGCATCTGATATTAAATCAATCAATCCATTCATAAATATGTAAAGGTGAAGTTAGAACACACAGTTAAACCCTAAAAAGAAAATGAAAATCAAGAATCTAACTTTGAGTTATCTACCAATATCAACAGAAAGAAAATCGACACAGAATAAGCTTAAAGATTTCAAGAAAAAACCCTAAATAAATCAAAACCTAAAAAGAAAAAAATCAAGAATCCAGACAGAACAATACTTATCTACAAAATATCAATCAAATAACCCTAATAAAATCGATGAATACCTAAAAAGGAACAAGAATAACATCAAGATTTCAAGAAAGAAAACTAAATAAATCAATTAAAATCCCTAGATCAACACTAATTAAAACCCTAAAATGAAAAGAACAGAAAGAATTCCCCTAATTCGGTAAAAAAAAGTATCTTCATACAGAATCAAACAAAAGATTAACATTATCAAAAATAATAAAGCACTCACTTTGATCTCCATTAGAGAAGAGAGATGATTTACAGTGAGTGGAATTAACAGAATTAATTGGGAGTGAAAATTGGGGCGGAAAGAGAAACAGATAGAGGATTATAATCTCCCACAGATAGAGGAGTATAATCCTTTTGTACGACTCCCACCAATTTTGTTTACCGGGAATCAAAGAAGAGGCTTCAGAGGGCCGAGGATTATGTTTAATCCCAAGCCTTGTCATCATAAGCGGTGACCCAAAATCACAAACAGAAAACATGATGAAGCAAAAAACTCTAAAGGGAGCGATGGGTTTAGGTGTAAATGAGAAATCTCAAGGTTTTAGTGATAGAGGGGAAGAAGAAGAACATTTGGGAACGATGAACATTTTGATTTGGGTTTAAAAGAAGAGAACGAAACCAATCAAACGGTAGAGTTTTTTTTATCCCGGGGATAAGATTGAACGGCTGAAATTAGTTGACTTGACGATTTGTTGACCCCACTAAAACGACTTTTCCTATGACTTTCTCACTCTCCCATCTCTCCCCCCAAGAAAGGCTTTGGAGCCCGGTGGGATGGGGTTTAAGTGCGCGCCCTTGTACTGGGTTGCCTCCGTCTTAAATTATGTATTGGAAAATGATTATCTCGATTTCGAAATGAATGAAGTTTGTAATTTCATTTCCTTGTTGGATGGAGTCTACAACCGAACATGAGCTGATTCTTTGAAGTAGAGCATTGATAAACAACTTTTAAATTTAATCATAGATTTTGTGGTATACATCTAGAAGTTGTTTTTCGAGCTTTAAAATCAAAAAGCAAGAAGAAAGTTTGCGTCTGAACGATTTCTAAAAGCGAAAAGATCAACAATTTGTGAAATTTCTAATTTCGACTTCTGCTTCTGGTATCCAAATACGCTTCGTGTTTAGTCGAGGTCTTGGCCGCACAAAATAGAATTCTTCTTTTATTTGGTCTATTAAAAGGCTGGTAATAATAGACATGGGACACTCCATAAAACAAAAGGAAAACTTTCTGTTAATGCTTGTTGGTTATGTTGTAAGGATGGTGAATCGGTCGACCACTTGCTTTTTCACTATCCTTTTGGCTCGCAAGTACAGAAGTATTTAAAAGCTTATTGCCCAATGTCTAACTGCATCAACATCATTATCAATAGTTGGACCTTCAAGATAATTCAACATCAACATTATAAATCCCATCATTTTATTTCATTGAACAAATTGTTCTTACCTAAAAGGCTTAGTGGTCTGGGTCATAAGCAGTTACACAACTACAACTGAGTTTTCTGGCTAAACTTGCTTGGTAGTTAATTCATAATCAAGATTCTTTGTCGACAAAAGTTTTAAAGGGTATATACTTACCTTACTATGATTTACTCATCCTCCACTAGACAATACAAGTTCTGTTGGATATGGGAAAGCATAAGTCATGGTCTTGAAATTATTCTTAAACATGTTAAGTAGCGAGTATGAAACTAAATTCGGATAAACATATGGACTTTTGAATGGATTCCATTTATGACATTTCCATTACAATACTGAAAAGATCTTCGTCTTAGTGATTATCAATGAGTGGATCAATTGGTTGATTCTGATTCAGCTCAATGGAATATTTTTCTTTTACGACGACTTTTGACTTCAAATCAGGTGAACTTTATCCTTGGTATACCTCTGTCAACTAGATCAACCAGATAATCTTATTTGGCCCTTTAATGCTGGTGGCATACTCACCACTTCATCCATTTATAAAATTCTTTGTGAACAACATCTTCCCAACAACTCTGCACTTCATTTATCTCCTCAATTTTGGTTAAGATTTTGGAGGTTCAAAATACCTTAAAAGCTTCAGTTTTTCATGAAGAACCTTCATAATGTTATTCCTGTTAGAGCAAGAATATTTCATTATGATGATTCTCACAATCAGTGTCCTTTAAAATGTAGTTCATCTTTTTGTACACAGTGTCCTTTTGCACAAGCCATTTGGCGAACTTTTGTTCCTCGAGTATATACTTCTATAGTGAAACATTCAACTATTCTTTCATGGATTCAGACTTGGCAATTAAAAAACTCTCCCATTAATACTTTCAACAATTAATTTTGATTTCACTCATGTCATACTTTGGATCATTCATCACATATGGAAACTTAGATGTAGAGTTGCTTCAATGGTAGTAATCTTAATCATAATATTGTCATCATTATGTTAGCTCACATATTGCATAACATCACCTTGGTAGCCCAACTGATAGTGTTTTTTGTACTAATATAATTATTTTCGTCTTTAACTTGGCTTAACCAGGGCGCACAATCCTCCCTTCCTAAGTGGTTACATCTTTCAAGGATAACTTTTTTTCCCGTACAATAAATAATTATTATCCTTTTGTCTTATGTTTTCTCTTACTCCAGTCTTTTTCATTGTTATGGCCGAAATTAAATATTGTTTTCCTGAAGCTCTTGCTCTTACCATAGCTTTAGGAGATAATCTCATCTTTTTGGTTTTCTATTCCTGCATTACTTGATGATGGTTTACATGATTCATCTTTTATGATTTCTTCATCCAATCAATATCACCCATTAAACT
The DNA here is from genome assembly GCA_023531295.1 of Papaver armeniacum. Lineage (NCBI taxonomy): Eukaryota > Viridiplantae > Streptophyta > Magnoliopsida > Ranunculales > Papaveraceae > Papaver > Papaver armeniacum. The sequence goes on from JAJJWW010011821.1 coordinate 1,875,445, forward strand.
GCAATGTATTATGTAAGTCTCCAATGAGAAATACCATAAAGTGCATATCAGTACTCCGGATGATTAAATAAATTGGGTATTAACGGGTGTTACTGTTACCTTATCTTCATTAATTGATCTGACTAAAAAAATAGTTTATTTATCCTATGTTGTTTATTTTACTTAAATGGAATGATTTATGCTTCATCTAAATCACAATGATTTTAATGGTTGGTCTGATGAGTATGCTAAGTTCTTTGAAAAACATGGACATTGAATCATTTACGCAAATTTGTTAAACCTATAATCTAATTTTGTATCTTACTCATTGATCAATTTGATAAAAAAAAAAAAAGGGATGTGTTATTCCGTACGGTGACGTACAAGAACAACCTAATCTAGATGGTTTGGTACCATTTGATTGAACAATATACCACTAAATAGAGTTTCTAATTAAAGAAACAACTAATAAAGAAATATTTATAAGTAGTTCCTTTAACATTACTTCTTAGTAGTTCCTTTTGGTTTAGATTACGGGTTCCTATAACATTACTTTTTAGTCTTCTTTGATCTTCAATTTCTCTTTTAACAACCAACAACACTAGGATCCACCGTCATAATCGTTTTGTAATTATGGTTTTTGTTTAATTATTTTCTTTCTTCTTTTTTCTAATAAAAAAGTTTCCTTGATTTATATGAAACAGTATGTCAATTGAGAATTGATCTATGATTTCTTATTATATACCATTCTCATCACCAGAAACACCTCCATCACCTCCACTAGTCCCTAAACTACTACCAAATTAGTAATATATTGTTGGATATCTTCTCCTTTAATATGCGACTGATGTTGATGCCAGATACGAAAACCAAGAATAAGAAAAGAAACCAAGGAGATTAGAAGACTAGAACTTATGTATAAGTCGAGTATTAGATACTCTGTCCTTAAGACGAAATTCGCCCCACTCCGGTGCTAATGGGTTCTTACTTGCGAAACGTCTCCCAGGATACAACGATCTTTCTTCCTCGAGTAGAAGCACTCCAAACTCAAGGAAACAGCGAAACAAACTTAGTGTTTATCTCTCAATACTATGACAACAATGAATGCAAGTGAAATCAGATTTTTGTGTGTGCTTTTCTTATATATAGAATGAAACATGTGTGGGGTTTATATACTTGATTGGTGTCTCTTAGGAAAGGACATGGTGTCTCTTCGTGAAGAGTCACATCTCTTGTAAGAGTCCTTTCATGGAGAGTCACACCTCTTGGATAAGTTTCCAACTCAAATTGAAAAGGTTTCACTAATGGACATAACCCTTCAATTATAACTAACCTAGTTTCTATTCAAAATTTCTAACATATATGTCACCACCAAAGCCACCATAAACCTAGCAACCGGATAATCCATCTTCAATAAAAAAAAAAAAAAACATATAGATATAAAGGAAAACACCAAAAGTGTTAAATTTACCAGGAATTGAACTAATTAGCTTCGTTTGTAGGAGAGGTCATATAAAATTCTTCTTTTTAAGAAAATTAAGATTCATTCTCAAAGGTTTACTTTTTTTTATATGAATTAAGTTGCCCAAAAAAGTTATATTTTTTTTTTCTTTTTATTTAAATGACAATGGAGAGGAATATGGGAGGAATAGCTGGTAAGTAATGAAATATGTTGATATTTTTTTCTCTTCTTATAAAAGATAATAAATGAAAAAGATTTTTTTGTAAGTAAGTTTCGTCCTACACTTGTACCCTGAGAGGTGGTATGATCTCTTGATACAAGGGACAAGAGGTTGCTAGTTTTATAAATCTTTTCCACGGTGTTGTGCGTCATTGCACTATAAAAAAAAAAAAAAAAAAAAAAAAAAAAAAAACATCCAAATATCCATTTGTCATGCAGTTAAATATCTCAATCTTTATCCATGATTAGTACTCCAAACTTTAACAAATTTTTGTCATGTTGGTATGTTAATGATATCTTGAGTAAATAATATTATATGGCGTTTGAAATCTAACAACTTGTCTTATTGGTTTAATTACAAGTGATCAATCTTAATTGATAAATTTTTACTTCAACCTGTATATATAACTTAAAAAGAGAAAGCATAAAGATTAAATAAAAGAAAGTTTTAATAATATTTTTGATAATGTACCGTCTAAATAAATCCTTCACTCAAGAGGGGACGAATGTGCAAGTGTTCAATGATGTATCTGAAATATTTTTGGCTCGGTTTACAAACTTACTAACTAATGCATCTAGTCACGCCGTAGCTAAAAAAACAAAAAAGGGGTATTTTCATGATAAAGAGAATTAAGAGACTGTTAGGAATAATGGTGATTAGAGTTCAGAGACAGACTTTTTGAATTACAAGTATAATTCCCACTAACCCAACTTATTTAAAAATGAAGATTACTTGATTGCCCTTATTCCTTCCTCAAACATCTAGAAACCCTAAACTGTTATAAGTTAACTCAAATTGCCAAAATTGCCCTTCACAAAAGTTGGACACTACTCTCTATAAACCCTAACTTAATAATAACTCAGATTACTAGAATACCCTCAGTTGTTAATTGTCAATGGCAGGATCTAAGACTTATTCATCATCTACGGTTGTAATCGATTCTAAATTTGGTACATGATATTCGATCCCCTTGCTGTCCAGAGTCGGTTGGTTTTTCTTGCACCCACACCCGCCTATTTCCTATTGCGCTTGTTAAGAATATGGGGGGCTCATTTTTGTCATGTTGGCATGTGGAATCGACGTTGCAAATCTTGATTAGAGTAACACAAATGGGAAGAAGATGATCGTGCATCAACTTCTGGTGGAAACCGTTCTTTCCCTCCCTTGATATGTATATCTTCTTGTGAATACTTATTTTGGTTCTGGAGTTCTAGATAATTGGCCCAAACGTATCAACATCATAGTGTTGTTTAGTTCTCTATCTTCATCTATCTTATCATCAACTTGTTGCAATATCGGAACATGCTTTTCTTGTTATGATTTAAACCGATGTATATGAATTTGCATCTCTTCATTAAAATAAACCATTGATTATGAAATTTAAAGTAAGTAAATGGAGAATACAAGTAAAAGAAATAGGTAAATAGTGTAAAACACATGTAATACTGGGTGTGAGTCTTGTAAAAGGAGAAGGAGACAGAAAATAGGGAGAAGAAAAGAGAGAGATTTCTTATTCATGTGTATATAATACAAACGTTTAGGACTCTATTTATAGAGTTTACATACTTGGTTCCCAAGTAATAGGGTTTCACTAAAGTGGGCATCTATATAATAAACTGCCGTTTATAACACTCCCCCTAGATGACGACTGTATCTAAGCTAATTGCCTCGTTAAAGCCTTGTCAGGGAAATCCGAAGGGACAAAACCTAATCGAAGGAAAAATAGTACAATTATGAAGAACTTAGAACAGAGTTGGACATGCATATGTTGCCTCATTAAAACCTTGACAAGGAAAACCCAGTGGGACCAAACCTTGACGAAGGAAAAAGAGTACAACGTGATAGTCCTATAAAAATACCTTTTACTATGATGCTCCCCCTCATAACCACTTCAGTTAAATCTTGGCTTGCAAATCTTCGAGTGGACACTTTCCCAATTTCGATAACGCATTTCTTGAATGCTAGAGATAGTAATGCTTTCATGAGAAATCTCCAGTTGATGAAGTCTTCTAATAATAGTGTTCTCAAGTCTTCATGCTTCTTTCAAATACACTAAGAACTTGTGTCTTGGATTGTTGATTTCTTGGAGATGATTTGCAGAAATAGTTGATATAATTTCTTCAACAAAGTGCCAAGATATGAATACCTTATCATACGTGAACAAAAATCGTATTTGTTAGAAGGAAATCCAAATTCTTAGGAGATGATTAATTTGATTTGGTTTAACCAAATGTGGGCATCCACTAAACAACCAAAATTTATACAACTCACCCTTGGATGACCATCATGTTGAATTAAATTGCCTCACTAAAACCTTTCCAATAAAACCCAATGGGAAAAAATTTGGACGAAGGGAAAAGAGCACAAATATCAACATTTAGAAAGAAAATTAAACGTCAACAAGATGTTGCCTCGTTAAAACCTTGTCAGGAAAACCACATGGGACAAAACCTAAAATGAAGGAAAAATAGTACAACTTTTGACGTAAATTCACAGAAGACAAGCATCAAATAATAACTTTAGTCTATCTCAAAGAAGAGTTTAAGCTAGCATAATTCTAACTGCAGATTTTAGAAAGAAAGAAAAAGAATTTATGGTGCTAAAACGTGGATTTTTGTGTTTTTAAGGACTCCTCAAGAGACCCATACAGTTGATAGCATCAACTAACTAATCCGGATTCTTGGTTTTATATCAAATTCTAAAAACACATAGAGGATTGTTCAACCTAACATAATCGAGTCAGGTGGCTGCCATAATATAATTTGAATCCTACAAGGATAACAAATTTGAATATGTTCCCAACCACATTTCATGTGTAAATGCAATGCGAGTCCTTCAAGGACTACCACGCCAAAAGCATCATGCATGGAGAACAAAAATTTATTGAATCAATCCTAGGGTCTGAGAAAAAATAGAACCCTCAAATCGTTTTTACAACGAAGAAATTTCTCGTATAAAGACGCAATATGACTACAACAACATGTAATTAATAGGCGTGGCATGTTTAAGGTGTTAAGTTTGGATCCAAAATTGCATAAATCGAGAAATTAATCCAACCTAACTTGGATTGTATGCCAACCAATCACATGTGTCGATATTTCTCTGCAGAGGGGTTCACAACCACCACCATTTTTATTATTTTAGTAGCTACACTAAATGAATATTCGACAACATATTAAATAACCATGATCCCACACAATTCTCAAACAAAATTCATAGAATTATTGGTACCAGTGCCCGCATGCATTATAATCTCCTAGCTATTATTCAAATGAGGAGATATGAATTTTGGGGGCGTGAATCGTATTATGATAGACTCTATTGGAGCACTAACTGTAGCCTATATAAAAATGCTACATGATTGCTAGATGTGACTGGATTTGCCTTTTCAAACGGCATAATTAAGCTTATGGGAAAACAAATTGAGATATTTTCACGCATGTTTAATGACAGCCTTTTTCGACTTGATCATGATGGGAGAGAAACTGATATTACATTGAAGTTAATTAACACCAACTTTTGCTGGTAGTATATAGTTTCCTCCTGATTATGGTGAAAATATTTTCATCTCATAAAACAAAACAAGTTTCGTAAAGTATTATCCGATTAATTCGAAGACATATACTCATAATAATTTTTGGTTTTTATGTACCACATATATCGACTATTCAAAAGTCATTATACATTTACCATTCATCATGGATTTTGCTGATAGTAGCCAAAAACCCTCCAAAAGAAATGCAGTTTTTTGGAATAAAATTATGGACTTTCTTGATCAAAAGAAAATTAAATTAAGATCAATATAGTCACTACAAGGACTAATAATATTGACTAACATGCCAGGTGCGCACCCATTGATCTTCAGTGTCCGACCGTAATCCAACTATGAGTGGAACAAATCCGAATTTTGGAGATTATTACCGAGAAAAACAAACATAAAAATTGAAATTGCTCAATATCTTTAAAGAATGCAACAAATTCTCGTTCATCGGTATATAACGATTGTCTTATACCATAATAACAATATATCATCATTTAGGGATCGATATAGATGAAATAAATTCTGACCGAATTATATGTTTCTTTTTAAGAATATAAAGAAATCATTATCGTTCATCGTGCTGATAACTCTTGTAAAAGGATAAGGAGACCGAAAATAAGGAGAAGAAAAGAGAGAGATTTCTTATTCATGTGTATATAACACAAACGTTTAGGACTCTATTTATAGAGTTTACATACTTGATTCCCAAGTAATAGGGTTTCACTAAAGTGGGCATCTATATAATAAACTGCCGTTTATAACAATGAGTAAATTGATGAAGTATGGGGCATATATTTAAAGATGAAATAGCGGGAAAAATAACCATCGATCGAGCGATGAAATCTCCAACGCCATCGATCGCCTCTATCGCAAAATGATATACGTCAGAACGTTCGATTACGACTCTATTGCTTAGCCCGCTGGTTTGCGAGCCATTTTTCCATAGTGACGCGACTGGTTTGTCAAGCCACTTGATATAACAAATGGAAATTTTTGTCATTGTGCTTAGGAACCGGCTGTACGATGTGAATTTGCTTGTTGTGTAATACAAGCTTCCTTCGATTATTTAAAAACCGACTTGTAGATCAGCTGGTTTCATGCCCTCCACAGAGGTTTCATGCGCTCCAGGAGGTCCCAGGTTCGAGTCCCAGATGGCGCAATATTACAGAGTTTAACATGGACGATAGAGTTAGTTTGCCCCCTTTGCGAAGACATTAGTCACACTATCCGCTTCAGCTCCCCGACTTTGTTCCTCATGAAGCTCGCTGGTAGGCTAGCACGACAACCTGTTTAACTTATGTAGTAGTATGCTGCTTGGAGCTTAGCTTGTTAGGCTTCCAATTATTCGTTAAGTATGTAATAATATTGATAAAATTTAAGAAAAAAAAAAATGCTTCCTCGGATCGGCACGATTCTTGGCTCTTGGCCCGTTTGAGTTTAATGTATTACAATTTACACCTCGCGGAGTCCCATTAAATTTAAACCCTTAACATTCTGAAACACCAAAACCCTTTAAATCAATATAGTACGTCAGTTCTTTTCTTTTCTTTTCTAATTCTGATACCTAGAGTTACAGCTTTTCTCACCGGTTTCCGGTAAGACTTTTTCAATTCCTTTCTTTATCTTCTGTGCTATTTCCTTCAGATTTATTGCACATGATCATCTACATAATTTCAAACATTCTGAGATTTTAGGATTAGGGTTTTGGTCCAAATTATTCAATCTGATATTTTGTTTTTTCTTTATTTAGTTCAACAAATCTCGTTAGCAAATCTCTTTTAAGCTGAATAAGAATATCATGTTTGCTTCAGGTAATAGTATAATGCAATCGTTGAGTACAGGAACTCCTCATGGAGTTGCAATATCTCCATTACCAAACCAAAGAATTACAGTTTATTCCAATCTCATTAGGTTTTCCTCCTCCCCATTCAAGTTTCCCAGCACACGCTCACCTCCAAATTCAAGATTGAAAGTTTGTAGTTCCTTGAAATTGATCCCTAATGTTGCGAAACAGAATTCTACTTCGTTAATACCTGAAGTAAGTTCACTAAAACCTCATAACATTGGACTACTTGTTAAACTTGTAATAGCCTTTGGTCTTTTGAGAGTGGGCTTAGAGCTGATTCATAAACTTTTGAGGTGGGACTTCCTAGATGTTAATGACCTGATAACAACTCAATTTGAAGGAAGAGAAATCTTTGGATTTGTTGAAAGAAAAGAATTGTTTGGTATAACAGTTAAGATGAAGGATGGAGAACGGGTTTTTATTTCTAAACGAAAATCAAATGGTGTTATTACCAAGTTCGATCATCAAATGAAGAATGGAGACCGTGTTAATTGGAGATTTACAACGGAGCTGAAGGTTGAAATGAATCAGGTTGAGAGAATTAAGAAAGAAGTCTATAAGATTTTCGAAGAGGACAAAGATTTGGAGCAAGAAGATTCTTTTGTCGTCGAATATCACTTTGATTTTCCTAATAGAACAGTAGTGGTACGTGATTTAGGTTTTGACATTTGCTTCTGAAGTTAAATTATCTGGAGTTAGATTTATTGATTTTTTTTTTGTTTTTTGTTTTTTTTTTGCAGTTACTAGTGTCCTGCTTTACCAAGACTGACACACATGAAGATTACTTCACAATTAGAGTACGTCATTCTATCGATTCTCATGAATATGATTCATTAGTCTTTAGGTTAATCAGTTGATAAATGATAAGACAAAACATACTCATCTCTATGTTTTCCTGAGCTTCCCTCACATTTTGTGTCTAAGAAAATCTGAACACTGGGAACAAAATGCTCCTCCATCAGTAAATTTCCTTGTTTGTAAAATTTGATATTCGCTACGTTGAAGTAGTAGTTCTAGTAGAGCATAGTAACATAGACGGAAAGAAGGAGAGACGGGGAATGAGGACTATTAATCTTTTGATTTACGGGTTGATCGGATAATGACAGATAGATCCACTAGTAACAGTGATACTTCTTTGTGTTGTATTCCACTCAGTACCTAGTCAGATTGATATCTATCAAAATTCAGAAGCATACCAGTCAGGATTAAGCACTCAAATTGATGTAAACTGCATTCTAGATTTCGTACACAGTATCTTCGATAGCGTAACCCATTTATATGTAGTTGTTCCATTTCTAGCTATGGTATGTCTTTGTTATTATAAAGCATTTTATTGAGTATTGTGACTCTTCCACATTAATCAGCTGAAGGTCGAACTTTAGCATCACTTAGGAAGTTCATAATAGTTTAATAAGTGCACGGTGAGCATGTTCAAACGTTACCAGGTAAGAAATAATGTTAGCATAATGAGAGTGCGATACCAAGTGAACGACATTTTATTGCACAAATATTTATTGAAATTTGTTTGTCGCCTTTATGTATATAGATCGTCATTGTTTCTTAAATGTTGACAAGTGGATCTGGGGATATGTAAACATTTTTTGTGGTCACATTTGATGTTCTTTTATAACATGCGGCCTGCGTTATTCACTATGGTGATTTTGCTTTTCAGGATGCCTTGCTTCTAAAATTGCATAAGCTTATTCACACTACTAGCTAGTTCTACAGCAGAATTGCTTCTTCCATCTCATAATCATCAACTTAAGGCGATATCTCCTCTTTACAGTGAGGGTTTTGTACATTGTACGGTCTCTCAATCTGTAATATTTCTTTCTTTCTGTTCATTTTCTTGGAAAGGGGGTGTAAATAATTTTTAGGATAGCTTAGAATGATGCGAGAAAATCATTTGTCTTAGTCCTCTCAGTAAGTTGTGATTTGCTTCAAACATAGAATATCGGTCAATTTTTAAATGCGAGTAAAAAATACCACTTTTGTGAAAGAGAAACTATACTTTGGTCTTTGGAGTCCTCTGTCATCGCCTTACAATAATGCTTGGTATACCGTGAGGGGATACCGCAGCTATCACGGAGTGAGAGAGAGAAAAAAAAAGTGGCCCCTACCTTATACCCACCTCCCTATAAATCTCCTCCAGGGCTCCCATCTAACCGTTCATCAACTCTCACGGGATTTGTCACGGTGATAGCTACGGTCAACGTAGCATTACTCTTAGAGTTATCCTTGCTTTGAATTGTAAATTGTAGCGTTGCTTTTGTTGCTGGTCCTCTCTCTCTCTAAAAGTGTTGCCTCTTTTGAAAATAATCTTGGTATAGGGGCGGCATGGTTTAATAGAGGGGTGGCACTGTGATAGTAATGTTCCTTTAGTTAGTTAGGGGATGTCCTAAAGGGGATGTAATTGACTAGATTACCCTTTTCACCTTAAATCAACCAAAATCAAATCAAATTTTTTTAAACCTAATGAATCAGAAAAAATCAAAACAGTTTTTTTTTTCATCTTCTTCTTCATCTTCTCTTCTCCTCCATCAACCGTAACCTCCATTAAAACTGAAAATTTCATCGTCTTCGATTAATCGGCGATTTGAAAAATGTTTGGAAAAACCCAGTTAGGGTTTAATTTATCGTGTTGGATTTAAGTTAATTTTGTATCAAAAATTAGGGTTTTGTATGAAAATTGAAATTGAAATTTCTGGGTTTCTGCGAGTTACGGTTGATTTAACTCAATTACGAACCGTAACTGGAGATTTTGATGTTAATACGGTTGGTAATAGTTCAATTACCAACTGTATGTTCTTATATCTGAGAATTTTCTTGATTACGGTTGGTAACTATTTTAGTTTACTGAACCGTAACTCGATTCTGATTGGTATCGAAGCATTTGGTTACCAAATCGTGAATCGAGTTACGGTTGGTATCGAGCATTTAGTTACCAACCGTAACTGATTTTACGATTGGGTTTTCTTCAAATTTAACCAGTTACGATTGGTAGTTCATCTTTTACGAACCGTAACTTCGATTTATGGTTGGTTATGAGCAAAATTCCAACCGTAATTAGCTCTGAAAATGTAAATAAACTGAATTTTTTACGCACTTTAGATAACTTTGAGCAACGAAAAGCTAGTTGGGACTAATTTAGAAGTATATCCGGTCATTTTCAGGTCCCGGTTCTTCATTTTATTGGTTAATTTCTTCAATTGATTGAGATTGACCTTCTCCTCTAATTTTTTTAAACTCTAAAAATCTGATTTTGGTTTTGATTTTGAGTTAATATAAGTGAAATTAATCATTAACACTAAACTTGATTATCATCACTAAACTAGGTTATCAATAATGAGGGTTAATTTGTCATTTCCAGTTTTTTTTTATAAGGGACACCTTGAATGATCATGTAATGACCCTTTTTGTCCTATTAGAATGCCGCCCCTCTACTAAATCATGCCGCCCCTATACCAAGATTGTTTGAAAAACATCATATTTGTGTACGAATAAAGATGCAATTCTTACTTTTGATTCTGTTTGTAAACTAGTTTTCAGTTTCAACAACTTGTTCAAATACGAGCTTGTTCCTTGCCTTCCTTAAGGACCCAAACAAACAAAAACTACTTCTTCTTTTTTAACTACTGTATTCAGTAAGCAAAAAGATGGCTGGAGGCAAGAAATATCGAGGAAATGCTCACAATATCATTTCAGTATGGTAGAATTTATTCTTACATCACTGGAAGAAAAAAAAAAAGAGAGAGAGATAACCGAATTTCATGTAGGACAAACTGAAAATTCGGTACCCTTCCAAGAAATTTTGAAGTCAATTAACAAAGAAAAATAAAAGAACTGTACATATTTACTCATAAGCTTTACCATTATATCTTCATGAGACTATGTCCTATGACTTCTAATAAATTTATTGTAAAAAACAAATTACGAGTCAAGCTTGTCTTGCTAAACATCTCGAAATATGATTCAAGTATTGGATGTTCATAGGTCCTTAATAATATTAGTTCGGAAGAATTTGTTGTTTAACAATATTAGTTCGGAAGAATTTGTTGTTCAAGAATTAATTTTTTGGATTATTTGAAAATTGTCCAAGCAATGATTTTATCAATTGGGAAGGTTTGAAACATCAAAGAGAGAAATTCAGAACTTCTGTAATTTCGGCAAACCCCAGATATCTGAGTTCCTGAAATACATGAAGGTTGGCAAACCTGTTTGCAAACCTTACAGTTCAGAAAGGGACTATTCACGAACCGTGGCGATATGAATTTGGTGACGGGCTAACGGTTGGTGAACCCGGTTGGTAAACTTTTGACATCTGAGTTCACGAGACAATTGGTGAACCGGGTTCACGAGCTGCTTAACGGTTCATGGACCGTTTCACCAACAGTCTCAGTGAATGTGTAGCAGATGTTCAAAGACTTTTCAGCTAAGTATGTGTAAGTGTTACGGATTTGTGAGGTTTGCTAGCTTTGCCTATTGCAAACATATTTCCAAGTCTTGACCTTTGATCTAAAAGGAAATCGAATAGGCTTATCTGTTAGAGACAAATTGGTATCAAAAGTATTCACTTAGATTGAAGCAACTCTTAGGATGCAAAGGACATCAACTAAGGGAATCAATTGCGTAGAGCCTTGCGAGGTTCAAGAGACGTAAGGAGCGCGACTATAACTGAATCGCTTGGAGGGTGGATTCAGTCTCAAATTCCATGGCGAAATCTGATAATAGGCTAGTGTCTGTAGCGGCTTAATACATTTTTCTGTTCAAATCTGGACGAGGTCCCGGGGTTTTTCTGTTATTGTAGTTTCCTCGTTAACAAAACTTTTGGTGTCTTGTGTTTTTCTTTTCCGCATTATATTCTTTATCTTTATAATAGGATTTACACAATTAGTACGTATTCAATTCTAATAGATACGTCCATATAATTAAGATCATTTATGGGACTTGTTTCTTGTAGAATTCATATCTTGAAAGATAGATAATAAGTTCCATACTAGGCAGAATTAAGATCTGAATATTTGGATACGACTAATGGATCGTGGATATTAATTTTTTTGATCATCCAAGTACTATTCTTAACAATCAGGTTCACGAACTCCATTGTCTAGATTTTTTTATTGAGAAGAGATAGAGATATAAATTCTATATACATATATTGTCAAGGATCACTAATTGGTTTACTTGCGGTTGTATTAGGTTTTGTCCATACAGATTGCTTAAACGAAAAAGGTGGTGTTGTACTTGGTACCCTCTCCTTTTCAGGCTGGATTCTATCAACACACATGGGACATTGTGGGCCAAGATGTAGTATCTCTAGTTTAAAACTTCTTTTGCACATGTGAGCTTCCATATCATATTAATGAAACTTACCAAGTGTTGGTGCCAAAGAAAGAATATGCTACTAACCGATAAGATTTCAGACTAATAAGTTTGTGCAACATTGTATAAAAAATTATCACAAAACTTCTTGTTAGTTGATTAAAACTCATCCTCCTTAAATTGACATCTCATTTGCAAATAGCTTTTGTTCCTGGAAGAAATATCTGTGACAATATTATAATAGCATATGAGGTTGTGGATTACATAAAAAAGATAACAATTTATCCTGGTATTATATGAGTTAAACTTGATATGGCCAAAGCATTTGATAAAATGGAGTTATATTATTCATAGAAGGTGGTGAAGCTTGGATCCGCTTCTAAATGGTGTAGCATGATTCTCAAATGTATAAATTCTTCAAGGATATCTCTAATACTGAACGAAATTCCTCTAGATTCTTTCACTCCATCAAGGGGTATGCGGCAAGGAGATTTTATTTCTCCATATCTTTTCATCATTGGAATGGAAGGTTTTAGCAGGCTTCTCAAAAATGGAGCTCAGTAAAAGCGTATTATTCATGCCCAACCATCCAAGCATTGCCCTGAAATCACACACTTGTTCTTTGCAGATGATTGCATCTTTCCCACTAAAGCTACTGGTATATTTATTCATAACCTAGCTAATATTATTCATAAATTCTCATCTGTCTCACGACAACTCATAAATTGGATAAATCTAATGTGCACTTCAGCAAAAATTAAGTCAAGAAGCCTGTGAAGAAATCTCTAAGATGTTACCAAAAACGAGAGGGTACCAAGTACACCGCCAACTTTTTCTTTCGGCAACCTGTATGGACTAAAACTAATACAATCACAAGTAGGTCAAAGAAAAGACACTTGAAGAAGATTGTAAATAGAGTTTTTCTCTTTCTCTTCCTAAATCAATATGTTCAGACCAAAGGTTCGTAAACCTGATTGTCTAGACGAGAATATGGACGATCTTAAAAATCAATATCTAAGATCAACCTAGTCTTATCCGAGTTAAGAGAATCTAAATTCTAACAAGTATGAAACTTTCAATCTATCTTTCAAGATATGAATTTAGGAAGCACAACTCTTGTTTTTTATCTAAAATAATAAAGACTTAAACTATCCGGATTGGTTATGTACTACTTGTGTTGTTCTGATTATAAAAATAAATAAACAATATAATACGGAAAAGGAAAAACACAAGATACCAGGAAAAAAAAATTAATGAGGAAAATTGCACTTGCAGAAAAAACCCCGGAACCTCGTCCAGCTTTGAACACCATACTGAATCAAACTGCTACAACACTAGCCTACTATCAGACGGACTGAAATGTAGCTGAGACCGAGTTAACACTCCAAGAAATTCGAATGCAATCTTGTTCCTTACGTCTCTTGAACCTCGCAAGATTCTACACACTTGATTCCCAGCTGCCGTTCTTTACATCCTAAGAGTTGCTTCAACCTCGGCAAACACTTTTGATACTTATATTTCTCTAACAAACAATTGTAGTCCAAGACTTGACTTTAGTAGACTAGAAATCAAGATATAGTTTTGTACATCTAACATTAATAACAAGCTTGAGATAAAAAAACTTGGGAGTTCGACCAAGTTCTAACAGTTCCAAATAAAGTAGGTAAATCTAGAAGAGACTTATTTGGGAGTTAACTTGTTTACTTCAAGAAACAAGAAAAAGGGCTTCAACAAACCGATTGGCAAGATGAATCTCAGACTGCAAAAATGGCAAGGAAAGCTCATAAATCAAACTGGAAGGACAATCTAGATTAAACCCACCCTTTGGGTTGTTGCTCAATACCAAGTGAGTGTATTGAATATGCCTAACAATCTGCTGCAAAGATAAATAACATACAAAGAAATTACTTTTGGATCAAAGAAGGAAATAAAGGTTTCTATCTTAAAACATGAAGAGAAATATGTTTTCCTAAGAGATATATAGTTTTGGTTCAAAGACACTAAGAAATTCAATCTATCTTTACTGGAAAAGCTAGCTTGGAAAATGGTAGATAAAGAAGATGCAAAATGGTTTAAACTTCTAAGAGCTAAGTACGTTAAAGATAAAGATCCCCTTATAAATTATATTACCACAAAAGGAACTTAGATATGGTAAAGCATATAAAAAGGAATAGAGATTATAAATAAGCATTTTAAATGGGAAGTAGAACATGAATCTGCAATAAAGGTATATCGACATAACTGGATCCCAAAAATTGGGGCAAATGATCTTTAACAAAACACAAACAAATCCAAATATGAAGGTGGAAGATTAAATAGATCAAAACTCTCACTCTTGGAAGATAACTGTCATTAATAATCTTTTCATCCAAGACCAAGCCAAACAAAATTTATCAATAAATCTTATTGAAAGATCTACGGATAAGCTAAGATAGATCCTCACTAAGTGTGGTAAGTGAACTACAAACTCTGCCCATGGAGAACTGTAAAAGTAGGATATGTACTTCAAGCATCACCAAAACCATCAAATGTCTGTAAAAGATTGGCTCATATTATGGCACACTGGACCTCATAAGATTGGACTCCAAGCTTATTAGCAAATTAAGTAAATTAAGTAAGATTGGTTCATATTAAGGACAATTCTGATGGAAATGCTACCATAATATCCTTCCTGTGAATGCTAAGACGGGAAAGTTCATTAAGGACATATCCTTAACCTGTCCTTTGTGTAATATTGAAGATGAAAATGCTTCTCACCTGCTCATGAAATACAGTATGCCAAAATGATCTGATTTGGAGTCTCTTCTTCTTTGCACCATTCTTTGAATCCAAAAAATGAATTACAAGACTGGACTAAATCCTGGTTTGATCAAGAAGACTCTTTTGAAGCTTAAAATCCTCAGCTAAGAAATTTGACAAATAGTAACAATGTGGCACATCTATCAAGGCGTGACAAAATCTTTGAGGATAAGTTGCATCATTTATAGAATTAGAAGATTCTGCAGCTACTATGACATAAATAACTGCATCTTAGTTAAAAAGAAAGTCCATATTCAACAGATTTAGCAAAATGAAAACATGCTTAACTTAATATTGATACATTCATTCTTACTTAATTTGCTAATGTTGGTAATGATCTTATCCCACGTGATCATGCAGGTTCTTCTGAGGGGGCAATGGACTATGCAGCAAGAGCCAAAGATATAAAACAAGTAGAGTCTCTAATATTACTAAAAGCTCTCCAGCGGATTCATCAGTTGGGTTTTAATCTAGTGATTATCGAATGAGATAATCAGAAAGTTGTTAAAGGCTGTAATGGAGAAATTACAAATTTCCAGTGGGAAGACCAGAAGTTCTTAGCCTAATATTAGTCTAGATTAAATAAGTTAGGTAGTTTGTGGTTCAGTTTGGTAGAAAGGAGTTGTAATTAAGCAGCAGATAGACTAGCTAAGGATGCTAGAACTAATATTAAGTTTCAAACTTGGTGGAATTATCCTCCGGATCTTCTTTGTAATGTCTTTAGTAGAGACAATATGTAATTGAGTCATGTACTCCTATTCTGGAGGTGTATTATATTTGATTTCCTATCTTAATAAATGTCTTTGTTTGCTTAATAAAAAAAGAAAAAAAAAGTCTCACTATATGTAGGTGGGACGGTTTTGGAGTGGTCCAAAACAACGGTCTGTTCAGAATCACTAAAATGATACATGTTAGAGAATTTTTGGGTTTGGAACTGCTAAGATTTGGATAGGGGAGCAGTGTATCATTTGTGGGTCTTACCGAATGTCACGAGACTCACCAAAAAAGTATTTTATGTTCCAAGTGGTTTTGGAGAAATTTTTGTTTTAGAGTTCATCTACAAATTTAAAACATATATTATGGGAGCGTGAAAAATTAATTACATCCGGTAAACACACATGTCCAAATGAATAGAAACTGATGCTACAGAATTATCAGGGGAAATTGGTCTTGCAAAATTAAGCTAAACAAAACCCAAATATTTGATGTAATCACACAAGTTTTAATAACAATAGTTTTTGTTTCTTATGTGAGTACGTCCTTGCAAATAATATGCAATCAGAGCAGTCCTTAACATATATACACGAGACCTATGGCTAAAAAAAATTAGGGCCTATTATATTTTATACTTTTTTTTGTTTATATGCATACAAATCTGACAAGGATGGAAAACTAACAACTCATTAACAACTTAGGACTTCTAATATATTTATAACAATTGTGATTCCAAGTAAGAAACTCAACAAATGAAAACCTAGAACAGACGAAGCGCTACAAAATACATTTTAGAAGTTATATGCAACATTTTACATTTTGAAATGCAAAAAGTATCATATGAATCGCATATGAGAAACATGAAATTTTAGGAGACTTATATTTTGTAAGACGTTTTTTATAATACTCATACAAGATGTTTATTGTAAGTAATATGACAAACCTAAGACCAACATTGGTAGCAGTACCAAAAACCTAAAATACAAAAACATTAGTAGTAGTACTTTCTCATGTCAACAGTTCAATTTTTCATAATTATAAAAAGATGAACTTAGACAAAGCTGCATATATGTGTGTGTGTGCGCGCCCGCGCATGCTATAGAGATTTTATTTTTCTTTGCTCCTTCATTTTTTGGGCTTAGGGCGATCGACCTTCCCCCATATTCTAAAAGACAGTCTTGTAAGCAAGTAAAGAAGAAACAAGGGGTTTATCACATGTAAAAGCAAAAATTAGATGCGGCAATGTGAAAGCTTACCAGAAATGTCAGTATCACCAATTGCACCACTTCAAGGCGAGGAGGTGAAAACACTTCCTTGAGGGGAATTCAACCCTTTTTCGTAGAATTCGAAGATGAAAAAATCCCAACACACCCTACGCAACAAAATCAAATATCCTATGTGTTATTACTCAAAAGCTAAGTCACAGAAATAAAGATGGTGTTGGATATTACCCTTCATATACCTCTATATTGGCTTCTGGATGTACCGTTATATATAGTATGAATGAAATTTAAAAAGTATAGTGAGTTCTTATGAAGCTTTGTTCTATTATTTCCTGCTATCATAGTAGACCAAAAATATTTAAATTTTTGAATGCTTTCAAATATATATAAGCTTATTATGAGAAGCATTAGAGGAGGACATTTATAAAGTGAAGAAAAAGTTGGCGATGGAAACTTTGGAAGGTAATTTAATCCCTTTATAAGTTAAGTTCCCATTTTATAATTCAAAACATGATTTGACGGTTAGCTTGTATGGTTTGTAAACCTATGAAGTATTTACGCGATGAATGATTTCTTGTCGAAAGGGAAAAATATATACAAAAAGTAAGACTTTTAACTAAAAAATATATAAACAAACCTAGAAAAGTGGGAACAAAGTGAAAAAACGAGAAACTATTCCTCGCTAAAGTAATTTTTTCTGCGAGGAATGGATTCTCGCTAAACTTTAAATGCACAAGCACTTCTACATTTTTGTGGAAGGTGCTTGTGAAGAGGGGGAAAAGGTGATGGTCTTCTATTATAATACTTAGTTCCCCGAGGCTTCAACGATAATTTTCTTGCAATGGCCGGAGAAAAATCAGATATATTCTTCCTTATAGAAAGTTGAGGTGGTGGTGGAAAGTAAAAGAAGAGGTTTGGTTCATGCAAATCATTTATATACATATAACATCATAATTAAAAAAAAAAAATCGTAAAAGATCATAAAGATAAAGTTATATCTAACATAACAAAGGCTTTTTGGTTTATAATCAGGTGGTAACTAGGGATACTGAATTACAAGTATCAAGATAACATCATGATAAATAAAACCGTAAGGATCAAGTTATATAACAAAGACTTCTTGGTCTATAATCAGGTGGTAATTAGGGGTACTGAATTATAGGTATCAAGATTGATATGTATGATTTATGGATCCAAGCATATGTTTGTGAGTAATAAAATATTGAACCATAGATATTACCTCGGATCCAATTGTATCCCAGCATTGTTGGTAAAATGCAGCTTGAAATTCATAAATTCCCTGGAGAAGCCCAAGGTCTGATATTGAAGACCACTTCTTTGATTTCTTCAGCATCTGGAATACGAATAAGATGTTGCTTCTCTATCTCAAAAAATACAAGGAGTAAACATTTGTAAAATATTTTGATAAGGATGGGGATCAAATGTAGTAATTATGGCAGTATAATGAGTTAAATAAATCTTCTCAATATACGTTCTAGAGTCATAGCATAAGCCCAATGGTCCTTGAATAACATGAATGTGCGATGTTCGCTTATTAAAATTAGCCATACAATGAAAATAAGAAGTATTCTTATCTGCTTCAAGAAATTTGTCACCAGCTTGTTGCATGAAGTACTCTTTCGAAACTGATAACCATGCTGTTGGCAAATTATTACCCAAATTTTGAACTTCTGGATGAGTAGCAGGCATATTATTATCATAACAATGTTGAAGTTGAGATTTAACACTGTGAAGATTAGCTTTTATATTTCCAAAATGAATCACTTTCCAAAGTTTAAGTTGAGTTCTAGTATACTTGAGTTTACTTGAAGAGTTTACTCGAAAATTGATATAAAAGAGAGTGCAAAAAATAATGTTCCAAACTCTAATTAATAGTTGTCTTGTAAGAAGGAATTTGAAACCAGCATTTGTACAACTTAAAAGGAGACTGCTTATTGTAACTTGGAATTGCATGCAGTATATTAGGAACATGATCAAATGCAATAGGTATTAGATATTCAAGATGGAAAGCAGTGTAACTATTAATCCACACATTGTTAACTAAAGCTCTATCAAGTCTAATAGAGACATGAGCATCTCCATATCTAGGGGTGAGCATGGGCCGGTATGGACCGGTTTTCACCTCATCCGCATCCAATCCAATGCACTACGGATTTTAACTTTGGCATCCGCATCCAATCCAGATCCAACGGATTTGAATCCATTGAATGAACGGATGAACGGATTGGATACGGATAATCCAATGGATTTGTTTTAGTTAAAATTTATAGTAAAGAAAATAAAGCCAATACAAATGACTCATTATAAAACCTATATATCCTATATATGTATACAAATATAAAAATTCCATGTACAACTCCTTAAGCAAACACCTTAAAAATTCCTAAATGATCCATAGTATTTTCTACAACTATATAAATGCCCTTAATTGAACGGATATGGATATCCAACGAATTTTATAGATTACATCCGGGCCCGATCCGTAGTCCGTTGGATTTCAAAAATTTCATCCGCATCCAATCTATTAACGAACGGTCCGGACATCCATTCGCAAAAGAACGGTTGGTCGCGGTTAAATCCGCGGATTACGGGTAAAATGCTCACCCCTGGACCATATCTATGATTAGACCAAGTAAAATTTGAACCAGTGTAACCCAAATCCATTAAACCAAGTTGTTGAACAAAATATCTAACATATTTAACGTGATGAGATGAGCCCAACTGAAATAAAAAATGAGTTGTCAAAACTGATCCTGGTAATTTTGGTGGGTGAGGCCCACTATTTTGTTTCAGGAGAGATAATCCCTCACGAATCGCAATAATTCTCTCGATGTGTAACATTTTCGTTTACACGAGTATGCGAAAAAAACTATAAAACCTCACCGCTATGGATGGTCACTTGGTAAAGAACGCGCAATTAGGGGATATAAATTACTTCCCCCAACCAGTAGTGTCCGTTAAGGGGTGATTTTTGGACATGAAAATACTAAAATACCCTTTGGTTAATTAAAAAAATTTATGAAAAGACTATTATACCCTTTCTCCTAAAACATTAAAATCAAATAACCAAATTCATATATCCCCCATTCTCAAATCAGTACCGGCAGTCTTCTAGGTTTAGGTTTTTGAATTTTTTTTTCTTCATCGTTCTTCATCCGTTCTTCGTCGATTCAAAAATTTATTCGTCGATTAACCTACCCGAATCATAACAATGCCTCCACGAAAGAAACCAAATGCCCAATCGAACTCAAAATCGATTGGTGGACAAAAATTAAAACAAAGGCTTGCTTTGATTGCTCAAAGAGTAAGAAGAAGAAGAAGAAGCAGCGAACTCGGACAATCAACCTCTCGCAAACATGGCTTATGTGAGAAGGTAAGTGATTTTAAACTACTTTATGAGTGTTTAAATCGATTTATAGCAATGGGTTTAGGTTAGAATCGCGAACCCTAACTCAAACAGTTGAGTTTCAGCGAGTACCGACACTGAAATATGTATGAATAAAATGTCGGTATTGGGTTACGACATTCGATCTAGAATGAATGTAGTGCCGGTATTAATTTACGGCTATGATGTTAGCATGAATGCAATGTCGTTTCCAAACCCATAGTCGCCTGAAACTGAATGTTTTGTACCGGCATAGAAATTGGGTTGCATACTATGCCGGTTTTAGGTTACGGCATTCCTTTATTATTATTCGAGTATGCCGGTTGTGGACTTAAAACTTACAGGAAAACCTATGAAACTATCACCAGTACCGGCATAGGTTTTAGGTTGCATTATATATCGGTACCCTGTTACGGCATGGAAATAATTTTTTCGAGAGTGCCGGTAGTGATCTTTTGGTATCCAAGAGAATTACCTATGACTACCGGCATTGTAGATAGTTAATGTTCACTGCCGGAACTGTGTACCGGCATTAGTTATTTGCTACATTTCTATGCCGGTACTAAAACTGAAAGTGAGTTGTCTTATATTCATTTCGTGTGCTTATGAAATAGGTCAAAAGCCAAGGAAGCTAACAAAAGAAAAACTAAAGATGTTGTCACTAAGAGAAGAAGGAAGGACGGTCTTGATACTCCTTAGTCTCTGCCTCCTCGAGGGAAAAATAAAGGTCGCAATAAGCGTTTGGGGGCTGATACAAAAGGGATAATTTGGGAGAGTGGTGGTGACCGTAGTCGACTTGTAATCCGTGAACCTACTGGAACTGTTGAGGACGATGAGCATGATGAAGAGGAAAGTGAGGAGGAAGATGATGAGGTTCATCCAAGTCAATTAGCAAGCCAAAGAGAAGTTGGTGGGCCAAGTCAACAACCAACACAAGGCAAGGCAAGAAGGGATAGGGCATAGTCAAAGTAAAAGTTAAAGGTTCTCACCTTACTCACATTGATGACATGATACCTGACCTTGAACGTGGTAGAATTTGGGGTGAAGCTCCGGAACCGAAAATACTATTTGGATACAAGGACTCGTGGGTCGTACTATCTATCAAACCTATGTAAGCATTTTTTATCTTGTGCATATGTATTGTTGTGTATTTATGTAAAATCTCTTAATTGTATTGTCTCCAAATTGTAGGATCATAAGAAGGTTGTGCGTGTTTGCCGAAACCAAGCCGCGGATGGTTGGAATTTTTCTGAGGAATGTAAAGAGGTCCAAACAATAGTAAAGGATTCTGGTCTATATGCTTTGGTTGAAAATTATGTGAAGCTTTGATTCGCAGGATTTGTCAATTGCTTCGTCGAAAGTTATCATGGTGAAACTGATACCATGCATTTCCTTTTTGGGGAGATGACCTTCATTCCTGAAAATTCTCAGAACATTCTAGGCTTGAATGTTATCGGCAAATCAATTTCAGAATGAGATGAGTGTCTGGACCTAGAATGGTCGAAGTTACACGCTCTGACTAACAAGTTGTTTGGTTGGGACTACAAAACTTTTGCGGAGAGCTTCTATGTATCAAAGTCTAGTAGGACAAAGACATTCAAGCTGACGCTGCTTAAGAAGAAGTTTGAAAAAACAAAGGAAATAAGTTTGGAGGATGGATGGGACCCTAAACAAATTCGTTATATACACAGTTGCGTGCATCATTATACATCTTGGGCACTAAGGTATTCCCGACACTAGTGGCAACAGGGTTAGTGCAAACTACCTTCAGTACTTGGATCCGTTGGAAGATGTCTTTAACTATTCTTGGGGCACCGTGGTAATGGCACATTTGATGACGGAGATGAAAAGGGCCTCTAAGGCTAAAACAAACCAATTTGTCGGGAACTTCACTCTACTGCAGGTAATTTTGTTTTTAAACTTATGTTCTTATGTATATTGTTCACATGTACCCTAATCATGAACTTAGAAACAAAACTTAATGATTCTTATATGTATCATTTCACATTGGTATAGGTGTGGGATTATGAACACTTCCCAACATTGTTCAAGGATTGTCCCTTCTTGAAGATCACACACATTGACGACCCCGAGGAGCCTAGAACCAAGAGATGCGAGTTCAACAATATTCCGAAGCCCGGTAACAATCATCAACTGATCGATATGAGATTGGCTCTGGACGCGATGAGTACCAAAGATGTTGTGTTCGACCCTTACAAGGAGGATAGAGGAAACCGCCAACTTTTGAGGTTTGGTAACGTTGGATTTTACAATGGGCCGTTGTTCCACCCAAAGGGATACGTTATGGCTGATCCTCGATGTGTGATGCGCCAACTTGGATATAAGCAATTATCACCTTTTGAGACGGGATCTCTTAAAGGTTATGTTCTTGACCTTTCTCGGTGCTTTTCAACTCCCAATCGGTTGCATGTAGAGTATGATCCAAATCCGGAACCAACACATTGGAGGGATACGGAACCACGTTGTTTGGTAGATATTAGTAAGTGAGAGATTGCGGAAAACGGTGATGAAGTTGATGACGACTACATGGAAGATTACCTGGAATGGTCACATCCTTATGTCGTGCGCTCGGATGACGTCCAAGTTCCACCCCAGAAAAACCCTCATGTTCCAACTCCTGCAGAGGCACCACCTACGATGGCCCAACTTAATAAGACCGTTGGATTGCTAGTAAGTATTGTTAATTGCTTAGTCGTTTAATGTACACATAATCTTATATTAGCATATATATATATATATACTAATTATGTGTTTGATGTATGAAACTATCGGCGTCGGCTTGGCAAGTTGAAGAAGATGTTGGTTGCAAGTACCAGGAAGGAGAGGTTTTATCCCTTGAAGAAATGAAGGAAGTCGAGGAAAAGCTTGATAGAATTGAAGAAACCGACCCTAGTGCAAAATATTTGTTCGGGGAAACTAGGAAGAAACCGATCCAAAAGAAGCAAAAGACCAAGTGATTAACTCTTTAGTTGTGTTTCTGTTTGTACCGTGTATAAAATACACGGGAGGTCCGCAAATCAATACAGGGAGGCATGCAAGGCAGATTAATGCCAGGAGGCATGCAAGGCAGATTAATGCAGGGGGAGGCATGCAAGGCAAGTCAATAGGCATACAGGGAGTTATATGCAGAATTAATGCATGCAGTATTAATTCTGGAGGTTTCATGCAGAATTAATTTCAGGAGGTTCATGCACAATTAAATCCAGGAGGTTTCATGCAACATTAATTCCATGAGGAAATAAATACCAATTTATGTTTACTTCATAATGAGGGTAAGAGCTAGTTCAGAATTGTATAAATATAGAGAAATGTAATTCTGATGGAGGAGGAAAAGATGGAGAGGCTAGCTAACACAGAAAAAATCCATTGTGATTCTACATATCAATAAAAACATCACTCCCCAAGGGGATTCATCCGTGGACGTAGGCACATCTTGCCAAACCACGTAAAAACCTGTGTCACTTTTATTTGTTCTTAAATTCGCCTCCAACCCTAAATTCACACCAAATAATCCATTCATCGTGTTTCGTGATCAAAAGTAATTTTGGGTACAAACATTGGCGCCGACTAAGGGGATTCGTGTAAAACAATCATGTTTTATCATTGAGATAGGTGCATCAAAAGCTCATAAATCATGCCACGAATTTTCATGCAAAAATCAGCAAAAAAAAAGAAAGATCCGGTGACGAATCTCAAAATCACCCCGAGAAAGACTTCTTTGGTCGTTGTTTTAATCAAAAAATGGTGATGGTCCACTAGAATCTAATTCCAGTTCGTATTGTCAGTGGTGGAATCACTTTCTAGTTCGTGTTGTTGTAAACATCAATGGATCCGATTACAAAAATAAAATAAAGCCCCTGCAACCTCCGTTCGAAATGGGAGGTTTAATAGATGAAGCTCGCGAAAGGTGTTTCCAACAAACTTCTAGGAAGTTTGCTCCTAAGCCAATAACACGGTAATGACCAGCGCCGAAGTATTGACTGAACTGGTCAATGCGATCAAAGACGGACAACACATGCAAAGGAGATAAGCACACATTTTTATCCTTAAATCTCATTAAATTATTTTTGATTTAATTCCATGAATTAAAGTATACGTTTCAATACTTAAATCTCTTTTATTTTTAATTTAATATCATGAATTATATTGCGCAATGAACAGGCTCAAGCTTAGTGAAATCTATAAAGCATCATGATGAAACGTTCAAACCGTCTTTGAATTACCTACAGCATGGAAGCAAAATTTTCTGCGTTCGAAGAACTTTTATGTGCACTTGGAGCAGCAATATGATTGATTTCGAGGTTCGTGGATGGCGACATGATCGATTTCGAGGTTCGTGGATGGCGACATGATCAAGTTGGAGATGAGTATTGCTTAGACCCTTCAATATTTATCCTTGCATCACTTCGCAAGCATCTAAAGCCTCACCTTGCACGTGAGCACTTAAGCCTTGCATTTATCTCAAGCATAAAATCTCGTCTTGCACGCGAGTATGAAAGACTTGCACCTTGGCAAGCATAAATTCTCGTCTCAACCACGAGCCCAATGCCCGATATTGGTCCAAAGACTCGTACTCAACACAAGCAATGACCACCGCCCCGGCAACAAACGCTAGCCTTGTTATGTTGCGAGCAAAAAGCCTTGCCCCTGCCGCAAGCACACACTACATTCTACTCAAGACTCGACTAGCTATCGAGCATCACAAGTCCATCACGTGGCTAAAAGTCTCGCCTAGCACGTGAGCAAATTTTATTGCAGGTTATCACAGTTGGGGGCGTCTTTGTAATGTCTCTACTCACGCTTGGGGGCGACTGGCGAGTTACGTCATCGACGATCGACGCGAAGGAAAAATAAATTCTTAACCCCCAACAAGTTGGAGGTTAAGAGGGGGCGATGTTTGTACCGTGTATAAAATACATGGGAGGTCTGCAAATCAATACAGGGAGGCATGCAGGGCAGATTAATTCCAGGAGGCATGCAAGGCAAGTCAATAGGCATGCAGGGAGTTATATGCAGAAATTAATGCATGCGGTATTAATGCGGGAGGTTTCATGCGAGAATTAATTTCTGGAGGTTTCATGCACAATTAAATCCAGGAGGTTTCATGCAACATTAATTCCATGAGGAAATAAATACCAATTTATGTTTACCTCATAATGAGGGTAAGAGCTAGTTCAGAATTGTATAAATATAGAGAAATGTAATTCTGATGGAGGAGAAAAAAATGGAGAGGCTAGCTAACACATAAAAAATCCATTGTGATTCTACATATCAATAAAAACATCACCCCCCCAAGGGGATTCATCCGTGGACGTAGGCACATCTTGCCGAACCACGTAAAAACCTGTGTCACTTTTATTTGTTCTTCAATTCGCCTCCAACCCTAAATTCACACCAAATAATCCATTCATCGTGTTTCGTGCTCAAAAGTAATTTTGGGTACAAACAGTTTCTTTATTTGGATGGTGGTTGTTACGTCTTGAACAATTCAGAACTTGTTTTTGTTTGTACCTCATGGTTAACTCTTTAGTTGTTTGGTTTGCTTTTGGTTTATGATACATGTATTAAGAACATTTAAGCACAATCCAGCTAGCTATTTGGTTATGTTGAACATGTTTAGATTTCTAGTGAAATGTTTTCTTTGCAAGTTTTCTTTTCAATTGGTGCCGGCATTGAAGCGTTTAGGTTCTATAGCGCCGGTACTGCTTTCGGTGTGAAAGAGTAATTATAATCCCATGTTGTTTTTCGGTACCAGCACTGGATATTTTTTTTAAACCATACCGGAACAAGAAGATGAAAGGGTCCAAGTTCCTGTATACATATTAGAAGGTACCGACATTGTAGTATTTTATATAATCTATGCCGGAATTATGATTTTTTTAAACTTTCATAGTTTTCAAAAAACCGGCACTGTTTTCATGATCGAATATATGCCGGAACTCTGATTTTCTTATACTCGGATAGTTTTTCTAGACAACCGGCATTGTTTAGGATAAAACTACAATGCCGGTGTTTATTATAAATCCATTTCGAATGCTCTTTTATTTCATTCCTAAGTAATCTATTACATTGGATTTGAAACTTTAAATTAAAACATACTAAAAAACATGGAATGGAGTAACTTTGGTTAAAGATGATCTCATAATCTATTTCCATCCCTTTTCAACAATTGCGGAACCTTTGAGACTTTCGCGAATTTCTTCGAAGACATCGTCCGGAATGGGGGTGTCAAGGACCATCTTCATATTGGTTCTTCTTCTCTTTCAACATATTCCTTTCCCTTCATATAACACCCATCACACCCATCTATAGGTTTGCATTGGCCCTTGTGGTTTTCTCTTGATTTTGCTAGTTCAACAGCTTTGTCAAACCATTGAAACTCATCGCACTTTGGGTGATTCAAACACCGTAGAAACATTCTTCCATTTTCAGCATCATCAGTTTTTGCAATCCAAAACCGGCGTATCCCATCACAGCTTTTACACTTTGAATAAATAAAAGGACAGTCCATGGCTAGATGAGAAGGTGACTTGCAAATTTGACAGCTGCAATGATGAATCTGTAAGAGAAGATTATATTAGTGATACGTCATAGTAGAGAAGATTTTAACTATCCATATGTTGTTAGTAATGTTGAATCTACTTACTTTGCAGGTAGAGATTGATTGTGGTTTGCAAATAGAGCTTGATGATGAATCTCCCATTCCTTGTGAAGCTTGAACCGTGCTTGATTGATCTATTTTTTGAGGCTTGCTTTCTTGAGAGAAGGATTTTTGTTATTTGGTGGGTGTTTTGTGTAGATTTTTCCAAAGGAATGGGGGGCTATTATATAGAAATGAAGCTCCAACGGTCATATTTTTCAAAAAACTAGCCATTTTTTTTTTAAATTCACCAATACCGGCATGGCCGCAAATATACCATAAGTGTCGGTAATGATGGCATATTTGGCCCAATATATGTGAAGAAAATCACTTGTAACGGCATGAACATCTAACGGTAAACAACGCCAGAACTGAATGCCGGCGTCCTATGACACATTAACTTCAATGCCGGAAGTTTGGGTGATTTCAAAAAAACTAGTCGTTGAGGTTTTTCTCTATATAAAGAGAGCTAATACTTGGACCCAAATGCCCAAAACTCGTGTGTTCTTATATATCTCCTTGAGACTCTTAACTTAGGAAACCCTAAACCCTAGAATAGTCATCTATAAATAGCTTAGTATTGAACCTAATCCCACATACAACAAATGGAATTGTTTGACTCCGAGGAAGATTTAGCATCACCCAAACATGGTAAGAGACCAATAAACTTTCTCCCAATCTCTTAGAAATTCCAACCACTTTTTATGATTTTATGTATGTTCTTTGTCCACTCGCTCTTTTATCTTGCCTCTCTCATCTTCTTCTTCTTCGGGGGATAGTTTGTTCTTTTGAACATCTTCCTCTAGTTGAACAATCATTATCTTCTTAATATCCGCCTTAGTGGGTTCAAACAAGGCATGGCAAGTTTTTATGATAATTTGACGTATATGATATGTGCATAGGAAATTTTGAGCGTCCGGGATGACGTTGGCTATTGCATTCATTAATGCGTCATCTTGATCGGTTACGATGACCCTCGAAAGTTGATTTTCCTGGAAGAATAATTTCAATTGTCGTAATGCCCAATGATAATTATAGTCCCTCTCGTTTTCCATTAAACACCAAGCCAATGTGAATGTTACCTTGTCCGATGTTTGCTCCACGATGTTGAACAACGTCATATTGTATTTGTTTGTCTTGTACGTGCAATCCATCAAAACAACACCACAACATGTATTTTCCATTTGTGAAAGCAAAGGATGCGAAATGAATATTTGAAGGGGCTTGTTGTCCGGCCCTCTTTTAATGATACGCATGTAGTTGTGATTGAAAATGCGGGGGTCTAACAACCTCACCCAATATTTCGATTAACAATCTGTATGGACTAACTCCAATATAATTTCAAGAGAATCAACTAGACTCAATCTTAATAAAGTATATCAAAGAGTTATAATATCTTGATCTCTCGATTTAATTCTTACACAAGCAAATAGAAATCTGCGAGTCTAATTAAATATAAGAGAGATAACTTGGATGGTACCAAAGAACAATATCCAAGTGTCAATCAATGTAAACCAACAACCAAAGGTTGGATATTCTAATTGACTGATCTTAACGCACAACCTGTGATATTTCAATTATATAACAAAATATAATGCGGAATAGAAATAACACAAACACCAGAAGTTTTGTTAACGAGGAAACCGCAAATGAAGAAAATCTCCGGTACCTAGTCCAGATTGAACACCACACTGTATTAAGCCGCTACAGACACTAGCCTACTACAAACTAACTTCAGTCTGGACTGTAGTTGAACCCTAATTAATCTCACAATGATTCAAGGTACAGTTGCGCTCCTTACGTCTCTGATCCTAGCAGGATACTACGCACTTGATTCCCTTAGCTGATCTCACCCACAACTAAGAGTTGCTACGACCCAAAGTCGAAGACTTTAATAAACAAATCTGTATCACACAGAAAAGCCTAAGATAATAGATAAATATGTCTCCCACAGATAAACCTAAGAGTTTGTTCCGTCTTTTGATAGAAATCAAGGTGAACATGAACTAATTGATAACCGGACTGATATTCCCGAAGAACAACCTAGAATCATCAATCACCTCACAATAATCTTAATCGTATGGTAGCGTAACAAGATATTGCGGAATCACAAACGATGAGACGAAGATGTTTGTGATTTCTTTTTATCTTGCCCTATCGGAGATATAATCTCAAGTCAATTATTCAATTGAACTCGTACGATAGAAAATGGCAAGATCAGATCGCTCAACTACAAGAGAAGTAGTTTCGTGTGGCTTCACAATCCCAATGATGTCTTTCAGTCGTTAACCTATAGGATCTCGAGAAGAAACCTAAGGTTAAAGTAGAATCGACTCTAGCAAAACCAACTAGTATCACACAGGAGGTGTGGGGATTAGTTTTTCTAGTTGCTAGAGTTCCCCTTATATAGTTTTCAAATTAGGGTTTGCAATCTATGTTAGCTTAGTAACAAAGCATTCAAAATTCACCGTTAGATGAAAACCTGATTAGATACAAGCTAATATATTTCAATCGTTAGATCGAAACTTAGCTTGTCACACATAAATGAAATGTATTTCATTTAGGTTTGAGTAACCGTACCTAAACGTGTACACTTAGTTGGTTCACAAATAGTTAACCAATGGTTAGCCATATGAGCACTTCCATATTAACCGTATTCATCTTTATCATAACTAGTTCAAGTGACTCATAAGAACTAGTTGAAGAGTTGTTCAATTGCTTAGGTCTTTATTCATATACACAATTGGAAAAAAATCGGTTTGATCCATTCGAATCAATTTATGAACTATATAGCCACGGTTTGCAAAGATTGTATTCCTTATAATTTATTGTTTTAAGTTCATGAACTACCGATTTGAGGAATAACCAGCTTGGGTACGCGTACGGGTATGCGTACTTTAGCTACCGGATTTGAGTTGGCTTTGGTTTCCAAACTCAAAGAGATTTTTCGGGTAGAAAAGTTCCGCCAGTACGCGTATCTAAGGTGACTGGTTTATGAGTTCGTAAACTCCAAACTCAGCAGAATTTTTCGGCAGGAAAAGTTCCGCCAGTACGCGTACCCGACCTGTCTCCTTCACCAATACCGTATGCACACATATGCACACACTTGGTTTCCGGTACATGGATTTATACACCAATATGCGAACACACTATATATGCTTATATCCATAGATGGTAATCTCAACTCTACATTTAAATCATTGAAACATTCTTCTATAATGTTATAATAGTCGTTATTCATAACTATCGTCAGCAAAGCCATTTTCAAGATTGAAACGTCATCATGACTTTCATCACGGGTAAAGATGAAAAATGGTTAAAGCGAAAGCTCTCTACATACCTTTTAGTCGGATGAAGTTCCACTGGTTCCTTGAGTAGTTCTTCGTCTTCGTAAGATGATCGTCGTGGAGTCAGGAGCTCAACTACACTTAACTATCCTAGACCGAGACTTAGCCATAAGTAAACTTGAAATCAAGACATATAGTTTTGACAACTAAATTTGACAAACAAGCTTGAGATAGCAACGCTTGCGAGTTCGACCGAGCAATGCTCTAACAATCTCCCCCTTTGTCAATTTTAGTGACAAAACTATCAATACATATGGATTACAAACTAGATAAAACTTTGTATCTTCTCGTCCACATGCTTGATCTCCTTGGTGCTTCAACATTACTCGAAAACTTCGTCTTTTCCAAGTACTCCCATGATTCCATAGATGTTCAGTTCAACATCATAGTTGTTGAAGATCCGTATCCATAACAATGAGAAAACAAAAGCTCTCGATCATTGTTATACAGTGTCATAGTATTATTACACAGTATCAAAGTTCAATTGTATCACAACTTTGACAACAATACTATGGTGATATGTATCACTCCACCTTAGTCAATACTTTCATCTCAACATGAAAACCACTCCCCCTTACATAATGATCCGAAAACCATATGTATTTGTAGTGTGAACTACATATTAATTCTCCCCCTTTTTGTCAATAAAATATGCAAAGGTACGAAAACGGGATCCTAATGAAATTTTCATGGAGACGCTTCAAGACCAAAGAAAAGTACATATCAACTTTGTTTAGATGCAATCATAAAGTCGAAGCTAAATGCATTCATCACGGAGTTTATAAAGATACAAGATAACTCCTCAAATATTCCACAGTCGCACTCCCCACAAAGATATGGAAATTAAGCGCAAGTTCAAAAGAACTCTCTCCCATTGATGTCATTCCCGAAAGAACGACAAGAGCGACCTTACTTTTACGAGAAAAGAAGGATTTCTTTGGAAACCAAATACCACAAAATGATTTTATATCCAAAATTCTCAATTAAACTAACCACAAGAGAACCCATGATTAATTTAATCGGAATACACAACCAAAATAACCACAAACGAATCTATGATTAGTCTAGTTGGAAATGCTCACATAAGAAGGCTTATGGATCCGCACAGTATATACATAAAATATGGATAAGGGAAGATCAATATTTATGGAATATACAAGGATTCATTCTATTTTCCATCACTATTTGCACAATGACATACAATAGACATAATCCTCGTAAACAAAAGATTTTAACCTATCTTCCATCAATAAATGACATAATAGGCTTAACTTTTGTTTAACAAAAGTTCATCGATCTTGTATCAATACATGCATATCGACATATGAAAGAGATAACTTTTGACATTGTATGGGACAATAATAGTTCACAGACGCAAACACACATATCCCATAACATATTGCAATATATAAAACCATAAATATTAATACTGCAAAAATCATCTTCCAAAATAACTTTAGAAAAAAAATCTAAAAACATTGCAAGATGAAAACATTGGACATAGCTATGTGTACTCACAATAATGGCTATTCCAAACCCTAGTTATCCTTCTTAAACAAAACAAGAATAAAAATTCTCTTAAGAAGTTTCCTAGACATTAACATTTCACTTACTTTCAGAATTCTTCTCGTATTCCCTATATTCACCAAGCTCATCTTCAATCAGATCAATCCTTGATTCAAGGTTTTCAATTTTTTCTTCAAGTTTTTTGGAAGATAAAACCAGTTCGTTTTTCATAGCACTTACTTGTTCCAAAACGAGATTCATGGTCAAAGAGAGTTTCTCAAACTGAGATATAAACGGATTTCCATCAAAGGAAACATTACGTTTGTCGGAGCACAACTCATTATCAGATGAGTCGAAACGAATCTTCTTAGATGGAAACAGAACAGTCCACACATCACTCTATTTGCTTAAGAGACTGGATGAAGACATGGTAGAAGATAGAAATGAGATACTCAGTCTTTCAAAGAAAAGGACTTCTTCTTAAAATCAAGAAGAAATTCCACGAAGAACTTTGACCAAAACCCTAGACCAAGGAAGGGTACGAGGTAACGGTTTTATAGGAGAAACCGTTTATAAACGCTTACCAAGAATGTCTTAACCAAATAGAGTTGAGAAACAGACTAAGTACACATATACAACCCTCTTTGTAGGATATGGTTCTTGTTGAAACTTGAGGGTACAAGAACCATCTTCTACTCTTACTACAGAATAAGTTCTTTCCTATCCGGAATAGGATTGGTAGGTCTCCATATTAAGGATGTACTTATTTCTTGATTCCGTTCAGCCTTCGAGTGAACATAATTAAGAGATTTACTCATTCTTCTTAGAACTGTTTTGAGATCTCTGTAGGCTGCAAGTGACCTTGGAGTTCTCTTTTGTACTTTTGATAGTATAATTTGGAGATTTCTTTTTCCTCTTTGGCACGTATGTTTTAACTGAGGAGACATTGTCTTGATTTTTTGTGCTTGGATTATTATCCTGATTTACACACAAGATTTCAAAGTTTTTTGAATCAATCTTGTGGTTTCTATATCATCCTTTTCGTTAGATATAGGGTCAGGAGTAGTTTGCTGAGAAGAAATAATCGAGGGATGGTATTTCTTATCGGAATCACGATTGTGAGGTTTTGCAATTTCTTGTCTTAGAACAGCCAGTTGTTCTTCCAGATATTCAATCCTTTTCATTAGACTTTCTTCCTTTGAAGGAACATGATTGAGTAATTTGGAGTGGAGTGGACTGGACTGTTTGGAGGACACGTGTGATTGTCAGCAAAGAAGTTAATGGAACTTAAACAGACTTCTTCTTATGGGCAGTAGTCAAGAGTAGCCATCCAAGCCTTTGTTAACCCATTAACCTTCTCATCGGAATTTTTCGAAGTATGAATACTTCTGTAGCACTTTAAACAAGAATTATTTTTATGATTCTTTTGATCTTTATTATTCCCCTTATTGATTGAGATATCTTTCTTATGAGATTTTCTTTTACTCTGTCTGAGTGTCTTTTTCAACTGTTGTATGAACAATGAAAGAGATGAATTAAAGTTATTTTAATTTTTTTTCAATCACTTTTGGGTAGCGAGATTTCCTATCAGTTGTGGTAACGGAGTTTACTACCAAATGATGTTTCTCTCGCTGTTGTAGTTCAAGATCAAAATCTTTAATTTCCCAAACCAGAGTATTTACGAGAGAGAGTATCAAGGTTATTTCCCAACGATGGCATGCTTCTTAGAATCGTATCTAGATGGTAGCGATCTGAAAATTTTCATCACAATGTCCTTTTTAGGAATAGTCTTACCCAATGCAAAAGATGCTTTAACAATTTCAGACACTTTGTGATTAAATTCATCAAATGAATCTTCATCTGCCATACAAAGGTTTTCCCAATCGGAATTTAGGTTTTGAAGCCTGGCTTCCTTTTCACTGGTATTTCCTTCGAATACGGTTTCTAAGATATCCCACGCATCTTTAGACCTAGTGCAATTTGACACATGGTGCTGAAGATTTGGGGTAATGGCATGTATGATGGCATTCAAACCATCGGAGTTTTGCTTTGCAGCAAGTATCTCAGCAGCGTCGTATTCGCCAATATTCTTTGGAACATTAGCGTTACCTATTGCCACAACGGGAGCATCATAGCCATTAAAAACATATACCCATGATTGAAAATCACGTGCTTGAAGAAAAGCTCGCATAAAAATTTTCCACCATAAGTAGTTTGAGCCATCAAAGACTGGTGGTACGTTAATAGAGATATCACCTCTGTCCATAGAATCAGATTGCCACAAACACATACTTTTGAGGTCTTGTATGTGTTTGCCTGCTCTGATACCAATTGAAAATGCGGGGGTCTAACAACCTCACCCAATATTTCGATTAGCAATCTGTATGGACTAACTCCAATATACTTTCAAGAGAATCAACTAGACTCAATCTTAATAAAGTATATCAAAGAGTTATAATATCTTGATCTCTCGATTTAATTCTTACTCAAGCAAATAGAAATCTGCAAGTCTAATTAAATACAAGAGAGATAACTTGGATGGTACCAAAGACCAATATCCAAGTGTCAATCAATGTAAATCAAAAACCAAAGGTTGGATATTCTAATTGATTGATCTTAAAGCACAACCTGTGATATTTCAATTATATAACAAAATATAACGCGGAATAGAAATAACACAGATACCAGAAGTTTTGTTAACGAGGAAACCGCAAATGCGAGAAAAACCCGGGACCTAGTCAGATTGAACACTTTTTGTATTAAGTCGCTACAGGATACTAGCCTACTACAAACTAACCTGAGTATGGATGTAGAGTTGAACCTAATCAATCTCATAATGATTCAAGGTACAAATTGCGCTCCTTACGTCTACGATCCCAAACATGATACTACGCACTTGATTCCCTTAGCTGATCTCACCCACAACTAAGAGTTGCTACGACCCGAAGTCGAAGACTTTAATAACAAATCTGTATCACACAGAAAAGTCTAAGATAATAGATAAATATGTCTCCCACATATAAACCTAAGAGTTTGTTCCGTATTTTGATAGAAATCAAGACGAACAGGAACTAATTGATAACCCGAACTTATATTCCCGAAGAACAACCTAGAATTATCAATCACCTCACAATAATCTTAATCGTATGGTAGCGTAACAAGATATTGCGGAATCACAAACGATGAGACGAAGATGTTTGTGATTTCTTTTTATCTTACCCTATCGGAGATATAATCTCAAGTCAATTATTCAATTGAACTCGTACGATAGAAAATGGCAAGATCATATCGCTCAACTACAAGAGAAGTAGTTTCGTCTGGCTTCACAATCCCAATGAAGAGTTTCAGTCTTTAACCTACAGGGTCTCGAGAAGAAACCTAAGGTTAAAGGAGAATCGACTCTAGCAAAACCAACTAGTATCACACAGAAGGTATGAGGATTAGTTTTTCCAATTGTTAGAGTTCCCCTTATATAGTTTTCAAATCAGGGTTTGCAATCTATGTTATCTTAGTAACAAAGCATTCAAAATTCACCGTTAGATGAAAACCTGATTAGATACAAGCTAATATCTTTCAACCGTTAGATCGAAACTTAGCTTGTCACACACAAATGAAATGTATTTCATTTAGGTTTGAGTAACTGTACCTAAACGTGTACACTTATTTGGTTCACAAATAGTTAACCAATGGTTATCCATATGAGCACTTCCATATTAACCGTATTCATCTTTCTCATAACTAGTTCAAACGACTCATAAGAACTAGTTGAAGAGTTGTTCAATTGCTTAGGTTTTTATTCATAGACACAATTGAAACAAAATCGGTTTGATCCATTCGAATTAATTCATGAACAATATAACCACGGTTTGTAAATATTGCATTCCTTATAATTTATTGTTTTAGGTTCACGAACTACCGATTTGAGAAATAAACAGCTTGGGTACGCGTACGGGTATGCGTACCTTAGCTACCGGATTTGAGTTGGCTTTGGTTTCCAAACTCGGCCCAGAATTTTCGGGTAGAAAAGTTCGCCCCGATGCGCGTATGAGTACGCGTACCTAAGGTGATTGGTTTATGAGTTCGTAAACTCCAAACTCAGCAGAATTTTCCGGGAGGAAAAGTTCCGCCAGTACGCTTACCCAACCTGTCTCCTTCACCAATACCGTATGCACACATATGCACACACTAGGTTTCTGGTACATGGATTTATACACTAATGTGCGAACACACTATATATGCTTATATCCATAGATGGTAATCTCAACTCTACATTTCAATCATTGAAACATTCTTCTATAATGTTATAATAGTCGTTATTCACAACTATCGTCATCAAAGCCATTTTCAAGATTGAAACGTCATCATGACTTTCGTCACGGGTAAAGATGAAAAATGGTTAAAGCGAAAGCTTACCAACACATATTTCGAGAAAAAGATAGGCGAGTAAACTCGGCTCAAAATAGCAAATGTGCATGTATGAAAACTATCATACTTATACGACTTTTGTCTCAAGAGTAGGAGATAGAGTAGACTTTTGAGTGATAGATAAGTTCAAGTCTCCACATACCTTTTAGTCGGATGAAGTTCCACTGGTTCCTTGAGTAGTTCTTCTTCTTCTTAAGATGATCGCCATGGAGTCTGGAGCTCAACTACACTTAACTATCCTAGACCGAGACTTAGCCATAAGTAAACTAGAAATCAAGACATATAGTTTTGACAACTAAATTTGATAAACAATCTTGAGATAGCAACCCTTGCGAGTTCGACCGAGCAATGCTCTAACAGTGATCCCAAACTATCTTCTCAAATTCTTGCATAACGGTCCTCCCTTCCCATTCCACCCTTTTAATAGTTTCTTGTGCGCTATAAATTGTATGTAGAGAAGACACGTTAGTCTCATCCTATTCCTTGAAGCCTCTGAGAATTTGTCTCGGTTTGATAAGTGCTTTGGTCCATCTCTTTACATCCTCGACTTCATGAGGTTTTAGCTTCGCAACTAGGGAGTGACCAACAAAATCTTTCGGATCTCGGTGGTTATGACGGCCAAACCAAACCGCACAATCCCATTCATTGTTCTTGTCATTTAAACGGAGTACAAGCTTAAACGGGAAATTATCCTTCCTCGTACGAGTCTTGTATACCCTATTAGTCTTCTTTGTATATACATAATCCTTTCTCTTGTGGCTATTCTTCTCCTTGTATTCCCCACTTCTCTCGCAAACCAATACACACATGTTCTTAAGAGACGTCTCTTAGTCCCAAGCAATTGCTTGCTTTCGATCTTTTATTCCCTACATAAGGACAACAATGGGTGATTAGAAGGTTCATTACTAGCAATCCATTAGTAATATTCAAGATACTAGGTCTAAAGAATTCTTTGGTAACATACCGGAGGCATTTTATAGTATTCTGACTTATCCCGACCAAGCGGTTTTGCATTTGTTGGATCAATATATGTCACAACCTAAGGATCGAACGAAAAGAAAATAAATTAGGTCCAAAAAAAAATAAAAAAATAATACTATGCCGGTAAGAAGTCCCAGCATAGTAGAACTGCACCGAATCAACATACCAATTTTTAGACGATTCCGGCATTAACAATTTATTTGAAAGCAACGCCGGAAATAGAGGTGTCGGCATTCTCGTAATCTAACTTACAACGCCGGTATAAAGTCCCGGCGTAGACCATAATTATTATACAATGCCTGTATTTAGCTTTGGATAACACTCCTTCATGTATGTTTTTTTGTACGTACCAGCATGGTATTGTTAAAATTGAACAATGCCGGTGGCCGTGCCGGCATAATCGTAATCTAGAGTAAGATGTCGGTACTATTTTCCAGCGTGGTAGTTAATTAATTTTACATGCTTAGGTATTGACCGGGATACACTTCTTCTGTATGTTTTTCATGCGATCTAGGCATGTTAAACTTATAATTCAACCATCTTTGGTTGCATATTCCGTAGAATATTCCGTGGTAGGTAAAAAGTAACTTTTGTACCGGCATAGTTTTTTGGTTGCATATTATGTCATTTTTAGTCTCCAAATGGGGGATATCTAGGTTCCGGCATGGTCGTAGTATGAATACCATGCCGGTAATCGTGGTTAGGCATAGTATTCATCACAGCCACCATCTAGGTCACAGAGCTTTTACCTAGCAATGAAATAGTGGATCCAAAGAAAAAAATCAAATTTTCTACCTCTTAGCAGCTTTACCTGAGTATTGGGAGTGCTTATATGTTGAGCTAGTTTACTCTCTTGGGTTGGTTCTTCACGAAACACTTCATGCTCATAAAATTCATGAACCAAAGGTGTTGGTTCCACAAAAACTTGCAATTGTGAGTTGTTGTCATTGGATGAAGATTGAAGATATGCTCCTTGTTGTAGTTGAGCTAAAGATTCAGCAGCTCATGACAATTCTCTCTTCACAATCATCCTCCATTTTCACCTAAATAATTTCCCTCTCAAATTTTCTTT
Organism: Papaver armeniacum; assembly: GCA_023531295.1. Lineage (NCBI taxonomy): Eukaryota > Viridiplantae > Streptophyta > Magnoliopsida > Ranunculales > Papaveraceae > Papaver > Papaver armeniacum. The sequence goes on from JAJJWW010011821.1 coordinate 1,913,949, forward strand.
CCCTCCTTCTACTCTCACCTCACTCACCCAAACACAAATAATAATACACACTAATCATTTATCAAATAATCTTAAGATTTTACTAATTATTATTAATAACTAATCCCGATTAGTGAGGGGTAGATTAGGAATTACTTAAAATACTTAGATAAGGGGTGACCCTGATTTTATATTTGGATCCAATTTTTGTCATTTTCCTATATCCCCAATTAGTTTTTATATCCCCAATTGCGCGTTCTTGGTAAATCACAAAACCCAAATTAAGAAGTTAAAATGAATTATACAAAGATTATCAAGTGAGACTTTGGGATAAAAGTAAAAGGTGAGCATAACAAAGATGTGACCACTACTAGCACTGATAGTACAGACTATGACATAAAATTCATATTTGTTTGGTTATGTACTTCATATGTGTAGTACATATTTGTTCACATTTTGAGAAGGAATCTAAGGATTGGTTGTGCACTTGTCATATTGTACTATACTACTAATAATACTACATGTACTGCTACAATCACTAGATCCCAAATCAATAGAGTTGTACTCCAAATTATGGAGAAAACTGACAAATAGTAAAAATTGGTGGAAGATTAATAAAAATTAACAGTGTGATATTATTAAACACAAATTTTTGGCATTTACAAATTACAAGAACTAAGTACTGCCTACTATGTACAAATTTGTGTGTATTATTCACATGGAAAAGCAGTCAATTACAAGAACTAAGTACTGCCTACTGTGTACAAATTTGTGTGTATTATTCACATGGAAAAGCAGTCATTCACGGTTCTAATTCTTCTAAAAGTGAAGCTTGTAGTGGTTCCGCGGCTAACAGACTCGGATTTCCGATGAGCTGAAGGTCTAGGGAGATTTTCAGGAACGATAGTTTCGATTGAATTGATATGCCATGGTGGGCATGCTCTAATCTTATCACTCCATTTTGTTGTCATGACTTCCCTCTGTTGTTCAGATTGTACTAACAACTTTGCAGTCTGATGATGATCACCAGCAATAATTGTATAATCATCCGCACTATTACTAATCAAAGGCATCATAATGTCAGATCCATTGATGATCGCGCATGCCATCATCCCAACCATACATTGACGGCCCCATGAACCTGTTTCCTTCCTTTGCCTGCAGATTAATACAAGAAAATTCACATGAATCAAAAGAAAACACAGGCACAAAGCTATTATTAACTTGATGAAATGAAATGAAAAGACTTGTGACATAATCTATGGAAAGTTATGATCATTTTACCATGGAACAAGATTGGTAGTGGTGGTGCTGCTGCTGCTTTTAGATGAGGATTGAGACGGAGGAGAAGAAGAAACATTGAAGCGGCAATTAATCGCTGAGACGGCCATGTACACCCTCTTGTTTAGATATTCTGCTTTGTTGATTGATTTGTTTTTTTTTTGTAGGCAACAGTGTGGAAGATCTTTTTCTGGTTAAATAGAGCTAGATGGCGTGTGGAATTACTAATTAGAGAAAAGAAGAAGAAGAAGAAAGAGGGCAAAATTTCCAAGAAAAGAAAGTGCAACGGAGTTATGCCATTATTGTTTTGTTATTGCCTTGTTGTTGTTATTGGTCATAACACGTCTGCTGAAGACTGGGAATTTAACGGTTGGCAACTGTTTGACAAATACTCATGGGACCAGTATTGCTTGCCGTCTCGTAACACTCGCATTAGGCACGTGGGTGTACATCATTTACACGTTTTCCCCTTGCACGTTGCACTGCAGTCGACATAAGGCTAGCAATTCTGGGGTTAAAAATGGCATACACGGCGAGAATGGAAGAGGAAGTTTTCCTGCTGCTGTAATATCTATATACGAGGAGGAAAACAGATGCTAAATGAAACATTTAGAGTAGCCGAATAAATGGACAACACAACAGGTAGGGTTCGTCTTTGGCTGACGGGTACAGTACCTACTGCCTAGACAAAAGGAATTGGAGCAAGTTTAAGTACACTCTTCACCAAGTAATACAGTAACTAGGCGAAAGGAACTGGAGCGAGTTAATCATACGGCTCACCAAGTTCTCAAGGTTACTGTAACTAGACAAAAAGGAAACCAGTGCATGTTAAGTACACTCAACAATAACCAACTGCAAGTTGTTAAGGCTTCTTATAATGCCATGAACAGTCCATTCAATTAGGAAAAGACACTATAAAGAACAAGAAAATCTATCCAAACGATGGGTAAAAGTTTCTATCAGGAGCAAAACATCAGACGGAGAATAGTGACTGCAGCTTAAAGCAACAGCTTGAGTAATATTGAGAAGTGAAACTGCTGATAAAAAAAAAACAAATGAAAGCACAATACACACAACAGCTTCATGAAAAAACAATATGGCATTTGTCACCTAGAGAGGCCATAATTAGTCCCATAGCCCTTAAATTCCTCTGTGAAAGGTGCAAATCTATATCAGGAGCAAGCAAGCTTATCTTTTCGTGGCAAAATCAACTTGGAAATCAAAATTAGTGCTGAACCAGTAATTATGACCTAAGAAAACATTTGTTATTTTCTGTTTGTAGAATTGATCAGTATAGTTCCGCCGATGTAACAAAAACTGTTTTACCCTATTCTGGTGAAAAGATCATCGAATTAAATCTAAACAGCTATGTCACTGTTTTCTACAAATTCATGTGCCCAATTCAAGACTACTCCCAAATTCAGATTTACAACTAATCTTCAGTACAACTTCAACACTGTCCCTAAGAACTAAGTTCCTGCAGCTAAGCATTCGAAGCATATCAAAACCCATAGAGATTCATATTCTCAACACAAGAAGACTTTTCGAAAAATTCATGTGCCCAATTCAAAGACTACTCCCAAGTTCAGATTCATAACTAATCTTTAATACAACTTCAACACTGTCAGGTAAAAGCAACCCTAAGAATTAAGCTCCGGCAGCTAAGCATTCGAAGTATATCAACACTCATAGAGACTCATATTCTCAACACAAGAAGACTTTCTGAAAAATGGTTCACATCCCAACCTTTCGCATTTATCAACCTCATTAAACATAAACACTGTCAATTCTCTCCTAACTCCTAAAATTTAAATTTAGTTTGACTTTACTATCTATGAATCAATCAAAAACTATAAAAGCCCTTCAAACTAACAAGTAACAATATGCAATATATCAAAACCCAAAAGTTGCAAATTATAGGAATTACAGGATGACCATATATCGGTAACTCACAAATACAGATTGAGATCAATCGAGAAGGGCTAATAGTTTCATGAATAAAATATATCACTCGTCACCTAGAGAAACTACAGTTAGGCCAAATGCTCTTAAATTCCTCCGTGAAAGGTGCAGATACATATTAAGAGCACAAAACTTATCATTTTGTGAAAAAAATCAACTTGAGAGTCGAGAGTAGAGCTAACAAACAAGTAAACATGACTAGATCTTGTAGAGTTGATCAGTGTAGTTCCACCAGTGCTACATCCACTTTAACACATGATAAAAGGAATGTCAAACCTAAACAGCGAGAGGAAGAAACTGATTATTGCTGTTTTCTACAAATTCATGGTATGCAACAAAGACTACTCAATAGCTAAATTCAGATTCTCGTAACCATCAATCCTCCATTAATCTTTAGTCTGTACCACTCGATATCAGGTAAAAACATTTAACAGCTGAAATGATTCAAGAATGTTCAATCCAAATCGAAACCAACCATAAAAATAAGAAGCAAAAACTAAGAACTGCATCTAAGCATTCACAGTATTTCAAAACCCATAAAGATTGAAATTCTCAACCCACAAGAACACAACAACTAGGCTTCTAAAGACAGTCTTTCAAAGATGATTCACACCCTATCATCCATCGTCATACAAAAATACTGTGTTTCTCCATTAATCTAGTGCAAACCATGAAATTCTCTACTAATTAATCAAACACATATATGAGCATTGAGAACTAAGCTCCTGCAATTAAGCATTCAATGTATATCAAAACCCATACAGATTGACATTCTCAGCACAAGAGAATTGAATTTTCCAGAAAAGATTCACACCTAGACCTTTCACCTTTAAACAAACACTGTCAATTTCTCTACTAATCTCTAGTTCAAACCATGAAATCCTACACCAATCAATGCAAATAAAATCAATCTTCAAAACTAACATATGCAATATATCAAAGCTTCAGAATCACAACAAATTTTCAGAATCATAAAAATTGCCCATTACTCAGTAATTTAAAGTCACTAAAATAGCATCCAATACTGCAAAATTAAAATTTCTTTCCTCTTGATTAAGTCAGAAGAAACAAAAGGGCAAAGATAAAACTAAGAACTCAACTTGATTAACGATCCAACCAGCAACAAACCAGCCAATCAATCAATCAACGTTCTGCATAACATCATCAGTAGTAAACTTGGTACCCTTATCTTTATCAGCAGCAGCTCTACCTTTAGCTTTACGATCCAAGAGCGATTTCCTATCCTTATCAAGTCTGAGCTTAGTAATAACACACTTTGATGGATTAACACCAACATTAACAGTAGATCCATTCACTTTCTCTCTTGTAATTCTCTCAACATGAATAACCCATTTCTTACGATAAACCTGAATAACCTTTCCTTCACGACCCTTGAAAGTTCCTCTTACAACCTGAACTTCATCGTCTTTGCGAACTGGAACAGATCTAACATTGTATTTGCTGCGGAGTTCAGATGAAAGGGGGGAGCTCATAAGAACTCTACGAACACTTGATGGTGCTGTGAAATGAGCCTTGCGGTTCTTCCTCCTTGATGATGAAACTCTGGGATTGAACTTCATGATGGGGTTCTGTGAAATTCTCCTACCTCGAGATTTCTCTTCAGAGCACAAAGATGGGCAGCGGAAGAGATGAAGGTTTAGGGTTTCGAAATTTATAGTCTTGATACGGGTTATATCCTTGCCCTTGATTATTAGGTTTCGTGATTGAGTTGTTTTAGCCACCGGATTGGTGTTTGGCAATATGGCGGGGCCATGAGTCTCGTAAGGTGTTTGGACTTTGGCTGGCAATGGCATGAACAAAATTCTGATCTTATACTTCCGAGCAATGTAGTTAATATCGGATACCGGTCTTGTCTCGGCTGGTACCGGTACACTGGTACAACACTGTATCGGGGAGATTCCGTTTTCAAATATCGGTGTAATATCAGTTCCAAATTTTATATTTATAATTTTTATGGCAAACAATTTCCACACATTAACTCGTCATGGATGTATGTATGTGTATTACATAAGAGATAAGGCAGACTTCACATGTTTTTGCCCCTACTATGTCGAACTCTCGATTCCCAATTAGTGGAGTGGCATAAGAGGATAATGCATTTGTACTTTCTAATGAATATCAACAGTTGGATCTAAAGTTTATTCATCCATCAATTGTGTCGGCATAATTCTCGCGCCTTTGACCTTGAAGGCTTGATCCTATTTTCACGATTTATCTCTTTCTCCCATTTCCAAATTAGACACACACAACCACCATCGCCTCTTCCATCTCCACGGTGTCCACCACCATCTTTATACATAATTCGCTTCAAGTTTCTTTCGTTTTTGTTATATGGATCTAAGATGCTTATTTGATTTTGAGTTATTGTTATAAAGTTTAGGATCTATTAGCTTATAAAAACTTAATTTCTTTAGCGATGTGATCATATAGTTTCCTCATATAGTGATATGCACTTATATATTTTCATGTTATGCTGCTGTTATTGCAGGAGAACGACGAGTGTTTTGATAGTTTATAATTTTATTTTGATTTAGTTGATGGAATTGGAAAAGAATTTGAGTCGAGATAAACCTGGTTTTGACCGAGACATACTATTAAACCGATATTTCCTAAGCAAAATCTCGTCTCGCGATATCTTAATAATTGTCTCGTTCAAGAGCGATATCCGGAATATCGGTGATATCTCGCCGAGATGGCGAGATCGACTACACCGCTTCGAGTTAGTTCGAATTACTTCCTCTCGTTTTTGGAAAAAAAGATACTTTCACTTTTTTCATTTTATTTATCGGAGATTTTTTATCAAACAAACCGATATATAATCGATTTTTAAGTTTGGCAAACGAGTCTTAACCTAAGACGACCGAAGCAAATACAACCGAGCGGCCTTAGTGAGTGAGATTTGGTTCAATTAAAGACGACACTTGTCTCACCTTGAGCTAGCAGGTCTTAATCGAGTGGGCAACTAGCTAGTCTCATCCAACGACTATCTTTCTCCTATTTTCAACTCTTAAATCACATATTCCACACCTAACAAAAAAATTATGATTCCACTTCAAACACCCCCTCAACACCCACAAAGTCTTATAATTTTGCTTCAATTACACCTTCTAGATCTTCTCGGGTAAAATGGCAAGTGCCTTAAACAAAAATATTACATCATAAAGAGTTCGCGGTCCAAAGTTTAGTTTGGATGAAGACAAAAGCTATCCTGGAGAGCTTATGTAGCATTTACGTTTGATCTAATTAATGGTGTCCAACAGGGGACATCATACAAAAACCGTGATGCTTCCAGGGTTGTCAAGTCGTTTTGGTAGAATCAAGCAAAGACTTGAACAATTTGGTAGCTTTGATGATGCGAGATGAACCAACAAAGAGGAAACTATGACATTGATGTTGATGTGGTATGTTGAGTAGCTTTAATTGATTTTTAGATCTTTTATCAACATCAATTTGTTGCAATTGGTAACTGATAAAATTGTTAAAACCGCAACAACGAAAAACAAGAGAGGAATGGCAAAAAAACTAGAAGCTCGAGTTTCAATCATGAAGCATGCTTTCACATCCTCGAAAATTTGAATCGATATAACCCGTGATGGATATGATGTACTAAAGGAATTTCCTTACGGACGGTGGATCCCAACATGGTAGTCAACCCCGGCGTGGTGGATCCCAACATGATTCTCTAAAGGTTCTCCTTATTCTTCACCATAAACAAACTCAAAACCTTCAACCCAACCAGGTGCATCACTACATGGCAATTTAGTCTCAATGATAATGGATGGGATCGAGTGGGTGTGAAAAAGTAAAAAATCTCATAAAGGCATATCAAGATGATGCACAATCATCAACTTCAAAATTCAACCTTCGAGATTATTTTGAAAAACAAAACAAATAAAAGAATAATTTTGATAAATTAGTTGAACATATGAAAATGGCTTCAGAAATGAAGAAAGATCGTAAGGTAGTTAAAGAGAATATTTTTAATGCACACATGCGAGGAATAACGAGAATGGACACTTCCAGGATGAACCGGGCACAACTGCGATTCTGGCAAGATGAATTTGATGCAATTCAAGAGCAGAAGGCCCAACAACCACCACCACGGTTGACGGTGATTCTTCCGGGGAAGAAGACGTATTAGAGGAGGATATTTATCAATATTGCCATTACACTGGCTTAGTTTTAGATTCATGACTTAATTGTTAGTTTATATTACCGATGAAATCCTTTGTTTTAAATTAAATGTAATCCTTCTAGTTTCATTTTTAGTTTAATCCTTAGTTGCAGTTTCAAATCAAAGTACCGAATCCAATTACACTAAAAAAAAAAAAACTAAATCATGTGAGGATTCTTCTTCCAATATCATCCCACAAGTGCGTAGTGAGTTCCTCCCTTAATCTTAAATGTATACATCTCATTTTGAATAATCTCTTCCACCATTCTATACTCTCTTTGCAAGCACACCGGCAGTTGAACTTCTTTCTCGAATTTTTATCCGGATAATGAACCCAACTTTTATCCCATCGAAGTTTCCCTCGATTACCATATTGTGCAAAATGATGCGGTGAGCATAATTTATTTCATTTCTATTGGTTTAAACTTAACGATATGGTCCACAAATTATATGGAACTTTCTCTTCAAAATTCCAATTGCTTTCGTTCCACATCCTCTAGACACCCCATCGTTTTTTGTTAAACAACCTTTGAGCACGGAAAAATTTCTCATTTGTAGGTATCTCATCGTAAGCTTGAACAAAAATTGACCACGTTGGATAAATTTCGTCCTCCCCGAAGATACCCATGTTATAGTTACCATTGATGGAAAAATTAGCGAGATGGAGCATTTCTATACTTTAATTCTTGAAAAATGGTAATTTGTGCAAGATATTGATGTCGTTGTTGCAACTTGGAAGGACAAAAAAGCATGCAATATCAAACAATCATAAGAAGTCGCCGCTTCCAGAGCCACGATTGGTTTTGTGTAGTGGCACTTATATTGACATTAAAGCATACGGACATCCATGCCACACCCAATGCATGCAATCAGGCTACTTAGCATTCCAGAATTCCTCTCTCCTTATTCTCATCTAGGTTGCCATAAAAAACGTGGACCAAAATGGTTGACTACAGGTTTCGAAAGCATTTTGAGATTATCGTATTTTGTTGTTTTGGCCATACGAATGTACTCTTCCTGTGCAAGAACATGCAAACCATAACCTAGAATCCTAAGGGTTGTGGTGACCTTTTGTTCAGGATTATGTCCTAGCTTGTATGTTTCGTGCATCAAATTGATAAATTTGAATTTAGGTTTGTCCGACAAAGCTCTCTAATAATCCGCATGACCAAGTGTTGTGGCACTTGGTCGCGACGTTGAAAATCTTGAACAGAATACACACTTTATTAAGAAATAATCGCGTATCATTTGTCGGGGTGACCTTCCTCTCGAAATCTCCATGTATATCTTCTTCTCAATGACTCTCTTGTTTTGGATCTCGTGGAACTTTCCCGTGTATAATTGTAGCATGGTGTTGGTTCCGGATCTCTCATTATTTGGCTATTGCATAAACAATTCTTGTTGATGGAAAAATATTTCCGCTTAACAATCGCGCTTTTCATTTTCCATATCGTGATCCATAATGAATGAAACGAATCAAAACAAGTGATATATTTAATAAATTATAAAATTCTTTATAAAAATTGAGAATGGAAAGTAGTTGAGTGTGTTTAAAATCGGTGGATTGAGTGTGTTTTTATGGGTGAAATGAAATGTAGCCGTCGGGGGTTGGTGAAGAAGTGGTTGTTTGCATTGCCATTTAGGGTCGATCGTCCCAACCTGGAACGAGCCTCGGCTTACATTGAGATGTATCTCGTCCTAGGTTGGGACGACCTACCCTAGGTGGTATGTTTTGGCTCAACCTATCTCGAAAACCTTCCCCCACGCAAAAACTTAGTTTTTCATTCACCGCACCACAATTGCGTTTATTTGTGTAGTCCAATTGTAGTTGCTCTAATAATTGGAGAATAAAATGATTTTTTTTTGGTAAGTGGCATTTTGATAGAAAACAAAAGACATGAGAAACGAAGTAAAAGGAAACAAATCAAGAAAAATCAGCAAGCAAATTAAGAGTTGGAAATACAAGAAGGAGGTTGGGAAGATGTACATAACTCATGGACGTTGTGCTTGACATCACACTTAGCGAGTATGTGAGCCATATCATTAGCTCTTCGTGACACGAAGTTGAAATCGACTTGAAGGAGACTGGAGGTAGCAGTTCTAAGCTCATTGATTATGTTATTAACCCTCAAAGGAAATCTTGTTAACTTTCCATTGATGATTTGTACCATTATTAGAGAGTCACTCTCTATCACGATTTTGTTGAAGCCCATTTTGTTAGCCAAATTGGTGGCTAGGAAAAATCCATTGGCTTCAGCAATGAAAGGGACATAATGGATGCCACCAGAGGTTTTTACACTAATGAAAAACTCTCTATGATTTCTGGAAGTGGAAGCGTTAGAGAATATCTCATTCTTGAAAGTTGCATCAATATTAATTTTTATAGTATTTCAAGTGGTGGAGACCATCTAACTTCTTCACATGTTGGAGTAACATAATGGCGTTGAAGAGTGGAGGAAACTAGGGGTCACCAAGATCGTTATAGTAAAATACCGAACCATTATAGACCCCGTTGTAACATTTGTAGCAATTTGCAACTATTTTTACTTAAAAACTAAAGAATTTCTAGCTTTCCAGGTTGCCCAAAGTAAATTTGACCTTTAGCAAACCGATAGTCATCATCTTTGAATTACAACCAATTTGAGATTATAGTTTCTAGAGTTACCTCATTGTTGTTGTTGGTTCGAAGTCCTAAAGGAGAAGCGAACAAAATTGCCTATGACAGGGGACGGTGCAAGAATAAATGGTCTTTTTTTCATCAACAACATGGCAAAATTGGCATTCAGTTGAGATTCCTTCCACATATTTGCCCACTTTTTGCATAATTGAAATGCTAGGGTACCAAAATACACCACCGAGCTTTTTCTCAGAAACTTGTATGAACTAAACTCAAATATAATTTCAAGAGTAATAACTTAATGAATCTCAATCGGGAATTATATGAAGAGTTTATATCTCTTACTCTCACAAACAATATGTATTCTGGAAACAAGTCTCAGAACTGATTATACCTTGAAAGTTCTTGGACGAATCCAATGATCGCGATCCAAAAATCAATCAAGTCGTACCCAACAATTACGATGGAAGTATCTAATTTGATTGATTTATTTATAACCTGTGATATTTCAATTATAAAGATAAACAATATAATACGGAAAAAGTAATAACATAGACACCATAAATTTTGTTAGCTAGAAACCACAAATGTAGAAAAACCTCGGGACCTTGTCCGCATTTGAACACCAAACCGTATTAAGCCGCTACGGACACTAGCCTTCTATCGAACTTGATTTGAAATGTAGTTGAGACCGATTTAAACCGTCATAGCAATTCGATTCGATCGCTCTCCTTACGCCTCTTGCATCCCTAAGCAGGACTCATAATTGATTCCCTTAGCTAACGTCCTTCATAGCCTAAGAGTTACTTCAACTTAATTGAAGACTTTAAACCAATCTGTTTCCCACAAATAAGCATGCAAATTTGTGATTTCGTTCGATCAAAGATCAAGGTGAGGTAGGAAATCGATTGCAATAGAAAAAGTCCATCAACCCTCAAAATCCGGCCCTATAACTCCCGAAGAGAAGCCTAGATTATTATTCACCTCACAAGTCGAAACTTGTAGAATCACTAAGTTTCGGACGTATATACTTTATGATTTCTATATATCTTGTTTGATGGAGCAAGCTCAACAATCGAAACAAGATTAGTATACACGAACTATCACGATCTGAGATAGTTGGACCCTAGCTTCACGAATCCCTAGGTGAAGTCTTTTTAGTAGTTAAACCCTATAAGGGGTTGACGGAGAGGACGAATCTAGTTTACAACTTGGACACACAAGAGTAGTGTCGGGTATTCAAAAATCCTAGTTGTTTGAGGTTCTCCTTTGTAGACTTTCAAGATCAAGGTTGCTTTAGATTTAAGCTAAGATAACTTTGGAACCAAGCAATCAATGATCACCGTTCAATGAAAAAATTGGCTTGAGATTAACATGGCAAAATATACACTCGGTTAGGATAGACCACAATCGAACCGTGTACAATGACCAATTCATGAATGTTAGCGAAACTAGCCAATTGAACTATATGCTTAACCATTTTCATATAACACTTTATAACTTTTCTTGAGTCATACATATGATCAAAAGTGTCTAGATAGTGTTTTTAGAGAGTTGTTCAAATACCAATTATCTCATAGAAATAATTCGATGCATCCAAAAATATTCAATGGGTAAGTACGTGTATTGTACCTTATTGTGAATATGTTTGTCATAGACGTATAAGCGGGTATGGATACCCTGAATACACAAAGAGTTTAGGAACTCACGGATATTTTATGGTTTGCATAGTGGGCATGCGTACCGTTTTAGATATTAAAACCAACAAATATTTTAGGTTTGCATACTAGGTATGTATACATTTCCTAGGTTCACGAGTCACGAGACTTTTGTGGTATGGATACCGTGTATGCATACCATAAAGTCGTTGCCGAACTATAGATACGCCAAGACGTGTATTGGGTACATGTACTACGGTTACGGACTTATAACGATTCTCCCAGTCTGTGAACTAGTATACATACTGTCATGTATCCAGATTAATAGTAGTTTTGTATCTCTATGATAATCAATTCGAAACATTCTTGAATAACATCAACGACACATATCATTGTTCCATACTATTTTTAAATGATTAAATCTTGAATCATTATTTAATTCATGAACAATAAATTGTTTTTAACCAAATGCATCAAGTATGAACAAATGTTCTTAAGCATAGATAGTCATATTTCGAGAATGATATTCAAGATAAACTAACTCAAAATTTCGGTTATGCATTGTAGATGGGGCAAAACGAGTTGCTAGTTTTTAAGGAATTGAGGAGACGACAAAGGAGGAAACTCCTCGAACGAGCGAACTGTCTAACCTCACACGGGATGCACCGCAAAAGGAAGTGCTTTGAATTTGAGAGATCAATCGTAGGAATCCGGCCTAAACCAAGACAATGGTCGTTCCAGTCGATTCGGTCACAAGAGATGATGGGTCGATCTGTAGGAGGGAAGCTGAGAAATGTGTGAGATCAGTGGTGATCGAAGGTCGTAGGTGTGTTGTGTATTATGCGTGAAGAAATAAGATAAGCTCTGATTGATTGAATTTTGCTCTGTTGAGAGTAATTGTTCAAACGTCGAGTTCTTAATCTCTTGTTGTCTTTTGACGAAAGATTATCTTGTTTCAATCATGATTCGAGACTTATTTATATTGCTAGAATTGTAAACACCTTGATCCCATGAAGTGTGACGATTCGGAGTCAAAGAGTGGGGAAGTGGAAATCGTGTTAAAACCGGTTGCTCATCGTTCGGAGACTTGTTTGATTTTCCATCCACTACTTTGCTAACTCCTCCAACCGATTGCACGACTTGCTCACATTCTCATCGTGTGTAAGAACACACGTGCCGTAGACCGCGGATCAAAACCCTAATTAATATCCCCCATGTGACACGATTGATGTCCGTGATTGTGGAGTCGGCAAGGCGAGACATGTATTTAGTTAATTAGTCATTCTTTGACTTTATGGGACGATGAGTCCTTGTATTGTTGAGTTTAACGTGATTTGCAAATGTTCTAAGACTCATGAATTGAACATGCATGTTGAGACATATGTATAATTGTCGAATAAATGTTGATAGTTAAGGTGAACAAATATTGTTCATTTGATGAATTGTTGAATATTGATAGTTGAACCAATATTCCTTAGTACTAGTAAATGTTGCTTGTTTGATGAATTATTAATTTAAAATACGGCAATGGGGTAATCCTAAGTATAATTAAAGTGTTGATTACGGGATCAACATAAAATTATTAGTGTTTGAATCGGGAATTATGAACCTTGGATTCGAGACCCTAAGATCAATTGCTGATCAATTGATAATTTATTGAAAATCAACCACGGAGTGAAGGAGGGACCGAATACATGGGATGATGAGTCGACCATGTAGCACCCAGATGCTCGAGTGAGCAAATACCAAAGTCTCTTGAAGACCGGTTGGTGAAAAGGATGATTAAATCTTTGGTTTAATCATTTATTATAATAATGTTAAATGCGAGCCTTAGGTGATAAAACCTAATTATGAAGAGATGAGGGACTGACCAAGGGGTTATGAAACCGGCCCTGGTTGGTCACGGGACCGAATGACGATCGTTTTATGAAATTCCCAAATCGTTTGAAAGAGTTTGAACCTAATGTGAACAAATTAGGTCAAATGATGAAAGTATGTGGGTAGGCCTCTTACAAGCCAAAGAGACAACCTTGGTCGGTCAAGGTAATATGCTCATGTCACTTGTTTGAGGGTGAAAACGGTTCGCGATTTCGGTAATTTCGCGTGAGTGGGTGAGAAACCGAGTCTAAACCCTAAACAATGTATGCAAGGGAGTACTTTAGATTCGAGAGATAAATCAGTATAAATCCTAAGAGATAAACCAAGAAATGGCCATTCCGGACTTGCTTCGGTCACAAAGTGAAGGAGAAGGGTTGGTTTTAGGGAGGGAAGCGAAGAAAGTGTTGAGACCGAGAATAGTTGATTCGGAAGAGTAGTTGCTTGACTTGTATCGAGAAAGTGAAAGCTAACATATGGGAAAGCTAGCAAGTGATTTACGAGTGTCGTATGCTCTGACCAAAACTTGTTGTTTGGTGGAAATAGGTAAGACCTATTTATACAAGTCGTAACATAACGTACTCGGTGTCGTAGAAAATGGAAACGGCTGAGTAAAGTGGAAGGAGGTGATAAATGGGTAACGCTGGAATTGATGTTCCATAATGAAAGGAGCGTCTCACTATTATTCCTTGTATTTACTAACCGACTCATTCTTATGACACTTTCATGTAACAGACGTAGTGTACGCCGCATCAGAACGCCAAACCAATACCCTTTATGAGCATCCCGAGTTTGTGACATGTGCTAGACGTCTCGAGTGTTTTCATAGGAAAACGTGTAGAAAGGTGTTACGTGTGGCATGGTGGCATGCCAGTGGCCATGGTAGAGTCGACATGGCTTTGCCAGAGAATAGGCGTGACCAAATTTGGGGTTTAGATGCAAACCGTGATGTTTTGGCTTTGGGTCGTAAGTTAGGTGACGAACTTGAACGGTCGAGATCCGTATCTCGGAGGGAAGGATAGCCGTTGATTATTTCAACCCTCCGTTTTAGCGATAACGTTGAGCATGGCTTTGCCACAGAGTGGGCGCGGCCAAATTAGGGTTTAGGTTCAAACAATGTATTTTGGATTTGGGCGCAAGTTGCCATGCGTTAGGTGGCGAACTTGTGTGGTCGAGATCTGCATCTCAAAGAGAATGGTAGCCGTTGATTATTGCAACCCTTCGTTTTAGCGACCGGCGTTGAGCATGGCTTTGTCATAGAGTAGGCGCGACCAAATTAGGGTTTAGGTTCAAACCGTGTGTTTTGGCTTGGGCCGCAAGTTGCCATGCGTCGGGTGGCAAACTTGTGTGGTCGAGATCCGTATCTCAAAGAGAAGGGTATCCGTTGATTATTGCAACCCTTCGTTTTAGCAACTAGCGTTGAGTCATGGCCTTGTCAAAGAGTAGGCGCTGACCAAATTAGGGATTTAGGTGCAAATCGTGTGTTTTGGCTTTGGGCGCAAGTTGCCATGCGTCGGGTGGCGAACTTGTGTGGTTTAGATCTCGCATCTCAAAGAGAAGGGTATCCGTTGATTATTGCAACCCTTCGTTTTAGCATCAGCGTTGAGTCATGGCTTTGTCAAAGAGTAGGCGCGGCCAAATTAGGGTTTAGGTGCAAGCGGTGTGTTTTGGCTTTGGGCGCAAGTTGCCATGCGTCGAGGTGGCGAACTTGTGTGGTCGAGATCTGCATCTCAAAGAGAAGGGTAGCCGTTGATTATTGCAACCCTTCGTTTGGTAGTCTAGCGGCATGAAAGTATGGCCCGACAAGCTTGGATTTTTGTGTAGTTAGGCGCGGCCAAAAGCTTCTGGTCTTGGCGTAGTTTGGGCGCAACCACAAAAAGCCTTGGCGTTGGGCCAAAAGTTGCCACGCGTTAGCTGGTGACCTTGGACGGTTAAGATCTGCATCTTAGATGGAAAGGTGGCCGTTGATCGTTGCAACCCTTCGTTTTGGCAACCAGTGACGTGAAGGAAAGACTGGCATGGTATAGGCGCGGCAAAAACTAGGGTTTAGTACAAACCGTGGTGTTTGGCAGGCGCAAGTTGACATGCGTTAGGTGGCGAACTTGGATGGTCGAGATTTGCCTCTCAAAAGAAGGTAGCCGTTGATTATTGTAACCATTTGTTTTGGCGCGGAGACGTGGATGGCATGGTTTTCCATTGGCACGGTGGTGCGTCGGCATGGTTGGCATGCCTTCGCGGAGCGTGGGTGGCATGGTTTGCCATTGGCACGGTGAATGCGGCTGGCATGGTTGGCATGCCTTAGCGAGACGTGGCTGGCATGGTTGACATGCCTTAGCACGAGCGTGGGGCGGCATGGTTGGCATGCCTTAGCGCGAGGCGTGGCTGGCATGGTTTGCCATTGGCACGTGTGGTGCGGCTGGCATGGTTTGCATGCCTTGGCGCAGAGGCATTAGGCAGCATGGTTTTCCATTGGCACGGTGGTGCGCTTTGGCATGGTTGGCATGCCTTTGGCGAACGTGGGCGACATTATTTTCCATTAGCGCGGTGGTGCTTCTTGCATGATTGGCATGCCTTGGCGAGAGACGTGGGCTGGCATGGTTTTCCATTGGCACGGTGGTGCGGCTGGGCATGATTGGCATGCCTTGGTAGCAGATGTGGCTGGCATGGTTTTCCATTGGCACGGTGGTGCTACCGGCATGGTTGGCATGCCTTGGTGTAGAGACGTGGTGGCATGGTTTGCCGTTGTACGCGGTGGTGCGGTGGCATGATTGGCATGCCTTCAGCGCATAGGCGTGGCTGGAATGGTTTGCCATTGGTACGGTGGTGCGGGTGGCATGATTGGCATGCCTTCGCGAGAGGCGTGGCTGGCATGGTTTGCCATTGGCACAGTGGTGCAGCTGGCATGGTTGGCATGCCTTGGCGTAGAACGTGGGCTGGCATGGTTTGCCATTGACACGGTGGGAGAATTAGGGTTTGGTATATACAAAGGTGATGTCGAGTTAATACTAAGGGTTCTGCCATGGAACATGACACACGTATAAAAAAAGGGTACCCTGGTAATTCTTACGTAGGCATGCTGTTTGATTCAATAAGTGTGCTAGTGGTCATAGTGACGTCATGTCAGATGCATAGTTTTACGATTTTAACCCTAAGCTAAAAACCACCATCAACATTAAGTCCCTTGCTTAGCTCGGAACAGGAGCATTGTTGCGAGGTAAGCATAAGATGGTGACAGAGACAAGGACAAAACCAAAGCGGCGGGTCATGAAAGGCGGCTAGGAAAATTCATCTAACCTTTTTTGAGAGTATTTTGAGAATCCGTGATCCTTGCGTTGGCGGCCTTGCATGAATTCTATTTGCGTCGTTATTGGTAGAGGCAGTTGCTGGTTGAGACACAGGATGTTAGCTTGATTCAGTCATGCGTCATCTTGGCTGGGCTAGGGAACGCAAAGGTCTTTGGCTTAGCGAGTTATTGGCGTGACTAGGAATGGGATTTGGCTTGGCGTAGCTCGGGCGCGGCTCGGCTCGGCTCGGTCTTGGCGCAACTTGGCTGGGGCGCGGTGCGGCTGGGTGTGACTTGGCTCGGTGCGGCGCTGTCTCGGCTTAGTTCGGCTTGGGCATGACTCGGCTTGGTGCGGTAATCGCTCGGCAGGCGCGACTTGGATCGGTGCGGTGGCTCGGCTTGGTGCGGCAGGCGCGACTTGGCTCGGTGCGGCGGCATGTCTTCGCGAGGCCCAAGCGCTTTCGGCCTTGGCAGGAAGTTCTTTCCCCTATTCAAACTCAAAGTTTTCGCGCCTATAAATGGATCGGTCTCCCTTTTGTCTCACACCTTTGTTCTTATGCCCTGGCTGTGCGGTAGCAGATAAAGTGAGCTAGTGTATTCCAGGTATGTCTTCCAGCGTTTCCTTTTCAAATTGTTTTTCTTGTTTCTTGGTGTTGATGCAAACCCTAGACACATGCATGCCTTCCATATACCCGTAGAAAATATTGTTCCTCCGTCACAGGGTGCAAACCCTAACCGTAGGTAAGGTCCTCATGGACTTGTAGAAATCTTTAGCGTGAACACCGCGGTAGCGTCCGAGCACCTCAATTATTATGCAATAGTAGGCATGCGCCGTGTGCCATCAATCCCTTTTCCCACGAAAACCTTAGTTGTTTAGGGTTTCCTTTTTCGTGGCGTGGCCGTGTGTCGAGTTTCTACGGAAACCTTAGTGGACTCTTCGTTGTTGATAAAATAGCTCTCATGTACTTTGCAGTAACTTCTTTTCTTTTGCTTGTGGCGTAGTTAATTTGTTACCGGAAGCAACGTGAAAAATCATGTTAGGATGTCGCCTGAGGAGAGCCCCGTTGTGCCAAAGGACGTTGGCAACTCTAAACCAAACGTGGATGATGAATTTTTCACGATATTTTCTTCCAGGAGAAGTCATCCTAAGCATGTGCCGATTCTTCTGACCGGTCCGGAGAGTGATGGAGGGGCTTGGTCGGTCCCGTCAGGGGACGTTATACGGTTTTGCCTTCAGAGGAAAGAGTATCCCGCCTCTCCTGTTGACTTTAAAATCTCTGTGAGTCCTTTGCGTTCCTTTGACAAGTGGATGCAATTTATGATAAGTCAAGACTGTGTAAGGTCTAGCTTGACCAAGGCGCTAATCATTGAAGCTGTCGCGGCTTCCGCAACACTTCAAATCAGGAAAGATATCCCAGGTTTGGTTGCTTTTATTTCCAGATGGTGTCCAGACACTCATACGGCCATATGCAGGTGGGGTGAAATGACTATCTCCTTAGAAAGCGTGACCGTTTTATTGAATCTTCCCATAATAGGAAACCTCAACATCGAGTTATCGGAAGATGAAGAAGGAATGCGCGTTGCCTTGGTTGCGAAGTCGAAGGTTCGTTCGGGAAGGAAAAGCGAGACAAGGTGTTTCTACAAATCGGTGGGTGTCTCAATGGTTTCTGATGGGTTGGAACCAGGATCAAAAGAGTAGCACGCTTCATGTCGCGGCATTTTTGGCCCTTTGGTTATCCAGGGATGTTTCGATGATGGCCTGGTAAGAAGGAGATAAGGAGAGCTTGTCAAGTTTGCCATAACATTAGCGAAAGGTGTCGTCCTCCCATTGGTAGCTTGTTTCTCGGCTCTCGTACACACACTTGGATCATCCCGGTTGCGGACATGCGTGCTTCAAATGGGTACATGAAAGTGGACTCGTATGTTCATGCTTTGCTTTCCTCAGGGCATGGTTATGGGAGCACTTTGAAAATACGCTCCTAAGCCAGTTAGCTCCACTTCCCGAGTCTTGTGGTGGTTCGAGGATACTTCGTTGGTCAAATAGGCGCCCAAGAGCTAGTTCAAGACTGGTTGATTTCCTCGACGGCTCGTACACAATCAACTTTCGTACATGGGCCCGGTGTGTACATCCATAGTTCGAGTTAATACTTTTGCTTCTCGCTCTCGAACATGTCTTTGCTTTCTGACGAAAGGAATATGAGCGTTGGAGCGGTTGTATTCATGCGAAGTTGTATGCCTGGTTATATACCGTCTTTCTTTCGAGGCTCATGTTTGGCAGTAAGAAGGAGATAAGGCCAGAGCTTGTCAAGTTTGCCATAACATTAGCGAAAGGTGTCGTCCTCCCCATTCTTGTTTCTCGGCTCTCTGTACACACACTTGGATCATCTGGTTGCGGACATGCGTGCTTCAAATGGGTACATGAAAGTGGACTCGTATGTTAAATGTCGCTTCCCTCCAGGGCATGGTTATGGGAGCACTTTGAAAAATACGCTCTAAGCGGGTTAGCTCCACTTCAGGAGTCTTGTGGTGGTTCGAGGATACCCGTTGGTCAAATAGGCGCCCAAGAGCTAGTTCAAGGTGGTTGATTTCCTCGACGGCTCGTACACAATCAACTTTCGTCTCAGGCCTAGGTGTGTACATCCATAGTTCGAGTTAATACTTTGCTTCTCGCTCCGAACATGTCTTTGCTTTTCGACGAAAGGAATATGAGCGTTGGGCGGTTGTATTCATGCGAAGTTGTATGCACAGTTATATACCGTCTTTCTTTCGAGGCTCGTGTTTGGCGTCTCTTATAATATTGATCGGGCATCTCGGCATATGGGTTTCGACCGGGGGTCCCTCTCGTACGTCGGTAGAGTAGCCAGGGGACTCATTACCAGTAGTCTTGATGCTAGTGTTCTCATGCCGAGTAAAAGTCTCCTTTTCTTGCCTTCGGAAAGAAATCCTTCGACTACCTCCAAGTATAACGCATTCTGGCAGAGTGAGTTCCTCGTCATCCAGTAATTTGTGAAAACTCTAGCAGAGAATACCCGTGGTAAGCCTTCTCCTGCAGGTCCTGGCGAAGCATCCGCTCGGGCCGAGGATCTTTCCTTGACCAAACGAAAGTCGCCTAGCCCGGACGCGGATGGCTCCCGAGAGAAAAGGAGCGGAGGCCTAAGGACCGTGCGGGTGGTTTTCGGTCAGGCTCGTCGGCTCTCGTGACTTTCTGGTTCCTTGAAGACACAGTACGCATGGCTCCTTCTAAATTCAACCAATTCATACTAGATCGCCATTTTTCTCCCCCTCTTTTTTTTTTTTTGCTAAACGCCTTATATTTCCGAACTTAGGGTCTTAATGACGCGAGCCCATTTGCTAGGCTTCACATAGTCAGAAATCGGCGAATAAGTCTCCGAAGATGAAGGAGAGTTTGAAGAAGAAAAGGGTTCAGGATCCGTGGTGAAAACGTTTAGTAGGTAATGTCGGCTCTTCTTAAGCGAGCCCAAATGAGTTGGTAAGTTTACGCGTTCTTCTCCTCCTTTTCCTCTTGGTTTTGGAACAAAACTAAAATGTAATGTTACGGGAGGAAGTATTTCTATGGACGGCCTTGAGGTGGATACTCATCGCAACGAAGGTCCAATCGTGGAAACCGCGCCCACTGTGTGATTTGGAAATGGATATTGAAACCCAGGTGGTGGAAAGTACTTTAGCGACCGTCGGTGCAATCGTGGTCAGGAATCCTTTGCCAGTCAAATATTTGGTTATGGGCGCCATTTTTGTGCCTCCATATTTAAGTCCTCACGAAGATCATGTGTTGATTGGAGACTTCCGGCGTGCAAAGATAAGCATGGGAGTTGTATACCAGGATATGGAAAAAGTACGGACATATCGCCACGAAACAAGAAGCTTACTAGCCGATTTGCATTAGTCAAGCATGTGGAAGAAGCTTTTATCTTCGATTCATCATATGTGTAACATGACTGGTCACACTATTTACGGAGATGTGATCACGAGTGGAAGTATCAGGGATATGTGTGTAGACCTTGAATTTAATGTTTCACAGTTCTGCAAGGGATTTTCCGAGATCCAAAGACTCGCAAGCTGAAGCAGTCGACGGTGATCTTTCCGAGAGATTCGATTACTTATACGGAGGTTGCTAAGTTGTCCCAAGAGTTGGAGAAGTTATCTCAGGAGTTGATCGGAAAGCAGGTGGCCCTTCAAGATATGCTAGACGTTTCTCCAAGAAGAACGAGATGTTGTTGAGTGATTTTCCTTGTGTGTGTTACTTTTCTGAAACTCCTTTCCTTTTTTTTTTTTTTTGAAAGGCAAAGAAACGCCTGGTTTATGGTTCGGGGTTTTTTTTTTTTTTTGATTGATAGATGATTTCTTTTTATAAGAGTTTTGGATTATTTTGGGATAATGGTCTTTTGATATGTTAAAGTCCGAGTTGCAAGTGTACGTAGCAAATCATCTAGGAAAATCATGAAACCGTGAATGTTGCATGAGGGAAAGTATGAGATGAAAATTGGGAATAACATGGTGTTTGGTTTCAACGTGGAAACCCATAGTAATCGGTTATGTATCCTGACCCAGGACTTTTTTTATCACCGCTTTCGATAAAACGGATCCCAAACCGCAAGTCCGTTTTATAGGGCGCGCGTCGAATTACCTTGAGAAGTTCCAAGTTGTTCCTCGTTGCGTGATTATTCATGCAGATTTGGTCGCCGATCCCGGAGCAGTTGTTTGCCTTTTCCATCTTGGGAGTCCCCAATCAGCTCTTGTTGTATTACAATCGTAATCACATGATCTGCATGGCGGTCGTTGACTCGAGCCGGATCATTCGCTGCTTTACCGTTCCCGGATCTAAGTCAAACAATGAGATCGAGAGTTGAAAATTGGGGTAACAGAAAGATCAATCCTCCCGCCCGTGGTCGCCAATTGTTTGAGGGTGAAAATGGTTTCTCTGCTGATTTGGTAATTTCGCGTGAGTGGGTGAGAAACGAGTATAGACCTCTAAACAATGTACTGCAAGGAGTACTTTAGATTCGAGATCAATGCATTTAACCGACTAAAACCAAGAAATGGTCGTTCCAGACTTGCTTGATCGCTGTGCGAAGGAGAAGGGTTGGTTTTAGGGGGAAGAGAAGAAAGTGTTGAGACCGAGAATAGCTGATTCCGAAGAGTAGTTGCGTGGCTTGTATCGTAAAGTGAAAGCTAACATATGGGAAAGCCAGTGTGATTTCGAGTGTCGTATGCTCCGACCAAAACTTGTTGTTTGGTGGAAATAGGTAAGACCTATTTATACAAGTCGAACATAACGTACTCTTGTGTCGCTAGAAATGGAAACTATTTGAGTAAAGTGAAGGAGGTGATAAATGGGTAACTTTGGAATTGATGTTCCATAATGAAAGGAGCGTTTCACCATTATTCCTTGTATTTACTAACCGACTCATTCTTATGACACTTTCATGTAATCGGGCGTAGTGTACGCGCACGCCGTAAACGGCCAAACCAATACCTTTATGAGCATCCCCAGAGTTTGTGACATGTGCTAGATGTCTCAGTGTTTTCATGGGAAAACGTGTAGCAACGGTTACGTGTGGCATGGTGGCATGCCAGTGGCCATGGTAGAGTCGACATGGCTTTGCTGTAGAATAGGCTGACAAATTTGGGGTTTAGATGCAAACCGTGATGTTTTGGCAGGACGTAAGTTAGGTGGCGAAGCAACAGCCGAGATCCGCATCTGGAGGGAAGGATAGTCATTCATTATTGTAAATCCTCCGTTTTAGCGCCCAACGATGAGCGTGGCTTTTCCATAGAGTGGCGCGGCCAAACGGGTTTAGGTGCAAACCGTGTGTTTTGGCTTTGGGCCGCAAGTTGCCATGCGCTTGTAGTGGTGAGACCGCATCTCAAAGAGAAGGGTAGTCGCTGATTATTGCAACCCCCTTCGTTTTAGCGGTGCTGGCTGAGCATGGCTTTGGCATAGAGTAGGCGTGGCCAAATTAGGTTTAGAGTGCAAACCGTGTGTTTGGCTTCGGGCGCAAGTTGTCATGCGTCGGTGTGGCGAACTTGTATGGTCGATATCTGATCTCAAAGAGAAGGGTAGCCGTTGATTATCAACCCCTTCGTTTTAGGCGGCGACGTTGAGTCTTGGCCTTGTCAAAGATTCGCGTGGCCAAATTAGTGGTTTAGGTGCAAACCGTGTGTTTTGGCTTTGGGCCGCAAGTTTCCATGCGTCGGTGGCGAACTTGTGTGGTCGAAATCTGCATCTCAAGAGAAAGGTATCGATTGATTATTGCAACCCTCCGTTTTAGCATCCAGCGTTGAGTCATGGCCTTGTCAAAGAGTAGGCACAAATTAGGGGTTTAGGTGCAAACCGTGGTATGTTTTGGTTTTGGGCATGAAGTTGCCATGCGTCGGGTGGCGAACTTGTGTTTCGAGATCTACATCTCAAAGAGAAG